>OZ010711.1:7071142-8271142 GCA_963932345.1 Ophion ventricosus | reverse complement strand
CTAAAATTAAGCCGGGAAAACGCGAAAAATGGATTCCGATACATTTTCGAAGTTTTTTTTTGGGAATAATGGAAGTAGGGTGAATCTAAGGGAAAATTCGTATTGATGGGATAAACTATACTGGAATGGACTTGTAAAAGTATTAAAAATCAAAATCTGTTTGCATCTTGACGAAACAAAGTTTCTGTACGACTTCATCGATAAATCTTTATTCCCGTGATATGGATTTTTTTATGGTGATCAAGAATTACGGTCGTTTTGGCTGTATTCCTAAAATTTAGACGGGAAAACGCGAAAAAAAGGATTCCGTTACATTTTCGAAGATTTCTCATGGAAATAATGGAATTATGGTGAATCTTTTATGGTGATCACGAATTACGCTCGTTTTCGGCCTATTCCTAAAATTTAGCCCGGAAAACGCGAAAAAAAGGAATCCGCTACGTTTTCGAAGATTTCTCATGGAAATAATGTAGTTAGGGTGAATCTAACAGAGAATTCGTTCTGATGGGATAAACTATATCGGAATGGTCTTGTAAACGTATTAAAAATCAAAATCTGTTTGCATCTTGACGAAACAAAGTTTCTGTACGACTTCATCGAACAATCTTTATTCCTGTGATATGAATTTTTTTATGGTGATCACGAATTACGCCCGTTCTCGCCGTATTCCTAAAATTTAGCGGGGAAAACGAGAAAAAAAAGGATTCCGGCACATTTTCGAAGATTTCTCATGGAAATAATGGAATTATGGTGAATCTTTTATGGGGATCACGAATTACGCTCTTTTTCGCCGTATTCCTATAATTTAGCCGGGAAAACGCGAAAAAGGGATTCCGGTACGTTTTCGAAGATTTCTCACGGAAATAATGTAATTAGGGTGAATCTTTTATGGTGATCACGAATTACGCTCGTTTTTGGCGTATTCCTAAAATTTAGCCCGGAAAACGCGAAAAAAAGGAATCCGCTACGTTTTCGAAGATTTCTCATGGACCAAATGTAATTGGGGTGAATCTTTTATGGTGATCACAAATTACGCTCGTTTTCGCCGTATTGATAAAATTTAGCCGGGAAAACGCGAAAAAAGGACTCCTCTACGTTTTCGAAGATTTCTCATGGAAATAATTTAATTAGGGTGAATCTGACAGAGAATTCGTTCCGACGAGATAAAATATATTGGTATGGACTTGTAAAAGTATTAAAAATCACCATCTGCTTGCATCTTGACGAAACAAAGTTTCTGCAGGACTTCATCGATGAATCTTTATTCCTGTGATATGAAATTTTTTATGGTGATCACGAATAACGCTCGTTTTGACCGTATTGCGAAAATTAAGCCAGGAAAACGCTAAAAAAGGAATCCGATACGTTTTCGAAGATTTCTCATAGAAATAATGGAATTATGGTGAATCTTTTATGGTGATCACGAATTAGGCTCGTTTTCGCCGTATTCCTAAAATTTAGCCACGAAAACGCGAAAAAAGGATTTCGGTACGTTTTCGAAGATTTCGCATGGAAATAATGGAATTATGGTGAATCTTTTATGGTGATCACGAATTACGCTCGTTTTCGCCGTATTCCCAAAATTTAGCCGGGAAAACGCGAAAAAAGGATTCCGCTACGTTTTCGAAGATTTCTCATGGAAATAATGGAATTGTGGTGAATCTTTTATGGTGATCACAAATTGCGCTTGTTTTCGCCGTATTCCTAAAATTAAGCCGGGAAAACGCGAAAAATGGATTCCGATACATTTTCGAAGTTTTTTCTTGGGAATAATGGAAGTAGGGTGAATGTTTTATGGTGATCACGAATTACGCTCTTTTTCGCCGTATTCCTATTATTTAGCCGGGAAAACGCGAAACAGGGATTCCGGTACGTTTTCAAAGATTTCTCACGGAAATAATGTAATTAGGGTGAATCTTTTAAGGTGATCACGAATTACGCTCGTTTTCGGCGTATTCCTAAAACTTAGCCCGGAAAACGCGAAAAAAAGGAATCCCCTACGTTTTCGAAGATTTCTCATGGAAATAATGTAATTAGGGTGAATCTTTTATGGTGATCACAAATTACGCTCGTTTTCGCCGTATTCCTAAAATTTATCCGGGAAAACGCGAAAAATGATTCCGGTACGTTTTCGAAGATTTCTCATGGAAATACTTTAAATAGGGTGAATCTAACAGATAATTCGTTCCGACGAGATAAAATATATTGGAATGGACTTGTAAAAGTATTAAAAATCAAAATCTGTTTGCATCTTGACGAAACAAAGTTTCTGCAGGACTTCATCGATGAATCTTTATTTCTGTGATATGAATTTTTTTATGGTGATCACGAATAACGCTCGTTTTCGCCGTATTCCTAAAATTTAGCCGGGAAAACGCGAAGAAAGGATTCCGGTACGTTTTCGAAGATTTCTCACGGAAATAATGTAATTAGGGTGAATCTTTTATGGTGATCACGAATTACGCTCGTTTTCGGCGTATTCCTAAAATTTACCCGGGAAAACGCGAAAAAAAGGAATCCTCTACGTTTTTGAAGATTTCTCATGGAAATAATGTAATTAGGGTGAATCTTTTATGGTGATCACAAATTACGCTCGATTTCGCCGTATTCCTAAAATTTAGCCGAGAAAAAGCGAAAAAAGCATTCCGCTACGTTTTCGAAGATTTCTCATGGAAATAATGGAATTGTGGTGAATCTTTTATGGTGATCACGAATTACGCTCGTTTTCGCCGTATTTCTAAAATTTAGCCGGGAAAACGCGAAAAAAGGATTTCGGTACGTTTTCGAAGATTTCGCATGGAAATAATGTAATTAGAGTCAATCTTTTATGGCGATCACAAATTACGCTCGATTTCGCCGTAGTCCTACAATTTAGCCGAGAAAACGCGAAAAAAGGATTCCGGTACGTTTTCGAAGATTTCTCATGGAAATAATGTAATTGGAGTGAATCTTTTATGGTGATCACAAATCGCGCTTGTTTTCGCCGTATTCCTAAAATTAAGCCGGGAAAACGCGAAATATGGATTCCGATACATTTTCGAAGTTTTTTCTTGGGAATAATGGAAGTAGGGTGAATCTAAGGGAAAATTCGTATTGATGGGATAAACTTTACTGGAATGGACTTGTAAAAGTATTAAAAATCAAAATCTGTTTGCATCTTGACGAAACAAAGTTTCTGTACGACTTCATCGATAAATCTTTATTCCCGTGATATGGATTTTTTTTATGGTGATCAAGAATTACGGTCGTTTTGGCTGTATTCCTAAAATTTAGACGGGAAAACGCGAAAAAAAGGATTCCGTTACATTTTCGAAGATTTCTCATGGAAATAATGGAATTATGGTGAATCTTTTATGGTGATCACGAATTACGCTCGTTTTCGGCCTATTCCTAAAATTTAGCCCGGAAAACGCGAAAAAAAGGAATCCGCTACGTTTTCGAAGATTTCTCATGGAAATAATGTAATTAGGGTGAATCTTTTATGGTGATCACAAATTACGCTCGTTTTCGCCGTATTCCTAAAATTTAGCCGGGAAAACGCGTAAAAAGCATTCCGGTACGTTTTCGAAGATTTCTCATGGAAATAATGTAGTTAGGGTGAATCTAACAGAGAATTCGTTCTGATGGGATAAACTATATCGGAATGGTCTTGTAAACGTATTAAAAATCAAAATCTGTTTGCATCTTGACGAAACAAAGTTTCTGTACGACTTCATCGAACAATCTTTATTCCTGTGATATGAATTTTTTTATGGTGATCACGAATTACGCTCGTTCTCGCCGTATTTCTAAAATTTAGCGGGGAAAACGAGAAAAAAAAGGATTCCGGCACATTTTCGAAGATTTCTCATGGAAATAATGGAATTATGGTGAATCTTTTATGGGGATCACGAATTACGCTCTTTTTCGCCGTATTCCTATAATTTAGCCGGGAAAACGCGAAAAAGGGATTCCGGTACGTTTTCGAAGATTTCTCACGGAAATCAAGAGACGCGGCAGCGTCTCGACGCCAAGTAATTAAAAAAAACGACTGTCACGACACGACACGCCGCGCACTCTTTATACGCCAAGATGGGCTTTAGCAGACGACTTTTTAACTTATAATCGACATTACGCGAAAACGCGGAGACGAATCGAAAATCTAATGACATTTTACCAATCAAATGTTATTTTTTCCTATCGATTTTGTTTGGGTCATTTTTCGATCCGCCTACTCAAACTTGAGATCTCGTAATATTACCCGAATTTCCGAGCGACTTTTTTACCACAAAAATTCTTCAACACTTTAGAACTTGGAGGGATAAAGTTATTCGGTCGCATCGTAAGCTATACTACATACGTCCTTTTGGGGAAAGCGTTAACATGATGGGAACGCTTAGTTTCAGCGTGAAGTGCACTGTTTGCTCACTTCAGAGAGGTGCTACTATAAACAAACAATGGCGCGCTAGAAACGTAAAAAGTCGGGTTCTTCGAACGTATAGCCTCTGTCGGCTTTAAGGCCATGTGTCACAGGTCCAGTCGGTAAAAATCCTACTGCCAAGTTTTCTCCTAGACGGATCATATTTCGGGCAAAAGAAGAGAAAGCGGTTGTTCGTCGTTCAACAGAGGGCAACGTGTTTCTTTTCTTTTTTCCCAAAAATTAACCTTTTCAGAAATCATTGGGAATCTGCAAATCAGCTATCTCTCTCGCACTCATGGCCGCTCGGTCGGTGTGACACTTGGCCTTAAGAGGGAACGGTACCCGGAGCAAGACTTCGACGCAGCCCCGGCTCCAGTCGGTAGGGCAGAACCTGTATGAACCCCTGCTACCTACCGGGAGATTGTAAATGCCTTCCTGCGTCTCGCAACGCGTATGGGCGTGTATGTTGGTGTGCTGTCGTAGCGCACCACATACATCCTTCGTAGCGCGTACACACCGCGTGAGCGCATATACACCGCGTGTGCGTATATACTTGAA
The DNA here is from genome assembly GCA_963932345.1 of Ophion ventricosus. Lineage (NCBI taxonomy): Eukaryota > Metazoa > Arthropoda > Insecta > Hymenoptera > Ichneumonidae > Ophion > Ophion ventricosus. The sequence continues at coordinate 8,266,185 of OZ010711.1, read as the reverse complement.
CAAACGTACATAAACACAGTCAGCGTCGAGAAAGAACTTTATTTTCTTTTCTCAACGCCGACTTCGCAAGAAATTCAAAAACACGAATTTCGCAGAAAGCGTCCTTGCTGAGGGTAGCGATTGGCTCAGTAAACATTTACGGTATAAATAATACAAACATAATTGTTTAAACAATTATGAATGCATTTATTCTCGACCACGATTGTGATCGGTAGATACGGTACTTTCAGTACCTCTCGGCAAAGAAATTGCTGCTTGCGAGCCGCAAAACATAACAATAAAAATAATGCAAACATAATTGTTTAAACAATTATGGATGCGTTTATCTCGACTACGGTTGTGACCGGTAGATATGGTACTTTCAGTACCTCTCGGCAAATAAATTGTTGCTTGCGAGCCGAAAAACCTAACAATAAAAATAATGCAATCATAATTGTTTAAACAATTATGAATGCGTTTATCTCGACCACGATTGTGATCGGTAGATACGGTACTTACTTCCAGTACCTCTCAGCAAATAGATTACTGATTGCGAGCCGCAAAACCTAACAATAGAATAATGCAAACATAATTGTTTAAACAATTATGAATGCGTTTATCTCGACCATGATTGTAATCGGTAGGTACGGTAATTTCAGTACCTCTCAACAAATAAATTGCTGATCGCGAGCCGCAAAACATAACACTAAAAATAATGCAATCATAATTGTTTAAACAATTATGAATGCGTTTATCTCGACCACGATTGTGATTGGTAGATACGGTACTTACTTCCAGTACCTCTTAGCAAATAGATTGCTGATTGCGAGCCGCGAAACCTAACAATAAAATAATGCAAACATAATTGTTTAAACAATTATGAATGCGTTTATCTCGACCACGATTGTGATTGGTAGATACGGTACTTACTTCCAGTACCTCTTAGCAAATAGATTGCTGATTGCGAGCCGCGAAACCTAACAATAAAATAATGCAAACATAATTGTTTAAACAATTATGAATGCGTTTATCTCGACCATGATTGTAATCGGTAGATACGGTACTTTCAGTACCTCTCAGCAAATAAATTTCTGATTGCGAGCCGCAAAACCTAACAATAAAAATAATGCAATCATAATTGTTTAAACAATTATGAATGCGTTTATCTCGACCACGATTGTGATTGGTAGATACGGTACTTACTTCCAGTACCTCTTAGCAAATAGATTGCTGATTGCGAGCCGCGAAACCTAACAATAAAATAATGCAAACATAATTGTTTAAACAATTATGAATGCGTTTATCTCGACCACGATTGTGATTGGTAGATACGGTACTTACTTCCAGTACCTCTTAGCAAATAGATTGCTGATTGCGAGCCGCGAAACCTAACAATAAAATAATGCAAACATAATTGTTTAAACAATTATGAATGCGTTTATCTCGACCATGATTGTAATCGGTAGATACGGTACTTTCAGTACCTCTCAGCAAATAAATTGCTGATTGCGAGCCGCAAAACCTAACAATAAAAATAATGCAATCATAATTGTTTAAACAATTATCAATGCGTTTATCTCGACCACGATTATGATCGGTAGATACGGTACTTTCAGTGACTCTTGGCAAATAAATTGCTGCTTGTGAGCCGCAAAACATAACAATAAAAATAATGCAATCATAATAACAATTATGAATGCGTTTATCTCGACCAGGATTGTGATCGGTAGAAACGGTACTTTCAGTACCTCTCGGCAAATAAATTGCTGCTTGCGAACCGCAAAACCTAACAATAAAAATAATGCAAACATAATTGTTTAAAAAATTATGAATGCGTTCATTCTCGATCACGATTGTGATCGGTAGATACGGTAATTTGAGCATATATGATTGCTGTTTGCACGCTGCAAAGCATAACGGTAAAAAATAATTCAAAAATAATTGTTTCAACAATTATCAATTTGTTTTTTCTCGACCACGTTTGTGATCGGTAGATACAGTACTTCCTATACCTTTCAGTAAATATGATTGCTCTTTACGCGTTGCAAAACTCAATGGTAAAAATAATGCGACAATAATTGTGTAAACAATTAAAGCATTTCTTCTCGACCACGATTGTAATCGGTCGGTGCGGTACTTTCTGTACCTCTCAGCAAATATGATTACTGCTTGCGCGCTGCAAAACATAACGGCAAAAACAATGCGTAAAAAATTGTTTAAACCATTCAAGAATTTATTCTCGACCACGATTGTGATCGGTAAGCGCGGTACTTTCTGTACCCCTCAGCAAATATGATTGTTGCGTACGCGCTGCAAAAATCAACGGTAAAAGTAATGCAAAAATATTTGTTTAAACAAGTATTTTTGCTTTTTTTCTCGACCACGATTATGATCGGTAGGTGCCGTACTTTCTATAGTATACAACTTGATGACGTTGAAGTTTGTATTGTAAGATGCATCGAAAACTTTTTCATTTTAATAGCACAAATTTTTTTTCATTTTCATACTGAACAAATCGTTACGACATTTTCACACAGTCTTAGACAAGTTAAATTTTCACAAAGATTACTCTCTATAATAATAAAAATAAAGAAATGGAAAAAATATGTTGGGGTGGTTTGAAAAATAAAGTTTATAAAGTTACTTTTCAGGGCTTACGGTTGATGAAAATTGTAAAACACATGAATATTTATTTTCCCTTATTTATAATTTATTCAAAACAATTCATTATTTAATTTTACGGTATTACTGGATGGACCGTCAGACAATAAATTAGTCCAAAATGGGCGAATCGTAAATTTACAAGTCTAGATCATATCGTACAAGTTTAGCCTTACAAGCGGCTAATTTAATAATAAATTAACACTGAGAAATGCTAATTTTCCACTTTCAATACCAACTGAAGTCAAATTCGACGATATTGGCGTGTGCTTGACTGAGGTTTTGTCAGTGACTGTACATCTGTTTCAACTGGACAACAAAAACATTTCTCAATTTGTAAATTCAATTAATAAGTTAAGATAATCTTATTATTATCAATAATCGCCCAAAAACTCGTTAAGTTTATAACTACGGTAAGTTTATAACTATAAAAAATGAAGTATTTCCGTTTCAAAAAGATATGAAATCCCCCTAAAAAACTTTAACAAGTAAAAAAAAACGCCAAGTAATAAAAAATGCCCTCGGAAAAATTATCGGTTGTTTCACTATCTACAAGATTCTAATTAACCTCGAGATATTTGTGATTTTTTTCAAACAATAGTTTTATTTAGATTCTAATTTTTCAACTCAAACGCACAAAAGAAGTGAAATAACTTTTTATGAAAAAGCCAAGCAAATTTACCAGAAACGTACAGAAAATTACCAAACTCTAGTAATACCATTTTTCTCAATATTTTGTTTTCAAAAACCATTTTACTCTTATAATAAAAGTACGAATCACGATTATATAAAAGTACAACGTATGCATCACACAAGTACTGTATGTATGTATCACTAGAAAAGCTGGGCAACGACTTGGCGTGCATGGTTAAGAAAAAAAGCTCGGGAAGATACACGATTTTCTTACAGAAACGTCCCTACCGCTTGCAAAAGTAACTTTTGCAACAATTTATCTACATAGATTATTTCAAATTGTAACATCACATCAGGCATACAGGATTATTAGAAATGAGATGTTCCACTGTACTGAGACAGATTATCGGAAATGGAGCGATAGGTGTCGAGAGTAATATCGATATTCCTTTTCCACCAGCAAGTGGTGCGGACCGTAGTTCAAACCTTCAGCCTGCCAAAACTATGTTCATTACACCAAAATTTATACGACGCAATAGATTTCATGAGATGTATGGTGGTTCTGCAATAGAGTAGAAAGTGAATACTTCCACACAACTTTTCAAGGTATGCAAATAAAGTGAGATTTCAAGAGCCGTGTGGTCTAGGGGTACATTACTGATTTTTTAAGTTATACTTTGCGGAATCAGAAACTTGGTTTGCAGTTACATAATAAATTGCGTCAATTTATGTTTTTCTTAAACAAATGGTCAGGTTGTTGAGAAAACGTCATCCTTCGCCGAGCTTTTTTTCTTAACCATGCACGCCAAGTCGTTGCCCAGCTTTTCTAGTGATACATACATACAGTACTTGTGTGATGCATACGTTGTACTTTTATATAATCGTGATTCGTACTTTTATTATAAGAGTAAAATGGTTTTTGAAAACAAAATATTGAGAAAAATGGTATTACTAGAGTTTGGTAATTTTCTGTACGTTTCTGGTAAATTTGCTTGGCTTTTTCATAAAAAGTTATTTCACTTCTTTTGTGCGTTTGAGTTGAAAAATTAGAATCTAAATAAAACTATTGTTTGAAAAAAATCACAAATATCTCGAGGTTAATTAGAATCTTGTAGATAGTGAAACAACCGATAATTTTTTCGAGGGCATTTTTTATTACTTGGCGTTTTTTTTTACTTGTTAAAGTTTTTTAGGGGGTAATGTAATTAGGGGGAATCTTTTATGGTGATCACGAATTACGCTCGTTTTCGGCGTATTCCTAAAATTTAGCCCGGAAAACGCGAAAAAAAGGAATCCGCTACGTTTTCGAAGATTTCTCATGGACCAAATGTAATTGGGGTGAATCTTTTATGGTGATCACAAATTACGCTCGTTTTCGCCGTATTGATAAAATTTAGCCGGGAAAACGCGAAAAAAGGACTCCTCTACGTTTTCGAAGATTTCTCATGGAAATAATTTAATTAGGGTGAATCTGACAGAGAATTCGTTCCGACGAGATAAAATATATTGGTATGGACTTGTAAAAGTATTAAAAATCACCATCTGCTTGCATCTTGACGAAACAAAGTTTCTGCAGGACTTCATCGATGAATCTTTATTCCTGTGATATGAAATTTTTTATGGTGATCACGAATAACGCTCGTTTTGACCGTATTGCGAAAGTTAAGCCAGGTAAACGCTAAAAAAGGAATCCGTTACGTTTTCGAAGATTTCTCATAGAAATAATGGAATTATGGTGAATCTTTTATGGTGATCACGAATTAGGCTCGTTTTCGCCGTATTCCTAAAATTTAGCCAGGAAAACGCGAAAAAAGGATTTCGGTACGTTTTCGAAGATTTCGCATGGAAATAATGGAATTATGGTGAATCTTTTATGGTGATCACGAATTACGCTCGTTTTCGCCGTATTCCCAAAATTTAGCCGGGAAAACGCGAAAAAAGGATTCCGCTACGTTTTCGAAGATTTCTCATGGAAATAATGGAATTGTGGTGAATCTTTTATGGTGATCACAAATTGCGCTTGTTTTCGCCGTATTCCTAAAATTAAGCCGGGAAAACGCGAAAAATGGATTCCGATACATTTTCGAAGTTTTTTCTTGGGAATAATGGAAGTAGGGTGAATCTAAGGGAGAATTCGTATTGATGGGATAAAATATACTGGAATGGACTTGTAAAAGTATTGAAAATCAAAATCTGTTTGCATCTTGACGAAACAAAGTTTCTGTACGACTTCATCGATGAATCTTTATTCCCGTGATATGGATTTTTTTTATGGTGATCGAGAATTACGGTCGTTTTCGCTGTATTCCTAAAATATAGACGGGAAAACGCGAAAAAAGGTTTTCGGTACATTTTCGAAGATTTCTCATGGAAATAATGGAATTATGGTGAATCTTTTATGGTGATCACGAATTAGGCTCGTTTTCGCCGTATTCCTAAAATTTAGCCGGGAAAACGCGAAAAAAGGATTCCGGTACGTTTTCGAAGATTTCTCACGGAAATAATGTAATTAGGGTGAATCTTTTATGGTGATCACGAATTACGCTCGTTTTCGGCGTATTCCTAAAATTTCGCCCGGAAAACGCGAAAAAAAGGAATCCTCTACGTTTTCGAAGATTTCTCATGGAAATAATGTAATTAGGGTGAATCTTTTATGGTGATCACAAATTACGCTCGATTTCGCCGTATTCCTAAAATTTAGCCGAGAAAACGCGAAAAAAGCATTCCGCTACGTTTTCGAAGATTTCTCATGGAAATAATGGAATTGTGGTGAATCTTTTATGGTGATCACGAATTACGCTCGTTTTCGCCGTATTTCTAAAATTTAGCCGGGAAAACGCGAAAAAAGGATTTCGGTACGTTTTCGAAGATTTCTCATGGAAATAATGGAATTAGGGTGAATCTTTTATGGTGATCACGAATTAGGCTCGTTTTCGCCGTATTCCTAAAATTTAGCCAGGAAAACGCGAAAAAAAAGGAATCCGGTACGTTTTCGAAGATTTCTCATGGAAATAATGTAATTAGGGTGAATCTTTTATGGTGATCACAAATTACGCTCGTTTTCGCCGTATTCCTAAAATTTAGCCGGGAAAACGCGAAAAAAGGATTCCGGTACGTTTTCGAAGATTTCTCATGGAAATACTTTAAATAGGGTGAATCTAACAGAGAATTCGTTCCGACGAGATAAAATATATTGGAATGGACTTGTAAAAGTATTAAAAATCAAAATCTGTTTGCATCTTGACGAAACAAAGTTTCTGCAGGACTTCATCGATGAATCTTTATTTCTGTGATATGAAATTTTTTATGGTGATCACGAATAACGCTCGTGTTCGCCGTATTCCTAAAATTTAGTCGGGAAAACGCGAAAAAATGATTCCGATACATTTTCGAAGTTTTTTCTTGGGAATAATGGAAGTAGGGTGAATCTAAGGGAGAATTCGTATTGATGGGATAAACTATACTGGAATGGACTTGTAAAAGTATTGAAAATCAAAATCTGTTTGCATCTTGACGAAACAAAGTTTCTGTACGACTTCATCGATAAATCTTTATTCCCGTGATATGGGGAATTTTTTTTATGGTGATCAAGAATTACGGTCCTTTTCGCTGTATTCCTAAAATTTAGACGGGAAAACGCGAAAAAAGGATTTCGGTATGTTTTCGAAGATTTCGCATGGAAATAATGTAATTAGAGTCAATCTTTTATGGTGATCACAAATTACGCTCGATTTCGCCGTATGCCTAAAATTTAGCCGAGAAAACGCGAAAAAAGGATTCCGGTAAGTTTTCGAAGATTTCTCTCGGAAATAATGTAATTGGAGTGAATCTTTTATAGTGATCACGAATTACGCTCGTTTTCGCCGTATTCCTAAACTTTAGCCAGGAAAACGAGAAAAAAAGGATTCCGGTACATTTTCGAAGATTTCTCATGGAAATGATGGAATTATGGTGAATCTTTTATGGTGATCACGAATCAGGCTCGTTTTCGCCGTATTCCTAAAATTTAGCCGGGAAAACGCGAAAAAAGGATTCCGGTACGTTTTCGAACATTTCTCATGGAAATACTTTAAATGGGGTGAATCTAATAGAGAATTCGTTCCGACGAGATACAATATTTTGGAATGGACTTGTAACTCTATTAAAAATCCAAATTTGTTTGCATCTTGACGAAACAAAGTTTCTGCAGGACTTCATCGATGAATCTTTATTTCTGTGATATGAAATTTTTTATGGTGATCACGAATAACGCTCGTTTTGACCGTATTGCTAATATTAAGCCGGGAAAACGCGAAAAAAAAGATTCCGGTACATTTTCGAAGATTTGTTAGGAAATAATGGAATTAGGGTGCATCTTTTATAGTGATCACGAATTACGCTCGTTTTCGCCGTTTTCCTACAATTTAGCCGGGAAAACGGGAAAAAAGGATTCCGGTACTTTTTTTGAAGATTTCTCATGGAAATAATGTAATTAGGGTGAATCTAACGGAGAATTCGTTCCAACGAGATAAAATATATTGGAATGGACTTGTAAAAGTATTAAAAATCAAAATCTGTTTGCATCTTGACGAAACAAATTTTCTGCAGGACTTCATCGATGAATCTTTATTTCTGTGATATGAATTTTTTTATGGTGATCACGAATAACGCTCGTTTTCGCCGTATTCCTAAAATTTAGCCGGGAAAACGCGAAGAAAGGATTCCGGTACGTTTTCGAAGATTTCTCATGGAAATAATGTAATTGGAGTGAATCTTTTATGGTGATCACAAATTACGCTCGTTTTCGCCGTATTCCTAAAATTTAGCCGAGAAAACGCGAAAAAAGGATTCCGGTACGTTTTCGAAGATTTCTCATGGAAATAATTTAATTAGGGTGAATCTGACAGAGAATTCGTTCCGACGAGATAAAATATATTGGTATGGACTTGTAAAAGTATTAAAAATCACCATCTGCTTGCATCTTGACGAAACAAAGTTTCTGCAGGACTTCATCGATGAATCTTTATTCCTGTGATATGAAATTTTTTATGGTGATCACGAATAACGCTCGTTTTGACCGTATTGCGAAAGTTAAGCCAGGTAAACGCTAAAAAAGGAATCCGTTACGTTTTCGAAGATTTCTCATAGAAATAATGGAATTATGGTGAATCTTTTATGGTGATCACGAATTAGGCTCGTTTTCGCCGTATTCCTAAAATTTAGCCAGGAAAACGCGAAAAAAGGATTTCGGTACGTTTTCGAAGATTTCGCATGGAAATAATGGAATTATGGTGAATCTTTTATGGTGATCACGAATTACGCTCGTTTTCGCCGTATTCCCAAAATTTAGCCGGGAAAACGCGAAAAAAGGATTCCGCTACGTTTTCGAAGATTTCTCATGGAAATAATGGAATTGTGGTGAATCTTTTATGGTGATCACGAATTACGCTAGTTTTCGCCGTATTTCTAAAATTTAGCCGGGAAAACGCGAGAAAAGGATTTCGGTACGTTTTAGAAGATTTCGCATGGAAATAATGTAATTGGAGTGAATCTTTTATGGTGATCACAAATTGCGCTTGTTTTCGCCGTATTCCTAAAATTAAGCCGGGAAAACGCGAAAAATGGATTCCGATACATTTTCGAAGTTTTTTCTTGGGAATAATGGAAGTAGGGTGAATCTAAGGGAGAATTCGTATTGATGGGATAAAATATACTGGAATGGACTTGTAAAAGTATTGAAAATCAAAATCTGTTTGCATCTTGACGAAACAAAGTTTCTGTACGACTTCATCGATAAATCTTTATTCCCGTGATATGGATTTTTTTTATGGTGACCAAGAATTACGGTCGTTTTCGCTGTATTCCTAAAATATAGACGGGAAAACGCGAAAAAAAGGATTCCGGTACATTTTCGAAGATTTCTCATGGAAATAATGGAATTATGGCGAATCTTTTATGGTGATCACGAATTAGGCTCGTTTTCGCCGTATTCCTAAAATTTAGCCGGGAAAACGCGAAAAAAGGATTCCGGTACGTTTTCGAAGATTTCTCACGGAAATAATGTAATTAGGGTGAATCTTTTATGGTGATCACGAATTACGCTCGTTTTCGGCGTATTCCTAAAATTTCGCCCGGAAAACGCGAAAAAAAGGAATCCTCTACGTTTTCGAAGATTTCTCATGGAAATAATGTAATTAGGGTGAATCTTTTATGGTGATCACAAATTACGCTCGATTTCGCCGTATTCCTAAAATTTAGCCGAGAAAACGCGAAAAAAGCATTCCGCTACGTTTTCGAAGATTTCTCATGGAAATAATGGAATTGTGGTGAATCTTTTATGGTGATCACGAATTACGCTCGTTTTCGCCGTATTTCTAAAATTTAGCCGGGAAAACGCGAAAAAAGGATTTCGGTACGTTTTCGAAGATTTCTCATGGAAATAATGGAATTAGGGTGAATCTTTTATGGTGATCACGAATTAGGCTCGTTTTCGCCGTATTCCTAAAATTTAGCCAGGAAAACGCGAAAAAAAAGGAATCCGGTACGTTTTCGAAGATTTCTCATGGAAATAATGTAATTAGGGTGAATCTTTTATGGTGATCACAAATTACGCTCGTTTTCGCCGTATTCCTAAAATTTAGCCGGGAAAACGCGAAAAAAGGATTCCGGTACGTTTTCGAAGATTTCTCATGGAAATACTTTAAATAGGGTGAATCTAACAGAGAATTCGTTCCGACGAGATAAAATATATTGGAATGGACTTGTAAAAGTATTAAAAATCAAAATCTGTTTGCATCTTGACGAAACAAAGTTTCTGCAGGACTTCATCGATGAATCTTTATTTCTGTGATATGAAATTTTTTATGGTGATCACGAATAACGCTCGTGTTCGCCGTATTCCTAAAATTTAGTCGGGAAAACGCGAAAAAATGATTCCGATACATTTTCGAAGTTTTTTCTTGGGAATAATGGAAGTAGGGTGAATCTAAGGGAGAATTCGTATTGATGGGATAAACTATACTGGAATGGACTTGTAAAAGTATTGAAAATCAAAATCTGTTTGCATCTTGACGAAACAAAGTTTCTGTACGACTTCATCGATAAATCTTTATTCCCGTGATATGGGGAATTTTTTTTATGGTGATCAAGAATTACGGTCCTTTTCGCTGTATTCCTAAAATTTAGACGGGAAAACGCGAAAAAAGGATTTCGGTATGTTTTCGAAGATTTCGCATGGAAATAATGTAATTGGAGTGAATCTTTTATAGTGATCACGAATTACGCTCGTTTTCGCCGTATTCCTAAACTTTAGCCAGGAAAACGAGAAAAAAAGGATTCCGGTACATTTTCGAAGATTTCTCATGGAAATGATGGAATTATGGTGAATCTTTTATGGTGATCACGAATCAGGCTCGTTTTCGCCGTATTCCTAAAATTTAGCCGGGAAAACGCGAAAAAAGGATTCCGGTACGTTTTCGAAGATTTCTCATGGAAATACTTTAAATGGGGTGAATCTAACAGAGAATTCGTTCCGACGAGATAAAATATTTTGGAATGGACTTGTAACTCTGTTAAAAATCCAAATTTGTTTGCATCTTGACGAAACAAAGTTTCTGCAGGACTTCATCGATGAATCTTTATTTCTGTGATATGAAATTTTTTATGGTGATCACGAATAACGCTCGTTTTGACCGTATTGCTAATATTAAGCCGGGAAAACGCGAAAAAAAAGATTCCGGTACATTTTCGAAGATTTGTTAGGAAATAATGGAATTAGGGTGCATCTTTTATAGTGATCACGAATTACGCTCGTTTTCGCCGTTTTCCTACAATTTAGCCGGGAAAACGGGAAAAAAGGATTCCGGTACTTTTTTGAAGATTTCTCATGGAAATAATGTAATTAGGGTGAATCTAACGGAGAATTCGTTCCAACGAGATAAAATATATTGGAATGGACTTGTAAAAGTATTAAAAATCAAAATCTGTTTGCATCTTGACGAAACAAATTTTCTGCAGGACTTCATCGATGAATCTTTATTTCTGTGATATGAATTTTTTTATGGTGATCACGAATAACGCTCGTTTTCGCCGTATTCCTAAAATTTAGCCGGGAAAACGCGAAGAAAGGATTCCGGTACGTTTTCGAAGATTTCTCATGGAAATAATGTAATTGGAGTGAATCTTTTATGGTGATCACAAATTACGCTCGTTTTCGCCGTATTCCTAAAATTTAGCCGAGAAAACGCGAAAAAAGGACTCCGGTACGTTTTCGAAGATTTCTCATGGAAATAATGGAATTGTGGTGAATCTTTTATGGTGATCACGAATTACGCTCGTTTTCGCCGTATTTCTAAAATTTAGCCGGGAAAACGCGAAAAAAGGATTCCGATACATTTTCGAAGTTTTTTCTTGGGAATAATGGAAGTAGGGTGAATCTAAGGGAAAATTCGTATTGATGGGATAAACTATACTGGAATGGACTTGTAAAAGTATTAAAAATCAAAATCTATTTGCATCTTGACGAAACAAAGTTTCTGCACGACTTCATCGATGAATCTTTATTCCTGTGATGTGAATTTTTTATGGTGATCACGAATTACGCTCGTTTTCGCCGTATCCTAAAATTTAGCCGGGAAAACGCGAAAAAAAGGATTCCGGTACATTTTCGAATATTTCTCATGGAAATAATGGAATTAGGGTGCATCTTTTATGGTGATCACGATTTACGCTCGTTTTCGCCGTTTTCCCAAAATTTAGCCGGGAAAACGCGAAAAAAGGATTCCGCTACGTTTTCGAAGATTTCTCATGGAAATAATGGAATTGTGGTGAATCTTTCATGGTGATCACGAATTACGCTCGTTTTCGCCGTATTTCTAAAATTTAGCCGGGAAAACGTGAAAAAAGGATTTCGGTACGTTTTCGAAGATTTCGCATGGAAATAATGTAATTAGAGTCAATCTTTTATGGTGATCACAAATTACGCTCGATTTCTCCGTATTCCTAAAATTTAGCCGCGAAAACGCGTAAAAGGATGCCGGCACGTTTTCGAAGTTTTCTCTTGGAAATAATGTAATTGTAGTGAATCTTTTATGGTGATCACGAATAACGCTCGTTTTGACCGTATTTCGTCGTATTCCTAAAATTTAGCCGGGAAAACGCGAAAAAAGGATTCCGGTACGTTTTCGAAGATTTCTCATGGAAATACTTTAAATAGGGTGATTCTAACAGAGAATTCGTTCCGACGAGACTAAATATATTGGAATGGAGTTGAGTATTATGGACTTGAGAAAAGTATTAAACATCAAAATCTGTTTGCATCTTGACGAAACAAAGTTTCTGCAGGACTTCATCGATGAATCTTTATTTCTGTGATCTGACATTTTTTATGGTGATCACGAATAACGCTCGTTTTGACCGTATTGCTAAAATTAAGCCGGGAAAACGCGAAAAAAAGGATTCTGGTACATTTTCGATGATTTCGTAGGAAATAATGGAATGAGGGTGCATCTTTTATGGTGATCACGAATTACGCTCGTTTTCGTCATATTCCTAAAATTGTGCCGGGAAAACGCGAAAAAAGGAATCCGGTACGTTTTCTAAGATTTCTCTTGAAAATAATGGAATTGGGGTGAATCTAACGGAAAATTCGTTTTGAGGGGATTTTTATTTTTTATTTTTTTGTATGAGGGGAAAAATGCCTGACGCATCGTCAGGGGCTAGTCATATTCACCAGGGAATAGTCGTGTTCCCTGGTATGTGGGGCTTGCACCCACTAAAAGACCTCCTCATTTCACAGGCATGGATCCACCCTGGAACTACCTTACGGTATTACTTCAAGGTGGTGCCTCGTACTAAGCCATTGGCTCCTGCTGAGTGTTGTTGCCTTTCTATTTTTGTTTCTTCGTTCTATGGGCCATCACTGGCTTATCCTTGCTGGTCTAGTTCTTTTTTCTTTCGTCGCAGCACCAATTCAACGTATGTTTTCACGCTCTCCCATTGTTCTTCTCCGGTGAGCCTAAGGCCCACAATGGTTTCGGGAGTGAACCGCCCCACTTCGTCTTCTAGCTTTTGACGCTCCGTTATCCACCTGCCGCACTCAAAGAGAGTGAGGGGATTCCGAAGGTACGAGTTGAAGTGCCCGTGTCCTGAGAGGAATTGGGTTAGGTAGTAGTCGATTTCTCCGTGGTTTCGCCCTATCCCTGTTGGTAGGTCGCTAATCACCCTCGCTGTCCATCTTCCGCGGGTTTCCGCCCGCCATTGTTCGGTCCTGCGTTGCAGCGTGAGTTGCCTTGCTGTTTCTCTCGCTTGCCGTGTCCCGAGTTCTTCTTTCGTGCAGTAAATCTGCTGTCGCTCAAAAGCTAGCAGGTCGATCGGTATCACTCCGGCGATCACCATTATCGCCGGTTCTGAAACAGTTCGGTAAGAGCTCGCTACACGCAGTGCTCCCCTTCTCTGTACTGACGCCATCTGTTTCCGGTACTTATCCTTCTTCAGGGCTGAGCCCATAATTCGCACCCATACAGGAGTATGGAGTTTGTCACCGCCATGAGCAGTCGACGCCGTCTAGCCGTAGGTCCGCCGACGTTCGCCATGAGTCTGCTGAGGTACGTTGTCACCGTCGCAGCCTTTCCGGAGGAGTACTGGATTTGCTTCCAGTAGGAAAGCTTAGTGTCCAGTCGGATCCCCAGATATTTCACTGCTTCCTTCGTGGTTATGGTCTCGTTATCCACTAGAAAATTGACGACAGTTGGTATTTGTCGTCGCGTCAGCAGTACGAGTTCTGTCTTTTCTACTGCCAGGCTCAGGCCACGCTCTTGCAGCCAGGAGCTCGTTCTCCGCATCACCTGGTTCAGCCTCCTCTGGGCGTCGTCTAAATCCCGGGTCACGATAACCGCTGCTATGTCATCCGCATATCCCACAAGGAATGTGTCATCTGGCATCTGCATCCGGAGGATGCCGTCATATAAGGCATTCCACAGGTCTGGACCAAGGATCGATCCTTGTGCAGCCCCCCCCCCCCCCCCCCCCCCCGTGATCTCCCTACTACGAGGGCCGTCTAGCGTGTCGTACCTCAGGTATCTGTCTGTGAGGTAGCTCTGTACCATCTGGTAAAGGTAATCTGGGATCTTGAAGTGATTTCGCAGAGCCGTCAGTATATCGTCCCATCTCAGAGAGTTAAAGGCATTGCGGACGTCGAGTGTAGCGAGTAAAACTATCCGCCTGGAGTAATGGTTTCCTTGCTGTGCCGCTGTGACCGCCCTGACCACCTGCTCGACGGCGCCTACGGTGGAGCGTCCTCTCCTGAATCCGTACTGTTGCTCGGACAGTCCGCCTGCTTGCTGGATGGCCGCGGCAAGCGGAGGCTTGATCAGCCTTTCTAGTAACTTTCCCGCTGTGTCAAGCATGCACAGTGGGCGATACGCTGACGGCGATTCTGGGTCGCCTTTACCTTTATCGATAAGCACCAGGCGTTGTATCTTCCATGCCTTGGGGAAGACTCCGTCTGCAAGACATCGGTTATATGCATGGAGCAGGAGCCCGGGGCATGCTCTGCAATGATCTTCAATACTTCCGATGGTACCTGGTCTGGTCCCGGGGCCTTTTTATTTGGGAGGGCGGCCGCGGCTTTTCTCAATTCTTCTTCTGTGAACGGAGGTATGTCGTCTTGTCGTACGAGTCGAGGCCCTTCCGTTCGCACTGGGAAGGCTGGGAAAACCGTGTCGACTATATTTCGCATACGTTCAGCGTCCAGGGTGGGACTCGGACCCTGTGCTCTGAGTTTGCGCATGACAACTCTGTACCCTAGCCCCCAGGGGTCGTTGTCGACGTCGCGCTTAAGCTCTTCCCATTTGAGGCGCTTGCTTTTTTTTATCGTGATCTGTAGTGCTTTCCTGGTCTGCTTGTACGTTTCCGTCTCTGTTGTAGCCGTGCCGCCAGTGCGCCCTCTTGTTCTGGTGACCGCGCGACGTAGCCGCAGACATCGGTCTCGGAGCTCGGCGATTTCCTCGTTCCACCAGTAGACTGCTTTTTTCCTTGGCCTCGCCTTCCTGGGCATGGCCTCCTTACAGGCTTTCAGGATAAGGCGCATGGAGGCCTCGACTATGGTCTCGGGGGAGCCCGTTTGCTCCAACACAGCGTCCATTCCTCGACTTATGGTCGTTGTCAGTTTTTGCGCGTCAAGTTTAGCCGTGTTCCTACTCGTTGTTTTCGAAGAGGCGGTTGTGGTCTGCTGCTCAGCCAGGCGCAGGCTATATATTGATGATCACTCCCCGTATAATCCTCAATACCCCTCCAGTTCTTGATGATTTGCGCCGAGGCTTCCGTTACGAAGCTAATGTCTGGGATGGTCTGAGCACATCCAGGTCTTCTAAATGTGGATTTATTCCCAATGTTGGCTACGACTAGTCCTGTTCGTGCGGCCGTCTCCAGTATGTATCTCCCCCTGCTGTCCGTGGTCAGCATGCCCCACTCCGGTGCTTTTGCGTTGAAGTCGCCGGCTACTATGAGGGGACCGTCCCATTGCGTAATAGTGTCTTCTAGCTTATCGATCTTCTCCCGAAAGTCATAAATGCTCTCGTTTGGGGTAAAGTAGCAGCTCACAATCGTGGTTTTGCCGCACTTCACCCATACGAAGCCTCGTTCGACGCCATGTGCCGTTGTTTGCGGCGACATTTGTTTTGGGACCCAAATCGCGGCCGTGCTAAGGCTGTCAGCATACCAACCTGGTTCGTCTCGGTTGCGATATTGCTCGCTGAGGATTAGCAGGTCGGCTGCCTTATCGATCTTCAGCTGGTCCAGCAGTGCGTCCGCGGTTCGGCTCCGGTGGAGGTTTCCCTGGAGGATCTTCAAGTTTGCCCGTTCTTTCGCGCTTCGGCCAGGGCTTGCCGGTACGTCTGGCAGGCGCCTGTTCCCGGGACGTGTTTGAGTTGCGCCGGTGGTAGTCCTCGTTCCTCGCATAGGCAGCACTTAGGTTCCGCCGTGCATACTTTTTTCACGTAGCCTTTGTGTCCGCATTGGAGACATAGGCCTTCGCTCTTTCGGTCCGGTCCTCGGCAGCTTGTTTGTTTATGCCCGTAGCCGAAGCAGGCATAACCGGGTTACGAGGAGTTTCCGCCTCACTCTACAGTTGACCCAGCCGATTTTTATCCTGCTAGTTCTTAGAAGTTCGGCCGCTCCGCGCTCGCTTATCTGCAGGATGGCCATCTTCTGCTCTCGGGAGTTCGTCTTCGTAACGAAGACTCTGGGTTCTGTTGCGAGTTCCTTCAGCTCCCTCTTCACGGCTTCTTCGACCTCCTCTTGCGTTGTAAAGCAGTCCAGGTCCCTGATTTCGAGCGTTGCTACCGGTTCCAGATCCCGTACTGCAGCGCTCTCCCCGAGGATATTTCTTATCGCACCGCAGAAGCTTTCCTTGTTCTTCGTGTTCGAGCCTAGGTCCAGGAGGACGCCCCCCGTTCGCGTTTGCCGTATAGACTTTATTTCCGTTTCAGTCTCCGCTGGGTTGATTTTTCCGCGTATCTCGCTCAGAATCTGCGCGTACGTCTTGCCTTCCTTTGGCTCGATGAGTAACGCGTCCGTCCTGGGTCTTCGGGTTCGTCGTCTGATTGGTTCACCCTGGTTTAGTGTAGCGTCTCCCGTGCCTGGGGGCTCTTTTCGCCGTTCCCTTTCTTCCTCCCTTTTCGCTTTCCTCCGCGTCTTCCTCGTCTTGCTCTCCGTCCAGTCAGAGGCGTCGTCCTTCCTTTTTTTCCGTTCTCCGGTTCGTTGGGACTAGACGCTACTCTCTTTTTTCCGCCGTCTGTTTTGGTGTGGTCGGTAAGTTTGCCGTTTGTCCCGTCGTTTTGCGTCTGCTGCTTCTTCCGATGGAGCTCGGCGTTTTTCCACGACGCCCTTACGTAGTCGATAACTTCGAACGACTCCTCTAGCATGTGGATTCCTTTCTTGACTTCGATGCTGATGTTGCGCTGTCGTTCCGTCGCGCTTTTCATCGTCTTCAAGATTTCCCAGCACTTAAGCAGCTCTGCCTCCTCTCGCTTCCGCGCGCTTGAAATATGCTCCTCAATGGGGGAGCCGTTCAGGAGCGGCACTCCGAGGCCGTTTGGCCTCGGGGTGGTCATTCCACTTTGTTCGTCGCCATTTGGTGTCGCCGGCTGTATGGGCTTCCTCCGCGGGGCCTCGGTTGGCGTTTCCGGGGATTCAGGTCTTCTTTTGCGAAGACGTGCCGCGCTTGTAGCTTTGAATCCAAGGCCAGCCAAGGACACCACTGGCTTTGGACTGCTGCGGTTTGAGGGGATAAAATATATTGGAATGGACTTGTAAAAATTAAAAAAATGAGAAACTGTTAGGATCTTGACGAAAAAAAGTTTCTGCACTAATTCGTCGATAAATCTTTATTCCTGTGATGTGGAATTTTTCATGGTGATCACGAATTACTCGCGTTTTCGCCATATTCATAAAATTATGCCGGGAAAACGCGAAAAAAGGAACTCGGTATGCATTCGAAGATTTCTCATGGAAATAATGTAAGTAGGGTGAATCTTTTATGGTGATCACGAATTACGGTCGTTTTCGCCGTATTCCTAAAATTTAGCCGGGAAAACGCGAAAAAAGGATTCCGGTACTTTTTCCAAGATTTCTCATGGAAATAAAGTAATTAGGGTGAATCTAACGGAGAATTCGTTCTGATAGGATAAAATATATTGGAATGGACTTGTAAAAGTATTAAAAATCAAAATCTGTTTGCATCTTGACGAAAACAAGTTTCTGTACGACTTCATCGATAAATCATTATTCCTGTGATATGAAATTTTTTATGGTGATCCCGAATAATGCTCGTTTTCAGCGTAATCCTAAAATTAAGCCGGGGAAACGCGAAAAAACGAGTCCAGTACATTTTCGAAGATTTCTCATGGAAATAATGGAATTAGGGTGAATCTTTTATGGTGATAACGCATTATGCTCGTTTTCGCCGTATTCCTAACATTTTGCCGGGAAAACGTGAAAAAAGGATTCCGGTACATTTTCGCAGATTTCTCATGGCAATAATGAAATTAGGGCGGATCTAACGGAAAATTCGTTTGTTGCGATAAATTATATTGGAATGGACTTGTAAAAATATTAAAAATCAAAATCTGTTAGGATCTTGACGAAAACAACAATTACATGGATAACTCTTAATCCCTGTAATATGAATTTTTTTATGGTGATCACGAATTATGCTCGTTTCCTCCGTATTCCTTAAATTAAACCGGGATAACGCAAAAAAAGGAACCCGGTACATTTTCGAAGATTTCTCTTGGAAATAACGGAATTAGGGTGCTTCTAACGGAAAATTTGTTTTGATGGGATAAAATATATAAGAATGGACTTCTAAAGTTATGAAAAATCTAAATCTTTTAGCATCTTAACGAAAAAAACTTTCTGAACGAATTTATCGATAAATCTTTATTCCTGTGATATGGAATTTTTTATAGAGTTCACGAATTACGCTCGTTTTAGCCGTATTCCTAAAATTAAGCCGGGAAAACGCGAAGAAAGGAACCCGGTACATTTTTGAAGATTTCTCATGGAAATAATGAAATTAGGGTGGATCTGTTAGAGTGTGCGCAATAACTTGATGAATGAGATATCGATTAAGATACATGAACTAAAGATCTGAGTTCATTAATCAAAGGAATAATACAAATGACCGATCAGCACACGACTTGACTTGTTGGGGGTATGGACAAGACTGACTGTGTAAAAAGCTGACAGACGTGTAAACAGATTTCCACAGACTGCGAAGTCTTCGGTGCAGATAAAATCAATAACCCCATCACTATGGGTGCGAGTTGTCTATATCTTCCGCAAATCACGCCCAATTATGCTGTGCGGGGACGGAGCCCTAATCCGGAGGTACAGATGGAAAATTTTTCCCGAGGCAATCCCTTGGTAAGAACGTCGGCAATCATGTTTTCCGTAGGAAGGTATTCGATTCGGATGACTCCATCCTTCACTGCTTCTCGGATGAAGTGATACCTTATATCGATATGCTTCGATCTTTCGTGATAGGCTGAATTTTCCGCCAGTTGACCGGCGCTTCGATTGTCGTTGTAAATTTTTATTTCGGCGAGTTCGTTGTGTCCTAACTCGGTGAGAAATCCCTTCAGATACATAGCCTCTTTCGTGGCATCACTGATGGACATATATTCCGCCTCCGTCGAAGATAAAGCGTCTGTTTTTTGTTTTCGTGATTCCCATGTTATCGATCATCCACTGAGGACGAATGCATATCCGGTATAAGATCGTCGATCGATGTTGCAATTTCCCCAGTCGGCATCGACGAATCCCTGTAATGACTGGTCATTTTTTTCATAGACGAGTTCGTGATTTTTTGTTCCTTGCAGATATCGGAGTACTCGTTTTGCTGCTATCCAAAGTTGTCTTGTAAAGCAGGTATTAAACTGGCTAAGCATACTGACTGCATGTCAAATATCCGGTCGTGTTCCCACGGCTAGGTACATCAGTGAGCCAATTAACTCCTGATATGGGATACTCTTGAAGTCATCGTCACTGCATTCCTTCATCAGTTTTGAACCGATGGCTATCGGGCTGTTTACAGGCTTGCATTCGGTCATATCGAAACGTTTTAAAATTTCTCTGATGTATCCTCGTTGGGATATCCGGATGTCCCCTTGATCTCGTCGGATTTCCATGCCGAGACAGTAGCCAGCGGAACCGAGGTCCTTGACTTTAAACGATTTCGCCAATCTCTCCTTGATTTGCATGTCTGCATTCTCGTTATCAGAGAAAATTAAGATATCATCGACGTAAACCAATACTGAGGTATGATTTTCCTTGTCGACATAGACGCAAGGATCGCTACTTGTGGCGGTTAATCCGATGCTTCGAACTGTCCTGTCGAGTTCTGCATGCCATTGTCGCCCCGCTTGTCGCAGACTGTATAAAGCCTTGTTCAATTTGCATGCCTTATTTTGACCTTCTATTTTCTTTAGTAGGATACCCGCGCGTGATGCAATTTTGGGATCCTTTTCTTCCTTGACGATTCTTTCTAACATCTCGTGCAGTTGGCTCGGCATTTCCATATATAGATCGGTATCGACCTTGCCATTCAGATATGCTGTCTCGATGTCGCGTTGAGAAATTTTCCAGTTATGCTGCGCTGCAATCGCTAGCAATATTCGCAGAGACCCCAACCTAGCGACTGGTGCATAGGTGTTGAAGAAGTCAATTCCCGGACGTTGAGTGAATCCTTTTGCAACGATACGCGCCTTTCGTTTGTTTAACGTACCGTCTGCGTTCATTTTGTCTTGCAGTACCGTTCGGCAGCCGATGATCTTTCCCCCTTTGGGTGTGGATACGATGTCGAAGGTATCGTTTGCGACGAGACTTCTGACCTCGGAGTAAATGGCGTCCAGCCATTCGCTCCTATCTGGGCCAGCTAAGGCCTCGCGAAATGGGACCTCCAGCGCGTTGAATGCGAATTCCGCATCGTGCCACTCTGCAGAGTCGTCTCCGGTCGATTCTTCTTCAGTCTCTGAACTTCGTGGCTGTTCGACGATGGGCACCATTCGAAATTGCTTTTTGGGTCGACCTGGTTGACCTGTTAAAATCTTCCTTGGCCTGTCGGGGCCACGACGCATCCCATTCATGCCTGTTGGTGGTTCGTCGCTCTGTGGTGGATCCTCGGTTGAATCGCCATTTGATCGATCCTCTTCGTAATCATTTTCCGGCTCGTTGATTTCATTTTGAGACTCTATGTTGTCGAAGTTGTGTCGATCGCTCGACACAACTTCGTTCATATCAATCTCGATTTCTCTAACCTTGTTTTGTTCAAGCGAGCAGTCGGAAACGGGCAAGTCTTTCCTCGCGATCATCGAGGGAGCTAGTGAGGTAGTGCATCTCTCCTTTTCTTGGGGTTTGTCAAAGAACCTTACGTCGCGCGTTATGTGGACTTTTCTTTCCGAGGGAACCCAGACTCGGTAGGCCTTGGATGTGTCGGAATATCCTACGAGCATTCCCTCAGTCCCCCGAGGTGAAAACTTACCTTTAGTTTGCGACTCGTTCCAGATATAAGTTTGAGCACCGAATTTTCGAAGATATTTCAAGTTCGGACGTCTCCCTGTCCAAGCTTCGAACGGGGTCTTCTTGCCTAAGGTGCTCGTTACACATCTATTTCTTATGTGGTTAGCTGCTGCGACAGCATCGGCCCAAAACGATGGTGGCAATTTCGAGTCGGTTAACATACAGCGAGCCGTTTCGACGAGTGTCCTATTTTTGCGCTCCGCAACTCCGTTTTGTTGGGGCGTGTATGGTGTCGTCAATCGTCGTTTGATTCCGGCGTCCCTCAGTATTTTATCCATTGACGAGTTGCAAAATTCCCTCCCGTTATCCGATTGTAGAGCCTTGATGTTCCTCCCTGTTTGCGTTTGTACATAATTCTTGTATTCCTGGAATTTTTCGGCTGCTTCGGATTTGTGTTTGAGGAAATAGATGTTTGTCCATCGGCTGTAATCGTCCGTGAAGGTGAGGAAATATCGGGCTCCCCCTTGGGATTCTGTTCGCATTGGGCCGCAAAGGTCCGTGTAGACTAAGTCTAATTTCCCCTGTGACCTTTCCTCTCTTTTGGGGAATGGCTGTCTTGTGAATTTTCCAATGGCACAAACGTCGCATTGGGTTGATTCGTTATCGATTTTGAATAACAGGCCGATAGCAGCCTCGTTTCGCAACATATTTGACATATCTTGCCAGTTCAGATGTCCGAGTCTTCGATGCCATTCCATTGAATCCTTTGACGAATTGATCGATGCGATGCAAGCTGTGTGATGGGCATTCCGTAGGTAGAAGAGATCACCATCGCGATCAGCCATCATTTTTACCATTCCGTTAAAATCTCGTACGTATGCATGTGTTTTGGTGAACAGTACCTCGTGGTCTTTGTCGACGACTTTTGTGATGGACAACAGGTTTGTCCGTAATTCAGGCACGAGTAATGCGTTCGTGAGGGTGATTGTTTTATCTTGATCCCCAGTAGAGGTTAAAACATTTATGTTACCTTTGGCAGTTGCCCTGATCATTGTTTTATCGGCTAGTTTTATCCCGCAACCATCTTCTTGTGTCGTTGTGAATTGTCGAGGGTCCTTGCAGAGATGCGATGTGCATCCGCTATCGAAACACCCCCGTACGTCGATCTGGTCAGCACACGTTTCTTTTTCAGCGGCATTCGATTCATCTTCCGCGATGAATGCGTCAGTGGCAGCCTTCGCGTTCTGAAAATCTCTCTTTTTCTTGAAGCAATCCGTGGCCTTATGCCCTCTTTTCTTGCAGTAAAAACACCTATAAGAATCGCTGTCGATCGGATTTTTGGTGCTTTGTTTGTTATGCGGCCCGACCTTTGTTGGTGTCTTAGATTGATGTTTTGAGAACAGCGCGTTTGAATTCGATTTGTCCTCGTTTAGATGTTTGCTGTCGTGTTCTTCAATGATTTTGATCATTAACGTGTCTATATTCGGGAGGTTGTCCCGAGACTTAATTGCACAGCAAAAGTTTTCGAAGCTTTTGGGCAGACTGTGGAGGAGCATTATGGAGAGCAGGTCTCCATTTATTTATATTCCCATATTGCTCAGTTTATCGACCGTATCCATGAAATTAAATAGGTAATCTCTAATGTCCTCATCCGAATGCATTCTTTTGGATAATAATCTCTCTAATAGGGTTGCCTTTCTCATGGACCCTTCCGACGCATACACTGACCTTAGTTTGTCCCATATTTCCTTGGATGTGTTGCAATTGCGTACGTGTTTTAACACGTTTGGGCTGTTGCATAGGAGGAGAACACTTTTGGCTTTTCTGTCTTGAGCCGTCCAATCCTTTAGTGCTGCTAGTGATGCATTTCGTGTTGCGCCTTCACCGGTGACGATGGATGCTGGAATTTCACCCTTTACATATGGCCAGTAATCACTTTTCACTAAAAGGGCTTCAACATGGATCACCCACGTATCGTAGTTTTGCTTCGTTAGAAGTTCGATTCGCGTTATTTTCGCGGAGTTTGATTCGTTCATTTTCTTCACGATCTTCTTCGTTCAGTATTCGTTATTTGCATTAGACCTGAGCCCATAACCTGTTGGAGTGTGCGCAATAACTTGATGAATGAGATATCGATTAAGATACATGAACTAAAGATCTGAGTTTATTAATCAAAGGAATAATACAAATGACCGATCAGCACACGACTTAACTTGTTGGGGGTATGGACAAGACTAACTGTGTAAAAAGCTGACAGACGTGTAAACAGATTTCCACAGACTGCTAAGTCTTCGGTGCAGATAAAATCAACAACCCCATCACTATGGGTGCGCGTTGTCTGTATCAACAGAATCGTTTATGGCGAACACGAATTACGCTCGTTTTGGCCGTATTCCTATAATTAAGCCGGGAAAACGAGAAAAAAGCAAACTGGTACATTTTCGAAGATTTCTCATTGAAACTATGGAATTACGGTGAATCTATTGGAAAGTTCGTTTTGAGGGGATAAAATATATTGGAATGGACTTGTAAAAATATTAAAAATCAAAATCTGTTTGGGTCTTGACGAAAAAAAACGCCTTCATCGATAACTCTTTATTCCTGACATATAAATTTTTTATGGTGATCACGAATTACGCTCATTTTCACCATATTCCTAAAATTAAGCCGGGAAAACGCGAAAAAAGGAACCCGGTACATTTTCGAACATTTCTCATGGAAATAATGGAATTAGGGTGGATCTAACGAAAAAATCGTTTTGATGGGATAAAAAATATTGGAATAGACTTGTAAAATTATAAATAATCTACGTCTGTTAGAATCTTGACGAAAAAAAACTTTCTGCCCCAATTCATCGATAAATCTTTATTCCTGTGATATGGAATTTTTATGGTGATCAGGAATTACGCTCGTTTTCGCCGTTTTCTTAAAATTAAGCTGGGAAAACGCGAAAAAAGGAAACCAGTACATTTTCGAAGATTTCTCCTGGAAATAACGAAATTCGGGTGGATCTAACGGAAAATTCGTTTTGATGGGATAAAATAGATTAGAATGGACTTATAAAAATATAAAAAATCTACATCTCTTAGAATCTTAACGAAAAAAACTTTCTGCACCAATTCATCGATAAATCTTTATTCCTGTGATATGGAATTTTTGATAGTTATCACAAATTACGCTCGTTTTCGCCGTATTCCAAAAATTAAGCCGGAAAAACGCGAAAAGTGTAAACCGGTACATTTTCGAAAAATTTTCATGGAGATACTGGAATTAGGGTGAATCTTTCATGGTGATCACGAATTACGCTCCTTTTAGCCGTATTCTTAAAATTAACCCGGAAAAACGTGAAAAAAGTAACCCTGTACTTTTTCGAAAATTTCTCATGGAAATGATGGAATCAGGGTGAATCTTTTATGGTGATCACGAATTACGCTCCTTTTCTTCGTATTCCTAAAATTAAGCCGGGAAAACGCGAAAAAAGGAAACTGGTACATTTTCGAAGGTTTCTCATGGAAATAATGGAATTAGGGTGAATATTTTATGGTGATCACGAATTACGCTCCTTTTCGCCGTATTCCTAAAATTAAGCCGGGAAAACGCGAAAAAAGTAACCCGGTGCATTTTCGAAGATTTCTCATGGCAATAATGGAATTAGGGTGGATCTAACGGAAAATTCGTTTTTATGGAATAATGTATATTGGAATGAACTTGTACAAATATAACAAATCTAAATCTGTTGGAATCTTATCGAAAAAAACTTTCTGCACGATTTCATCAATGAATCCTTATTCCTGTGATATCGAATTTTTTATGGTGATCACGAATTACGCTCGAATTCGCCGTATTCCTAAAATTAAGCCAGGAAAACGCGAAGAAAGGAACCCGGTACATTTTCGAAGATTTCTCATGGAAATAATGGAATTAGGGTGAATCTTTTATGGTGATCACGAATTACACTCGTTTTCGCCGTATTCCTAAAATTAAGCCAGGAAATCGCGAAAGATTTCTCATTGAAATTATGGAATTACGGCGAATCTAACTGAAAATTCGTTTTGAGGGGATAAAATATATTGGAATGGACTTGTAAAAATATTAAAAATCAAAATCTGTTAGGATCTTGAAGAAAAAATACACCTTCATCGATAACTCTTTATCCTGTCATATGAAATTTTTTTTGGTGATGACGTATTACGTTCTTTTTCGCCGTATTCCTAAAATTAAGCCGGGAAAATGCGAAAAAAGTAACCCGGTACATTTTCGAAGATTTCTCATGGAAATGAGGGAATTAGTGTGAATCTTTTATGGTGATCACGAATTACGCTCATTTTCGCCGTATTCCTAAAATTAAGCCAGGAAAACGCGGAAAAAGGAAACTGGTACATTTTCATAGATTTCTCATTGAAATTATGGAATTACGGTGAATCAAACGGAAAACTCGTTTTGAGGGGATAAAATATAGTGAAATGAACTTGTAAAAATATAAAAAATCTAAAACTGTTAGGATCGTGACGAAAAAAAACGACTTCGTCGATAACTCTTTATTCCTGTCGTATGAGATTTTTTACGGTGATCACGAATTACGCTCGTTTTCGCCGTCAGATTTCTCTTGGAAATATCGCAATTAGGGTGGATCTAATGGAAAATTCGTTTTGATGAGAAAAAATATATTGGAATGAACTTGTAAAAATATAAAAAATCTAAATTTGTTAACATCTTGACGAAAAAAACTTTCTGCACGAATTCATTGATAAATCTTTATTCCCGAGATATGGAATTTTTTATCGTGATCACGAATTACGCTCGTTCTCGTCGTATTCCTTTTGGAAATAATGGAATTAGGGTGGATCTAACGGAAAATTCGTTTTGATGGAATAAAATATATTAGAATGAACTTCTAAAAATATGAAAAATCTAAATCTGTTAGAATCTTGATGATAAAAACTTTCAGCACGAATTCATCGATAAATCTTTATTCCTGCGATATTGAATTTTTTATAGTGTTCACGAATTACTCTCGTTTTCGCCGTATTCCTAGAATTATGGCGGGAAAACGCGAAAAGAGTAACCCGGTACATTTTCGAAGATTTTTCATGGAACTAATGGAATTCGGGTTAATCTTTCATGGTGATCACTATTTACGCTCCTTTTCGCCGTATTCCTACGATTAAGCCGGGAAAACGCGAATAAAGGAACCCGGTACATTTTCGAAGATTTCTCTTGGAAATAATGGAATTAGGGTGGATCTAACGGCAAATTCATTTTGATGGGAGGAAATATATTAGAATGGATTTTTAAAAATAAAAAAAATCTAAATCTTTTAGAATCTTAACGAAGAAAAAACGACTTCGTCGATAACTCTTTATTTCTGTCATATGACACTTTTTACCGTGATCACGAATTACGCTCCTTTTCGCCGTATTCCTAAAATTAAGCCGGGAAAACGCGAAAAAAGTAACCCGGTACATTTTCGAAGATTTCTCATGGAAATGATGGAATTAGGGTGAATCTTTTATGGTGATCACGAATTACACTCGTTTTTGCCGTATTCGTAAAATTAAGCCGGGAAAACGCGAAAAAAGGAAACTGGTAAGTTTTTGAAGATTTCTAATGGAAATAATGGAATTCGGGTGGATCTAACGGAAAAATCGTTTTGATGGGATAAAAAATATTGATATAGACTTGTAATAATATAAAAAATCTGAATCTGTTAGAATCTTGACGATAAAAACTTTCTGCACGATTTCATCGATTAATTTTTATTCCTTTGATATGGAATTTTTTATGGTGATCACGAAATACGCTCGTTTTCGCCGTATTCCTAAAATTAAGCCGGTAAAACGCGAAAAAAAGAACCTGGCACATTTTCGAAGATTTCTCATGGAAATAATGGAGTTAGGCTAAATCTAACGGAAAATTCGTTTAGAGGGGATAAAATATATTGGAATGGACTTGCCAAAATATTAAATTCAAAATCTGTTAGGATCTTGACGAAAAAAACGAATTCATCGATAACTGTTTATTCCTGTAATGTGGAATTTTTTATGTTGAACACGGATTATGCTCTTTTTCGCCGTATTCCTAAAATTAAGCCGGGAAAACGAGGAATAAGTAACCCGGTACATTTTCGTATATTTCTCATGGACATAATGGAATTAGGGTGAACCTATTATGGTGATCACGAATTACGCTCGTTTTCTCCGTATTCCTAAAATTAAGCCGGAAAAACGCAAAAAAAGCAACCCGGTACATTTTTGAAGATTTCTCATGAAAATAATGGAATTAGGGTGAATCTTTAATGGTGATCACGAATTACGCTCGTTTTCACCGTATTCCTAAAATTACGCCGGGAAAACGCTAAAAAAGGAATCCGTAACATTTTCGAAGTTTTCTCATGGAAATAATGGAATTAGGGTGGATCTAACGGAAAATCCGTCTCGATGGGATAAAATATATTGGAATCGACTTGTAAAAATCTAAAAAATATAATTCTGTTAGAATCTTGACGAAAAAAACTTTCTGCACGAATTCATCGATAAATCTTGATTCCTGTGATATGGATTTTTTATGGTGATCACGTATTACGCTCGTTTTCGACGTATTCCTAAAATTAAGCCGGGAAAACGCGAAAAAAGGAACCCGGTACATTTTCGAACATTTCTCATGGAAATAATGGAATTAGTGTGAATCTTTTATGGTGATCACGAATTACGCTCATTTTCGCCGTATTCCTAAAATTGAGCCAGGAAAACGCGAAAAAAGTAACCCGGTATATTTTCGAAGATTTCTTATGGACATAATGGAATTAGGGTGAATCTTTAATGGTGATCACGATGTACGCTCGTTTTCGCCGGATTCCTAAACTCAAGCCGGGAAAACGCGAAAAAAGTAACCCGGTACAGTTTCGAAGATTTCTCATGAAAATAATGGAATTAGGGTGAATCTTTAATGGTGATCACGAATTACGCTCGTTTTCACCGTATTCCTAAAATTACGCCGGGAAAACGCGAAAAAAGGAACCCTGTGGAATTAGTGTGATGTAACGATATCGATCCGATACCGATATATCGGTATCGTATCGATATATATCGGTTAGATTAGAGAAAGTGAGAGAAACAATAGTTGGGATGTAACGATACCGATACGACACCGGTATATATTGGCAGCGATACGTCCTTCGCCGATTAAAATATCGCGCGCTTTGTTGCGATGGCTGTTGCGCGGCAAGATTGGCGCTACCAGTGCGACCGACGCGGCGTCTCTGTCTTGAGTTACTTTGAAGAAGCTACAAAAGCTTTAAGTCTGGTTGGTGCTTGTCTGTCAGACGCTATACCCTTGATTAACATTCTCCGAAAACTTTTGATCTTTATCAAAAACAAAGAAGAAACTGATAATACAGATTATTTAGGTTTGGTAGAAGGTGTAATAGAAAAAACCAATGGCAGGTTCAGCTATTTGGAGGAT
Organism: Ophion ventricosus; assembly: GCA_963932345.1. Classification (NCBI taxonomy): domain Eukaryota; kingdom Metazoa; phylum Arthropoda; class Insecta; order Hymenoptera; family Ichneumonidae; genus Ophion; species Ophion ventricosus. The sequence continues at coordinate 8,237,454 of OZ010711.1, read as the reverse complement.
GAAAAGTCGTTCATTTTGGCTACAGCACTAGCACTATCCGTGCTACAAATTGCGTACATTCAATAAGAAATCTACAGGCATTCAAGCAAGACGACAGATTAATGCTTCGATAACCAACAGCCCTTTAACACCTTTAAGTGTCGCAATGAGTTCCCAAGCTCCCGCTAGAAGTTCCACTAGTATCTGGAGTGCTTGTGAGGATTTGATTAAAGAAGTAAAAGAAGATGAGCCACTGTTGAATATAACTTTGCATCCTGAGCAAGAGGATGTGGAATCGTACTTTAGATCTCCCATTATTGCGAGGGCATCAGATCCAAAAGTATATTGGCGTAATGAGGATAGATTGATAGCTATCCTACCAATTGACCTCAATTGCTTCAGAGCGATTGTGTCAATTGCGGGCCTTATACAACATGATTTGCGCAACTGATTGTCAGCAATTAACCTTAATAAGCTCTGCTTTCTGAACGAAATCTCCCTATAAGGTCAAATTTAGTTATTGACTAATTACGTCACAGCTAAAAACTACTTACGTTAAAACCCTGTCGAAACTTGTGTTTTTAGAGTCTAGTTCAATTTGAAGTTTAATTAGTGCAATTTCAGTCATAGTTTACTTTAAGTACTAAACTTTAAATTAATAATAAATACAAGAGTATAATTATATTTTCGTTTGATTTTGATGCTCCTTTTACTCCTGGAACGTAGGTTGATAATTTTTAACATTTAAACCTTCTTACTTAAGTACCTTTTCAATGTTTAAGTCATTGTTTAGTGTAACTTTTTTTTATTATATCAAGTTCTCTTGTAGATTCTATCGGTATCGGTGTCGGTATCGCCCATACGTTGATACAATTATCGGTCGTATCGGCTAAAACAAGTATCGTTACATCCCTAAACAATAGCTAAGCAGCATTCGGCTCGCCCGGCGGGTCGAGCCGAATGAGCGGAGTTTCAAAAGGCTCTAGGAGAAAGTCCTAGATTTTTACTCCGATTGACTTAAAACTTTGGGGAAATATTCTTGACATGTTGTACTATTAGATAAAAAATTAAAAATAAATGGGTCCTTTGAAATTTCAAAACCCATGTAACCCCTTAAACGCTTACAGCGCAATTCGAAACGCACCCATTATATTAACATAGGAACTTTTTTTCTTCCCCCACCCTTCAAAAATGATTCAGCAAATTGAAATGTATCATATTTTGAGGATACTCATTAAAAACTTAGCAAAAATACTAAACACGAAAAATACGGGCGAAAGGTCGAAAATAAAATATAATGCGCTTTTCCGCAAATCTGTAAAACTGGCGAAAGGGTGGGGCGGAGAAAGAAAAATGACTTTGTACACATTAAGGGAATGATTAAGGGACCGCGAAATTAACCGACTGACGCGAAATTTGAGTCACACACGTGTAAATATGCACGAAAAAATTGAAAAATGGTTTCGACCCCTCAATTGCACAATATCGACAGACAAAAAACACGTATCGGCTTTTTTTTTATCATTCACATACGTGCGAAATGACAATCGGATGTAATAAAAATCTTCGGAGATATGCTTTAGAAATACCGATTATTGTAATTGACAACATTGAATCCGTTGTTTTTCTCATTGCAATCATCATTAAATTGTAGTGCTGAAAAAATACAATATTTTTGGCATTTGAAATCGTTTTTTATGTCGCTCCGTTAATAAATTATCGCCAAAAAATAAAAAGAGAACCCAATTCTTAATAGTTCGTTTTACCCCCTATAAATGGGCGTTCTACAGATATAAAAAAATACGTGTCGAATAATTTTACAAACTCTACTAATATGGCAAGTTTCATACTAATCGGAAGATATACGTGTTTTCCTTGTCAATAACAATGAAAGAAAGGTACCATTGAACCGTTAGTTGAATGGAAAAGCAAATATTACTTCGAGAAAAGGACCCAACTTTTATGAGATTGTGATTATTTTAACAAATAATTTGGCGGACTTATGAGTAACTAGAAAAAATTTATCGAAGAATATGTTTAAAAAAATGTATAGATCAATTGATGTTCGTGTTTGGCGTCATTTATTGTAAATCGTCACATATACGATCATATCACTCACACACAAATAAAATAACATGATAAATCGTCGTTAAACAATGGTTGAAAAGACACAAAAGTTTTATAAAACAAAAACCAAAGTAATAAAGCTATGATACTAATTACTAGCGCATTTATACGTACAATACAGATGAAACATTACGTCTTGCCTGACCAGTCATAGAGCACTGTTTTGGTGATATGCCATACATAGCTTAGCAACATCGAATTGTAACGTTTTATGGTGACAGCGCCAATTATACCTAAATTGTTCCACATATACTTAGTATATCCACCGCCCTCGATTAATTTATACAGTACAATCAGCATACCTCTTTGATATCTTAAAATATTGAAACGCGTTAGTCGTGGTGAACCCAATATAATATTCATAATTTGATATCAGATAATTCATAATGAATTTCTAGTGTTGGCTGTTCTTACGTATAACGCAGTCTATTTGATCTGTTATCATTTAAATATTTGTAGGCAAATAGTCTGCTCTTGAACCTCGAGACAAAATTGGCATCTTTCGTTCCTTTATAGCTTTACTTTATAAAGTTATGGCCTGTCACATCTGAGGTAAGAGGGAATCATTTGTGCTGCACGTTTCTCCATGAGTTTCTCAGTCAATTGGATAAAAAAAAAATATGAAATTGTAGTTCGAATATGAAATAGCTCTTTTTCTTCTCCCATCATTAACTATTATGAACATTTGAATCGTCCTATGTAGTTATTTTTAATCGTTAAATATTAGATGATCACTCATTGAACTTCATATCTCCTTGTCAGCCCGCGGAATATGTTAAATAGGTCTGCGATCGCTTGCAATAAAAAAATTCGCGAGATCGTTTGCTCGTACCGTATGTCATACATTCAATAAACCTGAATGTTTCGTTCAATGAATTCTTATTCGCTTCACAATTATTGATTTAAATAAAAAAGTTTTTCATGATATAAAACAAAGTTGTCAAAAAATATTTCGTTGATATTTCGTGGCAAAATAATTACTACATGTCTAATTGTACGCGTTCGAAAGGCAGAGTACGGTTTCGCGGTTTTCCTTTGACCGCCCGTATCCGGCGATACCGGAATAATTCCAATGTACTGTGAAAATGTAAAATGAATACTTAAAACCTCTATCTCAGTTACATGATGCCGAATCCCTGTGACACATACGAGTGCGTATATATATGCATACATGCATTAACGTACTCGTAAAATCGATTGATATCAATAGTTAGATAAGTTTCAGGACAATTTCTTCGTAAATACATATTAAACATCCTAAACAGTGAGCGTTTACCGTTTCAGAATTCCCGACTTAAAATATAAACCAATCGTAATTCTGTGTTGTCACTTCTTTTTAAAGAAAACTAGTTAACGAGAATACGTTGAGATTCCGCTCTGCAATGTGCACTTCTCATAATAAAAGCGTAAGTCGTCGAATACAAATATCAAATTTAAAATTGGGATTGTGAAGGTCAATTAAAATGACCGAGGTCGAATTGCTATCGCATGTAATTGCCAAAAATGATTTTTGACTGTCGCTTTCTGTCACGAGGACACAACAAAATCGTCTATCCAAGATAAAATTATTTATACATTTTTTTTCTAAAACTTAAAAACGCTTGCGCGTTTAGAGTAGAACATTTACAGAAACTTGAAGGAATTAGTATCGATTCGCATTCGCGGGTACAACCCAGTGCATACTTGTTGAATTTACCATTTTACATATTGAGATTTTATGTAATTTTTGCATGATTCATAATTTACATTGGTTAGCGTACGACTATGCGTAGCGTACGATCGAAAATGTAACAGTAATATCGTTTGTCTGACGTGTCTAATCGTAGATTTTTTCAAGTTCTTTCGCGGATTAATCGGTCTCGATAATGAAAACCCCAAGAAAAATGGTGTTTTCCCCGGATGGTTATGCCGTACACGTTAGGCGTAAGTCAAGTCAACCGCGTATAAACTCGTATTTTCATACTACAAAGATATTGATCAATAAAGTGAAAATACTCGAAAGAAAATTTAAACGAATTTATCATTTTTTTTTAACTACAAAGTATTTCATACCACAAAGATATGGATCAATAAAGCGACAAGACTCGAAACAAAATTTAAATGGAGATATGTTCAACTCGTTGTGTAATGAGGCTTACACTGAATGTCGTACGATGAGAAAACGGTATACGAACATTTTGAATCAATGAAAAAGCTAAGCAGCGTCAAACTTTTGTACGAAGGTATTTTGTGAGTATTATCAATATTTTCAATTGGACACCAACCTTGCGCTCGGAAAAATAGGTATAAAAATAATTTTTTTTTACGCGACTATTAAGTGTATAAAATAATTTTTATTCTTCGCAAATACATTCTAGTGTTATAAAAACAAATTTAAACAAAATGTTTAATAGTGGAGATATAATTCGTCTAGTAGGACCCTCTTTTCAAACTGGTGGACAAAATATCTCGAGATCTACTCAACCGATTTCCCGAATTTTATACCACATATTATTCATAATTTTATCAAGGATGTAGTGAAGAATTTTTTGGTTGGGCGTCGCGTTCATTTTTTTTTTAATTTTTAGATCTCAAAATTTTGGTAAAAATTCATTTTTTTTTAAACAGCTGTCATTTCCACCAAAACATTTATAATTCTTTCGCCTCTGCTACAATTTAGCTATTAACTATCCTTACAAGAATTTTTTAAATTTATTTTTCAGTTGATTTGTGACAGAAAAAAATTCCACTATCGGCAAGGATTTTGAAGAGTGTCCTACTAGACAACTTATAGCTCCGCCATTAAAAATTGTTTTTTTTTTAATTTGTTGATAAAACTATAATGTATTTCTGAAAATAAAAATTATTTTATATATCAGATAGTCGCGCTAAAATTGAAAAAAATATTATACCTATTTTTCCGAGCACCAAGGTGGTATAGCCCCTTAACAAAGCGGTGAGTCCCTTTTTTTTCATTTATCCGTATCAGTTACTAATCCTATCTTAAGGCAACAATATCTGTAAAAAGACACGCGCTCTTGAGAACTAACTTTAACATTATACCGCGACTGAAGCGATTTTCAAAGTTGTTCTTTCACTCCGACCACGGCAAAATACACTTTTTTTCTTTTTAAACAATAAAAATGCATGCACATACAAGCGCACAAGCTGGTATATGTTTTTACGGAATAGAAAGAAAAAAATTGCGCCGATTGCAGATACAAAACGCAAATAAAGCAAAAAGCCAATACCGACAATGGCCGTTTACGTACGGAAAATTTGTAACCGCGTAGAAAAAAGATCGGCCCTTTTTATTTGATAGCCCTATGGAAGTGTTGTATAATTTTTTTGTTTGTTTGTATCACCACAGCAAATTGACTGTAAGGCCACTTGCCCAATTTTTCAGAAATGTACGATCTTTTTTTTTCTATGTATAACTGTACAAACTTTACAGTTGTCGCTTTTGGTTCTTCGGTATGAGAATTAATATATGTTTCGTTCGACCTTCAATTGTCCCTAATTTAATTGCGTTGACATTTTTGTATACGGTGACCATTTCACATGGAAATATCGAAAGCACATCTTTAGATACTTCTCGACTCGCCCACCCTTGGTAAGATGTTCGAGTTACTCGCAAAATTTTGCAACAAAAAATGCATTCTCGTTTATATCACGAATATTCTAGTTTTGTGAGACCTCACTCAAAACTAAATAGTACGTCATGGATATACTTCAGTAATGTATTGTGTCAAATCGTGAAATGAATACGTATGGAATGATGTAAGAATCGACAGGGTGAACTTCGCCACTTCTCGTACGCACTCCTCGATTAACACCGCTCCGTTCAGCTACGCGAGACAATGCTATACCGACGTTTCAGAATTAAGTCTTAGTAAAAATTTGTTAGATTTCGGATGAGCAAGTTGTTCAGTGAGATTGAAATGCGGCAACCGATAAGCCGTACAAAGAAGAGCAACTTCACCCTGTCTCAGTTGAAATTCGCATCCAGGTGCGAGCGTACGAGAAGGTAATTCACCCTCGCAAACGAGCGCCCAGTGATGTGAGCGTCTCTGGCGTTCTTTTTCATTTGAGAGTACAGGAGATGTGGTAAAAAAAGGTTCTAGAAAGGCTCGCGGTGCCGCGTCTTGGGCTAAACAATGAGCTAAACGACCAAGTATCGACTCGACGGAATGTCGAGGTTGTTGTCGCGTCACTCGAAGATACTTTTGCAAAGCTCGTGCCATTGATGGAAAGACAGCTTGTGCCGCTTCCATTGGATTCATTGGTCCAGGATTCGGCGCTAATTCGGATTCGGAATGCAGTCTTTTGATATGAGCAAAAGCTTCCTCGGCAGCTGTTATCAAACGAGCACGCCGTTTCCTCACTCTCCTCTCGTAATCGTGTTCTTCGTAAAAACGTTCGTTATGGCTGGAATCCCTGCGACGTGCCTGAGCCGCCAATACTGCTCTGTCACCGCCACTTCGCTGCTGGGTTCCTCCTGTGCTCAACGAGCCGTCAACATCGTAGAACTTGAAACTCGATTGTTTTCTACCAGACTTTGAGACCGGAAGTCGATCGAGATATGGATTGTATATCGAAAATTCCGTATAGTATCTCTCTAAAACCCATACAGCTGCGCGTTGAATCGACAAGTGACCTATAGCGTATGATTTCGATTCGCCGTCCGGTGATCGGACAACCTAAAAAATAACATGCAACGATATATCTTTACAATTATTTTTATCATAAAAGTATACAAAAAAAACAAGTGGCGAAGCGTCCGTTTTGCTAAGTAATGAAATTGAATTTTTCGATGTTTCATTTGCATGGCACCTGCGGCGTATGGGAGTAAATCACTCTTCGAAATATTTTTTTTTTCCTACTTTTGTCAACAAAACGGACATTTTTAACCAATTTTGATAAATAAAAAATCGAATAGCAGAGAAAAATCGACTAATTATTTCAGCTGTCATATGAATAAAATTAGGAAAAGAAACATTTTGTGGATTGAATTTCCCTTCAACGTCTACATTGGACTACAAGCCGGACTGTAGATTTTCATTATTTAACTTTATTTTAGTATAAAAAATTCACGTCGATTCGATATTCAGTCAAAATTATAATTTATTAAGGAGGGAAGTACATAGAGCGGCATAACAAAATCGATTTTTTATATTTATGTAAAATGTTAGAAGCTAACGGAGTATTTTGGCCCTGGAATCGCTGATTAGCCGGTAAGTCACTGAAATTATTAAGTTTTCGTAGATCGAAACTTTAAACACGTTTTTCTCAAAACTACATTTTTTAAGTTTGAGGGAAACATAACTTCAACATTAGGGACCGATCGTGCTAAAATCTTACACACAACTCAATAACAATATTACTTTGATCATATACCTACTTGTTTATGAAAATCACTTATAAAAAGTACATTGTTATTGCAAGAAAAAACGAAAATTTGGTGTAAAATTAAAAGAAAAACCTGAAGGGTCCCTTTTTTTTATTTTCCACATTTGAAATGTTTCTTCGGCATAAGTTCAGCATTTGGTTGTCAAAATACTGGAAATTGTTGGCTCATATTTTTCAGATCAATATTGAAGTCGTTGAATTTTCCACAAACGGACAACTTCCGCCAAAACCATTCTGGAAGACCACGCCATAACGTCGCAGTTTCGCGATATATTTTAATGAAAAAAATTATTTAAACAGTCTATTTATGTAATAAATTGTACCTCAAGTTTCATAAATGTAAAAATTCTCGTTCCGTGCCAAAAAAAAAAAATGATCCAAATTGGCTATTTCTTTGTCATCTGCGTGCATCCCCCCCCCCCTTAAATATAAAATATCACGTTGACGAACCCATGTGCGATATTGTTCACGATCGTTCGTGTTAAAGTAACGAGGCTGTAGCTCATACGCGATAACCACAAACTTCGCCGCAAAAAAAAATGCCCAAACCCAAAATTATTGAATTTTGACAGAAAATAATTTCAATCAAATGACATATCTGCCAAATTATCACAAAAATTTCAGAACTTCTCACATATTTTCACCGCCCATGTGATAATGGGTAACGTAATATTTAATTACCTTAATGTAGAAAGTCGGTTGCAAATGTCGAATCTCAATTAAGAGAACGGCAATATAGTGAATGAATAATAGTGTATCAGCAAAAGTACCCGCGTAGTTCACTAAACTTTTGTACTCCGTTATCTCGCCATTGGCGGTAGTCTTAGCACTCTCAGTGACCTGAAATAATATTTATCGTTAATACAACATGTTTCATCGTCGTAATTACACATCGATCGATAGTTCAATTCTTACTTGAACAATATAAAATAACCAGTAAGTACAGACGCAGAGCATCGTTAGTAAAAGTACTCCGGCTCTAAATAGAAAAACACGTGGCATAGTGGCATTTCGATTTCGCAGAAATACAGCCCAGCTTCCTATTGCCAAAAGCACTAGTTTGAATGCTAGACCTAAAAGTTGACCCTTGCATTCCGCATTACAGGATAACAATTGGAGTCTCTGTCGCATTGTCAGGACCGTTGTCGAATCGGGAAAAAAGCCCAATTTCGGTAGTACAACCATGGCTATTGGACTTAAAAATGCGCTCGTTCCTAGCGATAGTGCTATTATCGGTCCAACGTATCGATTACAACTGAAATTGAAGGATCCATCGGTTTCACTAGGCCAGTGACTAACGTCTTCCGTTGATTCCGAACGCTCCGATGTATTTCCCGTAACGGCAGTCGTGTTTTCTCCCCAATTTTCATCTTGCGGTAGTATTTGGACTTCTATTACTTCTTGGCCAACGTTCTCGACGCTGTTCGTGCGAACGTTCACCGTTGTTTGAAAAGGTGCCATTTCGCTTGAATCAATGTCACATCTTTCTTTATTTCGTTGACTCCTATTACTCCTGCAAAATAATAGTTACCGTTAAATAAAGTAGAACAATAGCAACTCGTCTCTTTTTCTTCTTTGATAGAAAAATGAAATGTTTCATACATATCATGTGAAGGTAAATGAAATAGACATTTTTTTTGTCCCATTTCTCTAGTGGATCATGTAACTATAATCCTAGGTTAAAATTGAGTCATTTTACCTATTGAAATATAACGATGTTGACGTTTGCATTGTTGGAATGCAACGAAAATTAATTTTTTTGTATCGCCAAAATGTTTCTTTGGCGGATTTGGGCTACGCAAATCACTCCAACGTTTTTCAGGATCCTCATTAAAAATCTACAACACAAATTGGCAAGAAAATATTTGTGATGATAATGAAAATAATAAAATGAAGAAAGAAACAAGAATTTTTGTTGCATCCCGATGATGCAAACTTCAACACCGTTAAATATAAATAAAGTTTTTACGGAAGGGTGCATTGTATTTTGCAGCCCCTGTGCACCTAAATTGTTCAATTTTTAACTGTAACAAATTGAACAAACTATATGCCATTACATTCTTTTTGATAAAAGCATGAATGGCTATATTTTTTCCTGGAAATTGTTAGAGGGTGGATTTGAACGTGAGCAGCTAGCGGGATCCATTCACCAAGATGCTTCGTATAGAAAGCATTACATTGGGCGACAGAAAGTTTGGAGCATGATTGAAACAATGTAATTTTTTGGGACGAAGCTTCTTTTTGAGCATGATCTCTCCTGGTCTAACCACACCAATGGTCACCAAAGATCTTAAATGTTGAGCAATTGTACCAAAAGATTCGACTCATAGAAAGGTCACCAGATTATGCTACGAAATTAGTGGAAAGTATGCCTTGGAAATTCCAGGCGACTATTAATAGCGGAGGCAACTGGGCAATGCCCTTGAAGTTTGCATCGTTGGAATGCCATGAAAAGTCTTCTTTATCTTTTCATTTCCTCCTTTACATTATCTTAAAAAATCTTTTTTCCAAATTTAGATTGTAAATCTCTAAATAAGCAAATCAAAAACTTGTTGAAGCAATTTCATAGTTAAGATTTGACAAAAGAAATTGAAGCAAATGAAAAATCATAATTTTCGTTGCATCCCAACTATGCAAACTTCAACATCGTACTGGACCACTTATTAATAATAAAGCATAATGGTTTATATTGTGTAGTGCGTTTGTATTTTTCTTCAATGCCTCCTCCCAAATAGTTTTCAAATTTTGCTGCACATGCTCTTGTCAAATAGACTGTAGTTTTTCTCAAGTTCAATACAGAGTAGTTGTGGATTTCATAATAACTTATAAATCTTATGCTGATATAAACAGTCGGAATGACAACAGTATAAAAATATACTCAATACTGTGCTACTCGACTGATTTTTCAGTCCTACCTTGGTAACTAAAATTCTCAGAGAAAGATTGGGTTTGTCTCGAACCCAAACTTTCAAAACTTGAACTGTTGGTTCTTCATGTTATCGAAGGGTTTGAGTAATAGAGGTAAGAGATATTTGATTTTATCAGGCCATTTAAAATGTACATATAAATGGTCATTAGTGGAAAAAATAGGTGCAAATGTCTGAGAAACTTTGATATATTTGAACTATCCATCAAGTTATAGATATCAGACAAAAGTATAATCAAGTTTTAGGCATAAACTGTTTTTCATACAAGACGGGTTTCATATGTTACAGTCAAAACCTAATTTCAGTTTAAACGCGTTTTCCGTAGTAAAAACTAGTTCTTACTGAAAGCAATATTCTGTGAAGTCTTAAATTGAAAACAAAGGAAAGTGTTACGTGAAAGCAAAAAAGAAAGAAAGCAACTTAATGTCACATTGAAATAAGATTGCCATTAGTCTAAAGATAGCTATTGTTGTTATTCCTCTAAAATAGGAGATTTCGTAGCACCGCATATTCGCATAGAAAAGCGTGTGTGTCCATTTAATTTGGACCTACTTTGGCGACACAAAGTGTGCTACAGAATTTCATCAATTTTGTAGAAAAACAAAATTACAATGACCGATAATGAAAATGAGGTTGAAGTTTGCATTGTTGGAATGCAATAAAAAGTAAATTTTCTGAATTTTTGTAATTTCCTTTGGCAGATTGTGCCGACAAAAATCTCTCGATCATTTGTCAAAAATATTTATTTAGCCATCTCCAACAAAATCTATGAAAAACAAGATCTTCTGTAATAATAAAAATAAGCACAATAAAATGTAAAAAAGGGCTTTCATAGCGTTCCAACAATGCAAACTTCAACACCATTAATGAAACAAGCTCGAATGAAAAATAGAGAGACCGGTGATTGGATAATGATTAAGATATTCCTTTCACGAATCCAAATATTTATCAATTGACTGATTTTCATCTACAATTAAGTAAACATACATCCCAGTATACTGGCGAAGTTTCAAGCCAAGTTTTAAACTTTTAACAAAAAATTATGACTAAAAATGGTTTCATTTATGCAGTACTTTATGGAGATGACATGCTGGCCACATTACTATCTAATAATGTACATAATAAATAACTCGAGATGTCCGATATAAACTGCTCTAAGCATGTAACAATTCCAAAGATTCCGTAAAGACAATAAAAACTAGGGGTCATCGAATATTCAACCCTTTGTGGTCACACTTCCAAATTCAATCCTGGTGGTCACACTCGAGTCAATTCTACTGTCAGTTTTCAAAAAATTATTGTGACCAAACTACCTGTCTGAAGTAGTTAAAATTACGGAATATGCTTTGAAGTTTTTAGATGATGTACGAAAAATTTATTTGTAAGAAATAAAATGACGACGTGTTAAAAAAAATTGATAAAGAGGTGAAAACGCAAAATAGACACTTTTTTGCTCAAAAAATCATAGTTCCGTGAATTTTCAACATTTTTACCTAAAATTTGGATGTGATACTCCTTAGATATGCTAATTTTGAGAAAAAATAGTAGCATAGTGCGCGTTCCAAAGAAGGTATTTATTCTGACATGTGAAGAAGGTAAATTTTACGGTATGAGGATACTTCAAACTCCAGGTATGATGGTGGATACAGTCCCATTCGAAGCCAGGAACTATTATATATTTACGCCAAAAATCGATGGGTCGATTCTATCTAAAGTGACCACGAAGGGTTAAAGAAAATATTAACGATAAAACTTTAAAGAATGTAACTAGCGGAAGAATCTTCGTAACGGCGACTTCTCAAAGAACATGTAAAAATGTCTAAATCTACAAAATTTATACAAATTTTTTTATTCCAGTTCATCATTGGATATAATAATTGATTGTAACTTATTTTCATTGAGCACCACTGTAATCTACTAAAGATTAAAAAGGCCTCCGTCTTATGCGCCCACAAAATACTTCCGTGAAAGGAATACTTTAAGAATAGTTGAAGTTTGCATTTAATTTCTTATTTTCTTTCATATAAAAAATATTTTTTAAATTTGTCGTAGGTCACTAAATAAGAATCCTAAAAAATGTTTACATGATTTTCATAGTTTAAATTGGCGTAATGAAATTTGGAAAATTAAAAGAAAAATCGTTGCATTCCAACAACTCAAACTTCGACGTCATTTAAGAATTCTGTCAGCGTAGTAACGATGGAAAGTGCGTATGGCATTCTTGCAGTGTCGATGAGACAATTGAAGTACCTGGAACTACGGTGGTTAGGCTGGCGGTGATTTTGCTGCTTATTATTATGGGGTCGATGATGTTTCTGGGAACTGCGGCTATGCTGGCTATGACTATGTTCGCTAGCCCCAGACTTTATACTCTCTGTCTCCATCACCCAGTATACGCAATAGTTCTCTTTTTACCCCATATGAGCATTCCTCAAACGTTTTGCAAACAATCACAAAAGCTCCCATATAAGGTTACTCGGCGCACACCCCAAGTAACGAAATGCCATGAACAATTCTTAATATTGGCAAAAATCTTGGCACAGTGCACTGTAGGTGGAATTGTTCCAACTGTTTTCAATTTCCCCCGTTACAATGGTGCGAGGAATTGTTTTTTCGCTCCGAAATCGAATTACTGCTATCTATACTCCATCGTTCTGCAAACAATTTGTCAACAAATTTCACGGAATATTGTGCTACTGTCAAAATCTCAAAACAGACGCCATCCGCGACTAGTATCTAGCATTTATGCTGTCCACCCCCCACCCCTCTTCGTAACCGGCGCGCCGGCGCCATAGTGCACATTCTTCGATCAGGGTTGCCAGATGGGTCGCTAGCCTAGTCGCGCTCAGATGGCGCTCAAGTCGCCCAAAATCGCATAACCCACGACAAGACCAAGTAAAACACATAGCAAGGGTGCAAACAAAAAAAAATTACAAATAAATGAATTTCAATACGGCCTATTAAATCAAACGATTTTTTTTTTATTATCTTGAACAAAAATATGTTAACCGGTGCAATGGTCTAGTGGTTCGTCGTGAAATGTTTTTCTTCGGCTATTCGCGGCGAAATAAGACTAGTTCCACGACTAGGGGGCGAAATTGCTGACCGGCTGTATTGGTAAGGTTTTCCGCAGTTTCCCTATGCCCATGACAGAAATGTCATGATGAATATGATACAGAGGGGGAAGTCGGCTGCGGCCGCAAGGCGGGGGGGGGGGAGGAGGAAAGAAACAGTTTTCACAGTGGAGGAAAACATCAGAAAACATAAGGTAACAAACGCGAACAGCGTGTACCTTAGGAAAAACATTAAAATAAAAAAAAAAAAAAAATAAAATATGTTGATTAACATTTGAAAAATTTCATAGTTATATTATGTAGATTGAATTATTTATTTATTATTTTTCAATAAACTTATCAACATTACTTTCAATGAAGAGATAATACAATTTTTCAATTATTTAGAAATTTATAACCTTTTGATGAAATTTTACCCACATCATTTTTTTTCTTACATTATAATATAATGTAAATAAACTTTTAACCTTTTGGAGAATACTGTAAATAGCACAGAGCGGCCATTTTAATGTGTTAAAATGAAAGTGTACAACAAATAATTCTGAATTTTATTCGCTTTACGTATGAATATGGCCGCCGCAGTAGGTTTAATAAAGAAGAGTTCGAGAAGAAGGCTACAAAATGCAGTTTGCAAACTAGCGAAAAAAAACAGACATGGCAGTGGATGACGGTTTGATCAAAAATAAATTTAACAAATGATGAGTTTTTATGCTGTCGAATTGAGAATAGGTGAAGCTCAAACTCACGATTGTGGATTTGCCATTAAATTGTAATTGTCAATGGCGTTGTTGAAACTCAAACAACTCGTTCATTAATGCGGTATTTGTCATTCTTTTTCTCCTTTTTGTTTCCCATAAATATGATTTGCGCTTGCGATCGATTCATCGGTAATAGAAAAAGTCACACTTGATCTTTTTGTTCAAGGGAGGTGTCTACCAGGTGTACAAGTATGAAATGCGGATTTTTTTCTAAAAAAAAAAAACACATTAAATTCGGAAGAATGATAAAAAGTGCTTTATTCAAAGTATGCTCCATCGCTTGTTATACATTTTTCCCATCTTTCGGGCAATGTATGAATACCACGCCAATAAAAATCTTCCCTTTTTGCTGCGAACTATTCATCGAGCCATTTTTTCACATCTTCGTACGAACCAAAGCGCTGCTCAGCAAGTGCGTGACCCATCGATGCAAACAAGTGGTAATCGGACGGAGCCAAGTCTGGTGAGTAAGCCGCATGGGGTCAAACTTCCCAGCTGAATGCTTCCAACGTATCGCGAACCGGTTTTGCCGTATGTGATGGAGTATTGTCATGAAGAAAAATGACTTTGTGTTGCCTCTTTCGGTATTCTGGCCTTTTTTCAAGCAGCGAACCGTTCAAATCGGTCAATTGTTGTTCGTAACGTTTAGTATTAACCGTTTCCCCAGGTTTTAACAGCTCATAATAGACCACGCCCCTCTGGTCCCATCAAACACAGAGCATCGTCTTTCTGCCAAAGCGATTCGGTCTTGCGGGCGATGTGGATGGTGCGCCTGGGTCTACCCATGATTTTTTGCGCTTGGGATTCTCAAAATAAATCCACTTTTCATCCTCTGTAACTATACGATGCAAAAACGACTTCTTTTTGTACCGAGCGAGCAAAATGACATATGTGTTTTTGCGCTTTTCCATTTGCCTGCCGTTCAACTTATGTGGTACCCATCTACCGGTCTTCTGAATCTTTCCCATCTCTCATAGCCGATTGGAAACAGCTTGTTCACTAACGCCCAATTACTCGGCGAGTTCTTTTTGTGTTTGCGAATCATCTTCGTCCAACAATACTTGCAATTCCACATCTTCGTATTTTTTTGGCGGTTTTCCATGTTTTGAAACGCCGAAACCATCATTCACACGTATCTTGCGATGGAGCATGTTCACCATAAGCTTCTCGAAGTAATCGGTATGATTCAGCAGCAGTTTTCTTCAAATGAAAACAAAAAATTAATGCTGTCCGCGAATGCTCGTTGTTCGGTATAAATTTCGACACTTTGAACACAACAACACAACACTATGCACACACTTTTCCAATTTATCACTCGTGCGCGTCTGACACTTGTTGATGACACAACAAAATGGCGCAGTGTCAAATCTTTATAGCACAAACTGCATTGGTCCACCATCTGTTGTCTGAAATCCGCATTTCATACTTGTACACCTGGTATATTTTAGCTCGCGTTTTTATTTTTGCCACGAATGAAAGCTGTCCGTTTTTCTAAGAGCGTTACTAGCCTCGTGAGAATTCTTTATTCGGTACAGAAAACATTACTAAAGAAAGTGGTTTAGCATGTTCCGTCCAGAATGCACAAAGTGCCATCACTTGGAAACAATATTGCAATGTCTCCATATTTGAATTTGTATCGATTATAGTTTATAAAAACATTGGTTACATTTCGGTGAAAATATATTGCAATGTTTTTTTTTCGAACTTTCCCGTGCGACTTGAAAAGAGGCTATAAAAATAATACGAGTAACGACAGCTATGGCGCAAACTCAACTTTTTACACAAAAAATGAATATTCACAATGTTTCTCAATGTAACATGTATATCCACGATTAGATTTAGAATTTGTTATAAACAATCAGTAGTAATTACTATCGTCCGATTCGCGTGCGCATGAGTATGGGGCGTTTGAATATTCAGTTTTTGGTTATGTTCCTTTTTATATTCGCTCAAAGAAATGAAGTTTCTCGCATTTTACCCCCACCACCGATGCGTCAGCCCTCGCCGGCGCCACATATTGGCCGCGATGGAAACTGTTTTTTCAGCGCGCGGGCAAGCAAGGTTCTCAAAAGATAAATAGCGCCACGAGTAGTAGAGTGTGACACTAATAAATCCGGACATTTCCCATAGCGAAAATACCGGGTGGTGTTTTACCCCTGCCTTAACTCGAAGCCCTGTTGAACTGAATCAGCGGGGTGACACGGTGCTACTTCCCTATACTTAAGGCCCCTCTACACTACTCGTTCGAAGTTCCTCGCTGAAGTACTCGCCGAAGCTAGCCGAGTACGAGGAGCGTCACCACACTACTCGCTCAACTTCGCGAGAACTCCGTCGCTCAACTTCGCGAGAACTCGTGCTCGCGACTTCGGCCCTTTGACTCGGCCCAAAATACCGACACCGATCGGAAGTCGCCCGAAGCGAAGCAAAGCGCGGCGAAGAAGCACGAAGTGCCTCTCTACACTCTCGTCCTCGCCCAACTTCGGATAACTTCGCGAGTAGTGCAGAGGGGCCTTTAGGCCTGGTTCGCAATCTGTCCGCATTCTGTAGTTCCTTTAGCGCTTAACTTTACTACACCTGACAGTTGTCAAGGTTTTGAGGTTAAAAAATCATGTTAAATTTTGTTGTTGAATCATCTTTTTGTTAAGTTGTGCATCGTACCCGGCTGCGATTCGAGGTACGCTTCGGCTTCGACAAACCTCGAAAAAGTACATTTTTTTACAATACCTCGAGATCCAGAAGCATTAAAGTTATGGAAAGACGCAGTAAAGCGACCCGACAGTTGTGTGAAAGCAGGGAGAGCGGTGTGCGAAAAACACTTCCGGAAGGACGAGATTCTTTGGAACCGTCAATTCCTGAGTCCAACGAAGATGTAATTGGCATGGTGAGTTCATTTGGTTGAATCGATTGTTTGATTCTTTTGTTTTTGTCATGGAATCGATAACATATTATTTATTTATTTTTTATTCCAATTGTGAATATACAAATATAGGGAAAATATCAAGTACCTCGGCTAAAAAAAGGATCTATTCCGTGAAAATTATAAGATAATTCAATGTTTTCTGACCATGTGTATGCAACAATATTGCACCCGTGTAAACGCCGAACAAAAAAAACGCCGAACGAAAACCAAGAAAAGAAAAAAGCGTCGAAATTCTGTAAAACCTAAATAAAAACATAAATATTTTTTACGCATTTGTACTTTTTTTCCTTTTCCTTTCATTCGTATTCAGAAGTGACTACCACCTAAAATCTAATTTTTAACATTTACAATAACGACATAAATAATTGATTATTCCATTCTTTACTATTTATTATTATTAGATTATTTATTTCATTAGATTATTTGACATGTATCTTTGAATACTTTGAATGCATTTCGGGAGCACTGCGGTGAGAAGATAAGTGGCGCCACAAGTGACGAAATTTGGCAACACAAAAGACGGACATTCAGCGAAGCGACTCCAGCGGCCTGTGTCACCCCCCTGAACTGAATCAAAGAGCAACACTGCCTTCTAGTCACTGTTATCCTGAGGCATCACATACCGACGTTAACAATAGAGCAAGAAGGATAGAGAATCTGTTTAAAGAAAAACTGTGAGCAAGAGATAGAATACTTGATACGGATTTTTTTACTGATCTATCAATAATTTCCGCAATTGTGTAAAAATGTCCGAATGGCTCAAAATGACACCAAGGTAATAATAACAACAAAACTTGGTTAATTCCGAGTATTAACGCTTCAAATATATTAAAAGATGCATTTGTCGATAGCCTGGAAAATGGATTGAAGATGATCGACAAACTCGACAATGGGAAATTTCGGGCATTGGTTAACCATATCTGCGCAACTATACAATTCAGTAGCAGTGGCAAAGTATTTAGTCACGACGAAGAGAAAAAAATCCTAGCGTCTTTGGAAGTGAACAAAGAGACATTGAAAATCGTCATAGACACAATTCAATTGATATATCTTCAAGCTGCATATGGAATGGTCAAGCCTTTGGCAATGGAAACTTTCATGAAGAATTATTTTCCCATATCGGAAGAAAAAATATTCATTTTTACCAATACTTGGATGACGCACGCCAAGGGTTTTATCGAATGTCTAAGGCACAAATCTATATTTCCAGTACAGGTCAGGAATTCTCAAAAATCATTTCCACATAGATTCTAGTAACTAATGAGTCGATATTCTTGTATGCTACAAGCTCTAAAAAATGTATATTGTTTGATTGACTGAAATTAGGAGTCAAACGTTTTCCTGATATTATAGTCTGAAAATACTAATGAGATCGAAGTTTGCATCATTGGAATGCAACTCTAATTTTTCCTGGCATACCTCAGCAACGAAAGTCCCTTAAGGGCGGGGTAAAGTTAATTCGGCGAAAAAAAGGCATGTTTTTAAGATTTTTTTTTGGCGTAACGGATAGTGTTCGTTTATTGAAAAATTTACATATAATAAAGTAACATTTGAACAACATTCTCCTAAATTTGCATTGCAAAATATTCAAAATTGAGCGAGTGAAAATTAAACCCCGGAGACGCCTCGAAAAAAAGTTGGTTTGCGGTGTGCACCATAACTCGCAACAGAATCATCTGAAACAAAAAAATCAAAATGCATTTGTTAAAGGAGATGTTTCTCGAGGTAATGACGGGAGGATTTTTTTTTTTTTCGATTTTTCGATTTTTCCCAGCACTGGGGAGCCAAAAACCCGATTTTCGCTAAAAAAAATCGGCTAATTTGTTGTTGAAAAATTAGTAATTATTAAAAAAAAACAAAAAAGCTCTCGACAATACCTGGTGAATTATGTGAAGAAGTACTGTGCAAAATTTCAAAGCGATTGGTCCAGTAGATTTTGAGTTATCGTGCACACGGACTTCAAATATGACAAGGCTCAGAAAAACGGTTTGAAAAACGCAGAAGAGTTTGGTTGCTTAGCGCTCATTGCACATAAGTTTGAGAACACTTCTCGATTGCATAAAAATCTGAGAAAATTCATGCATATTAAAGGTACTCAAAAGATTAATTTTGCATAATAATAATTCCAAAATGTTATTAACAAAATGATGAAAAAAAAAAATTAGTCAACAAATTTCCCCGCAACCCAATTTTTTTTTCGTGATTCGTTCATTTTTCTGAATACGTATGAATTTTTTCAGATTTTTCAATTATCTTTGAATTTTTAGAAATTCAAAATAAAACTCGATAATTTTCTTACACTCACTCAAAGTCGTCGATGCCAGGTCCGTAGAGCAAAAGGCTTCCATCAAGATGATCGAGAGCATCTTTTTGCGTTTGTCTACGCAAAACTCTTTCTTCTTTACTGTCGTGCGCCGCCCAGGTATAAAACCCGGCATGGAGCAATAGACGCTCAAATACTCATAACTTCGTCAATTTTACTCCGATCGACTTGAAATTTTAACACAATATTCTTGAGATATTATGCATTCATTGAAAATTTAAAAAAAATGAAAAAAAAAAATTTTAATACTTTACACCACCCTTAACAATTTTTTTAATTGCTTATTCAAAAACGTATGACCTAAATCTGCCAAAAAACGAAGAATGAGCAAATGATGACAATGAGGAAATAAAAATATAAATAAGGATTTTCGTTGCATTCCAACGATGCAAACTTCAATATCATTGATGCTATGATAAAACTGTATATTATAATTTAGCGGCAATCCTTTGTCGCTTTTGTTTCAAAACTGAAGGCTTTGCACTTGTATACATTCTAGTTCTCAATTTATATATTCTTGGGGGATGTCCATTAATTACGTGAGTTCCAAATAGGGGGTAGGTGTCTGGCAAAATCTAACCAAATGTCATTTAGGGGGTGATCAATGAAAATCTCACGTCAACTTTGTAATTCAGAAAATATATTATTATAAAATTTTGTAAGGTACAGGGTGCCAATATGGACACCTTGAGGCTTAAATCATTCTAGAAGGGAAAATATTTTAAGAAAACAAGAATAACATCATTGTAATTGCTTTACTATATTTGGTAACGATCAGACTTATGAAGTATGTATATCCTTTGTAATACATGTTTTTTTTAATCTCGTGAACTGTCAATATTTCCAGACTGGGCTGAAAATATGGACAGGCACGTGTCCATATTAACAGTATGAAATAAAAATCATCAAATGTTCCTATTTATCTGCTTATTCTATTTTTAGGCATTAATTAAGTTATTGCTTCATTATCTTCTTCATTAATTTTAATCAAATATTTTTCTGTTCATCTTAATATATTCTTTGGAGTAAAGTTGCCCATGGATTGAGTAGGGAAGGTGATGTCGGAGCACTATCCTATGCTACCCTATTTTTTTTTAAACTAAATAACACTAAATTAAAGCTGTTATAGTGCACCTTAAACGTAGTATAATTTTTCGCCTCTTCTTTCACAGAAAAAATGTATTTGATAGAACACTCTATCAGTAAGTCTTTATTAGGGGTATGAAGCAAAATACATGAACATATCGAAGAAATGTAATCATTTCAAAATTATGGAGAAAATCTCACATGCAGGGGAGGGGGCTCCATGTCTCACCAAATCTCACCAGGGGGGAAGGGGGTGACAAGTTGAATAAACAACACCTCACGTAATTAATGGACATCTCCTTATGCATCTTCTCTTTGGACATGCAGATAACTCATTTTGAAGTCTTGTTCGCCGAGATGCAAATTTAAATGGTCTTGATACGAAAGGTTTAATGCTTTTTAAAATGATTTTGCACATTTGTGATCATTTAATGTGTAATGTTTCCACAATATCTACACTACCCATATATTGCAAAAAACATGAATAATAATGTAAAATAGATAATAACTGGACGGTATGGGTAAGGAAAGTATTTGCAGCTTGGTTCTTCGACCTATGATGTCCTCCATATCTCCAAAGAGTATCTGAATATTAACCTTGCATGTGTATACTGGACATTGGTGGAGGCAGGGAGAGGCTGGGGTATGGACGGCCTAGAAAACTTTGAAAAGCCGACTGTTCCCTAAAAGACCGAGTTCACGCACTGTGTCTCGAAAAGTACACATGGAGCGTTACGGGGTTATTCTACTATGATGTCTCAAAAAAGAAGCTATTGTTTAATAATTTTTTTTTTTTAACTGTTGCATGTATTAGTACAAACTTTTATTTTCGCTTAAAGGTTCATTTTTGTAGAATTGAAAACAATTTTTTTTGTTGCATATAAATGTATATTTATTTAACAATTTATAATCGTGTGAAGGCATAAAAAAAAGTATGTCGCTGATGTTGATAAGTTGCGCTCTCCAGGTAATCTGAAATGAATAATTCAAAAAGATTCTTAATGTGTATGAGTGCCGCTATCGCCCGAACTAGAATTATTTTAAAATATTAATATATACTTATAATTTCGCCCGAATTATGACGAAAAAAACGTGTTTTTCGAACACGTTTGCAAAAAACTACGTCAGTTTATTATTTAGCAATATAGAATAATAATTCTAGTTCGGGTGCTAGCGACACTCATACAGATTAAGAATCTTTTTGAATTTTTTGTTTCAGATTACCCGGAGAGCGTAAATCATCAACGCCAGCGACATACTTTTTTTTTCATGCCGATTACACGATTATCAATTGTTAAATAAATATATATTTATATGCAACAAAAAAATTGTTTTCTGTTCTGTAAGAGAGTGCCTTTAAGCGAAAAAAAAAGTTTGTGCAGATACATGCAACAGTTAAAAAAAAAATTATTAAAAAATAGCTTATTTTTTGAACCATCACCGTAGAATAGCCCCCTAACTACATTAATTCCTAACTAATTTCAGCCATTTATATTGCATCTCATAAACATTCACGTATATTTCTGCCAATAAAGCAGGTTTTTGTTAAACCAAATTTTTCATTGAAATATATGTTCCTGTGACAGATGAATGTAAGGTATATATTTTTCTATGCAGTTGAGAATAATATTGTCAGAACATTGCAAGGCTGCAACTTACATACGATTATTTTTAAGGAGATGCACTTTTTTCTTAAGTGAGTTACCAATTATAGGTAGACACTGTAAATTGGGAGTTGAATATACGGTCATCGTCTTCTGCTCTATCCCACGAAGCGAATCCCGTAGTTTGGCTGCAGCTGGGGCTCACTGGGCCCAAAGAAAACTCGAAACTCACCATTGAAATAGACAAAAATGATCTTACGAATATCTACGACAAATTTGAAGATATTCAACGGCAACTGGATCAACTTGAATGGGTACCGGAGAAGAGCGCGAGTTCATGACAATTGAAACTGGACTTACAATATGGTTTGATTGGTAATATCGTTAGGTTCCGTATGACTTGGCAAGCAAGCCTTCTGAAGTAGACATATAGCCGTAGTCTTTTACATCATTGATGCTTTTTTATTGACCGTAATTTTTATCTAGGCTCGCTGATATAATTTGAAGAATTGCTAGCAGCTTGGACCTGAATAGTTAGCCTCTGTAAAATTGCCATAGTAGGCATCACCGGTAGGATTATGGATATTACTGAGTGACCTCTATGCAACTGTACAACTTTCCAGCCGAGAATTAAGTATTTTGTCGATTTTTGGGATTGTGCATTGTCATCAATGTTTCAAAGGCAAGTTAATGTTAATAAAGCTATGTAAATGTGAATACCAATTGATATTCGTGTTCGAATGCCTGAGTAAAAAGACGTCAATCAATGTAATCGCTCCTTACTTTAAAGGAAAATTTCTTTTTCTCTTCTTACGGTACATTTTTATTTGCAGCATACTGCTGCAGGAAAATGGTCAAGTGATCGTAATTCAGTAGCGCATTTTGCTGCTTATGAGAAGAGATGGAGCCACACATGACAATTAAACGTTGGACCGAGAATAGTGAAAAATAATATCGTCGAAATTTTTGTGCATTGCCGTTCAGTAAAATTAACTAAATTAATTTGTATTAATATTTTTACCTAATTAAATAATGTACGATGAAAGATTATACCACTGGTATATAGAGTATCGGCAAGTCATCCAGCGACGTAATATTGAAGTTTTAATCCCTTCGTCTACAATATCGTGTGAGACTCGTGGTAACGAAATTACGCCAAATGTGCGTAATTATTTTTCAAACACCTTATAAAACTAAACCAATTGTGCCTTACACATTTATTTACATTTCATAAAACGTGTGCGATTAGCACAACTGCGAGTTCTCTCGAATAGTTGAGTCGCAGGGCAAAAGGTTAAGGCAGTATTCTACCATAGAGGCCTAAATTTCGAGCGCTTTTTCGAGCATGATAAAA
This sequence comes from Ophion ventricosus, assembly GCA_963932345.1. NCBI lineage: Eukaryota > Metazoa > Arthropoda > Insecta > Hymenoptera > Ichneumonidae > Ophion > Ophion ventricosus. The sequence goes on along the minus strand of OZ010711.1, from coordinate 8,213,914 downwards.
AAACAAAAATATTGTTACTATCCATTTTTTACAGTCTTTTTTTTATTAATATTTCAATAACTTACAAAAAATAAAAATTTTTAAAGTGCAAAAAAGGGTTGAGGCGGTTGAGATGATTAAAAAGCTCCTATTCATCTGAAACAGAAATGAAACCAATTTTCTTGATCAATAATAATGTTATTGTGGCAGGTACCAATGGGGAAAAAAAAAAAAAATTTAATGGCGACCGCCCGAAAAAAAAGTTGATTTTTCGCCCTATTTTTTCAAAGTTTTTCATTTGTTTCAAATAGTAATAATAATAATAATCTCGTAGTGTCCGAGGTGGGGACGATAAAGGGATATATACTAAAGGGCCATACCAAAGCCATACCAAATTTGAAGTCAATCGGTTGAATAAAACTCAAGATTTTATGCAACCATGTTGAGAAAAAAGTAGTTTCGGGAAAAACGCGTTTAACGGGTTACATGGGTTTTGAAGAGAAAAAAAAACATATTTTCTATCATTTGTTTTTATTATAATAAAAGAATTACTTCAGTCAAACTTGAAGTATAAAAAAGTACAACATTTGAACAATATTTTATCAAATTTTCATCCAAAAATGTTATAAAACTGATTTTCGGAGACCCCTTAAAAAAGAGTATCATCGCGGTAGTCAGGATAACTCATGATAGCTTCTGTATTTTCTGTCAGTAGGCGAGTATAGCTCGTGATTGAACGAAGGATTTAAAAAAAAATTGAAATTTTAATTTTTGGCAGAGTTGTATGCAAAACAGTTCGATTTTCGGTAAAATCTAGACCATGTACTGTCTTGTGAAATAAGTTATGATCAAAGAAAAGGATCAAAATCCTTCGTTCAATCACTAGTCAATACTATCTAGAAGAAGTGTTTCTTTAACAAAATCGGTGCATTAGTTTTTGAGAAATCGTCTCCACCGACTTAAAAAATTTAGTTTTGAGAAAAAAGCGATTAAAATTTTAAGTAGGAACAAAACGGAGAATTTTTTTTTAACTTAAATGGCATCCTCGATTTCAGCCCTATAAAGCAACGGTCCTGCTGTAAATGCTCCGAATGTAAATCCCATCAATTGCAGCATTCGCAGAACTTATCATTGGATTCAATATTACGCACACCGTTAGGTATAATTCGGAGAAGGTAACCGCGCGCGTAGGACCGTTACGGCGTACCCCGTATCGCAGTGGTTCAACATAGTGCAGTAGGCGATTTAACCGTTCACAAGAATCGTCATAACGCGCTCCATTTTGTTAACTTTTTAATTAAATACTTATTGCAAATTAGAGGCAACTTAAAGGCTATAAAACTATGCAACAAAAAACATCGTACCTATTCTTGAAATTCGAAATTTATGCCGTCCCCTCAAGAATAATGCGGGCGTAAATATTACGGAATAAACTTAGTTTCCGCGGCTAACTAGTAGATAGTGCCAGATGCACAGGTGGTGAGTTTTAATAGTCGAATTCGCTTGATTTCTGAAAGTTAGACATTGATCAATATAATTCAGCGCGTAAAGGTTGTGTTTTGTGAGAACAAAGATTTCTTAATTACTTGAAAATTAATCGTACTAAGTTAATTACTTTCATGTCCCTCTCCACTACTTTGATTTGAGAAAAGTGCAATTGCAGTGCATTGCTTGCTGTCCGAGACTTATGGTGAAGAAGCTCCATTAGAAATAACACGTAGAGAACGATTTTAACGCATCCCCAGTCATATCAGTGTAGAAGACAAAGATGGATCGGGATAGCCAAAAAAGTTTAAGAATGCCAAACAAGTATTACCGGATGAAGAATCCGCTAAAATACTTACAGTATTGTCACCGGTGCAATGGTCTAGTGGTTAGCGTGCTTGCCACTAAACCTGCGGACCGGGAGGTCCCGGGTTCGAATCCCAGTCGCGTACATTTCGTCGTGAAATGTTTATCTTCGGCATTTCGCGGCGAAATAAGACTAGTTCCACGACTGAGGGGCGAACTTGATGACCGGCTGTATTGGTATAGGTTTTCCGCAGTTTCCCTATACCCATGACAGAAATGTCATGATGAATATGATAGAGAGGGGGAAGTCGGCTGCGGCCGCAAGGTGGGGGATGGAAGGTAGACGGGGGAATTGTGGAGGGGAGGTGGGAATTGTGGAATCAGGAAGATATAGAAGGGCGAACTGGAATGGGTGACAGACCGAAATTGAGATAGGGGCTCGTAAAAAAGGGTAAGACCCTGTACGACTGGAACAAACCAATAAAAAAATATAAATATACTTACAGTATTGTCAAAAACATTCACAACACACGTTATAATTATACGATCAAACGAACTTACCTTAAGTTCGATGATGTTCGATCGTGATTATGCTAGGCGTCTTGTCCGAATAGATCAATGGGTAGTAACGCCAGTTGCTCGATCCGTCACATATTTTTAATTTGTTCACAATTCACACCCTTACGACTGTTGCCATGACTGCTGTTGTCATAACGGCGGTTGATATCGCCATTACAGTTTAAAGCCAACAAATTGCATTTCGAATAGATCAAAGGGGTGGGAATAAATATGGTGGGTATGATCTATTCGGACAAGACGCCTAGCATAATCACGATCGAACATCACTTAAGGTAAGTTCGTTTGATCGTATAATTATCCTACGTCGTCTTGTCCTCTAGATCAATGGGTAGTTGTTCAAAGCTTAATGCAATTTGTATTTGACAGTATTTAACAATTATAACAATTGAACTTTTACATGAGTAACACGTGTCTTACAGTTGAAAATTATATGTTAATTGATAATAGATCTGGCTACCCTTACATTTTCGATCATAGGTCGATTATAGAAGCGTGCAAACACGTTTGATTTGGCAGTCCAACCTGCTGCTTTCCGAATCGTTTCGATGTCTACACCTCTACGATACGCTGTCGAAGTAACAAAGTGTCTTGTACTGTGTGAACCAAAAGTATTTACATCGATGCCACTTTTAGCCATGACACTTTTGATCCACTTTTGATTATTGACTGTGTTGTCGCTACGCGATGAGGTTTTTTGTACGTGAGTAGTAAAAAATCTTCATTTTCAGGTCGCACTCGTTTCGAGCATTTTATATAATGGTTCAGGATCGTTGCCACACACAACCTTGGTTGATCATTGAAAACTGGCAGACATAACAGGAGTTGATTCCTTCCTGGGCCCGAAGTTTTTATCCGATCTATTATCTTTATTTTGGTTTCTATTTCGGATTTTTCTATGCAACTAATTCTAATCTTCGAGAGAGTTTGTACTCTTTGTGCTGTAACTAATGCTAACAACATGACCAGTTTTTTAGTTATTTCCTCAAGTGAAAGTGTATTATGTGGCCAAAGCGTCTTTAGATAACATAATACTGGATCAGGATGCCAGATTTCATCGTATTTTGAAGATTGTGGGCGCTGGTGCGCTACATCACGAAAAAATCTTTTAATAATGGGGTGATGTCCTATGTCGTTTGAAGTTATTAGTGATAATGTTGATCGATACGAATTCAGAGTACCATAAGTTTTAACTTCTCTTAAACAGTCTATTAGAAACTCAAGTATAAACTCGACTGAAAGTTGAAACGGATTGATTTTCTTCTGACAAAATTTCCACCATAGATCCAGCGGCTTTCGGTATTGATCGATAGTTCCATCTGATAAAGATGCCAGCATTAGCGTTATAGATTCTTGAGGAATCCCCTTTAAAGCAAACGCGCGCCCGATAATCTCCCGACAACCAGGGAAAGCGAGGCTCGTAATGAGTGATATTGCCTGCAATTATCAATTAACAAGTCATTTTCCGGAAATAAATGGATTGGTTTTGCAACGAGTAATTTTTAAAACAGTGGGTACCACGACTGTGTTGGCCAGAATGTTACTATTAACACCCCGTTTGCCTTTTCAAAAATTATTTTTCGAACCGTTCTCAAAATAATCGTAAACGGTGGGAAGGCATAAAAATATAGGTTTGTCCATGGTACCGTGAAGGCATCTACGACCCAAGCTTCCGGGTCATTGTGCCAGGAGATGAACTTTTCGCACTTTGTATTTACATTTGATGCGAACAAGTCTATTTCGAATTTCCCGAAGTTTAACTCTATTTTATCGAATGCCCAATTAGCTAATTCCCACTCAGTTTCGTTTTCTTTGATTCGGGATTCTTTGTCCGCGTCTTTATTATCGAAAGAAATGATATACGATGCGAAAATCCACAAATCACGAACTTCGCACCACTGCCAAATTTCTCTCGCTAAGTTCGACAATTTTGGAAATTGAACGCTACCCATGCGGTTTATGTATGATAACGCTGTTGTATTGTCAATGCGAAGTAATATTGCATACGAAAATTTATCTTTCGCAAAGCATTTCAGTCCGTAAAACGCAGCTTTTAGTTCGAGGAAGTTGATGGGTTCCTCTCGTTCCTTACTATCCCAAAACCCGTGTGTTCGTTTTCCTTTACAGGCAATTCCCGAACCGGTTAGCGATGCATCGCTAAAAATTTCTGTTTCAAAACGGTCCTCTCTTATCGGATTAACACACGTGATTATATTTTTTGTCCACCATTCTAAATCTGCGATCGATTTTTCTGAAATCTCCATATTTTTATTATAATTTCCGTTTGTACTTTCTAACGCATAACAATTTTCTCTTTCGAAATTTTTGATGTACAAGGTTCCGTACTTAACTGCAGGACTAGCAGCTACTAAAATGCCAATAAATTCAGCGAATTTTCTGATTTTACATCGACCTATGTTTTGGAATTTCATAGCGAGATTATGTATCTGCTGTCTTTTATTTGGCGTTAACTTCAGACAGAGCTTTCTTGAGTCGAAAAGAAAGCCGAGAAATTTTACTTCTTTGGAAGGTTCAAGATTGCATTTAATTGAAACGACAGGCTTAATATTGAATTTAGATAAATTCAATATTAAGCCTGTCGTTTCAATTAATTTCCGGGTTTCTCGAACATTTTTGCGGCACTCTTGAGCAGACTGTCAAAATAAAAGGATATCATCCAGATAAAATACCGAGAGAAAACCTTTTGATCGCAAATATTGAGCTATTGGTTTCATTAATTTCGTGAATACGTATGGTGCTGTGCATAGGCCGAATGGCATACAATTAAATTCATACAGCTTCCTCCTATAAATGAATCTTAGAAATTTCCGTGACGATTTTTTCACCGGGATCAAGAAATACGAATCTTTGAGATCTATCGTAGCCATAAATGCATCTTTACGTATTAACCGAATAGCTGTCTTTTTATCCTCCATTTTGAAATGGGGCGCTGAAATGAATTTATTTAGTTCCTTTAAATTTAGAATAAATCGCATGTCACCATTGGGCTTCGGGATTAAAAAATATGGCGAAACGAATTGTTTTTCGCATGAGTCACATCTAGATATGGCGCCTTTTTGAAGCAGCTTGCAGATCTCCGATTCACAAGCAACCATTTCCTGTTCTGTTAATTTTGGTTGTCTGTATATAGTTTGTGAATAGGGTTCGTTTTCGAATAGAATTATATAACCTTTCACCCATTGTAAAATGGAAGGGTCGTGAGTCAATTTTTTCCAAGTCGAAAGAAAGTATCGCACCCTTCCTGCGATTCTCGGCGTGTCTAATCCTTGTGTCGATAGTTGTCCTTCGTCCGGCGGTCTCTCGGTTTCTGTCCCTTCCTCTGAGTGCCCCGGTGATTCGCTCCGGAGGGACGACGCCAGTTTAACTTTTCCGATTGCTGTTCTCTTGAAAAATTGTTCTGTCTAGAGCACGCTAGCGGATGCTTACGATTTCCTTCTCGAGATGCGATGACAACATTTTTTCGATATCTACTTTGTTTCGTCAAATCCTTAGTGGACATTTCCATGGATTTTGCCGCTTCTAGCTTTTCGGGAAACTTCTCGCCGAATAACAGCGAGTCGATTGGGCTATCATCGGCAATATTTTTTACGATGGTATTTAATCCCGGAATAATGAAGGATTTTCTTGTCTTTGACATGTCGTGGTGTAAATCCGACAATATCCTTCCTGCATCGGCTAGCCGTACAATAAAATTCGATGCGTCAATTTCCTTGTTCGTACTGTTTTCTGCTTTTAATACTTCCGTTAGGGCTGCGCCAATAGCATTGATCCCGGCTCCCAGTTGATTTTGGGCGGCATACTGATATGCATCTTTCTTTATCGCCAGCTGCGATAAAGCTGGTTTAATTTCTGGGTTAATTTTTGGCGCTTTAGTAAGACGACAGTTGCCTATTGTTGGGTATTTTATTTGAAGATCACGTTTTTGATCTTTTGGGAGGCCGTCCTGTAATATCTTCAACCAACGTTTCGCTACTGCCAGATGAATATCAGGTCCGGGTTAATCTTGTTTTGATGGGTCGTCTCCTAGCAACTCCAATGTTGTTTCATCGAGCTCCGGAGTAAATGCTTCTCTGTCGCCCTCGATCTGTTTCTCCGGTGTATCTGTGTGGGGACTAGGACGTAACGTATCTCGCAGATTACGCTCACCGTCCTCTTTGTCCGACCCTTTATGCACATTTTTAGTTTCGTGCCTATTCTTCGTTGATAGTATCCGACTCGAGTGTGACGTATCTCGCAGATAACGCTCACCACTCTCCTCGTCGGAACTATACGGTGACGACCGTTTTCCATTTCTTCGAGATCGGCAATTGTGGCTAGAATGTGACGTTCGTCTGCTTTTAACAGCGATGCGCTCGCCATTCTCTTCGCCAGAATCACCGGAATCATTTCTTATTGAGCGTCGACATGATCTGGATCGCCCATCCCGCGGACACAATCGCCCGTACTCCTCTTGTAGGCGTTGTGATTTTTCTAAAAATGGGTCCCTCGTCCGATTTTTATATCTCGGAGGACTCCATGAGAACTCGCCCGACGATGAGTTCATTCTTTTACCTTAATGTATTCTTCAAACATTTGAAATTAATAATTCTTTCCGACACTCGTTTTATCACGTCTGTCACGGATCGCACAGGAAGACGTAATGGCGATATCAACAGCCGTTATGACAACTGTCGTCATGGCAACAGTCGCAAGGGTGTGAATTGTGAACAAATTTAAAATATAAGGTCTAGTAAAAAGAAATCCATTATTTTTGCATGAAATTGAAGGCTTTATTTGGCATAGTTAGAATGATCCGATTTAGGTCTAATATGCACCGTTTTGATCGATAACTTGTTGCCACTTTGAAGGTAATTTCATTATGCCTTTCTCATAGAAACCCTTGTCCCTATAGGCAAAAAACTGGGACCGTCAATTTTCACAAGCTTCTCTTGAGGCGAATTTTTCACCAGCAAAATCTTTCGCCATAGACAGGAACTTGGTACCAGATCCGGACTATAAGGTGGATGCATAAGAACCTCCCAAGCAACCTCCCAACCAACCGCTCCCAACCAACCGCTCCCGGAGCTTCTGGCGAGTCACTATCGATGTGTTTGGCCTGGCGTTGTCCTGATGGAACACAATTCCTCTCCTATTGGCCAAACCTAGCCGCTTCTGGGCGATTGCTTCCTTCAGACGGTCCAATTGTTGATAGTACAGGTCTGAATTAAGAGTTTGGCCGTAGGGGAGCAGCTCATGGTAGATTATGCCCTGCCAATCCCACCAAACACACATTAAAATCTTCCTGACCGTCAATCCTGGCTTGGCCACCGTTTGCGCCGGCTCACCGCGATTCGACCACGACCGTTTTCGCTTGACTTTGTCGTAAGTGACCCACTTTTCATCACTGATCACCATCCGGTTCAGAAATGGGTCGATTTTGTTGCGATTCAGCAGCGATTCGCAGATGGAAATTCGGTCCATGAGGTTTGTTTGCGTTAACTCGTGTGGCACCCATACATCGAGCTTCTTTTTGTATCCAGCCTTATTCAAGTGGTTCCAAACGGTTTTTTGTGCAATGTTTAGCTCCTGGGTAATCGAAACAGTGCTTGCATGACGGTCGGACTCGACGATTTCCATTATTTTATCGACATTTTCGCCAATTGGCTTTCCAGAGCGTGGTGCATCTTTGACATTAAAATTACCGGAACGGAATCGACGAAACCAAAATTGCGCGTGATTGGCTGTTACAGTATCAGGACCATAAACACTATTCACATTCTCAGCCGCCTGGCTAGCGTTTTCGCCTTTATCGAAGAAAAACTGTAAAATAGGGCGCATTTTCACTTTGCTGGTGGCCATCTTTGACGCACGCTCAAAAAATATTGAGTCAAGCAATCACAAAACTGTCTGAGATGTTTATTTTAGTACGAAATCTTATCTCTCTAACGCCGTCTAGCGTAATCCGATCGCAATTATACAACGCGAGATACAGATTACTAAAGCTATCTATTGCAAAAATAATGGATTTCTTTTTACTACACCTAATATGTGACGGATCGAGCAACTGGCGTTACTACCCATTGACCTAGAGGACAAGACGACGTAGCATAATAAAGGTTTTTTCAACAGTTTTTGTATTCATTTCATTATATTCTGTGGCGTGATTTTTTTGAAACTCACTTTCACAAATTACTCCTCGAACCGCTATCGATCAGTTTAGTTCCCATATAGTCTGAACCTTCTGATTCGCCTCAGCTACAGCTTAGAATTACGCGTTACCGATATCGAAATTTTGAGTAAATTGGCTTTGGTTGGAGTTTCGGACGTTCTTGTCAGTCGCAGGAGGTATGGCTCAACACGTAGAACTGCCCGACGGAGGTCCCCAAGAATCAACGGAGGTCCGGGTGCAATATCGGCGCGCCATAGAAACGATGCATGACGCTGAAGAACGGGCGGAGGTTGAGATTACGAGCGAAGGGTCATGGAGCCGTGCCGAGTTTTAGTTGCGGTCAGGTGCCTTGCTTTCACTGTGCACTAGTAGGAGATGCGATGTTGGGCGATCTCCAAAAGCTACCACGAGAATATTTCCCGGTAATTTACCGATAGCGTAAAGAGGCGATTCGCGTCAGAGAGCATGAGTTATCGGTCAAAGGATTTGACGTTTAGATTTCGATTTTGCGAAAAGGTCTCGAAGTAATAGGCTGCCTCGAATCGCCGCTCCGCCAACTCGGCTTAGGTCTCGCGCTCCCGTGTTGACAGTTTTTCTGTCGACACGCTCGGTTCGTTCCTGATCGTGTTAGTTGAGCGTCAGTTATCCTGCGCGCTTTCTTCGAGATTTCGTGAAGTGCGTGTCACCGTGCGTTGAAGAATACTCAAGAGATTCGTCCAGCGAGCTACGCCTGTGGATCACTAAGGTAAAGGTACCAATGCTCGGACGGTTAAGAGCGTCCTTAGATTATAGGATTTATTATTCATTTAAGGACCGGTTAAAAAAAAATGACCGGAACTAACGTCAAGCTCATAAGTTCTAGTTTTCAAAACACATGCATTAACTGCCGGAAAGTTAAATATTTTTATTTTCATACATTTCAATGTTGAATAATAGCAAATGTACCAATTATCGGACAGCTGTCAGGGTTACGTCCCTGTGTTCGGACACTATGATGTCCCAATTTTTGGACACGTCCCTATTACCTATAAACAAGAAACATACCTAAAGTCTGTATACGTACTCGTTAAGGGGGTCGAGTCGCCAAAAACTTCTGAGAATAAATATGTGGTATAATAGCACAAATAAAATTTTTGAGCGTTACGAAAATTATTTTTCATTTGTGTCATTGCATCATAGTGTTATTTTCATAATTTTTTTGTGACTCGACCCCCGTAAGCAATATTTCGATATATTAGTTAATAAAGTAACCCTCCGGGTACATTTCGAATATATAAGTGAGAAAACAGACGGATCGATGCCGTATAACCTCGCGAAAAGCCGGCCACATAACCTGAAACTTTGGTTGCGTCGCGACTAGTTACGTTATCTATTATCTTATGAAAATATGGGACACATGTACTTACGAATTGGTTTTGTCTTTTTTTTCACTTTTTTTTTCAAAATCACAAACTAAGTTAGTAATAAGTGATTATCGCGAGGTACGCAGTGAAACGAAACCGACAACACTTGGCGTCCGGCGATTGGGTCTCTGCGGCCGGAAATGAGATTCGACCGTGGTACATGCGTGTGATAGATATCCCAATTAATGAGACGCTGAAATTATTCAAACCGAATCAAACCTTATTCAAACCGAATTGTAACGACTGTGTCGAAAAGTTGGTTCGATTCGCTTTCGATGGATTATAAATCTAGTCTAGAAATCGATAAAAAAATAAACCCCTATTACTATCACACATTATCGCAACTCTTTGGCTCTTCGGTTTAGAAAAGTGCATTCATGACATGAAAAACTGAACTGTTCCATTTTTAACCTCCGTGTTTGTTCCTTTGATTTTTCCGCGGTTTCGTGTTTATGCCGTTTGGTGGGGATGGACGTAGTTCCACCTATCCTCCAGGTTTTATCGGTCGCTAACTCGGTGAAACAAAGTTAGCTGGCGCCCATCGGAGCATGCGGGTGCATCGGCGAGGGTGGGCGTCCGAAGGTGACACGAGGTTTCCCGAGGATGAACAAGGTTACAACATCCCGAAATGGATATGTTATAAAAACTCCAGGTGATTATTTCGATTCTAGAACTTTCGATTGCCTGACCTCGTACCATTTTTAGGTATACATTTCTGCGTGATTATAATGATTCAAAGTTAGTAAGTGATAAGACCATCTAGTCTCGAAATGGCCGACGACCCGACTCAGCAAAGTATAACATTGCTGAGAAAGTGGAACATACACGGTGTGTCCCAAAAGTGATGAAATATATATATTTTTTAATTTATTAATAATGTCTGTACAAGAGGTTAATCTTCTTCAAAGTACTCTTCATGAGCGTCTACACATTTTTTTCACCTACTCTCTCATGCTGGATACGCCCCCTCGAAGGCCTCGACACGAATCTCCTTTAAAACTGTTGTCACAGCCGCTTGGATAGCCTCAATGCTGTCAAAACGGCGTCCTTTGAGTACGTTCTTGACCTTCAGGAACAAGAAGCAGTCGGTCGGAGCGAGGTCGGGACTGTAGGGTGGCTGCGGCAGCGTTGCCACGTTATGCTTCAACAGGAACTCACGGACGCAGAGAGACGTGTGACTGGGCGCATTTTCGTAATGCAGCATCCAGGTGCATATGGACCGGCATATGATACCGGCGATGTTTTTTCGTACGCAGATGACCCTTTTTCGCAATCTTCGTAGGCTTGTTTAAGCAGTTCATGAGTTTCTACAGCTGTTTTGTCGAGTTTTGTGCAGAACTTTTGATCGCCTAACGTTGTTTGAAAGCATCCGCCATAACGTGGTCTTAAAACAGGGGTGCACTAGATCAGCAATCCTGACGCCACCGATCTCTGCTCCGTCACCGAACTCTAGGTCAGTCTGCTCCGAGACTGACCTAGAGTGCGCTGCAAAGCTGAGAGACCCCCCCCCCCCCCCCCACCTAACTCGAACTGCCCGAACATGCTGCGACCGGTCGGGGCGCGGCAAAAAATATATATTTCATGACTTTTGGGACACATCATGTATATTCATTATTTGATATGCCGCATGCGCATATGTCGCTTATTGCGTTGATCTTATATTTAAGTTAGAATGATTTCAGGAGAACAAGGATGTAATGTAATAAAAAAAAATCTGGAGTTTTCAGAGAATTGGTACACATTTATTTATTCAGTTTTTTTTTCCGTATTAGACAGTCTTAGAGAAGCATAAAAAATCAGCAAACAAAGCTCTTTTTCGAGTTGAAAAATACGGTGTTTTACGATAAACGTCGCGCTACGCGATTTGAACAGTACGAGCGAATAAGCGATCGTGTTATAGAACCGTACAAGTACATACGCTTCGACGAGTTCCAAACATTCGCTACGGAGAAACATAAATATATGTATAAATATCTTATATATTATATACATATATAAATGTATATAATCGCACGGCGAAGTACAAGAGATCGATATCACAATATATTTCGCGCTTTTTCTTTGAGCATCGGAGAATTCCAATCATGCCGCGGCAATCGTATTTATCAATCAGATTATCAACAACAAAAAAATGTAAGTAATTGAAGAAGACATCAACGAGATCATTTGGCCTGATTCAATTATTAAATTTGATTTCGGACTTGCTATCATACTAAATGTATGAGGCACGAACTCATACAGGACGAACGACGTTGAAGTTGACATCGTTGGAATGCACTACAACTTGATTTTCTTTTTAATTGCTCACATGTCTTTCCTGCAAATTTAACCTACGAAAATAATGTGAACGTTTTTTTTTACGATCCTTATTGCAGATTAAAAATCGACGTTGGCCAAAAAAGTTTTTGGATACTACTGAAAATAGAGAAACAAAAAGATTCAAAGAAATTTTTGTTGCATTCCAATAATTCAAATTTCAACATCATCAGGATAAAGGGTATTTTTTGAGCGTTTGTCTTGCGTTTTTTAATTTTATTTTGTTCTCGGTTTGAGACGATGATGAGGGACATTACTTCATAAAATGGCTAAGGATAGAACATGCATTTTTATCCTTCATCTATCTGATAATCTGTTTGCGCGTTAATCATAGTTTTTTTTTCTTCATTTCTACTTATTTCACTCTGTGTCTCTTGCCATTGGCCTTGGACCAAAAGTACGCAATGCTTTGCGTAAAGTGTGCTTCCCCGAGAAATCTTTTGCTGATCTCCGCTTTTAAAAAAATGTTTTTTTTTTCTTCCATTCTTATACTGAAACCGTAATCGCTGTTCATGCTACGCGTGATTTCATTGTCAGAAATATCTAATAGTATTAGATCAGCTTTTAATATTTTATTTTCTTTGCTTAATTTATTTACATACCTATTATATCGAGACCATAAAATTAATTGTCCAATTTGTCTACGCTACGACCTCGATTTACGGAACCGTTGCAGAACGGGCACCGTATCGCTCTTGCTCAATGTGAGGTTCGATTCCTATTCATGCTTTATCCTCATTCGACTTCTTAGTTTACATTATTCTTCAAGGAGCATTGCTTTTCCAAAAAGTAACAAAGTTGAAACGTACATAGAATTAATGGGTGCGAGCATTGAAACTTGGCTCTTCCATTAAACGGAAAAATCTACAAAAATAATTGATTACATTTTTTTTGTCATCGACTGAGAGTATTTTTTACTTCGTCTCAGATTGAAATTGTGTACTTAACTCTGCGATCTGACCGCACGGCAAGCGGGAAGATTCGACAGGCGCAGAGGCAAACCCATCATATGCTAGGAAAATCGACAAGCGTGGTTCGTTGGTGACTATTGCTTACATCGAAGTTCCCTAAATCGGGGTCATAGTGTTTTTAACCTCCTAGATATTTCGTTTTTGTTTTTTTCTATTCCCCCCCCCCCCCCCCCTCCACATCAATTTTTCATCATCTTCCGTTACTAAGCTAAAGAAGAAAAAATCTTCTCCTACCGTCTATCCATATCTCACATGTAATAATTACGCTCTTAATTATCATATCCATTTACATTACAAGTATTCAACATGTACAAAGCCATATTTACATTATTTACAATTTCTCGAATTAAATTTTATCGAAGATAACGGCAAGGAGAGGGGGGGAGGGAAGGAAGTGTCGCGTAAGCATAACGATGGTCGTGATAACACAGAAACGCTTTAAACGTCTAATGCCGAATCGTGCTCTTTGTACAAAGAGCTAATTCCGTTTTTTCTTTTTCTTTACTTTTTTCTTCGCGTTATCCATGTACATGTAAAGTACAAAACGTTGAGCCGTTTTTTTTCGCCAGTTTCGTTATTTCGAACAATATTTTACGGAATGTTAACGGTTCGCCCTTTCACGCATACACGTACACGCGCGCCCATTTACGTTTGCACGTGTGGATACTATGCACTCTTCGTGAGAAGTATTCCATCGTCTTCCGGTGAATAATTAATAGGCAAATAACGATTTTCCTTTACTAAAGGCTTCACTAAAATCATATTCATTGATAAGACGGTACGAACGTTCACGCTAATTTTAATTGTAATGAAACGTTGCGCTTCCAAAGAGATTTTTTTTATTGTGTTCCAAATAGAAGCAAGCGAAATAAAACATTGGGTAACTGAATTATATTTATTATGGCTACTGAAATTATCCTGCGTGGCCTCGCATCAATATCGGTGCGATTTATAAGCGTTGTGGGGTGATGTTGGATTATTCGATTTAAGCCAGCGGAATCTGCTGTACACACAGGCTGCTGTACACACAGAAAAGTGTTTAATGGCTACAGCCAGTTGGACATGAATAATCTCAAATTTACATGTTTTCATAACGCTCAGGCATCAGCTTAAAAAACGGACAAGAAATTATGCCTATAGATGTAAAAAAGAAACATGTCGATTATGGTTAAGTTATTAAAAAGATTAGTGAATTCTGTGCAGAGGGTATGTTGTATCATTAAACAATGTCGTCACGATTCGGTTTGACTTCTCAATCCGAAGATGCACTTATCGTTCGGTAAAAATGGTTAATGCAACCGTGATTACATTATTCTTTGAGTCTCAATTCGATTGAACATCCAACACCTTAAGGGGCAACATTTTTGCATAGCTATCACTCAACCTGTATTAGTTATACTGCATTCCATTCTCGAGTGATTTAGTCCAAGTGGAAAGTTCGGTGAATACGTATCCTATCAAATTTCACACCACCGAAGGGTCAAAATGGCTCGTCGATTAAAAATTCTTGTCAAATCGACATAAATTGTTCTACTTTTTGTTTTGCATTGTGTTCTCTTGGGACGTTACAATAGATCGTTTGTTAATTATCGGAGACATCTTTGATGAAACATTCGTACCAAACAACACAGTTATTTTTTTTATGTGACTGTAAATATATTGTAATAGGCTGCGACAGCTCTCATTGTTCGTTTCAAAATTTTTGTTACACGCGCAGAATCGGCGAATCAATGACGTAGTTAAAGGAAAATTAATAAATACACAAATACCGTCGATTTGCACGCATTTTTTGCAACTGTTCCTCTATCGTTTTCTCAAATGAAAATTCATCGATCAATTTCAACCTTTAAATCAATTTGATCGGTAAAAAAAATAAATAGAGTGCGAACGACCGTTATTGTGAAACAGCCATAATAATAAAAAATAATAATAACGACGATGATTATGAGAAAATACAAAAAAAGTGACTAAGTTGTGTCTATTGTCGTAAATCTCTCGCGTTCCTTAAAAATTAATTATCAACGTGATGCATTCACATACACAGGTACACGCATACGCGCGCGCATGCACACACCCACATACACACACGTACACGCACACCGGTTTACCACGCTCCACAACAAAGTGGAATGTAGACTAAATAATGTAATTGTTTTTTTTTTGTTTCAATGATCTTTTATGCGCTCGTTATTTATAAAAATAATGTTTCGAAGATGGAAAACGTTCCTAAATGAATAATGGGTAAGATGCTGGGCAGGAGGTGCAACGATCAGTGGTATACACTGATCTTTTCCACGTAACGCATGTCTATACTTTTGCCGTAATCCAAGTCGAAACCGTCGCGACATAGGTCGCTCGGAGTCCGTACAATATTGCGTGAGAAAACACATGATTGTACAAGATTTTACGCGATTGTTTATTCACTTATGTCCCCTTACGCGCTCTCGCTTCGTCGATAAATACCACAGGACTAACGCTGCCGATATGTTTAGTGTTTTTCATGCTAGCCGATGTACATATCTTTCAAGACCGTATCTTACAATTAAAAAAACTGGCCAGTTTCACTGAGAAGCTTTTCTTTCCATTCACTGTATTTTCATATTATTCCTCGAGAATGGGTTCGATAATGATGGGATTAACGTTTGCATCGTTATAAAGCAACGGAAATTCTTTTCAATTTCTTATTTTCATTATTATCCAAAATTACCCAAAATCCAAAATCCATAAATAAGAATTCTAAAAAATGTTTGGGTGACTTTCATAGATCAAATCTGCGAAAGGGAATTTGGGAAATGAAAAAAAAAAGCATTTTTGCTGCATTCCAACGATGCAAACTTCAATGTCATTCGATAGTGTAGCGTTTGCGGGATTTCCACGATCAAAAGTGTGGACAAATCTCTCGAGACTTTTTGTAGCATAGAAACGCAATGATTCCGAAATGAAGTCTTAATTGATATAAAGCATTTGTCAATCCGCGACAACGGTCTCGAGCTCGTTCTTCAACGTCGTCGTCTGCTTCGAACCTTCGAGAACAAACTATAATCTCTTCAAAGCAGATTACATGTTTCTAAATTTGTTGATCTTTGAAAGACTTTATAAGATCGTCCCCATTCGATAATAAACGTAAGAAAAATAAATTGGTAACGAGAAATCGCTTGACTTTCTTTAGTTGAGTATCAAAAATTGCCAATGATTATGAGAACTCAGTCCAATTCTTACGAAAACGCATCAGTTAAATATCGAAATGTCATAAGCGTGAAAACTATTTTCTTTGAAATCGGTTCTCTGCCATTTCTTCAGCGCTCCATTGATTTGCAGCTTGCAGAGGGCGGTTCGTCTTGTTAACGATGAACGGCCTCAAAAGGTATGAAGAAACAGTCGGTTCAGCCAACACGAATCGTCACTTGCAATTTATCTGCGGCTAGCAGATACGTATGAAGGGCGTGGGCGCCAAATATTGTTATTATTACGTTTTAGGGAATCCGAACGTCATTGCGTCACGTAGATATTTAATATACAATTGATGAGTTTTAACTAGCGTTAACGCATGCTCTCGAATATCCTTACGCAGTCATTTATTACTTATATCATTCATTAACTTGTTCGTTTAATTTGCTCTCGTCTGCGCTACATCGGTGTCACATGAACCTCCTTCAACTTTATTTCACAAACCTCGACGTCATTTATTTATAAACAATTACGTTACACGCACACGAGGATGGTACAAATTCTAGTTAAAGTTTTTTTTCTTCATCTTCGGTTACAGTCTAACACGATTGTTCACGAATTTTCGCATATCTGGAGGTATTCGCATTCGAAAAACAAAAAAAACAATAGAAACTACACCAGTTGATCGAGTTCTTCTCAAATTTCGGCCTGCGAAAGATCAGTCTACGCACTTATTTTTTTTTTGCTCGTTCGATTCAATTGAAATCCCCGTCGCGTCAACGGAGCCTTCGGCGAAATAGAGCCGTTGATGCGAAGAAACAAAAAATTATGCCAAAATGATCGTTGGCATAATAAGCTGCACGTCAGAATTTCGCATCGAGGAGGCACACGAATTATGCATACGTAACCGTTAACGAAGTTTTATAAATTTATTATACAGTCTCTTGTTTTCACGTGATTTAACGTCGTTACGTGCGATATTCGTCGTTATTAAAATGGCATTTTTTGGCATCGTGACCGTGCGTGGGAAACCCCGCTTGACGCGTATCGTACCGAATTATTTTTCTCCGCACGCAAGTTTGCCATCAAACCACTCGCTCTCCCGTTTCTCCCCCCCCCCCCCCTTGCCCCTCATCCATAGATTTAGGCTCCGGAGACGTTTTAACATTCACTGTAAGATGGTGGTGGCATGCCCCGACCCGTGTACATGTCCGTTTGGGGTTGAAGATGACACACGACCGTATGACCGTCCAGTACTGCCACGGTTCTCGTGTGGTCCTGCTGTGATATTGCGTAACTAGCAGGCATTCTGCTGGCAATTTCGCCCAATTCGTACTTAGCCGGTTGTCTGCGCAACTTTTCCCAGCACGCGTTGAGGCTCCTCTCCTGGGCCGGGCTGTACTGCGACGGATCAAAATGAAGAGCATTACGGTCTGCCGTTTGGCCGTAATGAATAAGATTGCGATCGTTTGCTGGTGAATACGGTATCAAAGGCCGATGATCGCCGTAACTTCGCGACGATTGTCTACTCATATCGCTCTGACGTCTTCCATCTTCGTCCGATAAATCTGAAACTTGTATTTCACCGCCGCGTTCGATTTCCTCGTAAACGGGATCGTCTTCGCCAGGCGTGCCACGTGACCCGTGACCATGACCGTTCCCGTAATTCTGATGATACGTAACGTGACTCTGCTGATATATACCGCCGCGTACACTGCCGTCGCGAATCTCCGTGTAAGTATGATTGTAGGGTGAAGCTGCTCTGCGACCTGTCGTACGACCATTACCGACTACTTCACCGCCATCGACGAGGGCCCGGCGATCGCGCGTTCTTACAGTATGTCCAAGGGTCATCACGTTGTGCGTCCGCGGTGAATCTTCTTGTTCCGAACCCCCGTGTCCAGAATCACGCGAATAAGACTTAAAAGAAATGTTCTGTAGGAACAAAAAAAATGGAAATGAGCGGCTCGGAGCTTTGCATTGCGTATGTTGGCAACGGGCAAGTGAAAGGTTAAGGGTAAATGGAAGGTAGTAGTTTCAAAAGGATCTAACGGTAGATTACTAAAATTCTGGTCCTCCAATCCTTTAGAGTTACATTCTCGTTCGTTGCAGACTTATCAATGTGTCGTGATTGTGGGGATTCGAATACCCTGGGGAATCGGCATTTTGAAAAATTGTTGAAATCTCTGAGACAAATTCTATTAAAACTGTATTATTATTGTAAGACTGTTGTAACATATATTAACTATAGAACTCATGACTGGGATGCGTTTGCAACCCCACGCGAGCTTTGAACGACGATCCTGAACTAGTGAGCGATATTACCGAATCCTGACCTGAATCATTATTCAATTTGAAGGCCTAAAAGTAGTGTCGGCTCGATCGGGGTTTCGGTTGATCGCTGTACGTGTTTTGCACCCCAGTCGTGGGTTGGCGTTCGGCATTCGTGGCGGTAAGCTAATTTTATATTAAAGTCAATAGATTTTATATATTATATTATTGCGTAATTTGAGTATAGAAGTCATACAATAGTAATACGGTTTGGCCCGGGGTGAAAAGATCGCAAAAGCCACGCACATTGCGTTAAAGTGCCGCCAAGCCATGCGCGAAGAGCACAAACTGCTATTCTGCACTGATTGTGCGACAGTCGACTAAATTTCTCTGGGTTTTTCATTTTGTTCGGTTGACTCGACTTTTTGGTACGAAATAAAAATAAAAATATACTTCAAATGCAATTTTTCGTGACTTTTGCTTCGACTTTTCTCATTTCTCAAATTTCGCGTTTTCGTCATTTTCCATGGCCCAAGTAAATATACTTTTTGAAACGAACACAGTGATAGTATTTTTTTTCGGATAGTTCAACGTATCTTCTTCAAAACTCCGTTTGAAATTTGAAAATCGGTTAAACAGTTGAAAGAAATACAATTTTTTATTTAAAAAAAATGAGGTTTTTGCATTTTTTTCCGTTTTTTAGTCTTCAAATAGATTTTCCACGAATTAAACGTTACTTTAATCAGATGTCTCGCACACCATTCTCATCCCTATGGAAAATGGGAAGAAACTCATGTATGATAAAGTCCATTTATCCCCGTAGGATCGGTTTTGTGATCAAGAAAAGCGTGGGGTGTATGTACTCCACAGTCATGCGTTTAAAGGAAAAAAAAAATAAGTCACGAGTTCTAGGGTTACCAGGACGTGCGAAACGTCATACACCAATTTCGATATTTTTATGCTTTTTTGCGTTATTAATCTACAAGTTAATCTGAAAAAGTAGAGATTTGAAGTGGAGGTGCTGACTATGGAGCGAAATGTTTTTATCGTTCATCGCTCTGTATTAGATTATATTTAATATGCAGTAAGTTCGTTGATATAGCTGTCGATTGATTCTTCGTACCATTCTAAATGTCCTGGAGGAACTCGTGATGAGCAGAGAGCACTCATCCAAGCGAAAATATTTAATTAGTAGCAGCAACAGTAGTTAGTACAGCGAGCCTTTCAAGCCACGATTAATTAGTTACCTTCCACATGAGGTTTTTGTTAATAGGTCCCCAAGTGGCAGTTGCAGATTTAGGAATATTGGAAGCTGATGGGAAGTATGCGTGTCGGGCGTGCGGCAGTGTCGCCACTGCGTGAGCATCTGACAACGTTGTGGAGGATTCATTGGGTGCTGTCGCAATGGGCTGTCTCTCGGTGCTTGGCCAGCCTCGCCCGGAAACCAAATACTGCAAACCAACCGCCTCACTCATTTATGCGATCGTGCCCCAAATGATTTATAACTTTTTTTTTCCAACTGTTCAAGTTCGTTGACAATATCACGTAAATAATATGATTCTTTTTGTACTATAAGTGGTATATGCAGTGTACTTTGTTCTTATGCTCGTATTTCGTGTATGATAGCATCTTGATAATAACTTTCACAACATGACGAAATTTTTAAACTCACCTTGTTGTTAAGGTATTCCTTTCACAAACCCGAATATTTAACAATTAACGTCCAAAATTAAGTAAAAATACATTCCAGTATACGGGTAAAATTTCAAGCCAAGTTACCGAACTTTTAAGAAAAAATTACGACTTTTAAAATCGTTTAATTTATTCAACTCTTTATGGAGATGACATACTGGCCACATTTATATCTGATAATTTATATACTAAATAACTATAGATGTCTGATATAAACTGCTTTAAGCATGTAAAAATTCTGAAGATTCCGCAACGACAGTAAAAAAAGGGGGTTACCGAATATTTAAAAAATATATTGACCTTTCGCGGTCACCTGAGGTCATAATGACCACAAGCGCAACTTCAAGCCAAAATTACTATAAGTTGCTGGCGGCCACTTTTTTTTATAATAAATTGCTCATTTTTTATGATTATCGTTCTTTATTTCACTTCGAAATAGCTCTTAAGATATATGAATAAATACCTTTTTTGAAACGCCCACTATGGAGCTATGTTTTTCGTTAAATTATCATATCTCAAGAGCCTAAAATTTACCTAAAATTGTATGAAAAATAATTAAAAACTGCAAGAGTTATGATATTTTTTTAAGTAAAAAAATCTTTTTTACGCATTGACTCCTTGCTGAGTTTTTCCACCATTTTGAAATTCGATTAAAATATAATACCGAAAATGTCACATTCTGGAATATTCAAACTAATATCCTGAATTTTTATGAGTCATTCGGGACGATTCGGTCAACGCGGCAATTGTTTAAACATGACTGGGTCATTGCGACCCCTCTTGTGACCAGCGTGTTATAGCCAGAACGTGTGACCGCGAACGGTCAATGATAAAACTTAGATAAATATGACTTGCGGAAGAATTTTCGTAATCACGACTTCTCAGAGGACATGTAAAAATGTCTAAATCTACAAAATTTGTACGAAATTTTTAATTCCGGTTCATCGTTAGGTATTTGATTATAATTTATTTTTATTGAGCGACACCGTAATCTAGTAATGATTAAAAAGGGCTCTGGCTTATGGATCCTGGAAATACGGTCCTCCGCAAAAAGAATACCTTAAAACATCAAACGTCTCTAATCAGGGAATTGAGCGAGGAATCCGACGACAGGGTCAGATCTTTTTCAACGGATTATGGTCAATATCGATATTTATATCAAGGCCTTGTTCAAAAATTGTAAAGATCCACAAGGTAAGAAACAAATTTGCTGAACAAAGTTTATTTTCCCCTCACGTATCTTTTCATTATAAAGTTGGAGCGTAAAACTGACACATGCGAAATTTGATTCGATTGGTAATATTCACTTTCAGCAATATAACTTAATTTTTTTTCAACTTGAGATTCGGATTTTAACGCTGGATAATTTGAAATATTGATAAAGGTGGGAAGATCGCTAAATGGAAAAGTTCAGATGGAATACGATTTTGCGTTAAACGTTGTGCACATGTGTCGCAAGGAAGCAATTGTTGGATCTGGCGATAGGTTTTGGGTTACGTAGTACTTGCAAAAAGCTTGTTTTGCTTCGTTTGCTTCTGCGAAAAAAAAAAAACCAACAACAGCAAACAATTTTCGTTGGCAAAGATCGGGCACGTTCCCGTGTTTACGTGAGTAGCGTCGAGGGATAAAATACGTGCTCAGCGAGTGTTAAGCCGATGGTGTTTTACAAACTAATAAATTACACGTGGGCAAAGCTGGACTTTCTTAACTTTTTCGTGTCGTCGTTTCATTCGTATTTCTCAAAAAAAAAAAAAAAAAACCAAGTGTCCGCCTTTGCCCACGATAACAAGTTTTTTTTTTGTTTTAAAGCCAGACACTACGAATCTTTCGAGTCGCGAACCGCGCAATTGTCCATCACCTAAATCATTATTCTTGATCGTCGTATCGATTTTTCGATATTACGTTGATGTCGCGACATCAATCTTTACCGACGTATCAACATTTTTTTTCTCCAATTTACGTACAATCCACGAGCATAAAATATTCGGGGATCAGCAACAAATACCATATGACATATGTGCATTTGCGATTGTGCCAATCGCTGAGCAAAGTAGCCGACAGCCGCGTACACCAAACCCCGCATAGGAGTGATTACAGAAGAAAAGCACCAAATTTGTTAGTACAGAGACCGTTTAGCGTTTTTCCTTCATTATACAAACGCTAACGCTGACGAGGATTTAAGGTATACGTGTGTAGATTTACTTCCGTAAAATTATTCATGTAATTGTAATATGTGCGACGCTACCGGTATGTGCATTTTCTGTTCTACAATTTCGAGAGCTAGTGAGAGCTTTGAAGGAAGAAATGTAGAGCGAAAGAGATTTGAATTGAAGAAAAAATTAATTAAAAAAAAACAAATTACGGACAGATTGTGATGGATGAGAAGAGAAAAAAAGATATATACATAATATGCATGCTTGCAGTCGATGAAGGTGTACAGACTCAATTTGAATTCAAATGCCATATTTGATTCTTTCAAAATAGAATTACCAAAACCATACGCCTTTTGAGTTCTGCTAATAGTTTATTATTCAATACGTATATTAGTTTAGAAGTATTTAACTTGTGTTGTTTTTGTTTTCAATGTTTTTTACTTCCTGTTTGAATATAATAATTTAGCAAACGAAAAATTCCTGGAAGAAACGTTGAAACAGGAATGTTAAATATGAAGAAAGGCGTACTTTTTGTCGATATATCGATCATATTTATATTTTGTTTCAATAAAAATCTAAAGTGTATGCAACCTTGCTGGTGATCTCAGCCTGCATATGTACATTCTAAAGACCCTAATTCTGAGTTATCCTGACTTTGAATTTGGTGGCGGTCACCCTTCGTTTTACAATTATGAAAATAGTACGCCGACTTCAACTTTTCCATAGTCATTTCACTCATTTGGGTCGTCTTCGGATGGTCACGCAAACCCAAATACAATCTCGACAAATTATCGAATCACAAATCACATTGTGAAAAATTGAAAAATTGAGAAACGTGTTTCCGATTATTTATAATGTGGAGAAATTCGTGTAAATCTATTTTTACACCTTTTTTTATTTGGGTGAATGGAATAGGCTTGGATACAAGCAGAATGACGGAACGGCAACAAAAATCAAATAAAAGTGCAAATAAAATACTTATCAGGTCAGGAACGAAAATGTGCGGCATTTTGCACCGTACGTTTTTCACTGTCGTTTGAAATCTTGAAATTTTAAAATCTTATAACTCCGAACGGAGGGTGACCACCCTGTAATTCACCGTCAGTTTTATCCAAAATGATGTACAAAGGTCAAAGTCATCGGCGAGACTACGCGATTTGTAAATTACCTCAGAAAGCTTGAAGAACATAGTCAGTGACACTTCCCAACAGGATTTACCAAAAGTTTGCATAGATGGCTAAAAAATGTTTGTTTTTACAGTTTTATTAATGTCCCTCTAGCATTTGTGTTTCGTTGGCTCAATATTCTTAATGTTTTTACTACGGGCGATTTTTTTACTCGCGATTTTTATGAAGATACCCTCATATATTGATCGAAACAATTTTTCATGTACGACTATGTACGATAAGTGTTCGTGAAGTCATTAATTTCTAAAGTAGTTTTTTTTTCAAAAGCGTTTTGGCATCTTTTTCACGAAGAAACGTCAGTTATCCGTTACTCACACCTTACCGCATATTCATGTAATAATGCAAGAGGTAATTAAATATAGATGTACGCATACATAACCGGTTTTCAATATGACAATGAGTATCGGTCTACTCCGTAATCTTTAAAACCTCATTCACTTCATGGTAAGATTATTCACTGTAAGGTCTTGACAGCGCACAGATTGAGCTGGATTGGTTGAAAATCAGAAGGTTATTATGGATTTTAAAAAATAGAAACGTTTCTGGCTGCACTAATGAACAAACCTAAACGTTTCTGCAAATGGACAGCTATTACTATTTTTCTATTAAGGGCTTACACCATCTCGGCGCTCGGAAAAACAGGTTAAACATAATAATAAAAATTGACGCGACTATTAAACATACAATATTATTTAAATTTTTCACGAATACATGATAGTTTGTAAACAAATTTAAAAAAATATGTATTTGGCGGAGATATAAGTCGACTAGTTTTCGACCCTCTTTTGAAACTGGTGGACAAAATATCTCGAGATCTACTGAATCGATTTTGATGAAATTTATACCGCCTATTCTTTATGTTGCGTTCTTTTTTTATTAATTTTTTTAACTCAAGTTTTTGGTAAAAGTCAGAGTTTTTTTTTCAAAAAGCAGTCATATCTACAAAAGATTGAAAAACATGTTTTCCATATGCTACACTTTCGCTATTGCACCTTTCTTTACAAGATATTTTTTTTTTATTTGTCTGACGATGCCTGACACAGGAAAAATTTCACCATCGGTCCACCATTAAACTTTTTTTTTAAATTTGTTCATAAAACTATAATATATTTGTGAAAAATAAAAATTATTTTGTATTTTTAATAGTCGCGTTAAAATGTTAAAAAATTTGTATACCTATTTTTCCAAGCGCCAAGGTGGTGTACGCCTTAAACCTATACATTTTGGCTTGAACAACGGATAATTGACATAAATAGCTCGTGAAATGATTGCAGAAACGAGTTTCAATACCGCTACAGTGTGGAGTGATGAATACGGTCCGAAAACATGGCTGTTTTTTGTTCTTTTCTTTTAGTTGCATAAGTCTCAAAGTTTCTGTTTAGAATAGCATATGCCTATGAACATGCCATACTGCACGTAGCAACGTTTTGGATCGACCGATTAACCGAACTGTGTTTAATTATAATTCCAACTAATTGGGAATCATTATTCCTCATACACGACGAGAGGCTGACAAAAATGAATCCTTCTCGATGCGACTGTTACGAATCTCTATCGAGATAACGATCGCGAACAGCCGGTCTACGTTTACGCATCAAGTAGTTGTAACGTCGCGACGGACAAAAGGAGCTGGTCTCTCGACAGAATTCGTTTTTTCTTTTTCTTTTTTTTTGTCTAAAAAAATGTTTTTAAAAAAGTATGCGTTCCTCGGTTTGGTGTATTAAGGCGTCGTTTGGATACCTTGCTGGGCGGGATGCCTATTGTGGTTGTTAGGTGCCATCATGTGCATCTGGAATGCCCCGTTCGGTGATCTCAGCGACAAATTGTTCAGGTTCACGTTTATCGAAAGATTTGTATTGTTAGCCGCTGCTGTCAGGTTGCTGATATTGTTCGGCGGTGTACCCACATTGGTCGTTGTATGAGGCGACAATCCCGAGCTGTCGGTAGTCGGCGCT
Organism: Ophion ventricosus; assembly: GCA_963932345.1. NCBI lineage: Eukaryota > Metazoa > Arthropoda > Insecta > Hymenoptera > Ichneumonidae > Ophion > Ophion ventricosus. The sequence continues at coordinate 8,188,283 of OZ010711.1, read as the reverse complement.
GATGGATTCGACGATGTGTTGTGAGACGTGAAATCCTTGCCACCGTTCGTACCCGCTACAGCACCGCTCGTACCCGACGAGCCGCCCGAACTTTCGGACACCGTCTTCGAGCATCTCAGACACTTTGGTAGCCACGAGTGTCGTCGTATGAATTTTCGATATTCCTTTCTCACCTACGGACAGAACCAGAGAAGCAACGTATCAACCCCCAATCCGTACGTCTTTAAAGTGCACGAAAAAAATGTAGCGCTGATTTATTCACAAAAAAATATGATACGTAGATAGAATAAATGCATGAAAAATGCATTTATGGCAGGTTAATTTTTTTTATCGATTTAGAAGGTTATCAGTATTGGGGCCTGCGGCTGCAGACATATGTGTTTATTTTGGCTGATACTTAAGGGGGTATTTTAGTCTAAAATAAAAATAAACGATTTTTTGGCATTTCATTAAGGGATCGGTATCAGTCTATTTTCGGAAATTTTCGATTTTTTAAAAACATCAGTTTTGTATACTACATACCTGTAGAAATACGGCAGAGCACGTTATTTAGGTCGGAGTGACCGATAAGGGGCTAAAAAGAGTGATACAATAGAAGCGTCTCTGGGCGCTCAGCGCGCAACCGCCGTGTCAAGCGTCCAAAGCTCGCGGAACAGAGATCCGAAATCAAAAATCCCAAATAAGTGAAGCTTTTGAAAAAGCTCAAGGAATAATGTACGGGCCAAGCATCGCTGATTTAGGGTAAGAGGCTTTTATAAAAAGTTTTATGTACATTTTTACAAGAGAAACTTTAAACGCGTTTTTCTCAAAACAACGTTTTTCGACCTTGCCGACATGATGTTGGCAAAACTATTGCACTGATTAGGCTCAAATTTACAGGGATTATTCTATTCATGTATTTCTTCGACCCCTACTAACGGTATAAATGTTCATTAATATTTAATCCTATTTTTCAGTTGTAAAAATCAGTTGAAAAACTTTAAAGTGTAACATTTTGTTGTCTTTTTGTCGGGGGTGAACGTTTTTAGTACGGGTCATAACTACAACTCCACCTTATAATAAAATACTCGGCTTTTTGTTTTCAGATGCTCCAAAGTTAAGATGTCGTGTCGACAAGGTTAAAGCAGGGATAACTTCAGGCAGCCAGATTACCAAGATAAATTTAAAAAAAAAATTTTCTTTTATACTTTGAACCTTCTATTTTTATATATAAAGATTAAAATATGGAGATAAATTTTATTATGATAAAAAATTCTTGAAAATATGTGCAATATATGGAGACTACTGCCTTGAAGTCTGTTAAAGTTTAAAAAAAGACTGCTACCTTAATATGTCCGTAAAAGGAAATTTCGAAATTCTCAATATTTACAAAGTTATAGCGATTTGAATACGGTCGGATTGAGAGGCCACACCGGTTTTAGAAGCTTCTGAGGAAGATCGAACCGCTTGCAGGGAAGAACAAGCTTCAGAAAATCATTATTTCGAAGATGAGGAAGGCAAACTTTACGAGGCAGGAATGGCCAATTAATATAATGTAAGTATTACATACCATTATGCAACTCAGATAATTTCGGTTGTCTGAAATTACTCGAAACTTTAAGCGCGCTTTTTTCGAAACTACTTTTTGCTACCTGGTTGGACTACATTTCGAGTTCTATTGAATCGAACGAATTCAAATTTGGTATAGTCCTTCAATATATGTCCCTTTATCCTCCCCAACTCGGACATTTCAAAATTATTATTATAACTATTGAAAAAAAATGTTTAACCTTGAAAAAATGAGGCGAAAAATAAACTTTTTTTCAGGCACTTGAAATTTGAATTTTTCTTTTCTCTTTGGTACCTGCCATAATGACATTCTTATTGATAACGAAAATTGGTTTTATTTCTGTTTTATATAAATGGGAGCTTTGAAATCATGTCAATCGCCTTAACCCTTTTTTTCACGCCCATATTTAGAGGCCTATTACTTTTTCAATTTTTATTTTGTACGTTCTTGAAACATCAATAAGAAGACTAAAAAATGGATACTAGAAATATGTTTTTTTTTTTTTTTCATGAAGCCCGAAAAAACGCCTGAAATTTAAACCTCTAGACTAGAATACTGCGTTAACGCATTTTAACGACTAACTCGGTGGTTTTATATGTTCATGTTTGCGTAATAAATCTTGAAGTAGAATAGTATCTTACCTTCTCATTTTGTACGCAGTGAAAAACGAATATAAATAGACCCTGAAGACTATTCAGTACTGTGAAGATGTAAGCCATTACGACGGATTCTTGATTCAGGTAGAGGAGTCCGAACGTCCACGTGTGGCCCAGTAAAAATACCAGCACGATTGCTCCACGTAGCCATGCTCTGGGGAATTAAAGCGATAAATCAATTAATTATGCATTATTTGATCATCGGTTAATAAACACGAGGAGCATTCGCTTTCAATGAGTCCCATCCTTGTTCGAAAAAAAAGGTCTCGAAAAAGCAAAATATTTTTAAAAAATTAAGTTTTAAATTTCATTGGCATATCTTTTTAACCTGAGGGTCCCATTTACGCATGAACGCTGATCGTTCGTATCAACTACATGAATTGATGTAACTCGTAGTAATGATGACGATTGCTGGACTCTGGGGAATGGGGTTGAACGTTAAAAAAAAAAGTAATTTGTGCAAAAAGTAGTCTACTCAACCACTAGGAATAAAAGGAAAAGCATGCATGTTGTAAACGTGGCGTATGCTATCGCTCTGTGAAAACATTCTTTTTTGTTTTAGTTTGTGACGATGAACGTTTGTTGCTACTAAGGCAAAGCACTCAAAACTTTGCAAGGTACTCTCCATTTTCATGAAAGCATTGGTACGTTTTACTTAAATGAAAAATAAGAGACGCGTAATTTTTTATATCTGTTGCAACGGGTTTATAACGAGTGAAATCGATCCCCGATATTGACTCTGTTCTCGGTTGTTGGTGCTGTTTCACATACAAACAACTGGGATACATGAAAGCAGCGCCAAAATTTCCTTACTATTGCATACAGAAATATAATGTTTCCTGCATCTTACTCTTCGACCAACAATAAATCCCCGCACTTGCATTGGATGCATAGCTTTATATATCATATTTATGTACTTCTCATTAAACACAATCCTCGAATTGGGGATGATTGCTAGTAAAATTATTACTAATTAGGCTTTTCTTCGCGTTTACTGACTTTATTTTACTTAACGGGTTACACCACCTTGGCGTTCGGAAAAATAGGTATAACATTTTTTCATTTGACGCGATTATTAAATATGTTAAATAATTTTTATTTTCTACAAATACATTATAGTTTTATGAAGAAATATAAATAAACGAATAAACAAAATTTCAAAATGGCGGCGTTATAAGACGTCTAGTAGGACCCTTCTTTCAAAGTGGTGGACAAAATATCTCGAGATCTACTCAACCGATACTGATGAAATCTATACCACATATTCTTTATGATATAATCTAGGATACAGCACAGGATTTTTTTAAATAAGATGCCGCGTTCAATTTTTATTAATATTTGAAATTCAAAATTTTAATAAAAATCATTTATTTTAAACAGCTGCCATTTCTATAGAATTTTTTTAAAAATCCCCATGTTAAACTTTAGCTATTACCTTCCTTTGCAAGAAATTTTTCATTTTTCAGACGATGCCTGACAGAGAAACAAATGCCATCATCGGTAAGGATTTTCAAAAGAGGGTCCTACCAGACGACATGAATCTTGGCTATTAAAAAAATGTATACGTTTTTAAAAATAATTTTGTTCATAAAACGACAACGTACTTGTAAAAAATAAAAATTATTTTATATATTTAATAGTCGCCTCAATTTTTAGATTTATTTTTATATCTATTTTTCCGAGTGCCAAAGCGGTGTAACGCCTCAAAGAGATATCAACAATTGGCTCAAATGCTAAGACTGCATTTGACATAAATTAGAGTACCTTACAGCTCAAGAATAGTTGGTAAGATGAAAAATAATGATTTTAACAAGAAAAGGAACATAAATTCCGCTTTGGGGGATTTTTTTGTGTACGAGAATTTTAACTTATACTTCGAAAACGTTTGATCGTCAGGAAGATGCAAAGATTCTGCAAATTACATTTTTACTGCTGTTTTGTTTGCTTTTATCGAATTAATATCCGATCGTGATTTTTTTTTTAACAAATTAAGAATAAATCTTTTTTAGTCGGCAATCCACTTTTCAGTGGAGCGTAAATTCATTGTTACTTTTATATCAAGAATCTTCATATACTTTATTTACATAAAACAATAAAATTACTCTGGAGTAGGTTTAACATCGGAGATTGATTTAACTCGTTAACACTCGTGCATAACACGACAAAAAAGATGTGTTTTATTTTTCGAAATGGTGCAACGCAAACTACATTTTACCAATGAGTCATTGAAATTGGAAGAGTCTACTTCGTATTGTACGATGTTGAAATTCGCAACGCTGGAATGCACCGAAAAGAATTTTTTTCTCTCCAATTTCCCAAATTTTATTTGGCAGATTTGACGTACGAAAATCAAGGGAACATTCTTGAGAATTCTTATTCAGCGATCTGCAAGAAATGTGCAAAATATAATTTTGGATAATGATGAAAATAAGAAATTGAAAAGAATTTTCGTTGCATTTAAACGATGCAAATTTTAATCCCATCGCATCGTATCCTCGATAGCACGCACTTTTGAATACAACCGCGATCGACTACAACTAAAATGAAGAATTAAAATAAAGAATGACATGTGACTGAAATGTTGATTTCAATGAACGAAACTAAAACGTATTTAATGTAAAAAATGTCAATGCCGTTAGTGAATTATGTATAATGAAGAATGACAACAATAAAAATTGTAAATATCTTACAAGTGAGCTTGCAATTTGTTGGGAAGAGCATTTTCTTCCTTTCCACTACCAACCAACCGCGCCATGCAGAAGAATGTAGAATAGTGTAGACAGAAGTGGGTAGAAGATTTAATAACAAAAAAAATGACACAAGACAGCAGTTAGGTGATTGTCCCTTTAACCATTCTAATAATTATTTTCTTTAATACCTTATTGTCGTTCAATTATTGTATCAGTGCGCAAGGCATGTAATAACGCTACAACTACGTAGAATGCTATTTTTTATTTATCGTAATGATGTACAACTTTTTCATAATTAATCTTTTAAATTATGAGAAGCTCATTCGTCGGTCCTAAATTCTCAAATGAATTCAATGAAATAAATCTTGAAAAACACATCTTCACTGATGAATCAGCCTTGATTCTTACAAGACGTCATTATTCAACGATTGAAACGATAAAAATTGTATCTTTAAATTTGGCTAATCAAAGATTTCGGAATTTACTGCATTACGCACCGTGGTACACAATATGCAACCTTTTTAAAAACATGTGAAAAAGATACGTCGCCCTATTATTTATTCGCATCGAACCTAATTTCTGTTACACAGTACGTTACTGTAAATACGTTTCGTAACCTTATTTTCGTTCCTGGAATTACAGGATAGTTTAGGGCGTAATCGAGCTTCGTGAGTAACGTTAACCACTGACGTTTGACAAACTTCATTGAACATTTCGTAACAATTTTTTTCCTTACATCATCGCGATCTTCACGAGGGTTTTTTTTCGTAAGTATTTCCAGCGCTCATTGGTTTCCATAACATACGATCGATTTCAATAAACCAATAACTGGCAACCAATTTAGAATGTATAAATAAACAAAAGAAGCAACAAGAATAAACGTAAATCGAAGTCATACCAAACTTTTGTATGTAATGATTCTACGAGCAGAGAAAATCTCAAAAATCAGGTAATACCGTGCACGGGGGTCAGTTTTTAAAAAGTTATGTTTGCTGAGCTTGTCGAGTAGCGTGCACGTGAATGTTAACGGCGCTGATGTTGTTTCATAGTGCACACTGAATCGTCATTGCCCAGAAGGACTATCACGATCACTCTCAACTAAACACAATAAATATAAGAGTGATCTTTTAGATGTGTGTAAATTTGACAGGAGGGAACTTTCACGTCTCTTAGTATTCACAAACTCTCGAAAAGGATTTGAAACCTTTTCGAGAGTTTGTTTGGGCTAGTGAGGCAGACATTTTTCCAGTATTTTACTCGAAGTAAAAGAAGTTATTACATCAAAAATATTCTAGCATGAGTTTTTACCAAATTTACATACAGTTGAAAATATATATTTGGCGGCAATGTAGAGATATTTTTTACGTTGCGCCCAAAAGATATATGGCAACGTAAAAACGTTTAGCGTTCGGTGTACGATGGAAATGATATAACTTAAAACCAACAAAGTTCCTCGATAACAATGTGAAATTAAAAAAAAACTAAACGGTGTAGGAATAGCTCAGTGGTGTGAAAAAAAATTCAATTTCAGGTTGGTCAGTGTATATCGATAAGCGCGTTAAGCCTACACCAATGATTTGCTACGGAAATACGAAACTTGAGCATTCTGTACAACACTCAAGAATCTTTGTACAAATTATGTTATAAATAAAAATGTAATATCTTTCGATGGCGCACAATAATGAAAATAATCAATTACGTAAGAGATTAAGTGCAAAAAAAAAATGTCGCTTACTTTGCACTGGCGAGTCTCGAGTGTTCTTTGCTCTTCATGGACACGGTTGTATTGGTATGACGACACATCATGTAAACGGCCATTGACAGGAACACCAGATTAGCCTAAGAGTAAAAGAATTTTTATTTATTTATTAGGCACTGATTCTTTTTTTTTTAATCGGCTTCGCTGCTAATTTTTCTCCTGGGTATAACTTTTGTCATTGTCCATAATATCGTCCGGTAAAAGTAATGATATCAAGTATCAAAATAATAGTTACGATATTGGAGATGGACAGTAGAATTGTCGATTAAGAATTTTTTATCTTCATTTTTCGCAAACTTATAATACATTGAATGGATGATTATGTAAGTTTTTACATAAAATAAATTGCGTTCCTTACTTTTCTTACATAAAATAAATGACTATCTTTATTAAAAGTGAACAGGCATTTATGCATTTTTATTTTTTACTTTACTTTAGTATTCTGAGTGAGGACATTTTTTGTGGCGACTACCGGGGCATGATCATTTTCGTAATCATGCCTCATAATTAAATGTTAATGATAATTTAAAAATTTTAATTACTTCACTTTACTATTTTTAGTAAGGACATTTTTTGTTGGGACCACCGTGGCATGATAATTTTAACTGCGTAACATGACTTAAACATTTTTTGCACATCAAGTAGATATTGAAATCAATTAATAAGGTTATATCTACATTAACCAAACCTTGTTTAATATGTAATAAATTCATACAGATTACTGCACTTAAAGCCTTAACGTTCCAGCTCAATTTGTCGGATGTGTCGATATGAGCCTGTTCTTATTGAAAAACACCAATACAATAAGATAGAGATGTAATGGAGAATCGTGTTGTAATGGAAAAAAATAAGTTTCATAAGTAAGTTCAACTTTCAACACAAGCTTGAAAATCTGGCTCATCAACTGTTGGTATGAAAATAGTTAATATTTGGTGAGCTGTCCGTTGTCAAATTTTTTCCGATCATATAGTTATTGTTCACATCCAGTCTGGCATCTACTTGCATCAATTTTGGAAGTATTTTGTGCTTAATATGTTATAAAATTTTAAGAAGCATTAAAAATGTGTATTCACCGTCTTGTAATTATTTGTTTTGTTTTGCAATCTATGTGAATGAATAAATCCTCGAGTCTCGACTTTGAGCAGTGACAAACTACATTCATAGAATTTTTGAACATCGATTATTCCGTTACATTGATGTGTTTAAAAAATAATGAAGCTAGCTAATAAATACAACAGATAAAAAAAAACGCCATCGGTGTCGCGATTTTATCTCGGATTACGGCATGTTACTATTGACCTAGTTAGTACTGTCTTATTACGGGCTTCATTCTTACACGGACTCGTTACGGTTTTCATTTGCAATGAAGACCGTGTAAATTTCAAGATTGTTAGTTGTAGTAATGGAAAGATATGTAAAGAAAAAATACCAGAATAACGAGTATAACGGGTCCCACGAAACTGAAGATGAAATAGTTGTCAGCTCGTAACCAGCAGTATTGATCGGTACCGTAGCTCAGCGGATCGATTATACAAGATATTGCAACCACGAGTAACGGGCCACCATAAGCGACCAGATAATACCAGCGCAGACGAGACTTTTCAGCCTCAAAAACTTCAATCAGCATAACGTACAATTGAAATCCTGGAAAATCATAAGAAAAAAAAAACATTAGTACATCAATCATTCTTTTGAACCACATTCCGATATATATTATCTAATTTTCTCAAAAATCACTTATCAAATCTTATTTCACAGTGGTTCTTCAAAGTTTGCAGATAAAGTAAAATATGGTTTACCTTCGAGGAACATCCACGCAAAGGCACACAGAAAAAAGAAATGAAGAAGTCCAGCTATTATGCCGCAAATGATTCGCTGATCGGTCTGCGCGATACCACACACGAAGAGAACTTCGGCAATGAGCAAACATACGCACAGATTTTTATGAATTGTCGTTCTGTCGGACTGAAAGGGTGATAAGATTGAAATAGTATTAGCGACGGTTGTGGTAAAAAAAAAAATCATATATCCTAATATGGGTAGAACAATAAAATGGTGTAGAATTTTCAATCGAGAAACATGCGCAATTTTTTTAGAAGAACTTTCGTTCCGTGTCATTTGGCTCTTTTTTTTTACACAAATATAAATATTTTGTTTTTTTTTTGTGATAAATGTTGCCGTATTTTCTTTTCTTATAACGGATGCTATGCAACGACATATTCTTCTTACATTTCTTAATCACTATGATGTCCCAATAGAATTGATTAAAATGACGATTTATAAATGATGACGCAAAAATTATGTGGAAGTAATCACAAATCTGATATCGTATCAAACTCGAACGATCGTTTACTGATTGAATCACAATAAGGCGAATTCGGGTTTACAAAACATATATATATTGTGCAAGCAAATTTGCATAATTACAAAATAATTGTATGCCAGTGATGAGTTAATTTTGAATCTGCAGTAACGAGGATGATATTCGATGCTAGTAACAGATCAGGGTACCGGGTACATTAGAATCCACAAATTTCACCATCTCTTTGAATTTTTCATGAAAATTAGTCATCGACTAATCTTTCTAAAATATTAGGTTAAACTTAAGGGGGCATTGTAGTCTTATTATTGGTTGTAGGCTTAACATTAAACTTAAGGGGCATTGTAGTTTTGAAATTTGAAACAAATCGATTTTTTTTTGACATTTTTGAAGTATAGACTCTTTAGAATATGACCTCAAAAACAAATTCCGAAATTCCCAATATGTACAAAGTTATATGGTATTGAATGGACGAAATTATTATTTTTTGTTTAAATGGACGAAATTATTATTTTTTCTCGTATTGTCCAATTTTTTTGGCTTATTTAGGCTACAAATATCATTGAAATATTTTTGAAGATCCTTATTAGAGACCCATAAGCTAAAACTGCAAAAGAAGAGTTTATATAATAATCAAAATAAAGAAATGAAAAAATAATGAAGGATTTTCGTTGCACTCCCAACGAAGCAAACTTCAATACCACAAAGTTAGAGAGATTTAAATACGGCCGTTATGAAAGGCCTCACTGGTGCGAATAGAACAATCAAAAGATTCTAAGGAAGCTAGAACTGCTCGCAGGGAAGAACAAGCTTCAGAAAATCATTGTTTCGGAGTCGAGGAAGGTACACTTTACAGGCAGGAACGGCCGTAAGTATATCATGCCCAGTATACCACTTCGATAGGTGCGGTTGTTTGAAATTGTATTTAAATCTTTGATCGCGCTTTCCTCGAAGCTACTTTTTTCAACTTGGTTGACGTAAGATCTCGAGTTCTATCCAACTGATTGACTTAACATTTTGCATGGACCTTCAGTATATATCTCTCTATCGTCCCTACTTCGGGTATTTCAAAATTATTATTGTTAATATTTGCAAAAAAAATGTTTATTTCGAAAAGTATAGGGCGAACGATTACCTTTTTCTCAGACAATTGCCATTAAAATATTTTTTTCTCTTTTTGATACCTGTCATAATGACATTCTTAATGATCAAGGAAATTGGTTTTATTTCTGTTTCAGATTAATAGAAGCTTTAGAATCATGTCAACCACCTGAAGCCTTTTTTTCACGGCCACATTAAGAGGCCCATAACTTGTTCAATTTTTATTTTTTGTTGCACAACATTTTTTGTGCGTTCTTGAAATAGCAATAAAGTGACTGTAAAAAATAGATACTAAAAATATTTTTTATTTTTTTTTATCAAGCCCGAAAAAACGCCCGAAATTTAAGCCTCTAGACTAGAATACCCCAATAAGGAAATGAGGGGAGTTATAATGAATTTTGTATTTGAACTACAAGCAGCTGTTTGTGCGGTCAATGCGTTCTATTGCGTGGAAAGCGCTCCCGACCACCAACGAATAGTGAATTCGAAGGAGACAGAGATGACAAAAGGCTGAGGATGTACTTATGGATGCTAAAGGATTACTATATAGCTCAGGAATAGTGGATTAGTGGCAAGTTGAAGAAAAAAAAGCGATGTTTTGATGCAGTAAAGTAGTCCTGAAACTTTATATGCATTTTCCTCGAAATCGAGTTTTTTAAATCCGTCGACATCAAGTCCATTCGAAAACTTTTTGACCGATTTACTTGAAATTTGGACAAAATATGCTCCGTTCCTTTATCTTGGAAATCGGTTGGCTACAATTTTGCAACATTATATTTTAACTTTTTTTTTTAATTGAACAAATGTGCAAAAAAGTGTTGAATTCTTGCATTTTTTGTTTATACAGTCGCTACATTATTACATTCTCGAAAGTTGAAAATCTGTTCGACTGAATTTCTAGTTTCATATCAAGCTGCAAAATTACGTTTTTTTTTCAGCCGAGCTATTAATACCGAAGGCAACCGATGGCCAAAAAGGCCTTTTATTTATCGAGCTGCCACGGGCGCTTTTTAAAATATTCTGTGATGAAAAAATTTCCATGGATATTTGAATATACGTAAATTCATATAAAAAGATGGTTAATATAAACGCAACAAAATAAAAGAAAAAAACTAATGTACCCGGTCCCGTTAAATCGCAATGTTACGATAACTGGATACCAGGATGTACAATGAATCACAACGAATATGTATGCATGTGTGTAATTATACCAAGTTCACCTTAAGACCACGAAACAGTTGGAATGTCAGAATAGCCAGGACGAGACAGACCGCCGAGATGATGCACCCAATATACGTGATGATTTGCAGCGCAACGCGATGCGCCATGTCAAGCTTAATGGCGTGCACGTCCATCAGCACAGCGAAATTCGTGAGATGATTGCACTCACAAATCGTGTGCGTCTCGTTTGTTTTCCGTATGTGACAACCCTCTTCGGACCAGGCGCTACGTAAAATAATTCAACGAGTGCACGGTTATTATTTTCATCGTGATTTTACGAGAGATCGGTCAGGAAATATAGAACTCCCGTTTGACCAATTAAAAAAAAAATCGTCTTGATAGAAACCGGTGTTTTAGCGTTTTGGGTTTGGGTTTTTTAAATAGGAATATTGGAAGGTCGCGGGTTCGAACCCCATTCTCGTAGTCTCGGAAAAAAATAAATATAGCCGTGGCATAGCTTCAATTATATACGAATGTTATGCAACCGGACCGTGTCTGTTTGTCGCGTATGTCCAACCTGTAGCCATGTTTTATTTTTCGCCGAAACGCGACGTAACGCAAAGACTGTAAAGCGAACCTGGGACAGACATTATTGGCATAGGTGGATCGCAATTTCCCTGTGCCCATGGCGAAAATGTCACGGCGAATGCGATACGGACAGGGAAGTCGGCTGTGGTCGCAATGCGGGGCTCATTCGGAAGAATAAAAAAAGAAGGAAATAGCAGTTCGTAAAAGCCGGAAGTCGTACTCTGGAATAGACGAATGAAAATCTATCATGGTGGATTGTTGAGTGTTTTAAAAAGAAACTGTAGAAATCGGGTTCTGATTAAGGTAGTAGTCTCGTCACAGTCCCGTTGAAAAGCTTATTCTCCGCTCAATCGATGAAAGCTTCGAAATATTGTGAAATATCCTTATAATGTAGGCTGTACATCTTATCGGGATATGAAAACTTATTAAGTAATTATGAAAATGCCTAACACAATCTTTATCTAACCCTCTACCCTCTAGACTAGAACTAGATTACACTACAGTAATCTAGTTCTAGTCTACTCCAGTCGCTTCGTGGTGCTAGCGTCGCTAGACATTGCTCAATTTAAATCGCTATATCACTGAAACTAGACGGTCGAAATTCATGATTTTTTTTTCACCCACTTCGTCATATGTTCCTCCGTAATTGAGAATAAAAAAAAATCTGTAGAAAAGTTTCGAATTTACTGCGTGAAGTGTGAAATTTTCCACTGCTCCCCGTAAGAACATGTGTAAAACCATGAAATCTTTGATTGCCAATATCTCGAAAACGGAACGGTGAAACCTTTTGAAATTGTTCAGGTAATCATTTAATAGTGCCCTGTATGAGTCGTCAAAATTGAAAAAAAATCTATAGAAAAATACCTTGGCGAGACTACTACCTTAAAGGGTTGGGCTACCGTGATAATTTCAAAAATTAATTGCACACTTATTCGGTGTAATAGTAGTTTAGTCGCGACCGACCCTTTCCTGTTAACATTTTTTTTTATTAGTTGTTAGCAATAATGATATCATTTTTGCTCGAAAAATGGAGAAAAGAATCGACTTTTTTTTTTGAAACACGATAACTAAAAAAAGCTCGATTAAGTCTTAGCCAATATTATCTATTTTAAGAAAAAAACTCGATTTTTTTTTGTTTCCGATCAACCGGGTGGCCAAAATCAAGTAAACCGTTGATGCCCTCACGTTCAAAGGTCCTTCACGAGATTCTTTATAACTCCTATAATTATTAATATATTTAAATGAAATTTGGTATCCAACTTTGTTAATATACATACAGGTAAACGTCCAAACGATTTTTCAATCATCTTATTCCACCAAAATTAATTCTTTTCATTAATTCTGATTTGCGAGTCGTCACAGTAGACTAACCTCTTACAATAATGATCCAGATATATAAGCAAGTCTGCAGTTGCTGCAGTAATTTGCAGAGCATAAATGAGAAATTTTATTTCACCGCCACATGCTTTACAAAACTAGAAAGCATTTGTGACAATGTTACCCGTTTATAAAATAAGAGCATCTATTTATGAACACAATGATTCGAACATCGACCTTCTCTTATTGATTCATTATCCGAATGAGAAGAGTTGGTAATTGTTAATCCATTATATCAGTGTGTAACAGTTCTGTAACAAACCATGCAAGTTTTCACAAAGTTCCATATTGACACTGAATCCATTTTTAAATAAATGTTATACGATGGCTACAAACCGTTCTATGGTTTTTTAGGGCAATTCTTGCAAACTAGATGGTTTTAGTTGGAACAAAATTTGTTCGAAGTTTATTTGTTGCAAGATTTCAAGAATCGAGGGTGCGTAACGTTTGGAAAAATCGAAAAAAATGTAAAAACGACAATAACTACCTGTTTGTGCTGTAGTTCTAATAGGTAAGTTTGTGATTATGACTATTTTTCGTTGGTAACGCATAGTGTTTAGTAATCACTGATATCATTATTGACTAAAACATGTCTGTCGCACTCCAATTATTGCTTTATAACTGTTTGTGCTGTAGTTTTAATAGGTAAGTTTGTGATTATGACTATTTTTCGTTGGTAACGCATAGTGTTTAGTAATCACTGATATCATTGTTGACTAAAACATGTCTGTCGCACTCCAATTATTGCTTTATAACTAGCCCCCTGATTAAATTAGTCAAAGTCAATAATACGTGTTTTGCATTATTTATTAAAACCTCCTATAAAGGCAACTATTTTTGAATTTTTACGTTGTTAAATTATGAAGAGTTGAACATGAAGTCATCGTTATGAGCTTTAATTACAATTATATCAAAATTCAGCCGCTTATATTTGAGAAATGCTATTCCGGTTGTCATATTGTTTATCATTACGATAATTTTACGTACAAAAATATTGTCGCGGATCTATGAAATATCGATACATTCTCAAGTTCACGAATAGAGTCACCAAGATCCTCTTTTTTCGTAACCTTTCTTGGAAACTTTTGGAATAACGATAACTTCCAGTCCCCCAATTCTTTTGACAATGCGACTTGAAAAACAAAATGTGACCTTTGAATATTTATTGTCCGAAACGATCTCGTAGAAGAGAAGAAAACCAAATGGATTTTTACCTCATGATGTAGTCCCAAAAAACACATCTAGGATTCGTAACGTTTTCTGCGGTGAGATGTTGAAAATATACCCTTACGGGTTCCGATAATTGGATATGACGCCCTTTTCCCAACGAGGCCGATATAACTTTGCTGTTGAGTATTCGACTAGTGTTTTTTTTCGTCCTTGGTTGTGTTTCATCGTTGACTACAACTGAGGGTTCCTCGTCTTGGGGCTGCAGAATTTCTTCGAGACGATCGAATGCCATGAATACTAGACGTACGATGCCGTCGTCGCTGTTCTCGAGCAACGAGCGTCTCGTCAATTCAACATGATCGTTCGACGCTGCCCATCTCTGTAGTAGTGTGTCAATAGGAAACATTTCGACACTCCTCTCGATGTTACGAGTCTCGAGTACTCGAACCTCCATCACTGCGAATTATTCGGAAAAAATAAGGGTTACATACATTGCTCCAAAGAATTAAAGGAACAGAACATTGTTTCCCTTTTTTTAGTGTTTTTTTTAAGCGCTGTGTCTTTGTGAAAAATGGTCGTATCGAGATGAAAAAAAAGCTTTTTGAAGCTTCAAGTCTAGTTTTGAGATCTTTTGGCAACATTTTTTTGTGTGCTACGGTTATCTCGGAATCATAAGAAGTAGCGCGAGACAAACATTTTCAAATTTTTTTTTTTTTTCAAGGATCCACGGACTCGGGAATTTTTTTTCCAGTTGAATCAATGCATAGGTCAGTTAGCTTGTTTATTCAGCTACAATTTCATTTTTTGTTAGTCTCTGTACGTTAATTTTTTGCTGAGATATCCGACTTTGAATGAAAAAGGACCCTTTTGTCTTTGATCGTCGATATCTCAACAACCAATGATCGCACAGGGAATTAAAAGCAGTTTTGAAAATTTGAATACACTTCCTAGAAGACCCTTTCATTGATTTTTGGGAAACAAATTTTTTTCCACCCTTAACATCAATTTGAAAAGGTACAAAAAAATGACTTTTTCTGGTGTTTCAGTAAATCTACCACTACTTTATAAATATTCATGCAAAGACTAATGTTGTCAAGTATTTTTTCAGTCTAATATACCCCCAATAGCCCTGTCAATTTTCAAATTGATCCATCGAACTGGTTTTCCGGATCGACTGATCTAACTTTTACAAAACAATTAAAGGAACAAGTGTATCGTTCCTGAAGATCGTGTAATCATCATCAAAATGAAATGAACAATTTTTTTCGACTTTTAAAACACTATTAAAACATAATTATAGCTGAAAAAGTGTTGGATTGATTTGCAGGAAAAAATAGAAAATTAAGGGTTATCGAATTGTTTACCTATTGAAAGTAAAATTTAAAGACTGGTAACTGGATTGAAAAATGATGAAAAATTTGAATATTATTTTTTAAGATATTGCAAGAGTTTGATATTAATGTAAACATGAGCGTGTGATTGAAGCAACTTTTATATTTCATGTGTTTTACGTGATTATCGACTATTATGTACATTTTATTTAGAAAAAAGATGTTTGCGAAAAAAATCAGTTCTTGTTAGGCAGGTTCCTCCCCCGCCCCGCCCCCCCCCTCCCCAGAAAAAAATGCTGGCTACGCCAATGACCGAGGATCTTAAAATCGAAGTTATGTCAGCTGAAAAAAATCCACATTACATCTACATGTACTCACTTATATTTTTTCCCTCTTGGACGATAGTTTTCTCGTGCATCAAAGTATCGGCAAGTAGGAATGCATTTTCCTCGAGGCCGATAAGTAGGGACGTGGCAACGCGCATTTGTTCCTGATGACTCAAATCGTTCCACGATCCCATTTGTGCTTTATCCAACAAATTGCTTCCCGTTCTAACAACACCCTGAAGAAGTTCCGTGACGCTGACTTCACGCTGCCTCGAGTCCTGATAGGTCCTTATGTCCTGAGCCATTTTTTCAGCCATATTCTTGATTATCTTTGTCGTAATCATCATATCGCCACCGTACAACACTCGACTGTTGTTCGTAACTTGTGACAAATCGCTGCTTATACCGAGTATCATGTCGCCCTCGATAACGCGGTTCTCGAGGGATGTCAACCAGAGTGACCGACACTCGCTCAAATCAGGGGCATCGCGATACCACTTTGCGGTTTCGCCATCACTCACGCATCTCCATCGCGCAAGACCGTTCGCACCACCGGGACAACTTTGCACGGCAACGTCACTTGCTCTCGTTGCGTTCCAGTAAAGATTTCGCGCCGCCACCGGTGGACATATTTGTTTGCTGTACTCGTTCCATTGACCATTGTTGGAGCTTGATTCGGGATACAATGTAGTACCAACTGGAAAGTGTCATGCAATTATAATTTTTTTCAACTTAACGAACGGTTTTTTTTTACTTCAGACGGTATTTTAGTATAGAAATTTGAAACTCTTACGAATATGTCCGCAAACGGAAATTTCGGAATTCTCAATATTTACAAAGTTATAGCAATTTGAATACGGCCGGATTGCGAGGCAGCAACGGCGTGAATCGGACAATCAGAAGATTCTAAGGAAGCTGGAACTACTCGCAGGGAAGAATGAGCTTCAGAAAATTATCATTTCGAAGTCGAGGAAGGCACACTTTAGGCAGGAATGGTCGATTGATATAACGTAAGTATAACGTGCCATTATGCCACTTAGAGATATTTACGGTTGTCTGAAATAGTACTGAAAACTTTAAACGCGTTTTTCTCGAAACTACTTTTTTCAACCTGGTTGACATAAAATCTCGAATTCTATTAAACCCATTTATTTCAAATTTGGTATTAAAATTCATTATATATCCGTCTATCGTGCATACTTCGGGAGTTGCAAATTTATTATTATTATTATTATTTTAAAAAAGTTTAACTTTGAAAGCAATAGAGCAAACAATAAACTTTTTTTCAATAGTCGCTATTAAACTTTTTTTTCTCTTTGGTACCTGCCATAATGACATTCTTATTGATAAAAAAAATTGATTGTATTTCTGTTTTAGATAAATGGGAGTTATGGAACCATGCCAAC
Organism: Ophion ventricosus; assembly: GCA_963932345.1. Classification (NCBI taxonomy): domain Eukaryota; kingdom Metazoa; phylum Arthropoda; class Insecta; order Hymenoptera; family Ichneumonidae; genus Ophion; species Ophion ventricosus. The sequence goes on along the minus strand of OZ010711.1, from coordinate 8,170,849 downwards.
TGTTTCAACCCTTTTTTCCCCGCCCATATTTAGAGGCCCATAACTTTCCACGTTTCTTTTTGCACAACATTTTTTTTGTAAGTTCTTGTAACATCTATAAAAATACTAAAAAATGGATACTGAAATATATATACACATATCTATTCTTATCAAGGCCGAAAAAACGCCCGAACTCTAGGCCTCTAGACATAAACCAAGTTTGCAGTTGATAAGTCAAACAATTTAAAACCGTAGTTTTGTCTTCAAGAAAAGTCACGTAATCTTATAATTTTTCCAAGTTGCCATCGATTTTAGCCGAAAATTATAGCCCTCGGAGGCGAATTATTGTTAAACTTTTTATGCTCGATCTTTGTAAAGGAGGTGTTTGCTGGTATTCAGTAAAAAGCTACAGTGATGATTTTACTGTACCAGTGGGTCTCCGACTCGTTTTCCATGGGGTAAATGTCGTGGTCGTGGAAGGTTGACTACTATCCACTGAACCGGGAAGCAGAGGCGGTCGGTCACTCGCCGGAGGGTACATATCCTGGTCTGGATCGACAGGAACGTCATCTGGACCTGACCGTGTCGTTGGCGCGCTGTGTACAGAAGAAATAATAGCATTAATATTTTTAACATTAGGATTCTAATCCTTGTACTCATAACATATGAAAATATAATAGACACTTCGTTGATACTGCATCGCGCAAAAATCAGTAGAGCAGTATAGTTTCTGTTCAGGATATAGACAGAAAGAAAAAGAGAGAGAGAGAGAGAGAGAGGGAGGGAGGGAGCTATGAGATCGGAACTACAATCAGGATATAGGCTGTCATTGGGACGAAATTCCAATCAGTATTTACCAGAACTGATTGGACATACGCGCAGACTGATGGCCGGAAGGAGTAACGGACATATAGAGAGGCGACAGAGAGAAAGATGGACGGACACATATATTTCGCCTGGACACGTCATATTACCAGCGGATAGAGTTATAATTATGCTGATTAAAAAATGGTGTAGGATAGTAATTAACACAATTTTTTCATCACAAAACACCAGAGCTAAAAAATAGCTAAATATATGTAAATTAGCGTGCGTTTAGATGGAAAAGACGTTGACGCTACGGGTGACATAATTTTTCGGCTATTTAGCTCCAAGATAAACCATTTCTAACAACGGAGTAACGTTAACTAAACCTTTGTAAACATTTAGAAAAAAACCGATCTTGCCCATCGAAAACTATATACCGGGTGGATCAATAACTATTATCACCTTGGATATCTTCGAAACTATAAGGTTCACAGAAATATTTGCTGAAATGAAATTGCACAGTACGAAAGGGGCCATCCGATAGCGATAATAGATTTTTTTGCAGGTGGAGGTACTTCGGACATTTGAAGGTCAACGCCATTTTTTTAAATGGATCGGTATGTTTTTTTTTCTGTATCATGAAAGAGGAGCTTAAAACGAGTTCAACGACCTATAACATAAGGTCATTGAAGGTCATAGAAAGTACAGAAAGGCGACAATACTTACAGTTTCGGTAGTAAATAAAATTACTACGTTTATAGTAATTGTTCAAAATGACGACCATCAGTATCAATGCAACATTGGATTCTTTTTTCGATTGATTGACTTGCAAGTTTTACAGCGTCAGAACTTATTGATGCACAGGCTGTAATAATTCTTTGTTGCATGTCGTCAAGTGTAGTTGGTACTTCTTTGTACACTTTATCTTTCAATGTTCCCCATAGAAAGAAGTCTAAAGGTGTTAGGTCTGGGGAACGAGCTGGCCACGATATTGGACCGCCGCGTCCAATCCAACGATTTGCCTTCGTGCAATGCCTTCGTGCAATCAATGAATAATGTGCTGGACATACTATGCTGGACTTACTATACAACGTAGTAATTTTATTTACTACCGAAACTGTAAGTATTATCGCCTTTCTGTACTTTCTATGACCTTCAATGACCTTATGTTATAGGTCGTTGAACTCGTTTTAAGCTCCTCTTTCATGATACAGAAAAAAAACATACCGATCCATTTAAAAAAAATGGAGGTGACCTTAAAATGTCCGAAGTACCTCCACCTGCAAAAAAACTATTACCGCTATCGGATGGCACCTTTCGTACTGTGCAATTTCATTTCAGCAAATATTTCTGTGAATCTTATAGTTTCGAAGATATCCAAGGTGCTAATAGTTATTGATCCACCCTGTATATTCAATATTGAACCATCAAGGATTGATAAAATATTAGGAATCTTTTAAATCTGTTAATCTTTTTAATATTATTAATCTTTTTAATCTAATAACAGATTACGACTTTTTCATAGTAATCATCAATAATGTTATACTTTTTTAAGTTGGTAGTAACACAATAATTTTTCTTTTTTATGTAATAAAAGTATAAAAATGCATAATTTTGCCCTTTAATTGTATATTTTATGAAAAATTAGCATCCACAGAATAAATCTAGACCTCGTATGCATTTTTTTTGGCTTATTGAAAAAAAAACTCTCAAACCGTCATTAGACTCAACTGGACCGCTCCAACTTTCTTAAGGCCGGATCCTGAATTAGAAGGTCCAAAAAATCGATTTTTTTTTTATTGTTTAAATCTATTCCTGATGTATCTAAGAATGTCTAGACAAAGTTTTATAGCCCAATTCGAAATATTTCCAAAGATACAGCACTGAACGTAGTGGAGTGTCGAGCAGGTATACGGGCGCTCAGGCAGTTAGGGCGCCCGTTTTCTCGAGTTTTCGTTTTTACGATTTTTCTAATTTGGCGTATCTGATTACAAAAAAACTAGAAGTCCAATCGAAACAAACCAAAGCTTGTTCGCTTCAGTATCGTTTTCTTTTCTATTTGAACTAAAAACATTGTCGAAAAAAAAATTCCTAACAATTTTTTTAGCAAGTTGAAATAATTTTTTTTTTCACAAAAAGCACATTTTCTACTTCAAACCCGAAAAAACATTCAAATTTCAAAATTTTTTCGTTTTTTTCAGTTCATATAGAAGAAAAATATGTCACAATTAAAATCATTTATGGTTTTTTTGTTTCAGATGAAAATTACGAGCTCCATTTGTCACGCCGCATGGAAACAGCAGTGGCACGAATGTGCATAAAAATCGGTTGCCTGTTGATATTTTTCTTTAAAAAAAATTGTTTTCTTATGTTCAGACATGTAATAAAATAATCTGAAAATTTCGCTAAACTTGCTTTTTTTTTTACGCGAAAAAAATTCCTCAAAATATTGATTTTTCGAACCGGCTAATTCAGGATCCCGCCTTAAGGAACATATCTTTCGAATTTCATCGAGATAAAAGCTGGGAATTCGGTGTTCCCATAGAATCTTCAACACCCCGTTGCACCCCTGATTAGGGATTGTTTCAAAAAATCCTAAAATATGCTTTTTATTATTTGTTCTGAAGAATTTTTATACCAAATTTCAAGTTGATACACGCAAGGAGTACAATTTTCCATACAAACTTTTACATCCCATTTCACCCCCTCAGGAGTTGAGTTTTGAAAAATCCTTCCTTAGTGCACCTCTACATCTTCTAAGAAACCTATCTTCTAAATTTCATGTTTCTATCGTCAGCGGTTTAGGCTGTTCGTTGTTTATATGTCAGTCCGTCAGTCCGTCAACCACTTCATTGATGATTTTCAAATTCGATATAAACTGTCTTTGAGTGCTCTTTTCTTACTATTTTTTATATCTATATTTTCCATCCTGATATCTCAATTTCAAGCTCAAACACAAACGATCGTATACACGCATAGCACCGAAGATTTGGTATGAACCCGATTTTTTGTAAGCGTATACGGTATTTTGCGAAGATCAGTGATATGACAGCTGCGTTTGTGTCAGACAAAAAGCAAGTAAATATGAAAGAGCCACACAGGCTATCTGACATCGTGCGTCTCTAATTTTGTTCATTATACAAAATGGAAAACGAGAAAATGTATAAATGGCTATATTGAGCAGATCAGTGATACGAAACGACAACCATATTTATGAGAGGAAAGGCACGTTAGAGTTAATTGGCACAGCCAGTGCCAACATAAATAAATAAAACTTTTATGTTATGAACCAATACTAGACAAGTAGAAAAATAATAAATAGTTTTCCAAACGACGTCTTGAAAGGAGATGAAACTTATATAGAAATACGTCTTGTATTTTTAATAAAAGGTAGAAAGGGAAATGAAAATTATATAAATTATATGTAGAAAGGAGATGAAAATTATATAAAAATACGTCTTGAAAGGAGATGAAAATTATCGAACGAGAAAGCCATGTCAAGGAGGAAACCTGAAAGCTCCTTTTTGTTTTTAATAAACTAACCCTGTTTGAGAGACTGGTATTGGTGGCGCAAGGGTAGAAAGTGCCGTAGGTTGTTGTGGCGTTGGCAGGGTTGTCAACCTGGCTAATGGTCTGACGGTGGGACTTGCGGTACTCCACACACTTGGTTGCGAAGTTATCAACCACGGCGGGCTTGGCCTCGATGTTGTAGTTGTCGTTGCAGCTATAACCATTTCGTTCAATTCAACCATCACCAATAAACATCGTGTTGGGTATACTCGAAATAAAAAAGTTTTCAATTACATTACGCATACCAATGTACGACCGGAAATGTTTGACCTGCCAAACTGCGAGGCATTAACAACTAACCTACTAATATGATGTGGGTTGTCAATTATTTATTTTCTCCAAAAACTAGGACTCTTCTGATCTTCGTACAACCACTTTTTGCATAATTATTTTTCAGGTTCATTGAACACACCATTGGAACCGCGTAAAATGAAATTTCATTCTGCATATTTTCGAATTTGATCATGGAATACCATTTTTCCTCAAATGCTTTAAAAATGGCTAATAGTTATTTAAATTGAATATTTCCCTCATATCAAAGAAAACTGCATTGGTGATACTTAATCATCAATGTAATTTTGCAGAAATAAGGAGGGCAGTCGTCCTCATTTTCTTGTAGTGGATTTGCACTCTTCTCAATATTGAATAAATACAATTTTGCTCTCTGTTTATAAGCATGAAAGGAATAAACTTAATCATTTCCTCGATAACGTCGTAATAAATGCGTCGCAGTTTGCATCTGAATTTCAAAAATCTTGTCATGTGACTTGGAAATATTTCAACCCTCAAAGAGGGACAATAATATTGCATGGATAACGAATATAGACATATATCGGTCCCATCAACTTCTTTCCATACGTACAGATTTGCATACGATAAAAAGGATCAATAAATAAAATGAAGAAGACTGTTACGTTAAATGCTTTGTTTTCTGTTACTCACCGGACAAACACTGGTAGTGAGCCTCGAGGTATTTCAGAGTGCTCGGACATGGATCTCCAAATTGTAATGTCGATGCAACAATACTGCAGTTCTGTTGCTTATTGCACCTGGACAGTTGACGGTGCCACGAAGAAGAGGAAAGACGCAAAATGAAAACAAAAACGTCACATGTTATTTATGATTTTCATGATGTAGAGTTTTTATGTTTGTGTGGATTGTCATAAATCGTTTATTTTCGTTGTATATATGTATTCTTACGCTGTATAAAGTGTATCGAAAAATATTCATGCATTCCTTTTCTATTTTTTTCGTGTAATATATTCATTTCCGTTCCGTGTACTTATAAATGTTAGGGTACTCTCTGATTGAGGCAATCATGGCAATCCGGTTGAATAAAACCAATACTGAATTTCTTAATCCGTTTCTATAATTCGTCATACCTTAAATATTAGTAATAAAATATCGGTTGTACTATTATATGTTTCAAAAACATAGAAAGGTACTTGTAACCAGAGATGGGCATACCTAACTTACAATGTAATTCAATTTTCAGTCTGGTTAAAAACTAATTAGACTAACTGTATTTCATTACATTTTAATTGTAATTATTCAGGATATATTATGAAATCTGTTGTAATGTATTTAATTACAAAATAATCGAATTAAAGTGTATTCGAATACTTTGTATTATAATTTAGTTACTTTGTTACTAGTAATGGTGTAATATAGGAGAAAATATTTTTTTATCCTCTAAAGTTGGATAAAAAAGTGATAAATTATATCTCGTTTGAGCTACAAAATCAAAATATTGTTTAGCTATTAGTTAGAAAACCGGTTTATTCGAATTAATAATATAATTGATTAATTTGTAATTAGATTCACTGTCAATTAAATTGCATAGTAATTAATTACACTGGGCATTTGTGGTAACTAATTACTTAAGTTATCTGTTGCAAAGTAGTTAAATGATCGATTACAGTAGTAATTATAATTGTTAATTGTTAATTTAGTTACTTTTTGCCCATCTCTACTTGTAACTAATGGTTTCTAAAAAAAGTCTTCTGGGTTCCAAAGTGATATGGTTTTTTGAATACGTTGCTGTCCAAATTGTTTTTGTATTTTCAAAGAATAATATATAATTTTGGTTCAATCATGATAAAAGTTTTGTTCTTCGAAACGTATAACCGGCCATAAAATTGAAAACAAAAGTTATCAGGCATTTAAACTGACGTTATATGCATCAGATTATAAATTAATAAGAACCAGGAACAGGACGGCTAGAACAAAAGCAAGTCCGATGAGGATAAACTAAAGCTCGAAATATCTTCACGCGCAGAGCTTTCCCAACGATACCGTGGTGAAAAGTAACAGGGAAAGCTTTACAACTCAGCGTTTTTCTGTCACTCTATTATTCTGTCTAGTCTGGAAGGCTGGACACGTATGACGGTTCAGCATTTTATGGAACCTCAAGGCATTATCGCAGCTTGCTACGAAAGGGTAAAAAATGGGCATAATGGTTTTTATTGATCCAATTGATTTTCATTTGTCTTTCTCACCCGTTCGTTTCTGTCCTCATACAAATATGTATATATATATATATATATACACACACACATATATATATATATATATTATTATTAAAATACGTCGTTGCCGCTCGCGTTCACACGTTTCTAAGCACGCATGCACCTTCCGGTATTGACACATATACCATCCATAGTCATGTGGTCAATACAATGTAGACCTCACGTACCTAATACAAGCGCATTGGCCGAAGTACCCATGCGGATAGCACATAACAGGCTAGTATAGTAGAACCTCACGCGACCTATATTATATTATTATACAGGGTGAGGCACTAACTGTTGCCACCTTGAATATCTCTGTAATTATCGACGTCACAAAAAAATGTTTGAAACAAAAGTTGTACCGTACGAAAGGGGTCATCAAATGCGACCATTTTTTTATCTCAGTGGAGGCGCTGTCGCACAGTAAAGGTCACCTCCACTTTTTTAAATGGGACGGTACATTTTTTTTCAACTATCTTGTAGAGCATCGAAAACTGCATAAAAAACATTTAGGGGTCAAAGTCGTTCAAGGTCATTTAAGATCAAAAAGTGACATGAACTTTATTTTTATGTGAAATTACCTTTATTCACAGTAGATGTTCAAAGTGATTGCCATTGGAATCAATGCAGTATTGCAATATTCTCATCACGACTTTCTTATCACTTCGGCACTTATCGCCGAAGTCTTGCCATTGTCTTGTATGTTAACAACGGCACCAAACCTACAATGTACACGGAACATTGTACAATGTTTCGCCCAAACAAACCCAAGATAACGATAGTAAGAATGGTGAGACTAGACTAATGAATCAAGCGAATGTAAATGATGTATTCTTTTGAAGAGCAAACTGATATGCTTCTAATTTACGGAGAATATCAGAAAAATGCAGTGAGAGCTAGAGACTTATACGCTGAAAGATTTCCTGAACGTTCTCATCCTACACGCCGTACATTTCAAATTTTGTACACTAAACTGAGGACAACTGGATCCTTAACCCGTCGGGAAAGTAACCGACAAAAGCGAGTTACTAACGAAGAAACGGAAATTGGTGTTCTGTCCGCCGTTCATCGAGACCCTTGTGCGAGTTCTCGTCAAATTGCGAGGGAATCTGGCGTAAGCCAAATAAGTATTTTACGTGTTCTACATCGTCAGAGATATCATCCTTACTACATCAGTCTCCACCAGGAATTAACTGGTACGGATTTCATGAATCGCACTGAATTCTGCCGATGGGCTCAACGCCAGATTCAGAGAGATGACTCATTTATTAATCGGATTTTATTTACTGATGAGGCAACATTTACGAATCATGGAAATATTAACTTGCATAACATGCATTTGTGGTCAACTGAAAATCCACATTGGCTGCGGCAAGTTGCACACCAAAGACCGTGGCCGGTTAATGTATGGTGTGGGATTATTGGGGATAGAATCATAGGCCCTTATTTCATCGAAGGGAATCTTAATGGTAGGAAGTACACCACATTCCTTCAAGAAACATTAGGTCCGTTATTGGAAGAAATACCTTTAGAAACAAGAAACAGAATGTGGTATCAACACGATTGGTGCCCGGCACATTTTTCGCTGATAGCTAGAAATGAATTGCAAACGAGATTTCCAAATGGTTGGATTGGACGCGGAGGAGCTTTATCGTGGCCGGCTCGCTCGCCAGACTTGACGCCTCTGGACTTTTTCTTGTGGGGATACTTGAAAGATCTTGTTTATAAAGAACGTCCAACTACGCCGGATGATATGCGTGAGAGAATTCTTCGAGCCTGTGATTCGATAAGTGCCGAAGTGATAAGAAATTCTACACAATCCGTGATGAGGAGATTGCAATACTGCATTGATTCCAATGGCAATCATTTTGAACATCTACTGTGAATAAAGGTAATTTCACATAAAAATAAAGTTCATGTCACTTTTTGATCTTAAATGACCTTGAACGACTTTGACCCTTAAATGTTTTTTATGCAGTTTTCGATGCTCTACAAGATAGTTGAAAAAAAATGTACCGTCCCATTTTAAAAAGTGGAGGTGACCTTTACTGTGCGACAGCGCCTCCACTGAGATAAAAAAAAATGGTCGCATTTAATGACCCCTTTCGTACGGTACAACTTTTGTTTCAAACATTTTTTTGTGACGTCGATAATTACAGAGATATTCAAGGTGGCAACAGTTAGTGCCTCACCCTGTATATAATGTTAAGGCATACATCTTGATGCTCCTGAAGTTTGCATCATTAGAATGCAATACAAATTCTTTTTTATATTTTTATTTTCTTCTTTTCATTATTTAGAAAAATCTTTTTTGCAAATTTAGATTGTAGATCTATAAATAAGCAATTTCAAAAATTATTAAGCGATTTTCGTAGCTAAGATTTGCCAAATGAAATTGGAACGAATAAAACATCATCATTTCCGTTGCATTCCAACGATCGTACATCTTATATATACTTTCATAGCGCCGTACCTAGGGGTGGGACAAAGCGGCAGGTGCCCCAGGCGCCGCGCCGTGCCGCAAAGCCGGCCGACGGATCCGTGTATTTTTTTTTCAATAAAATTAAAAAATCTTGAATCTATAAATTTGAATTGAAAAACGATTCGTTGAAAAAACAATTCGTTGAAAATAATTCACCGAATGACAATTTGTCAAATGTTTGTGGTAAACAAGTTATAAAAGAAACAATCGAATTACAATTCGTCAATTACAATTCGTCATATCAGCGAAAAAACACCACAAGAAAACACAAAACCACCCAACACAACACAATTGACCAAAAAAAGAAGCCGATTGAAAGGTAAACTCTTGAATTCTTTAATATTTGTGAAACAAAATTCTTCATTATTTAAAACTGGATGAGTTATTTTTATTTTTCATTCGGTAAAGAATAAATCAAACTTTTTATCATTATTATTATTGAGGCAAACATTGCTATTATGTGAAGATACATTTTCTTTTTTTTTTTTTGTTGTTTTCATTGTTCTTTGGCTGGAAAATGAAATTTTGAAACCTGTAATAATTTTCAAGTATATTGTAACTTATAACATTTGTTAAGCACGAATAAATTTAGTTTATTTTTTCGTCGGTTTTGTTTAATCAATGATAAATGTATAGTGTGAGTTCTGTTGTGTACTTATTGTCGTTTGAGAAAAAAATTACTTCTTAATTTGTGTTGAATTTTGTATTTTATTATTTGTATTGGGAAGGCGGGTTCTCTCAGCTTGCCCCAGGTGATCCAAGGGCTAGGCACGGTGCTGTACTTTCAATTGACAGACGTACCAAAAAATCTACGTTGAAGTGATTTCTTAATAATTTAGTAATTTAAATAGATTCGATTAAACCACCATATTAACTATATATAAGTAAGCTTAGAATAATTATTTTAAAAAATGATATTGGAGTGTGCATCGTATGAATGCAACGGAAATATTTTTTTTCGCATTGAGATGTTTTTTTCGGTACATTTAGGCTACGAAAAATACTGACTGAGTTCCAAAGCGTTGAAATTAAAAGTTTTGGGGTTAAATAAAGTTAAAGTGTTAAAGTACAATTTCGGATTTTTTGACAACCTCAGTAGCGATGCGACTGCAATCCGGTTTGTACGGAGACAATTCGTGAATGGTGTCAAATGTGGCGAATTGGTCTATGAACAATTGAAACGTGAATAGAGAGATGTACGTGCATAAAATAGCATCGAATGTTAATACATGAAACATGAATTTCAAAGAAGAGCAAATGCGAAAAAAAACGTTGAAAAAATATGTGTTCATAAAAATCTATAGAACCCAACACAATAAAAAAGTTATGTATGCGTATACATTTTCAATTTCCGATCATTGAGATTGAACTTTGCAGTATCTTTAGGGTCGTATATCGCTCGATATTTTTTCCTCTCATGTTACAATGCTCGAGAATTCCGTTGGTATATCTCGCCTACACGGCGACAAAAACAATTACTTGGATCAACGAAATTGTTCATTCGCAGGTGGCCAACGACATTTCATACGAAACCCTGATAAATATAATTGGGTATTCCACGTATTCGATAGTTTGAAGGATCAAGCAATTCTTAAAGTACCCAGACGTTCCATTTTTCTCAATAAATTATTAGCAAACATCTCGCAATGGCGGATTTAGTCAAGTCAAGTTATTTTTCTCAGCGTACAATTAGTTTCCCTAAATGATTCTATGTCTGTCATTCTTCACCTTATCTGTGACTGCGAAAATGAGAGAAAACATGGCACTGTAAGCTATAACCTACTCGAAGTGCCATGTTTTCTCTTATTTTCTATACCATCTCATTCTTTCTCTCCTGCTCTTCTTCTCTCTCTTAGGGGATGCCTTCATGAGATAAGTGCAGAAAAAAATAATAGGCACAAGAGTTAATATTAGATAGGAGCAGTCAAACGAACTTTATGAAGGGTACTGGCCATCAATGATTCAACAAATGATGGTTGCGTTTAATGCGAAAAGACCCATTCATTTGGACGAAGCAAATCATATCATTAAACAAATGGGGCGACGCGTTACCTATGTAATCCAATCAATGTAGTATTATGGATTACAGTTTTTGGTCAATGAATACATTCTGTAATTGGTCCAGATTAGCCCCGGAACAGAAGAAGGTACTGTTATTTTTTCACTAAAAAGTCGTTTCATAGATACGTTTGCATTCAAAGTTCTTTCTCGTATATGTATAGTGCACTCAACCTGCGCATAAAAGTTTCTCATTGTTCCTGTGAGAGGACAAGGACAATCATCAGGTTGGATTGTTTTCGAAGTACTGTTAGAATTCGGAAGTTAAATAAAGCAGCAATCATAGCAAGCTTTTAGCTGAGGCATTATTAAGGAGGTTGCTCGGGGTCTTTTCTGGGTAGGCGGCAAGAGGGGAACGCATATGCTTAAACACGGGCGCCTGTAAGGGCTGTCAACTCCGAATAATGCAATTTTCAGTTACGTAAAATACACAAATTTCCTCTAATAAATATGAGGAATTCATATAATTGACTGTTTGGAAATGTAATTAATCATTTTTTGTTTATTTCCATCGTGAATACGGTATTAACCAAGTTGAAATGTGGCAAACGCGTAATTTAATTTTTAGTAGCTGATAGCACTGAGCTCAGATACTAATGCCACATCATGAGCGCTTAGCTGTCAAACATTTTTCGCGATTTCAGTTTTTTTTGTTTGCCGAAAATTAAAAGATGGAAAGGAAAAGTTAAAAGTGAAAAAATACCACAATCATCGGTTAAAGTATGTAGAAAATGGAAAGCAGCGAAAGAAAAGTTGTTGAGCCGGAAAATGAATATGCAGTTAAGGGACGACGCATAATTGATTTGAAGGTTATGTCGAAACTCATGTAGTGCAGCTTCCATCAAGAGGAATTATCAATGTTTTTTTGTACTCTGCCAAATATCCATTAAGTTTGTTTGATTGCTAATAAACAAATTTCAATTACCATCTTTTTTGCGAACATTTTATGTTGTATTACTCTCTCTTGTAATCGTGCGGAACAAAAAGAAAAATAATGATAAAAAATATTCAAATTCTCTTTGTGAAATCGCGGTAAGAAATTCATAACGAGGACGCAATAGTTTGTGCGTTTCCAATTATGACGCCTATTGAAAATGGCAGACTTGACAGCAACGTTGCCATATGTCGTAGCGCGCTATATCGTTTTACGCAAATCAGCTAAAATGTTTTGTTTTATTTCAAGAATATCTCGATAACGAGGCAGACAAGCTTCACTCTTCGTTGAAATTATTCATAAAAATGTCAACAGTTTTGTTCACCTATTTGTATTCAATTCTTAACATTTTTATTATGTTGCGAGAGTCGTATCAGAGTTATCGTACAGATCTTTCTATGTCGCCCATATATATAAGAACTCAACTTCAATAATTAATTGCTCAACGATCCAGCAGATGAATGACTTGACATTTTGCACGGAGTCGTAATACCTGTTCGCAAATATCTTCAATAAATTTCAGCAAATTCTTAGCATTAGGCGATAGCTGAGCAACCTTCTTAAACCGATGACACATAAAAAACCAGATAACAATAAAGATTCCTGAATTCGGAATACGAATCCGGAAAAAAACACACAAATTTAGTCTACTAAGCCCGCTCACGGTCCCTTTCATTTATTCTTTCTTTTAATAATTTATTTAATCATGCATCATTTTGAGATTATAACGTGTGCTTTTTCTTTTCATATTCATATATTCGAACAGTTTACAGAGATATTTTGTCACATTCAAACTGCACTACTTAATTACGAATAAATGACAGAAAAATGATAGACTTGCTTGATGAAAAGAAACTGGAGTGATACTCAACAGTCATACCATTGCCTTCATTTTACCCTAAGCTGCAAGTGCTAAATAAATTGGCGTTTAATCTCTCGAAATTCATCAGTCACAATATTTTAAGTAGCAGTATCAAAAAACGCGGCAACGCCTCGACGCTAGGTACAGACAGGCGAGAGGCTATGCCATGGATATACAGGGTGGACCATTTAACGTTACCACCCCAAATATCTTCGTTGCCTTAATTAGCTCCCGACATTTTTTTTCGTCATTCTAAAGGCAACGGAGATATTTGGGGTGGTCACGTGAAATGGTCCACCCTGTAATTACGTGTCACTATACGTACACAAACCGGAAGTGGAATTTTTTAATGCCTGTATCTTGTGAAATACATTTTATGATGAAATTTTGACGACACTTTTATGATATAATTCGAACATAAGCTTTTCAATGCCCCTATTTGCGACTTCGTATACGACATACGTGTAGAAATACGGTAGAGAACGTTATTTAAGACGGAGTGGCCAATACGGGGCTAAAAAGTGATACAATAGAAGCATCTCTGCGCGTTCAGCGCGCAACCGCCGTGTCGAGCGGTTGCGCGCTGAAATTAATATTTAATCCTATTTTTAAACAATTTAATTTGTAAAAACAGTCGAAAAATTCAAAAGTGCGCCATTTCGTTTTCGTTTTATCGGGGATGAAAGTTTTTAGTAGGGGGTCATAACTACAACTTCACTTTATAATAAAATACTCGACTTTTCGTTTTCAGATGCTCCAAATTTAAGATTCGAGTCGAGAAGGTGAAAGCAGGGGGAACGCTTCAGGCAGCCAGATTACCAAAATAAATTTAAAAAAAAATTAAATTTTTTCTTGTACTGTTTCAAAGTACAAGAAAAAATTTAATTTTTTTTTAAATAGAAGTTTCAATTCTATTTTTATGTATAAAAAGATTAAAATAAGATAAATTTTATTATGGAAGAAAATTGTTGAAAATATGTGCCATAGATGGAGACTGATGTCTTAATGCGTTTAGACGATGTTGAGATATCGTCACCGTATCAATTAAAGTCGCAGAAAATATTACAATTATTGTAGATATCTCCTATAGATGTCTGGTACATGACCGGACATTCATAGGCTCACTCGACGTAATTTCGGGACACTCGAAAACATGTAAACGGCTGTAACCGAGCAGCTGAAGGCTCTTCCAGTATCCGAGTTCCAGCACTGCTATGAGGATTGGAAGAACCGTCTCCAGCGCTGTGTGGCTCCCCGAGGAAGTTATTTTGTGGGAGACAATATTTAATTGTAATTCTATTCGAATAAAAAAATTGAAAAAAATCAGTCTCATTACTTAATTTGCACATCTCGCATATTTAATTTTTTTATGTTGGGGGAAGTTCTAAATTAAGAATTGGATGATCGCCTTACGTCAAAGTTTGGTAAGGGTAAACAATCGTACATAGCCTCACATTTAACCTCTAACTTCGGAATTTTTGTAATCCACGAAATAAATTCTATACGTATCTATTACAGCTTTCATTGTTTATAATAAATAAAGATTGAGCACAAAAATGTAGTTTTTTCCTTATGAAACCAACGCCATAAATACCTATTGCTTGCCTCTATTATGAAGGCAAAAATGTAGATTTGTCTCATATCGATTGAACGCAACCAAAAATGTATTTCTCTAGGTATCGAAAAGCTAAAAATGTAGACATTCATTTTATCAATAAAAATGATTTGATCAAAAATTAAAACACAAAAAAAAACAAATTCCTTGTGTTTTGGTATCATGCATCTAGTATTACCTGAATGAAGAATATCTATGGATATTCATTGTGTTCGTTTGAATTTGTTGGGTTTAATCCAAGTGCCAAATGGTTCATTGAATTCCTTCGATTGATGGTGTTTTGCTTTCTCTGAGCATTTGATTCAAAATCCACGTATATGCTTTATGCTTTACTATGCTCATGGCATTACACGTTCAAGATAACGCCGAGCCATCGCTTCGTGCATTTAAGGGACCAGTCCACTTCGGAGCCACGAAAAAAAGGCTATTTTCGCGTTTTTTTTTTCAGGATTTTATAAACGATATGAATATAAAAGTTGTTGGGCTTGATAAATAAAGTCTTGAAATACATTTTAAAAAGATCTTAAATTCATTTTTATTCATTTTTAAGTACAAAAACTATAGTTTAATGTAACGCCTCAAAAATAGGTGGGCTAGGTAGCTCCATGACAACTCGGCAACGACTTGTCTGAAACAAAACAATCAAAGTCCATTAGATTCAGTATGACACCAGATACAAAATGACCCTCGGATATAAAGTTTTATCAAAAAATAAAAAAATGGCAGATGAAAAACGAAAAAAGTAAAAAAAACGCGTTTTTTCCGCAGTTTTTCGCAAAAAAAAGAGTAAAAATCAAAATTTTAAAACCATCGAGGGTCATCTCGTTGCGAATCATGTTTACAATATGTGGTTCAAATTTCAAGAGAATCGGTTTATTAGTTTTAGAGATACGATGGAGCTAGATTTTGAAAACGTTGTTTCGAGAAAAACGCGTTTGAAGTTTATACTATGAAAAACTCTTACCTAAACTCAATCGGCAATTCCTGCACCGTACAAAATCCCTTCTGATTGCTCATCATCGTCGATTTCTTCAAGCCTTGCTTGCTTTCGTTTGGTTCTGGTCTCTTTTGAGCACTCAGAACTGCGGCGGTTTGCAGAGCGAACACGCTCGTCATCGCGATTGTCGGCGAATCCGATGGCGATCGGGCCGAGTTTGACGCCCATTATTTCCATTATTTTAAGCACTGGACGAAATCCTTCATTAAAGACACACGCGGAAACATTGCAGGCAATGTCTACGATTTTTTTGCCGTTGAACATGTGTTTAGGTGCCATATTCCATACGCAGTTGTTAAAACTTTCATTATTGCTTTGCGTATGGCCACCTAAACACCTTTCGAGCAGTTCTGTTTTGGAGAGATCCTCGTAAATAGGTTTTAAAACTTCCTGTACTTCCTCAGAAAGAGCAGGAGGATGTTTGTGGCCGATGGGTCGGCCGAGCGCGCTATACGCTCAGGTAGACGAAATGAGGTCCTGACGTTCAGGTAAAAAAAAAATACTTAGAGAGGTCGGATTTTCATAAAATTTTGACACAATATTTCTGAATGTATGTACTTTCGGAAACAGTACAAAAAAAATCGATTTTTTGAAATTTTCAAAGTGGACTGGCCCCTTAACCCTTCATAATCACCGTGGGTAGAATCGACCCATCGATCAATTGTTGGCGTAAATATTTAATAGTTCTCGGCTTCGAATGGGACTGAATTAAGAATCTTACCTGGAGTGTGAAGTATACTCATACCATAAAATGTACCCTCTTCACATGTCGAAATAAATAACTTTTTTGGAAAGCGTTCTATGCTACTATTTTTTTCCCGAAAGTAGCATATCCAAGGAGTATTACGTTAAAATTTTAGGTAAAAATGTTGATAATTCACGGAACTATGATTTTTTGAGCGTAAAAGTGTCTTTTTTTTTGCGTTCTCACCTCTTTATGAATTTTTTAAAACATGTCGCCATTTTATTTCTTATAAATAAATTTTTCGTACATCATCTAGAAAGTCCAAAGCATGTTCCGTAATTTTTTAACCACTTCGGACGGATATTTTAGTCATAATACATTCTTGAAAACTGACTGGGTAGAATCGACCCAAGCGTGACCACCGGCGATTGAATTTGGATGGGTGACCACGAAAGGTTAAAAAAAGACGTAAGATAATCTGTAAAAACTTTTTTTTTGCAGAAACGTATGGAAATTAGGTTAAGTACCTGAAACGTAGTTTTTTTTCTTTAAAATCCTTATAACTTCCTGCTAAAAAGTAATTTTAATAAAAGCGAAATCACTAGCCAAGGTGTGATAAAAACTTGGCGTTCCAGTTTTCTCGCTATAACTTTCGTACATGTTTCATTAACATAATCGAGGGAAAAGGGAAAAAAGCTGCTAGATTTTTATTCGCAATCTATGCAACCTCCGCTCGACTGAGGATCTAGTTAGGATCATGCGTATATAATCAATGTTGAACTACATGGAGTACTTACATAAAAGGCAATTATATCAGTTAAAAATTGTGTCCTTTTGAATCTAGACTGCGTGTTTCAATTTAAATTATTATGTTGAACTTTATAAGAGTAATGGATAAAAATGCCATTTCATTTGAATTTTATCCGGTTTCTTCTCAGATTCTTTTACCGTTTCAAATCTCATAATCTTGAAATATTAGGATATCGTGCTTGCGAGAGATTTCGTGATTCATAAATTAGGCAGTTCAACGTTCCTCTTGTTTTCTCGATTATTTTAATGAAGCGTGTACAAAAGCTATTTCGAAAGAAACGAGCACGCTAAGCTTTTGTCACCCCAAACTACTATAATTTGACTAATGATGTTACTTTTATAAAAATTATCGTTTGGAAGACATTTCCATGGATTTCAAAGTAAAGCACAATGGACCATCTTTCATTTACTTCACGGACGTTTTTTTTGTGTCTGTGTAAAAAAAAGTATTCAATGGTTTAGGCACCATTGGGTCCGTACATAATGCCGTAGCGGAATTCCGACAGATGTCGTGCGCATTTCTTTTTCCGCAAGTAAGTAAAAGTGAAGTGGTTTGCGAAATTACGTTGTGGAAATTTTGATCTTCAAGATGCTTCGGTCAGCCAGTCACTACTGATGTCGATGAAATCAAGACTTTAATCGACTCCGCCGGATTGGACGACTGCAGAGATCGGACATAACCTCAACACTGACAAATCAACTGTTTCGGGACATTTACGGAAGCTTGATATGGTAAACAAGCTTGATGTCTGGGTGCTACACGAACTGGGCGAAAAGAGTTTAAGGGGCCAGTCCACTTTGAAAATGTCAAAAAATCGATTTTTTTTTACTGTCTTCGAAAGTACATAAATTCAGAAATATTGTGTCAAAATTTTATGAAAATCCGACCTCTCTAAGTATTTTTTTTTACCTGAACGTCAGGACCTCATTTTGTCTACCTGAGGGTGTAGCGCGCTCGGCCGACCCATCGGCCACAAACATCCTCCTGCTCTTTTTGAGGAAGTACAGGAAGTTTTAAAACCTATTTACGAGGATCTCACCAAAACAGAACTGCTCGAAAGGTGTTTGGGTGGCCATACGCAAAACAATAATGAAAGTTTTAACAACTGCGTATGGAATATGGCACCTAAGCACATGTTCAACGTCAAAAAAATCGTAGACATTGCCTGCAAAGTTTCCGCGTGTGTCTTTAATGAAGAATTTCGTCCAGTGCTTAAAACAATGGAAATAATGGGCATCAAACTCGGCCCGATCGCCATCGGATTCGCCGACAATCGCGATGACGAGCGTGTTCGCTCTGCAAACCGCCGCAGTTCTGAGTGCTCAAAAGAGACCAGAACCAAACGAAAGCAAGCAAGACTTGAAGAAATCGACGATGATGAGCAATCAGAAGGGATTTTGTACGGTGCAGGAATTGCCGATTGAGTTTAGGTAACAGTTTTTCATAGTATAAACTTCAAACGCGTTTTTCTCGAAACAACGTTTTCAAAATCTAGCTCCATCGTATCTCTAAAACTAATAAACCGATTCTCTTGAAATTTGAACCACATATTGTAAACATGATTCGCAACAAGATGACCCATGATGGTTTTAAAATTTTTATTTTTACTCTTTTTTTTGCGAAAAACTGCGAAAACAACGCATTTTTTTTACTTTCTTCGTTTTTCATCTGTCATTTTTTTGATAAAACTTTATATCCGCGGGTCATTTTGTAGCTGGTGTCATACTGAATCTAATGGACTTTGATTTTTTTTTGTTTCAGACAAGCCGTTGCCGAGTTGTGATGGAGCTACCTAGCCCACCTATTTTTGAGGCGTTACGTTAAACTATAGTTTTTGTACTTAAAAATGAATAAAAATGAATTAAATTTTTTTTAATGTATTTCAAGACTTTATTTATCAAGCCCAACAACTTTTATATTCATATCTTTTATAAAATCCAAAAAAAAAAAAAAATCGCGAAAATAGCCTTTTTTCGTGGCTCCAAAGTGGACTGGCCCCTTAATAGACCGAATTTTAGTTTATGATAAATTGCTCAAACGGCATGAAAACGAACAATTTTTAAAGCGAATGCTTATTGGCGATGAAAAGTGGGTTGCTTACTGGAATGTCATTCGAAAAAGTTCAGGGTCGAAGCTCGGGGAGGCTGCTCAGACGGTCGCGAAGGCTGGATTACACCCGAAGAAGGTCATGCTCTGTATCTGGTGGGATTGGAGAGGAATCGTCTATTATGAGCTGCGCCACCCAACATAAAGATTGATTCGACTAAGTACTGCTAACAACTGGCCAAATTAAAGCGAGCAATCTATCTGAAGCGGTCCGAATTGGCGAACAGAAAGAGCGTATTGTTCCACCAGTACATTACTAGAGCAAACTGCATGGGTGGGATGTTTTCGTGCACCCACCGTATAGTCCGGATCTTGCACCTTCAAACTATCATTTTTTCTGGACGCTACTGAACAGTTTGAATAATAAAACCTTTTAAGGCAGTAGTCTGCTTTACAGGCTTCAAAAAATCGATTTTTCGTTTTTGTCTTAAATCTATTCCAAAACTATCCAAGAATATGTGTTCAAAATTTTAAAGGCCAATTCGACATATTTTCGAAGCTAGATCAGTTTTAGTGGCCGAGCGTCGAGCAGGTGCGAATGCTCGGGCAGAACTTTACAGCCCGTTTTCTCGAGTTTTCATTTTCACAAGTTTTGGAAAACGGTGCCGGCGATAGTAAAAACAATATATGTCCGATCGAAAAAAACCAAAGTGATCTAGCTTCAGTATTGAATTATCTTCTATTTGAACTAAAAAAGTTGGACAAAAGTACTATTTAAATTACTTGTTTTGCAACTTAAAGTGAATTTTTTTTTTCAAAAAAGTGAATTTTTTTTTCAAACTTCGAAAAAATTTGGAATTTCGTCATTTCTTCGGTATTTTTTTAGTTCATATAGAAAAGGAACTTATAAAAACTAAAAAAAAATTTGGTTCCACTGTTTCAGATGCATCGCACGACCTCCATCACCGGCACCGATTTACGAGTGCACACTCCAGGCGCCCCAGAAAAATCGTTACAACTTTGGCAAATTTCAATAATTTGTAATAATAAAAATTGTTTTTTAAAGCTTGAATATAATATACTATCGTCTCAAAATTTCGTTTACCGCAATCATTTCCTTCCCTTTCAAAAAAATTGTTGAAAAAACGCTTTTTTTTCGGCTCCTAAAGCAGACTACTGCCTTAAGCACAAGTCTGAGTGCGGCTTCCTAAATCTCGCAGCAATTGATCCGGTACTCAGCATGGGGTTTTTCATTAAAGAAACCTCTATTTTATTATTTCACCGTTTACTCAGTTATGTATTTGAATAATGCTGACAGCTGTTATATAATCGGTATTTATTTTATATAATAGCAACCTTTAAAAATAGATGTTGAAATATTTTATTTGTCAATCAGAATAGTTGAATGGGCTACTTTTTTATATTAATATTTAAAAATATCTCAACTATATGTCACTCAATCACCCTTTTGTATTGTATTGTGTTCCTTTTGATTACCATTATCAGAAATTATGGGTCATAAGTCGTAGTGAGATATTGGCGAATATTGCAGTATCACTACATACAGGATTACAATTATAAGGTGGCCATGTGTTTTTTGAAGGTCTTTCGCGGTGATATTGTAGTCGGAAAAAAAGTTATTTTTAATGGTTTTTCAAGCCGTCTTTGAAAAAAAATACACCGTATTTTAGTAACGAGTAGTATTTGTAAAAAAAATAGAGTATTTTGGAAAATTCAAAATTCCATTTTGAGTATAGCAAATTAAAGATATTTCAATTTCGAATACAGAACGCTCCCGAAAAACTGTATTTGTGCCTCCCGTCGTGGAGAAAAAAATTATCAAAGATGCGATTTAAAGTAGATAGAATGGAATTTAATCCCTGAAACAACAGAATCAAACCAGACTCGATCGCGCTATAAGGTTGAGACTCCAATGACGTGCGGTTGGGCCATTAGCTTTGCATTTGTCTCTATCGGACAACTTTGCTGAGCAAAATGTCGACTTTGAAAAAGTTCGGGAATTTAATATTCCGCAACTAATGTTTTCTGTAACTTATTCAATATATGCACTTCCTGTTTTCAAAGAAGTGCAGAAAAGACCTATTAATTCGTTCTCAATGTGGGAACATTAAAAAAAATCTTCTCGAAGCGAGTGCCTTGAACCTCTCAAAATCTGATTACTTTATTTATTTTTGATTCGTTATTCGATTTATTGTTGGAGCTTGGGTACGACATATTTGTTTTTAGCATACAGGTGTTGGATATTGTTTACACTCGTTGAAATTTT
The DNA here is from genome assembly GCA_963932345.1 of Ophion ventricosus. Classification (NCBI taxonomy): domain Eukaryota; kingdom Metazoa; phylum Arthropoda; class Insecta; order Hymenoptera; family Ichneumonidae; genus Ophion; species Ophion ventricosus. The sequence continues at coordinate 8,149,206 of OZ010711.1, read as the reverse complement.
CCCTTTGTCGATTATCGAAGTTTGCCGAAAATACTTTCTGATCAATGATGAGACGTAGTCGCTTGAATGCATGTGATTCGGCTTTTATAAAAATGGAATCACTACCAATTTTTGGCTCTTTGGTAATAAATTTATGATAATTCCGGGAGGCTTTAAATAAACGGAGCACCCGGCCATTTGGTTATCTGATTATAACGTCATTGTTCTCAGACAATTGTGCAAATTATGATTTGCATTTTTTCATTTCATAGTTCAATAGCCATTGGTCATTCGGGATAATGAAACCCACAATGGTGAACAGTACGAAACCAATTTAGTTGTTACATCGCAATCCGTGCGTATGTCAATTCACTTACGTTGTGGCTAGAATCACGATAAAATCACCTTTTGCAAATTGCTTAAATATTTTATTTGATTTTTATTGGTATAATTTCGACGAAACATACGGCGTTTCAAGGAATAATAAGTCATTATTATTCTCCGAGCGTGATTCGACGGGGCAAATCGTAATTGAACAAGGCAATTATGAAATATTGATGCGAGACCAAAAGTGGATCGAGTTTGCATTATCAGATATTCGAAAACTATATTAAAACCTTCGGGTTAATTACAGTGTAACCAAATGAAACTGAATCGTTATATGTATTTTTTTTTTGCGAAAATTATATAAAGCGATGTTGAAAAACGTCCGTTAACGGTGACACTTATTTTTCGCGACTAACAAGGAGAGCTTACGGGTTGGGAAATAAAGTTGGGGATGAGGCTTCGCGTGGTGGTGAATTGCCCTGAAGTTTTATTATGCTCAAGTATTAACCCTTTGCCGTACCATTTAACTTGACGGAATCTGGGCCCATGCGGTAGGAGACGACAGGCCAGAGTAATGCTCTGGTTAAAGTACTGATTCGTTATTAAAGTACAGATTCGTCAATGAGGGAGTCGAACCGACTAGAAATTTTTATCAGACCTTCTGAAGACTGATCAGGCCGTTATCAAGCTGCGGCCCGAAGAACCGTACTAAGGCAAGTCTGATTAGTACGGGAGTAAGAAGACTAGGAGAAAGTGGTGCACAGTGTGTCACTTTTTTTCTAATGAATTTTTACTGTTACCAAAGTAGTCTGATTAAAAAAAAGGTCATACCCGATTTTATAGACCTTTGGGTGTAAATAAAGGTACCATATTTTTTTGCAAAAAGTTTAAAAAATAACAAAATACTGGGATAGAAAAAAATTTGCGGTTTGGCTCATTGTATTCCACGGATGGGGTACAATGTGTCAGATAGGTGAGTACAGTGTGTCAAGTACTGCGAAACGTGGGGTATGCATGACTAATTTTAATTTTGAATGAATAAAGTGATAAAAAAAAGATCATTTTTCGCATTTTTACCTCGACGTCGTGGTCATATTATTTGCCAACAACATTGGGAGTCGACTCATTGTGCTCCACAACTCGATGACACATTGTACCCCACTAGTAAAATATTTGATTATTGATGAAAATAACTATTAATTAAACTACAAATGGAAAAAACACAAGTCACTGAGTGCATTATAAATAATAAAACTATCGATTAGGACCGAAAACCCGAGCCGCTACAGAAAGTGACGTTATATTTTACGTTTCCCCGGCAAGCCAAATATTTTTTTTTCCAAGCCTCAAATCAATTTCAAATTTTTAACCCTAGAATTCATGACTGGGGTCTGTTCGAACTCCAATTTTTGTTCAAAAAATGAGGTTTTTGCTGATGTATTCCGTTTTTCAGTCTTTAAATGGATTTTTCACTAATTAAATTCTAATTGAATCAAATATCTTGCACACCATTCTCTTCCTTATGAAAAAACGAACCAATTCATTCATGACAAAGTCCATTTATACCGTAGGAACGGTTTTATTATCAAGAAAAGCGTGGGGTGCATACAGACCCCAGTTATGCGTTTGAAGGTACAAAAAATAAGTCATGAGTTCTAGGGTTAATAATTCTTTGTGATTTGCCATTGACTTTCTTTTGGATCTAACGAAACCAAATATAAATCACGGTCCAACACAAAAAAATTCGGCATTTACGAGCTACGTACCTCCGAGAAATGGCATGTGGCTCACAGTGCCCCGTGACACATTGTGCCCCATTCTCTCCTACTTTACTTCAGCCAGATCACGGAACCTGAGATGCCATTTACCATTTTCCATTTCAATTCGTCATTTCTCCCCTTCTAATTTCCCAACCGTTCATTTTAAACCATGAAAAAATGTTAGGTACTAGCATTTGATAAGAACCTTTGTTCAACATTTTTTGGTTAAGTTATATCAACAAATTCAGAAAATATGTACAGCCAAGCTACGCTAAATTTACTTTATGGAATCTCCATAAGATAACTGTAAAACTAACCCTGTCGCATTTTGCTTCAAGCTTCATTAATAGAATATTAAACAATAAAAACAGTCCACCCCCCCACCCCACCGGTAATCAATTGTAATCAAAAGATTGCAGATTATTGAATGGAATCGAAAGTAGGTCCGGTTCCGTAACTCTCGGTTAACCGACTTGACCGCAGTTAAGGGGGGATGTACCAATCAGAACCACGCTTAGCGCACTAAAGTCAAGTTAACTTCGTTAATCGAGAGTCGCGAAATCAGGTCTCGATTAGCCAAAAATGATTGTGCTCCAATGTACAAAATAATTATTGCTACATCATAATTAAACATTGATGCTTAAAACTATTGCACATAAAAATGCCTGCAACACTCCGTCCGTGTACTGACACGCACTTGGCAGGTTTTTAATATTTTAGTCCGTCATTCCGCTTCTACTTTTGGTATGTATGCAAATTGAATTATTCGTAAACATCGCTTTCGGTCTTGGACGTTCTTTGCAGTTATTTTATTTATGAGTTTTTGATCTCTTTGTTTTCGTGATGAGGAAAAACTCATCTTATTTACATTATGTAATTTTGGATAGTGTACTTGACGTGTAACTCCGAATGTACCACAGCGTCAAACATATCAACAAAATATATGGGACAAATAAAAAAAAATCTATTTTTCCATTCATTATAAAATGTTGAATACGTAATATGTGTAATGTATAAAGTTATACTGAGAGTTTGGTGGAAGGCTTCTGCAAGTGAATTTCCCTTGGGAGTTCCCTTTAACCTGGTGGGTAGATATGGTGCTGCGACGATCCGTTTGCACAGATTAGGCACAACGAGAGCACTTACATTCTGCTCGGACATTTCATTTCGCAACCGAATAACGTGAAAATCCATACATACATACAAGATTCAAGTATACGTGTTCCTTTCTACTGATATATTCCAACAGCAATTCTTTATACGACGTTGAAGTTTGCATCGTTGGAATGCAACGAAAATAATGTGTTTTTTTATTCCTCAAATTTTCTATTGCCGTTTTGACTTATGAAAATGACGCAAACATTATTTAGGATTCTCATTTAGCGATCTGAAAAATGTGATTTTGGATAATAATCCAAAATCAGATTTTGCCGATCGCTAAATGAGAATTCTAAAAAATGTTTGGGTTGTTAAAAAATGTTTCTTTTTTAAGAAAACATGAATTTGATAAAAATTTGCGTTGCATTCCAACGATGCAAACTTCAACCCCATTACTTCATATATTATATAATACTTGCTAATCTGTCGGCAATTAGAGTTGGCGTTTATAAACAATCCTATAAAATAATGCAATTGCAATATGCAAATTAAGAAGATATTTTTTTATATACCACAACCATGTTTTCCTCGCTTTTTCGTGCGTGTAAACGGTACGTAAAAGAAGTTTTTTACGTCCTAGGATTTAAAAATTGTTAAATTTCGTAAATCCCTTTTCGATGTCCAGTTAAAAAACTTTGTGATCTTTGAGTTACTCGAAAAATCACTTAGACAACGTACGGTCGACGTACAATTGGGTCTCGCTGATCTTGAGCTAAACTAAATAAGCATGGTATTTTTTTTTATCCATACCTCCACTTAATTTTGATTCAAACGCGCTTCCAAATTTGGCTTATTAATTTTGTACTGTCAACTAGTTAGGCCTATCGTAAAAACAACGAGAGCCTACCGATCCCGCAGTTGTTGGAAAAATATGATACGTACACGGAGAGAATTAAAAAGTAATTTTTGTCGTGAATTTCACGGTAAAAATTACCGTGATATATTTCAATGTGGTGACAAGTGAGAAAAGCATAATAATTCGCATGCGACAAGTTTTTTTTAACTCACGTTACAGAAAATTTCAAATACGTAGCTAAAATTTTACTATACAAGAAGGGTAGCGCGCACGATAATTTTTACCGAGAGCGCAATACATTTTCCTATAACACTCATTAAATTTTATAATAAATCTTAAAATAACTGTTATAAAGACGATACTTTTTCATAGACATTTTTGAAAGGCATAAAATAATAAAATGCACAGTAAAATTTCGCTGATATTATATATTTTTAAAATTTCAGTTTTACGTATTTTGTTACACATCAAAATTTACTAGAAAATCTGGTAAAATTTTATATCTGAAGAAGAAATTTAATTTTATTTTCGTGAAAATCTGTGTTTTACTCAGTAATAATAAGCGAAGTTTCAGGGTTGTCATCTGGTTACCGTTACTGCACGGTAATTTTTAACATTTAATTCTCTCCGTGTAGAGGATTATTTGTAATAATACATAGTGCAAGCATGTTATAAAGCAAAAACAGCAATAGTAATAAAATATGATGTTGAAGTTTGCGTCGTTGGAGTGCAACGAAATATTTTTGTTCCAAAGTTCCATAATTTCTTTTGATAGATTTGAACTATAAAGGACACGCGATCATTTTCTAGGCCCCTTGATAAGCGAATTACAACCCAAGTCTAGAAAATATGACTTTTAATAACAATAACAATAAAAATAAGGAATTAAAAGAAAACCGTTGCATTCCAACGATGCAAACTTTAAGCCCACAATAAAACGTTATCTTTTATGCGATTTTATTGCAACGCAAGTAGAAATATAAAATAGAAATAGCAATATATAATAAAAATAAACAAGGGAGCTTTGAGCACCCCTTGAGATCGATTATGTTTTTCACAGTGTTGATGGCAACAGTCCAAGAATTGCAGCGTGGGTCCACTGCAAAAGGTGTTAGTCCGATCGATTACTGGGTGGTTTGAAAAATGCAAACGATACTGGATGATCATTTATCAGTACACAGCAATGCAATCGGAATGATATAAATAAATCTCAGATGTTGTTTTGTCTGAGATGTTTATTTTTAAAATATTATTGAGCGATCGTTTTTATAACATATTAATTAAGGTATTCCTTTCGAGGATGGCCGTATTTTGTGGGAGCATAAGCCAACGCCCTTTTGAATCATAAGTAGATTACAGTGGCGCTTACTAAAAATACGTTACAATCAAACCCAACGATGAACTGGAATGGAAAATTTCGCAAAAACCTTATAGATTTAAACATTTTTACATGGTCTCTGAGAAGTCGCGGTTATGAAAATTCTTCTGCTAGTCCATTTTTTACAAGCTTTTATTTAACTTTATTTTCTGTGAGATGCAAAACGGAAAATCGATATTTCACCTACTTCCCGACTACTTAGAGGTCTGAAATTCTGCAAACGTGCATCTAAGAGGTGACAACGCATGATTAAAAAAAAATATTCATAAAATGTTCAACTTTTCATGTAAAATTAGCGATATCTAATCATCCATATAAAAACTCACTAACACATACAAACAAATTCGTAGCCGCCTGTGTTTGAATTGGCTCTAAGTGCTCTCGGATCGCACGTTAAAGGGTAAGGTGTCGAGCGAACATCTATAATAGATGCCACCTATCACAGTTCTGCAGGATTTCTCCTGACAATCAATAAATAATAACACCGATTCGTTTGGAAGGTTTAATCCCTCTTTGCAAACATTTCAGAGCTCTAATAAAATCAATTAAAGACTAAAAAGTAGAAAATAATTTATATGTAAAAAAATATTTAAAAAACAAGCTTTTATTTATTGTACTAAAAAGTAGAAAATAATTGTTCTGCCACGTCACCCATATGTGACTATGAATAAAAGCTTGGGGCGCTCAAAATTTAGACATATAATCTTTAATTTGTATAAATCCGTTAACATATCAGCTGTATTTAATTTACTGTAAGACAATCTTAAATTTCTTAAATAAAAATCATCAAACTGAGTATAAACGTGCGATAATAATTTGTCTAATTACTAGTGTGCCAAATTAAATACGGTTAATGGAAGTGAATTGATCAAATTTATTAAACATTTCAAAAGTTGAGCGTCCCAAGCTTTTATTTATAGTCACACTTATAGTGACTTGGTAATAAAAATTATTTTCTACTTTTAGTCCATTAAATAAAAGCTTGTTTTTTTAATATTTAAAAAATTTGTATCATTAATATTTTCTTCAAACATTCGGTGACCCACTGTTTTTATTGTCGTTACGGAAAATTCAGAATTTTTATACGCTTAGAGCAGTTGATATCTGACATCTAGAGTTATTTATTATATGAATTATCGGATAGAAATGTGGCCAGCATGTCATCTCCATAAATGCTGCTGCATAAATTAGACGATTTTTAAAAAGGTAACTTTTTGTTAAAAGTTCTTGTAAAGTAATTGTATTTAAAAGTAATTGTTAAATATTCGGGTTCGTGAAAAGAATACCTTTTCACAACCCGGATTGTGGTAAGTTATAGTAGACCAAAATAGACAGTCTTTCTATAAGTCGTCATGCTTGTCGGCATAAGTCAAATAAAAGTGTCAATAATACATTTTCCATAAAGATGTGTATATACTTTGAAAAGGAATTATCATGAATATAGTATCGCATAATATAGTATGGCGTGTAGGGAAATTGTTAGAACATCTTACTCCTTGTAGAGAACTCTGAATGACTTCGGTGACATGCAATTAACGCTCCAATCAGTATTTCCATGTTCGTTGCATATCGTTATCGAAAATCGTCCATAATTTGCACGTATAAGATGTATGAGCTCGCCCTCGCCGCATTCTATCCGTAATGTCTTTCCTTCGCACTCATACGCCGTGTCGTAACGTTCTGCAACATATAATAGATACATTTATTAGCATCATCCATTCATCATCGCCGTGGATGTTGAGTCAATCAAAGGCACACAAGTATTATAATGAAACGGTCATAACATTTTTATTATAATCACATATTTTTATTTGTTTTCATAAGTCCTCGAACTCAAAAACCAATCTCGAAACTTCCGATGCAACAATGACACGCTAAGATGATGAAAAAAATATCAAAGGCTGGAAATAATAATCGAACAGATTATTCAAAACGGCAAATAATATCTTTACATTTTGTTGAATACCAGTAACCGGCAAAGTGTATTTCTCAGTTGAAGTTTCTTTTTAAAGGTATTATTGGATGGACCATTGGGCAAAGAGTTAGTCCAAATAGGGCGAATAGTGGATTTACAAGTCTAGATCATGTCATACATGTTTAGATAGCTAATTTAATAATACATCAATACTTAGAAATGTTAATTTTCCACTTTTAATAATAATTCAAGTCAAATTCGACGATATTGGCGTGTGTTGACTGAGGTTTTGGCAGTGACTGTACAGCTGTTTCAACTGACCAATAAAAAATTTCTCAATTTTTGAATTTAATTAATACGTTCAGATCATCTTATTATTATGAATAATTACCCAAAAACTCAATATACATTGAGTTTTCGAATGATTACTATTAATTCATTGTTAAAAAAGGCGATACTTATCAATACTTTAATTAATTTTTCGACAATCACTCAGTCGATTCATTTGAAATTTAGCATAACGAATCGCTTGATCCTACATCTTAATGATATAATATTTTCAGAATTTATGGCAATTTAGTTCCATTCGTTTTGTAAAAATTAATGTCTGCAGAAGCTGTTTTCCAATAAGCGAGCGTGTTAAATTCATATGTTTATAACTACTAAATTATTTAGTGAAAAATTATAAAATAATGAATGTATTATTATTATATTAAGAACTATAATTCCTAACATTTTCAAGAATTTTGACGATTTTTTAATATCTATCCAGTAGTACCTTAAATCCAAGACTAACAATGTATTCCCACGCTGTCGTTCGATCTGAAATAGTCTTCAGCATCGATTTTACAGCAAAGTTGTAGATTAAGTTTCAACTCGTGAAAGAAGTTTCTTAATCTCACTTTTGTTCAAATCACAATAAATGATTTTCAAAGGAAATCGGGTGTAACGCCTAGTTTTTCTAGTATGTGACCAAAGTTGTATAGTTACGATATACGTGATCCGGGTTCCCTTCATTTTGCAGTTTTATGGGAGTTGGGTGTCGAGACCTACGTGTCGCAATATCCTGTCACATGTGGCAATACCTACGTTTTAAGGAGCCAACAACGTAAAGATATTGAGGTACAAGCTCGTAAAACGTTGAGGACTCAGGTTATTTAGGAAAAGGTATATTGCGGTAGGTGGTTTAGGGAGGTGGGAGAGTACAACACGTTATCGCATGTTAGACTCTACTACCTGCTATGTATGGTAACGCAATGGTATGTTGTTTGTACCTGTCGTATCCTATACGTCAATATCTGGTGTATCTTGGCGTTGGCGTAGTCCAGGATGGGGGGGGGGGGGGGGGGGGGGGAAGCCTGGTGATGCCCCCCGAAAAAAATCGATTCAAAATAATTGAAGTCAAATAATCGAATAATTTTATTTAAATTTTACCCAAACAAGCTTAATAAATAGTTTAATAAATCTTGAAGTATTTCCTTCGTCGTAATTTCGTAATTTGTATGAAAAGTAGATATTTCATTACGTAAATTAAATAGATGTTCAACTTTCGCAATTAAGTGAATTGTGGGTAAAAGCAATACATAAGATTTTCCGGCGGATACACAATCAGAAAAATACTGGATGATAAACATTTACTACCAAGTAGTAGATAATATCATTGTAAATCCAAAACGCTGATTTGAGAATCTACCCTTAGCTCATGCCGTTGGTGCCTTTTTTAAATTGAATACGAAAAACGGAGAGGATTTTATTAGTGAGTATAGAAAAATCTCAATAATTGATACGGCAGCCTTAGAACCTGAAACGGGGGTAACGAAAAGTATACAATTTTCAAAATGAAGAAATAAATTTTGAAAATTTAAGAAAGCATATTAAAAAGAGTACTGCCTTAACTTATATAAACTTTTCCAAGCAGCAAGAGCACCTGTGAGCTCCGCAGGCTGTGAGAGAAGTTTTTCTGCCATGAGGCGGATCAAAATATGGCTTAGAAGCCCAATGCTTTAGGAACAATTTTCTCATATATCACTGCTGAACATGGAGAATGACATTGTTAAAAGAAATTTCAGCTGGAAAAGTGTTGGACCGATTTGCAGAAAAAAAATTGAAAACTAACACTTATTTAATTGGATACCGACTGAAAGTGAAGTTTAAAGACTAGTAACGGTATTAAAGAATTATGAAAAATTAGTTGATTTTTTAAGGTATTAATGTTATTGTGAACGTGTGATTGAAGTAAGTTTTATATTTCTTGTGTATTACGTGATCATCGATTATAATGTAAATTTTATTTGAAAAAAAAAAAAAATCGATAATTGTGAAGAGAATCAGTTGTTGGCAGGCCGACTCCTCCTGGGCCCCGACGGAGAAAAAAATAATGGTTAGGCCAATGATGTTTGGACGTTATATAAAATGTACATGTTTCGGCTATATAAATACCCGTTTTAAACTTATTCGGAAGTTGAAACTGGAGCCCAAATTTTGTTTATAGATTTCGGCCAGGATAAAGTAGCGTTCATATTTTCAATTGGCGCATTTATAGTTTTCTAAAGACAAGCTGCTTGAAATCGGCTGTGCCAGATTAATGATCCGAAAATTCGATTTTACCAGAAAACAGTCTGCTGGTAATAACTGGCCTAGACATAAACTTTACTATAATGCGCCTTTTTTTTTAGAGAATCTCTTGGAAGTTAACGGTACCAAAGAACGACTGTTCTGGTTTATGAAAGTCTACCATATCATGACTATGATATACATCTTCCAGAATATAAGTTTACTCCTTGTAGAATAGAAGCCACTGTATACCACCGTAGCGAATGAAAACTTTTCCCGATAAATCCTTGGCGATAACTACATACTCTGTGGGCCACCCACTGAAAAAACAAGTCTAGTATTAGAGAACATCCCCGAATGGATGAAGTATGTACTACGTAGTTACAGCATATTTGCATGTCCATTGGCGTCTGGAGCGCCATAATCAGTTTTCTTCATGGATTCAGCTTCTTCAACAAACCAAAAGAATACGAATTTGAGATCCATCTCTATGTTTTTCAGTGCGTGCATGCAAGATGAGAAGATGCCGCAATACGATGAAGCATCTAGGCCCTTCCAATGCAGTGATATATCCTCTATCTGCTGGAGGACTATATTCCAGTGAATTGATCGATCTAGAGGGTTAGCAGTCAATGAGAGTTGTTTTTAGCGAGCAATCGCCGTGGAAGCTGAATTCACGCAGTAAAATAGTTGATGGACGCTATTTCATGAGAGTTATTATCGGATGGAGGTAGTTTTTTTATCGTGAAAGACTCAATTTTTCCGGTATATTTATTATCTGTCAAAGTGTATCATTTGAGAAACTTGCCCCAAGGAATGTTTTAGGACTACAAATGTTTTTCTAGTCACCGTTAATATTGTAGGTGGGATAAAAAGGACAGATTTGAATTCGGTCGAGAATGTGTGATGTAAGAGACAGGCGGTATGAGTATCTCAATTGAGGTATGATAGCTCTGCCAGTGGTGACATTGTATGACCTATACGTGGTAGTAGTAGTGCCAGCGAGGTATTTTATTTTCATATGAAATATAAAGATAAGCAAAGAGTGCACAGCTTTAACAAGTGAGAAGCAACGCCCTTGTTTATTCTATTATAAACAAGTCTAGGTTTCCATTTTGCGCCACGCGGGAACAGCAGTACAAAAGTGACACCTGCAGTTGCCAGCTCGTACAACTGATATTTTTTCATGATATGGATACGTAATAATACATGAGTGCGAGAATGACCACACCATCATGTACAGAAGAATAGAAATAGTAAAGAAGCAAGAGAGCAGAGAGGCGTTCGTGAAGAGGGACATCCCGGTAATAACTCTGTTCATAAAAGACCCTCTTGAGTTCATTAGTTCCATAGCAACGAGTAATGCAGCGCGAGCGGGTTAGAGCGGAATAGAACGAGAAATTCTACACCAAGGCACACTTTTTTGTAACTATTAATATTATGTACATATATCTTTTCATGACAGTATAAAATGAAGTTCCGGTCATATTTTTTCGGTAATTTTATTTATTTAGATATTCGTTGCTTTGGCCAATTTCACCAACTGCACAATTACTAGAACGAAAATACATTTATTTCTTCCTTAAAATTTTGAAAATAATGCAATAATTCTAGATCTTAAGAATCGCAAGAAAAATTATTTATACCGTTTCTAAAACGACCAGACCGATCGACAAAATGTTGAATTTTTTATGTAGTTGTAATTTTTTATGTAGTTGATAGTATAACTATAGATAGTCAAACACGTCACTCAAGTCGCATGTTTAGATATACTTTTAGCTAATAGTTGTGTTAAGGAGGTACGACTACTCCGTCAGGGTCAACAAAGAGACTAAATTTATGTTACCCCTCGGGTGTTCTGATTTATGTTAACTTATGTTGAATATTCGTATTGTCGATCCCAAAGTGCCAAATTTGTGGTAAATATTTTATTTATTGCATATTTACTAATAAAAACTGAAAAATTAGATCCTCAACGACTCTGGAGTCTTCACGACGATTTCCAAGCAGTAGCGAGATTCTGTAACTCGGTAGCGACCGATTTCGTTATCGTTAGCTAGCAACAGCCAATAAGAGGCTCTCTTTCTTCTGATCGTGCATGCGATTGGCTGTCCCTAGCCGGCGACAACGAAAACTGTCGCTACCGAGTTACAGAATCTCCCTACAGAGCTAGGTTATGCTCGCTAAACGAATCAACTGTTACGCCAGACGTTGGCAAGTCTATAGATACTATTTCGTCATTATGATAATATTCAACCGGAAGTTGAAACCGTTTTATAATGTAGTGCTTGAACTACACGGTGAGGTTCGAATTTACGATTTTTTACAATATCTATTATCTTTAATTTATCAAATTTCAGTTTTCCAACGACCTTAGTTGGAGACGTGAGCAGCAAAACCGTGATCACCACACTTCCGGTCGATCGTCTCCATAAGACGACGTGCTTCACTAGCTCAAAGTGCTCAACTTTGCAATTTTATTGCGAAAAAACTGAACCGTCAATATAGCTCAAATTTTTCCAAAGGGTGCCATAACGTATTCGTCAACATCATAGAAAAATTTCAGGCCCGAAAGTTGGATTCGTCCCCATGATCCTACCTCCTTAACCATATTATAATTGTGGTGTCAATGAACTTTAGGGAATTTTTCTATTTTCTCTTTTACCATGCGCGTTTGTTTACCATGACATTTTCTTGACATTTACCATTTACATTTTCTTTACCATGACATTTTCTTTCTGTGCACATTTTGCCGTAGTCGTCAGAACCCCCCTCCCAATCTCGTATTTCAAAATCGGTCGATTGTTCGATGTGGTTCAATTGCGTCGCTCTTGATCTCACATCTCTAGATTTTTTTATGGAGCTTCCTATAAAAGATCTCCTTTTACGCGAACAGCCAACGACACGAGTAAACATGATGAATCACTTCCTGAATGCCTGTCGAAGCAATCCTCGTGACATTCTTACTGATACAGTAGGAAACATTGAGAGGCAAGTGATCCTATACGTCCAGTGCAATGACGAAGACTTCGCGCGGGTACTATAAAGAATCTGGTTCTTCAATTTGTTTTTACAGGGAATCGTTCATACCTGTAGTTCGCGCTCGTCCATGTCGATACGCACGTGTGGATACGGTTGGCGTGTGGTTTGTAGTATAAAAAAAAGCCCGGAAGTGACAAACCATGAGGTCCTTAAACGACACATAGATACACGCCGCGCGCGTATACGCGCACACACACACACACATGTGTGTATTTATCCGACATTGCAATTTCCGCGCATGATGGCACGCCTATTGAGAAAAATGTTTGACCTTTACAGCCTTATAAGCCCGGCAACTTTGAAGCTAGGAAATGTTCAACCGGTCCGTTGGATTTGCCTCCAATAATGCGTCTACAGACAAGGGTGCTCCGAATTATGCGATTGCATTTCAATAATGGAAGATAACCTTCATATGACCTTGATGCCTACACCGGTAAACTTGAAAATATAACCATCATATTTCTTCCTCCAAATACGAGGGGATACCTAAAAGAAACCGAACTGATGTTGAGGTGGGTGGAGTTTTTGTGGTACTGCCCCGTGCAGAAATTTGTTAGGGACCCCCCAGATTATATCATATCCATAGGGATCCCTATCAATCCCTATAGAGGGATTTGATAGGGACTTAGGGAGTCCACATTGGAATCCAAGTGGATGCCGTGGTTATTTCGCGATTGATGTCGCTTGAGAGTTTTTATTTGAAATTCTCAATCGTAATTTGTTGGAGAGTCTCCAGATGCACCTACATCTCTATAGGGATTTGTTGGGGACACCAAACATAGGAAGTCGTCATTGGCATTCAATTTGCTTCTGCACTTGTTCCCCGATTAACGCCGTTTGAGAATTCTTACCACGTTCGAATCGGAAATATGTGAAAAGTCATGAGAAAAAAAACTTGGCGTGTTGAAACATAACCTGCACGCTTTGATATAATTTTTTAAGCTATTTATACATTTTTAACATAAGTTTTATACTTCTTCAAGATCCACTCATTTTGTATACCTATATATTTTGTTTAGAAAATTCAACGAACAGAATGTGATGGGATCCATCAAGAATCATAATGCTGTTGAAGTTTGCATGGTTCGAATGCAATGAAAATTCTTCTTTATTTTCGTTATTCTCTATTTTTATTGTTATCAAAAATCTTTTTTGATAGATTTGGGTTGTATGTCTCTGAGGAAAATCTTTTAAAAAGTTTGCCGTAGATTTGATCCGTCAAAAAAATAGGGTTCATTTTCGTTGCATTACAACGATGTAAACTTCAATGCGATTAATCGTATAGGATTCTGTTCGATAATGTGGCAATCGTCTAGGATTTAAATTAGATTTGTACATTGGATTCCAATGGGGAATCCCGATTAGAATCCAATGTACGATCGTGACGTTTTAGTATAGGGATCCAATGTGATAACCGAGCGGATCCCTATCAGGAAGTAGGGATAAGTATGGAACTAGCTACCATTTCCGAGTTCATCTGACCTTGCCCCCGCGATTATTTTTTATTTCCCCGAATGAAAGTAGACACGACAGGAAAGACCGACGTTGCTGAGGTGAAGAAAAAAAAACGACGGCGGCGCTGTCGGGCATCACAGAAAACGAATTAAAAAAATGTTTTGAACAATGGAATGAATTATTAGATACCAGGTGTACAAGTATGAAATGCGGATTTCAGACAACAGATGGTGCACCAATGCAGTTTGCGCTATAAAGATTTAATACTGCGCCATTTTGTTGTGTCATCAACAAGTGTCAGATGCGCACGAGTGATAAATTGGAAAAGTGTGTGCATAATGTTGTGTTGTTGTGTTCAACATCTCGAAATTTATACCGAACAAAGAGCATACGCGGACAGCATTAATTTTTTGTTTTCATTTGAAGAAAACTGCTGCTGAATCATACCGATTACTTCGAGAAGCTTATGGTGAACATGCTCCATCGCAAGATACGTGTGAACGATGGTTTCGGCGTTTCAAAAGTGGTCACTTCGATGTTGCCGACAAGGAACATGGAAAACCGCCAAAAAAATACGAAGATGTGGAATTGCAAGCATTGTTGGACGAAGATGATTCGCAAATACAAAAACAATTCGCCGAGCAATTGGGCGTTAGTCAACAAGCTGTTTCCAATCGGTTACGAGAGATGGGAAAGATTCAGAAGACCGGTAGATGGGTATCACATGATTTTGCTCGCTCGGTACAAAAGGAAATCGTTTTTCTATCGTATAGTTACAGGGGATGAAAAGTGGATTTATTTTGAGAATCCCAAGCGCAAAAAACCATGGGTAGACCCAGGCGCACCATCCACATCGACCGCAAGATCGAATCGCTTTGGCAGAAAGACGATGCTCTGTGTTTGGTGGGAGCAGAGCGGCGTGGTCTATTATGAGCTGTTAAAACCTGGGGAAACGGTTAATACTAAACGTTACCAACAACAATTGACCGATTTGAACCGTTCGCTGCTTGAAAAAAGGCCAGAATACCGAAAGAGGCAACACAAAGTCATTTTTCTTCATGACAATGCTCCATCACATACGGCAAAACCGGTCCGCGACAAGTTGGAAGCACACAGCTGGGAAGTTCTACCTCATTACTCAGCCGACTTGGTTCCTTCGGATTACCACTTGTTTGCATCGATGGGTCACGCACTTGCTGAGCAGCGCTTTGGTTCGTACGAAGATGTGAAAAAATGGCTCGATGAATGGTTCGCAGCAAAAGGGGAAGATTTTTACTGGCGTGGTATTCACAAATTGCCCGAAAGATGGGAAAAATGTATAACAAGCGATGGAGCATACTTTGAATAAAGCACTTTTTATCATTCTTCCGAATTTAACGTGTTTTTTTTTTTTTTTAAATCCGCATTTCATACTTGTACACCTGATAAGTGTATTAGGACCAGTGGAGATTACTTTGACGGGGGTTAAGGTTTTTGGTTTAAAAATTAAATAAATAAATTAAAAAAAATAAGTTCGGTTTCTTTTGGGTACGTATTGACGTACGTAGGCTCGTACGTCAACGTTTGTCGATACATTTTTTCTATTAGGTTATTTGTTTTCGAGATATTTCGCCGTTTTACTTTAAAAGGGTCATATATATATGTATAAATACATATATGCATTCATAAATATTTTTAATCGACTTCGGATAAAAATTAATGCAAATGTACGAAATTTAACATTGATGGTATTCAATGTACTTGTACAGTGGGTAAAAAAAGTATTTGCACACCTCGTTTCTGTTAAAGTATCCTTTGGAAAAAAAAATGATTAAGCATTTTGTTTTTCTTAAAAAAAAATTTCAAACATTTTATTTTTCTTTGAGAAAAACAATTCTAAAGTGTTTTATTTTTTTTCGCAGGATAATTTGAAAAACACGAGGTACGCAAATACCTTTTTTACTCACTGTATAATACTTTTGAAAACTTGAAAAATATAAATGTGCATGACATCTACTCCAAGCATTCGTGCAAAAATCGGTTCAACATCTACGAAAATATTTTACCTATTATCAATTATTCACCGGCAAACTCTCCATTTTGTTCTGAGGAACATCACTCGGTAGACTTGGCTAGGAATTCTTTGCATTTCGCACCGTTCTATTTCCATCACATTTTTGCAGTATTCTCGAGTCTTAATAAAGTGCATAACGTCTAAAGATAACCGCAGTATTCACCACTGCCCGCTACTGGCTGCACCAGCGGGGTAGAGTACCATATCCCGAAACCGCATGTAGTCGGCTGTGCAATTAATCGCCGTGGACAAGTATCTTGCAGTTTTGCGGTTACGCGCGCGGAACAGAGACTACCTTCGTATTTGCTAAATTGTGATTTGCATTCAGACGAAGAATGTATACGTCGTATGCCAATGATGATTCCCTATTCTCTCCAACTATGTACTGTCCCAGCAAAATATCTATGGGTATTTGTGGCAAAGGTGTCTACGTTATATATATTAGTTTATGTACCGGATGTTATAGATGCGCTTCACATTTGTGATTATGATTTTCTTGTGTATGTGCAATTTCAGTGATATATGGAAGCTGTGTTTTAACTGTAATAGGAACAGTCGGTAAAATAGAGAGGCTAACAAGATTCTAAATAATACTTTAAGACTCTAGTAAGATCAAATAAAGAGAGGACACCGTGGTGACGTTCTCAAAGAGATGGGGATTATGAGACATCTGGTGTACTCGCTGGAGTCCGAAGTCAACCCTGCATTTTGAGAGGCACAGGAACATGCTTGAGGGGCCAGTCCACTTTGAAAATTTCAAAAAATCGATTTTTTTTACTGTTTTCGAAAGTACATACATTCAGAAATATTGTGTCAAAATTTTATGAAAATCCGAGCTCTCTAAGTATTTTTTTTTTACCTGAACGTCAGGACCTCATTTCGTCTACCTGAGCGTATAGCGTGCTCGGCCGACCCATCGGCCTTTAGAATGGTGCAGGTACCTCAAAGCTAAGGCACTTCAGCAACATTACAAACATCCTCCTGCTCTTTCTGAGGAAGTACAGGAAGTTTTAAAACCTATTTACGAGGATCTCTCCAAAACAGAACTGCTCGAAAGGTGTTTAGGTGGCCATACGCAAAACAATAATGAAAGTTTTAACAACTGCGTATGGAATATGGCACCTAAACACATGTTCAACGGCAAAAAGATCGTAGACATTGCCTGCAAAGTTTCCGCGTGTGTCTTTAATGAAGGATTTCGTCCAGTGCTTAAAATAATGGAAATAATGGGCGTCAAACTCGGCCCGATCGCCATCGGATTCGCCGACAATCGCGATGACGAGCGTGTTCGCTCTGCAAACCGCCGCAGTTCTGAGTGCTCAAAAGGAACCAGAACCAAACGAAAGCAAGCAAGACTTGAAGAAGTCGACGATGATGAGCAATCAGAAGGGATTTTGTACGGTGCAGGAATTGCCGATTGAGTTTAGGTAAGAGTTTTTCATAGTATAAACTTCAAATGCGTTTTTCTCGAAACAACGTTTTCAAAATCTAGCTCCATCGTATCTCTAAAACTAATAAACCGATTCTCTTGAAATTTGAACCACATATTGTAAACATGATTCGCAACAAAATGACCCTCGATGGTTTAAAAAATTTTATTTTTACTCTTTTTTTTGCGAAAAACTGCGAAAAAACGCGTTTTTTTTTTACTTTTTTCGTTTTTCATCTGCCATTTTTTTATTTTTTGATAAAACTTTATATCCGAGGGTCATTTTGCAGCTGGTATCATACTGAATCTAATGGACTTTGATTTTTTTGTTTCAGACAAGCCGTTGCCGAGTTGTGATGGAGCTACCTAGCCCACCTATTTTTGAGGCGTTACGTTAAACTATAGTTTTTGTACTCAAAAATGAATAAAAATGAATTAAATTTTTTTTTTAAATGTATTTCAGGACTTTATTTATCAAGCCCAACAACTTTTATATTCATATTTTGTATACAATCCTCAAAAAAAAATCGCGAAAATAGCCTTTTTTCGTGGCTCCAAAGTGGACTGGCCCCTTAAAAGGGGAAATACATGTAGATGACGATAAAATAGCCAATTCTGATTTTTTTTAAAGGAACAAAACGTTTTACTTTAACTGATGGAATCAATTTTGTCATATAAAAATATTTCATGATAGCGACGTTCTGGTGTGGTCCTCCAGGAAGGTTTTGACGGTGTTTTTTAAGGTTGTGGGAAACATAACTATAAAACAAGTTGACCGATCGTGCTAAAATTGCACACATAACTCAACAAAATTACATTGAATCTATATCCAGTTTTTCATGAAAATCACTTTTGAAAAGTTCTTTTTCATTGCAAAAAAGAACTAATATTTTTGGTAAAATTTCTTTTTTTTTTAAGTCATCCATTTTTTAAATTTTCATGTTTTTTAAATGTTTTTTAGGTATAAGTTCAGCATTTGGATGTTAGAATAGTAAAAATTCATGGCTCATATTTGTCAGATCAATATTGAAGTCGTTGGATTTTCCACATACGGACAACTACCGCCAAAACCATTCTGGAAGACCGCACGCCATAACGTTCTAACTGAAATTAAATTTTACCAGAAAATAGCCTGCTAGCAATAATTGGCCTAGACTTTACTATAATGCACCTTTTTTAAAGAGAATCTCTTGGAAGTTAACTGTACGAAAGAACGACTGTCCTGATTTATAAAAGTCTCCCATATCATGACTGTATGATATACACTTTCCAGAATATAAGTTTACTCCTCGTAGAATAGAAACCACTGTATACTACTGTAGTGGATGAAAACTTTTGCTGATAAACCCTTAGCAATAACTACATACTCTGTGGGCCACCTACTGAAAAAGCAAGTCTAGTATTAGAGAACATCCCCGAATGGATGAAGTATGTGCTACGTATAAGTAGTATGTACTACGTAGTTACAGTATATTTGCATGTACATTGGCGTCCGGAGTGCAATTAGAATTAGTTTTCTTCATGGGTTCGACTTCTTCAACAAACCAAAAAAATACGAAATTGAGATCCATCTCTATGTTTTCGGTGCATGCATGCAAGATGAGAAGATTCAACAATACGATTAAGCATCTAGGCCCTTCCAATGCAGTGATATATCCTCTATCTGCTAAAGGACTATATTCTAGTGAATTTATCGTTCTAGAGGGTTAGCAGCCAGT
Organism: Ophion ventricosus; assembly: GCA_963932345.1. Lineage (NCBI taxonomy): Eukaryota > Metazoa > Arthropoda > Insecta > Hymenoptera > Ichneumonidae > Ophion > Ophion ventricosus. The sequence goes on along the minus strand of OZ010711.1, from coordinate 8,129,643 downwards.
GAGAGTTGTTTTTAGCGAGAAATCGCCGTGGAAGCTGAATTTATCCAGTAAAATAGATGTCGGAAGCTACTTTTTAAGTTTGTGGGAAACATAACTTTGAAACGAGTTGACAGATCCTGCTAAAATTGTAGACAGAATGGAATAACAATATTACTTTGAGTGTATACCTACTTATTTATGAAAATTAGTTCTTGTAAAGTACTTTTTTATTGCAAAAGAGAACTAAAATTCTTTGTAAAATTTCAACTTTTTTTTCCTGAAGTCGCTCATTTTTTAATTTTCAACTTTTTAGACGCTTCTTAGGTATAAGTTCAGCATTTTCATGTTAAAATCCCTAAAATTCATGGCTCATATTTTTCAGATCAATATTGAAGTCGTTGGATTTCCCATAAACGGACAACGGCCGCCAAAATCTTTTTGCAATGCCTGCCCCGAAAGTGCGATTTTCGATTGGTGTTTAGCTTACTTACTCAACGATGCTTATTTTCCCGCACTAGTGCGGGAATGCGAGTCTTTCCCGCACTAGTGCGGGAATGCGAGACTTTCCCGCACTAGTGCGGAAAAAAATCTATTTATAGCTCATTTTACCGCATTGATTCCCGAAAAAACGGTTTTTTTCACGGTTGATAGTTTTTTGTTCTACAATTTTGGACCGATCGAACAAACTTGAATATAGCGATATTCATGTGATATGAAACGTCGACTTATCACAGTTGACGTTTGAAATGTGAAAAAATAAGAATTGGTTATGGTTATTGGTTATTGATTTGGTTGAATCTCAAATCCCACTTTCGAGCCAGTCATTGCAAAAAATAATGTATGGGACATGTGCGAAAAAAACGAATTACATCGCGCGTAAGTTGCCGAATTCGCCTCGACTTATGGTGCATTTCTCACTCGTACTCGTGTGGTTACAGCACTCGCCTTCGGCTCGTGCTGCAAATCACATTCGTATTCGTGTGAAATGCACCATAAGCCTTCGGCTCATGCGGCAACTTCACGCGCGATGGAATTCGTTGTTTTCCGCACTTGTAGCATAAATTACTATTCTGGAAGACCACGCCATAACGTCGTCATTTTGAAATATTTTTTTATGAAAAAGTGTATTTAAACATTTTAATTCCGTAATAAATTGTACCTAAAGTTTAGAAATGTAAAACATTTTGTTCCTTTCCAAAAAAAATGATCAAAATTAACTATTTTTTCGTCGTCTACATGTATTTCCTCTTTAACGAACTGAAAACCATTGCCTTTTGTTCAGGGAAATAGAGAATCAAAAGGTTTAATATATATTTAAAAACAACGTAAAACATCAACGGGCTCTTCGAGAACAAGCTGGAAAGCGACATCTATGTGTATGAATGGAGAATTCGCTTCCAATAATTAATAAATATATCGACTCGATTGCTTAGTAATCCTTTGTTCCACCAGCTAGCATTATACAGAATTCACTAAAACATATTTTTCTCATTTTTTTTAAATTCGATTTATCCTTATTTTTCTCTTTATAGATTCGAGTAAACAAGAAAGCGGGGATTTGGTTATTGAAAAATGACAGTAAGCTTTGAGGCCCGTGTGTGTACGTTGGAAGAAAAATGATCGAAGCCTCAAACTACACAGCATGCGCTGTCGCTTGTTCATGAGTAAATGACCGCTACTAAAATATATCTGAGATGCGCGTTCGTACATGTCGGAGAAATAAGTAATTAATCGATAAAACGTTGGATATACATCATCGATCAACAATACAATAAGTTCTGTACATGTAATATACCGGAATACTTGTTTAATTCCATAACATATCGGCGTTTATTGACGGCTTGATAAATCGAAGAAGAGTCAAACCTGACATAGTACTTCGAGGCGTAGAACGGATTTATAAAAACGCCAACAGACCTCGTCTGCGAATGAATCATAAAATCTAATAATGCTCAAATGTATCTTCACACATTCCAACTTATTTTTTAGATATTTTTTTTACCCGATTAGCCACGTTTGTGCACAATTCTATACCTGGAATCGTTAAGTTTTCGATATTTTTTATAAATTGCTGGAGCCTATGGCAAGTGGTTACGTTGAACGAGTCAACAGATTTTGTCATTTTTATATCCCGTTAGGTTCGCTTTGTTAAAGTTGGCCTCCACATTCACATTCGATGACTTCTATACAGTGGTTTGGTCTGTGAGTAGGAATACACGCATGCACGCACACGTACTCGCGCATTTGCGCAATAAGTAGATACACAAGATGTAAATTCAAACTTGCAACTTTTACTTGGTACATCTGTACACATAAAACAGTTGCGCGACTGATTGAATGACTGACGGACATATAGACAACGCATAGCCTAAACTGCTGAAGATTGAAACATGAAATTTGGAAGATATTTTCCATTGATCATGGGGACGAATCCAACTTCCCGGCCTGAAATTTTTATACGATGTTGACGAATACGTTATGCACCCTTTGGAAAAATTTGAGCTATATTGACCGTTCAGTTTTATCGTAATAAAATTGCAAAGTCGAGCACTTTGAGCTATGAAGCACGTCGTCTTATGGAGACGGTCAACCGGAAGTGCGGTGATCACGGTTTTGCTGCTCACATATCCAACTAAGGTCGTTGGAAAACTGAAATTTGATAAATTAGACATAATCGATATTGTAAAAAACCGTAAATTCAAACTTCACCGTGTAGTTCAAGCACTACATTATAAAACGGTTTGAACTTTCGGTTGAATATTATCATAATGACGAAATAGTACCCATAGACTTGCCAACGTCAGGCGTAACTGCTGATTCATTTGGCGAGCATAACCTAGCTCTGTAGCGAAATTCTGTAACTCGGCAGGGACAGTTTTCGTTGTCGCTGGCTTGCGACAGCCAATCGCATGCCCGATCAGAAGAAAGGAAGCCTCTTATTGGTTGTCGCTAGCTAACGATAACGAAAGCGGTCGCTACCGAGTTATAGGATCTCGCTACTGCTTGGAAATCGTCGTGAAGACTCCAGAGTCCTTGAGGTCTAATTTTTCAGTTTTTATTAGTAAATATGCAATAAATGAAATATTTACCACAAATTTGGCACGTTGGGATCGACAATCCGAATATTCAACATAAGTTAACACAAATCAGAACACCCGTGAGGTAACATAAATATACTCTCTTTGTTAATCCTGAGGGAGTAGTTTTACCTCCTTAAGAAATACTTTTTCGAAAATCAACTCTTAAGGGGGTGAAATGAGGTGTAGAAGTTTGGTTGGAATATTTTATTCTTTGAGTGTATCAACTTGAAACTTGGTATAAATATTCATCAAAACAAATAATAAAAGGTATATTTTAGGATTAAAAAAAATGTTAAAAACCATGGTTGAAGCATTCTGCTATTCTGCAATGCAAGATGTTGCAAAGTTACATTTGTCTTAAAACCAAATAGTTGTAAGAATAATTCAAAGTAAATGTTCTGATCTAAGACATATAAAGTTGGCGCCAAGATACCACCGTGCAATGCTCATGTACAAAATGGTAGGAGTTTCATTGCGATCATTCTTTTCCATGACTTCAATTTTTCGAATTATTTAACCTTATGAATACATTTTAAAAAACAAGGGACACTCTGTGTATACGTTTGAGTTATGTGCTTATACGGTGAAAATATTTTGCCGTACATATAACAGTACACAATAGAGTGGGAGGTCGACTCGCACCTCCCGCGGCTAAAGCGGTTAACTTGAAAAGATACGCTGAACCGTGGGATGCTGTTCGGCTACAAGACACTTTGGTGTCTGCTTTTTTTTATTTATCCCCATCGTTGTTTTCTTTATTATACATGTACGAAAAAGTTTCGTAGCGATATATGCAGGTATATATATGTCGGATCAAACAATACGAGATCGATGTGTCGGATCAAGACCAACATTTTATTCTCGCCTCAATCCTGCACTCACTTTCAGTTATTTATTGCCTTAAATGATGATGCACATTGACGTTTCCAGTATATTGCGACTACATAAGAGATGGTCGAAGCTTCTTTTCACTTACATCATTGTCGGTCTTATTAATCATTTCTATTGGTCATTTTCAGTTCTATTTCTTTTTCTACTCCGTTTTCATTTTCATTCTACTTCATTTTCATTTTCATTCTATTTCTAGGTCATTTTCATTCTATTTCTAAGTCATTTTCATTCTATTTCTAGGTAATTTCTATTTGTCAAACTCAGCTGATCATTCCATATTTCCGTATGGATTTTGCAAACCGGACATTGTTCGATATTCGATTGTTTATTGTTTTTATAAGTAATTGAATATTACATTGTAATTCAATAAACAATTATCTCTTTTATGGTTAATCAATTTTACTCAAAACTTATATTTCGTAATGAAAAACCAAATGTCATATATTGCAAAGCTTTCTTTTCATGAGACTCGAAGTTGACAAAGCTGCAGAAAGAAGGTGATGTTAAATAGGCATTGATTATGAGGAACAATTGTGCAAGTCTTCGTATTCGTCGACTTTATAATAACTTTATAACTTCATTACTTTCTAATTGCAATCGACATTTATAATCCACGATCATTGAATCACAATACGTCAGAAATTGTTTGGCCATTACTATAATTTTCTGTGGATGTTCCATGCTTTAGTAATTAATCCCGGTGTAGGTTTTGTATTCATTCTAAAGTTCTGAACTCGATACTATATGGATATTAAAATATGATTTCAAAAGTGTGTACGCTAACCCCCGTGTGTGTATGCAATTCTACTCTGGCGTAGTGCTTTTTCGATTTTTTAGTATACAGGGCAAACCCACATAATTCTTTGTACTTGCAAACTTTCTTATTCAAGTCGGACGATTAGAAAAATAAAATTTGGCTCGAGATGTAACCGTGAAGGGAAGAAAAAAGAGACACGAGAGTCATTATATTAATAATAAACACGTCTAAAGAGACCTTCTATGTATAAAAAAAAAACGACGCATTATTGACCTGCATTGCACCTGGAGTTGTATATGAAGTAATTGTAACTCGAACCGCGAGTGAGCTATTGCAGTGTACTTTTTGCTATGTATACTGAGCATGGGAAATCCCCTCTATGGCTCATATACATATTTGATGGAGCTGTTCTATTTGTCGCGACTGACCGGTGCTTTCGACTTCGCGATTTTCTCAAGATTATATTGAACTCGTCAGCTTACTTGTTGTAAAATACATTCAATAATATTATTGTGTTCTAGCATTGTCTAGAAATCTTGTAAGTCAACCCTTTCCTTTAAAATTAACATACGGCTAACCCGAGCTTTAGACACTCTCGTCGGAAACAGACAGAGATTTTATCAAAAATAAATACAAGATATTTTGCTCACTCTGAAATATGATGCTATTGAAAAGTTTCCAGACGGTGCTCGGGAAAATTCTTAATAAAACCGTATTTATAATGAAGAAAATTAAGGCATTCCTGGTGTAGACCGGGAATGGCACCAAATTGTTGGACAATTGTCTATCCAGGAATGCATTGCGAGAAAGTACACTTTCGCGTAATGTATTCGCGGTCAGAACATTGATATTTCTTGAAAAGTTGATCCTGACTTCGAGAACTGTGAATAACTGCCTGCTTTGTTTTAATTCCATCCATCATTGTAGGCATTTTTTTGTCAATGATAATTTATGGAAATAAAAATTCTTATCATGGATAATGGTATTCCAATAAATATTAGTTTTAACATCGTAAATAAACAAATTATTTTATGAGACGAAAAAGTAAAGCAGATGTTTGGTGGTTTTGTGAATTGAAGTCCCTTTGTCAGGAACTATCAAAAGTTCTTGTGAGGAAGACATTGTCTTGATTATTTCGTCAACAATCCGCCAGATGGTTTTAGATCAAAGGACTCTCGCGTAAACGAGGCACCATCCTACATCGATAAGAGTATTACCCGTTTTTTGTACCATGTACAGAAGTACCATGCATACCCGCATTCACTTTCTTATGCTCAGGATTTTTTTATATTGTGAAATAGTAAGCATCAATGCCACCCGATACTTATTCTTAGGATTTTTTGATATTGTGAAATAGTAAGCATCAATACCACTCGATACTTATTCTTAGGATTTTTTTATATTGTGAAATAGTAAGCATCAATACCAGCCGATACTTATTATCTTTTTTTTCGAGAGTTCCGCTTGTCACTGTACAATCACTTTCCTCGTCATTTTTTGGTCAGCTCCTGTTCAGTTTCTCACAAGGAAGCGACAGGTCTCAGACTTGAGTCTTAGACCTGTTACACGGCAAACCTGATCCACGCTGGAAGCGCTATCCATTTCCTGATATTATTTAGGCAGAGCAGATAAAGGGCGGTACCCTTTCCCGACTTAAATGTCTACGAGGCTACACTTTTTTTTTAACCAGTCGTGGCATGTGTCCGACGAGTTGTTCGATCGATTCTCCTTGCTTCCTGGAGAATCTTCTGAACGTGTTTTTCAGAGGTGGAACTTGGAACTCAGCGATAGAGTCCATCCCACAGAAGTTCGATGGGATTAAGATCCGTAAATTCAAAGGGGGCCACGTCATTTCGAGCTCTTCGCTTTCATTTTTACGACACGGATAGTTTGAATATCATTTATAGAGAACTACGCCATTGTCGCTACTAGGCTGAGTTCAAAGAACAATGAAAGACTAACGGTACGCGGGTTAGGCAAATCGAGCTTTATGTATATTGTGTAAATAACTTAGGTAACACCATTAGGTCATACACCGCTCAACGGAAATGAAGTGAGAGGCATAGAGAAGCCGCGTTTAGATGTAGCCCGGAAGCTTTTCGTAGTGTACATTACTCACTCGATCGAATTTTAAAACTTTCGTTATCCATTATACAGGGTGTTAGGAAGGTATTGCAGAAAACTGACAATGGATGCTAGCGGAGGCCATTTAGAATCGATTTGACCTAAAACAATAATATCCAAACTCTAACGTTTTACGAGATATCCGTGATTTTCGTTTTTTATATTTTTTTTCGGGTTTTTTCGCGAAATAGCGAAATTTGTATGAGTTTATTACCGTTAAATGTACATAATGTTGTATTATTCGTAATTTAGAGCTTTTGTGTATGCTATCGAATATGAACTTGATCGACTTTTTCATTTCCAGCTGTCAGTATCCTCACCTAAATGTTAAAAATACCATTTCAACAAAACCAAAATGTAACTTTGAACACGCTTAGAAAAAAAAATGGATGGGCTACTAGCATTTCATTTATACTGGAATAAAATACTGTTTTAGGTCAAATCTATCCTAAATTACCTCCTCTAGCAACCTCCTGAGTTTTCTGCACTACCTCCTTAACACCGTGTATATATGAGTCGATTTTAGCTAGAGGTTATATAAAATACATTTTTTTTAAGTGTTCTATGCAGGAATTTGGTCAGCATGATAAGAAGATGTAACTCCGTCTTCCAACCAACAAATCGAAACAAAATGGGACGCAACTATCCCAAGTTCATTCTCGGAGGTTTAGCATACCATCCGTATTATCGCGATTCGTCGATACAACTATTTGAATGTACTTATGGAAACGGTCTTATCGCATCATGTAAACAACATGCATTGACAGTCTCATTTAATCTGGAATTTCTGATGGAACATCATAATGACGTTTCGAATAGAGACAGGCAGCGATGTGCTGTGATGTGCAGTGATGTGACGTACACAGTCCTTGTTCAAAATGGATGTGTATTTATTTCTAAGTGCGTCTAATATGTAGGCGCCGCCTGATCCTGACAGTACTTTAGCATACCAGGACTAATAGATTGTTAATTAATTTGGGCAAAAAGAGGTAGCCAAAATGATCATGGGATTGAAATAGATGGAGGTGATTAGCATGCTGTTGTTTTTCAAGCATTGGTGTCACTGTCGCCTTTTATCATGTTGTTAGTGGTCTAATGAAGTTTTGAGTTGGTGGCCATTCCAGTACTGAAGGATGCATCATGGGCTCATGGTTGAAATTACTTTAAATAGAGTTCCAGTCGATCTGCTTTCAAAGAGAGACCATTTTTACGCTGTCATAAAGAACTTCAAGAGCATGAATGTATTCAAATAGAAAATAGTATCGATAATGCATCAAAGTGCTTTGGGCGAGCCTTAGTCCGCAAGTTACCCATTTGCTTGATGAAGAAGTTATCAGACAGTATTGGCGGAGTACTATTGAGTGGGGATATTTTTAAGTAAAAATGTAATTTTTAAAAATAGAAATGTTATTTCATACGAATGAATACCATTGAAACGCAAACGAACCAACTTTTTTCAATCATTACCCTATTAGTAATGACAGTCGAAAATGCGGGATATGAATGAAAAACCCGTTTTCCATTATCTTCGAAATTGTATTCGATATTACGGCGGTAGTACCTTGAGAATAATCTCACTTTAGGTATCTGACGGATGAACTTGCGTAAAGTTGAATCACTATCACTATGAAACGATTTTTCCTGGTTCGTTGTTGTTCCCGTCTCTTTTAATCGTATTATACAATACAGAATTATGCATAAAGTAGTCTTACCAGACATTTTGCATTCTGGCTAGAAAACTAAATGTGAAATTATTTAAAAATAACATACAATTATTTAAAAACATAGTTTCCTCATATTTCAAAAATAATGTTGAAGATAGATTCATCGTTGATAGCTTTATTGTTGTTGATTACATTTTTTTTAGCACTTCCCTCTGTTCGAGAACTTTTTCTATAAATTCGTTGATTACGATACTCCCTAATAGAGAAAGCTGGGTTATCATTTTTTTTTAACATGAGATAAAAAAGTATACTCTGTAGATAATTTTTCAATAATATGGCCGTTCGTAGTATTGAGGGATCCGCATAAGCTGGAAATTCAAAAATGTACCGAGTTATGGCGATTTTTGTGAAGGATTAGATCGCCCTCTGCTCTACGGCGAACCGCATCGCTACCTTTACTAACTTTTTTTCTTTTGCGTTTTTTTCGAAATTATATTTCATGCGAGGGTCTAACTCGTACCTCAAAATCTATTCGTTCGATTCTTTTAAAATCTGAGCAAAGTATAGTTTACAATATATACTATCGTATGTCCGGATGATTTTTTGATATATTTATTAATTTCTCAATAAAAAATGATTAAAGTTGTTTTTTTTCGGGCGAAAATTGAACTTATTTCCATAGCTTATGCCTTTTTTGTAATTTTTAAAATTTTAAAAACGTGTTCGCTCATACAAAAGTTATATTATTATACTGAGAATGCATTTAAAAATTTTTTTTTCCGATCTTCCTGAAAGCGAGAACCACCTACATCGACTGGCTGCGCAGCAACAGCAGCACTTTGCTTAAATAATATTGACTCCATTGTTTATCAATATTTTGTAATAAAAAAACTTAAGCTTGGCAAGACTATGTATCAATTGCGTCAAAATCCTGACCTCGTGATTCCAATACTCTCATCAGAAAAAATATTAAAAATCGATTTGTTTTTTAGGCCCAAAGTTTATGCAGACCCGTTAATAACACTGAAAGATTTCACACTTATTCTCTAACGTGGGTGAAATATTTCCAAATATATTTCCTTTGTTTCGTGATCGAAATATGTCAGGCTACTGCTTTCACGCATATAATGATATCCCAATCTTTTCGCCTGTAACTCTGAGCCTCTGCTATTGGAATTCGATATACATTTGCATGCAGTAGGCGCAGTGGCATGGGGGGGGTAAAGATGTCAATGAGAAAGAGGGATAAAGGGAGAAGAGAAAACCGATTGAGATACGAAGCTTTTCGATTCACATTGAAGGCAGAGCGGGAAAATAATTAAGCGGATTCGAAATCCATCGACGATTCGTGAGTCTTGATGACGCCCTCGTACTTCGATCGTTGTACATCGATCGTTGTAACGAAGGGAAGAAGAGTGAGAAGGATGATGTCGTCGTGGACGAAAATCAGGGAGGTGGTGTGACGGAACGAACGGTACAAAGAATCAAAAAGATGTTCGCTGGTTCCCTACAGAACACAGTTTCGCCTCAGCGTCTCATCCAGGAGAACCGATGGAGAAAGAGGAGTTGGGGCGGGCAGCGAGACTATCAGGATCATTAGTTACGGATGCCCCGTCCAAACCTCGACCATTCTCGTCGCGATAAATGTGCGTGAAGAGAAAAGAAATCGAACACATAGACACGCATACTCCACACCCCCCCCCGCCTCATCTCTCGCGTTCAAGGTTAACTTAGTCTCGTTGAAGTGTTGCTGGCTCTTGGAAGACGCAGTGCAGAGAAATGAGAGAGATTGGGTCTTCAAAAAAAGAAGAGGGATAAATGAAGAAGAAAAAAAACGCATTAAAGAAGAAAGGTTGGAGAGAAAGAGCATTGGAGAAAAAGGCACAAATAATATCTATACAACCGGTAATATAACGGTCAGGCGGTTTCGGCTCGGTTATCCGAGTCTTTTAAAGTGCACTACGTTGTTCATGAGATATCCCAACTTGCATACTGGTCCATCTCGTTATTTTACATTTTCTCTCCGTCGGACTTTATAGCCCTCCCTCGTCTTGGGGAAGTGGCCAGTCTGAAAAACTCAGTATTCGTAAAGAAGAAAGGGAAGATAAATGCGCCACCCACAAAAAAAAGAACGTTAAAAATTGATGAAAACGACACGCGAGAGTGTTACCCCACTTGAATCATCTTTTTCATTCGAGATATCGTTACGGTTCGTGCATTTTTACCCGAATATCATGTTTTCTCTTGCCGCAAGACAAATATGCAAATTCTAACTATTAGCCGTGCAGAAACTGTCGTAGGGTTCCAATTGGATTACTGTACTTGTCCCTATTTCCTGATAGGGATCCAATGGGTCATCGCATTGGATTTCTATACTAAAACGCCACGCTCGTACATTGGATTCTAATCGGTATTCCCTATTGGAAATGGTATTGAAGTTTGCATCGTTGGAATGCAACGAAAATATATTTTTATTATTATTGCGTTTTTATTTTGCCCATTTAGTCTATTAACATGACTGAAATATTGTTCCGCATCCTTATTGGAAATCTGTTACCGAAACCTGCTAAAAGAGATGATTGATAATAATAAAAATAAGGGTATGAAAGAAAAATGAGAAGAATTTCCATTGCATTCTAACTACGCAAACTACAACATCATCATTGAAATCCAATGTACGAATCCAATTTGAATCCTAAAGGATTCCCGCATTATCGAACAGAATCCGATACGGTTCTTGGTGGATCACGTTGAATTTTCGAAATAAAATATATACATATACAAAATGAGTGGATCGTGAAATGGTATAATCCGCTTAAAAAAATATACCTTAAAAATCGATTTGAATCACATCACTGAAAATCCAATGTAATTATCGTTTGTTATTTATTTTACTGCACTTTCACATAATATTATCACACACGTGCAATATTATTAGTTGGGCAAAGTTAGAATTGCATACAAAAATCAGACGTATGCAATATGATTTGGTACAATGCAGTAATAAACCAACAGTTGCTTATTAATTTGTTAGGTTTTGAAACATTAACATTAATTGCAATAAACTTTGAAATATTTTTTCTCATACAATGGTAGAAGAAAATCATTTAATCACGTTTTTATTACTTTTGAGTGCAAAAATAATGAAACGTTTCGTGTTATCGTCCCATGCGCCACATGGCAACGGGCGATGGGGTGATGTGTTCCCCTCCCCCATACCTTTCTTTCCGCCATTTGATGCACCCGCGTGCGGTGCTTAGATTTCCAGATATTTCGATTGCCCAACTTACCCGACTGCCCAACATGCTTCTCCCTATTCTACCTATGTGCCGTGTCTCCAACAAATCCCTATTGAGATGTGGGTGCATCTTGAAACTCCCCAACAAATTTGTGTGTGGGATCGCGAAAGGATATTTTTTTTGGCGATCCCACAAATTCTGTATGAGAATTTCAAATAATAAAATCTCAAACGATGTCAATCGGGAAATAGCGCGCAATCTACTTGGATTCCAATGTGGACTCCCTACGTACGGTGTCACTATCAAAACTCTGTATGGATGTGGTAGGATCTGGCGACTCCCCAACAAATTTCTGCACGGGTATATCACGTATCCTCTTACTGGAGGTCAAAAGTGAAAATTCCAACAATTATATCATTTTCTGTTTCTCCACGCCAAGTTAGCTATAGTTTCGCAATGAAAGTGAGCGGCCATAAGCACAAGAAAAAAAAACACTAATCAAAAACTATGCACGATACATTATACGTTTCTTTGAGCTTCCGTCACCGAATCTCAAATTATCCGAATAAGTAGTTTTGTACCGCCGATACTAACACGGACACTTAGCCTTGAGATACGTTTGGGATCAACATAACTTAAGATCACACGTCGGATTCTCGGTGGCTTAGGACCACCGCACGGCATTCTATACATAAATGTATACGTATCTGATCGCCACACCGAACGCGTACCAAATCACGTCGGGTCCCGTGTCTTCAATTTTGTTTGAAAGACTGACAGATAGAGTGTTATTGTGAACAAAGTAGGGACGTTGCCAGAGATATACCATGAATACAAAATATATTGATTTGTGGATTCCGCAGATATGGAAAAAAAAGTCTCTGATCAACTCTCACGCTTACCATGCTGCCAGTTTTGTCCTATATAGGGAGTGAAATTCTGAGTCGATTGATATAAGCATGTATGGTTCCCAGATCAACCCCTGAATTATTATTAATTTTTAAAGACGGGCCAATCAGGCGCGCCCGATGAGCGGGCTCACGTCGGTGAGCGATACGCGCGTGCAGTGGTGCCTGGCGGAGCACCGCTCGTCAAAATGGACCGCCTTTAAAAATTAATAATAATTCAGGGGTTGATCTGGGAACCATACATGCTTATATTAATCGACTCAGAATTTCACCCCCAACCCCCCATTTCGGGGATGACATTCCGTCCTGGGACACCCTGTATATGTATTTCAGCAGTTAAGATATTTTCGCGATTCATGCCTTCAAATTGTCATAATAAGGAGATACTAGTTCTGCGTGTGAACCATTGTTATTGGATCTTTCTCGTCTATTAGTTTGATAAATCGAAGGGATGCATTGTATAAGTTAAGATGAGGAATCCCATTCACCAGATTACAAAAATCGAAAGTAGGAAAATCAGTATGATGAAGAAGCTGAAGGACTAATGTATGGCGCTGGAATCATTGATTAGCCGGTAAGATGTCAAAAACATCCATTTTCCACTTGTCAAAAGGTGCATTTTTCCAAACCGTCAGCATGGTTTCTCATAAACATTCTCATCAATCAACCGATTTTTATACGATTCAGCATACATCATCCTTATACCATAAGTTTATCGGTGAACCAAAAAATGTGTGACATTCGAATAAGAAAATACAGTTTTTTTTTGCGCAAAACGTAGCGGAAATGTCGTCATAAATTACAACATTGGCTTTATTACGTTGCCATCATGCGAATTCTTCATATATTTTGATTCTTTCGGTTCGCCAACAACATATGGATGCGAACTTAAAAAAAAAATTGGTTCAACTGTTTCGGACAATTACAGCCAACATTTGATTTTGATCAACATTTGATGATCCTGCAAGTTCTTCTTGCACTGGGCTCGGGTCTTCATCGAGTAAAGCATCCATTTCCTCATCTTTAAACTTTTTTGGTTAGCCTGGACGTTCCTTATCTTCCGTGTCAGAATATCTTTTTTGCAGCGTCGAAACCGGTTCTCACATGTTGCAATCGATGGAGCAGAAACACCATAAGCTTCCGACAGCATTCGTTGACTTTCCGCAGCACTTTTCTTCAAATGGAAACAACGAATAGAACAAAATTCGATATATTCAACGCTCAAAAAAATGTCTAGTACGCTTCGGCAAATTAACACATACTGAAAACAAAGTAGGGACGTTGCCAAAACAACGTGATGATGCTTTAGTGATGCGATGCGATGTAGTAGGGTAGGAAGGAGCATGTTGAACAGTAGGGTAAGTTGGGCAATCGAAATATCTGGAAAACTAGGAACCGCAAGCGGGTGCATAAAATGGCGGAAAGAGAGGCATGGGGGAGGGGAACGCATCACGCCATCGGCCTTTGTCATGAGGCGCACGAGAGGGTACCACGGGACGTTTAATTATTTTTGCACCCAAAAGTAAAAAAAAACGTGACTGAAAGACTTTCTTTTATCATTTTCTGAGAAAACATATATCAAAGTTCATTGCAATTAATGTTAATGTTTCGAAACCTAACTAATTAACTAGCAACTGTTAGTTTATTACTTTGCCCAACTTACTTCATGCCCATTCTCAACTTACCCCACTATCGGGGCAGGTTGAGCAAATATGGCCTTAATCATTTGAGAGCGATTATCTGTGAAACAGTAAGGATAACAGGAATTTCGACTACAGACTTTTTTCCCCAGATCATTTTCCTATTGACCAAAGTAGGTTTCATTTTTATAAGGCAGACTGTTAAGGAATTACAGGGCGATAATTCCAAATTTGCTCAACATGCACCTTTCCATATTCAATCGAACATTGACTCTTTCCAGAGTATTCGCCCATCTATCCAAATGTGGCTGACAAGCATGGACGGTTTTATATCTCGTAGATCTCATTCTATGTGACGTAAAGACACGATCCCTCGTTCGCCCACGTTTCACGTTTTCGAGGTGGGTGCCAGGTTTAGTTAACGCTCTTTTTGTGGGCTGATCAGCCTTAAGAGAACTGTCAGTATCAGCGAATTTTAGGATCCTCAAGAAATTAAAGCAGCTCACGGTCTTGTCTCATTTATAATTTCTCGACCGTGTTTCTGGCACATCCTTTTCGTCGTCCTATTTCTAGAGGAGCCGGGTATTGAGTGGCCGCTTGTCAATGTAGGTGCCTACATCAAATTGAGTAAAGACAGCCGAGTATAAATGTTTCAGGCTCCAGAACAAATGAATTTCTCCGAAAGGTCGCATGAGATTTTTTTTTTATCCAGTTTAATCGTTAATGTCGTCCGAATCATCCCTAATAAAGACTTTCCTCACTTATAGTTCATTTATTGATTTTTTCCTCTAGTCGATTTTACGGTAGACAAAGGTGAAAAAAAAAATTATCATAACTATAACATATATCTAGTTTTTCGTGTCGACTTTTCTATTTTACTTTCAGGAAAAATCAGGGGTGCATTGGAGCAGACATCGTTTTTCCAAATGGATTACCTCCACTTTGTGTGCTCCGGCAAAGGGCGTCTCGGTTTACATCTACCATTGTTCATATGAACCGTTTCACCTTTATAGATATATTTATTGAATTTCGCATTGCAGTTTTCTATGGAAGACTAAAATGCGAAAATAGTGCCTTAGTTTTGCCATTTCTATCGTATTCATCGATAAATGCATACTACATTTTTAAAACTTCTGCGTGCGATAACTTTCTCATGTTTCTTGGTATGAAATTTATTTTATTTTCGTTAGACTATACCTTTTACACGCGCATATTTTACGTATAACACTTTGAGATTTGCGTATGGCACTTTTAGATTCTTACGTAAGATTAAAATGGAGTGGGACTCATTGAGTTACTTTTTAGCATTGAAAGTGCTTCTAAAGATTTATATAGGGGGTCTGATTTAGCGAGATGTTACACGAAACTAACGCTACCCCCACTCCACTGCTGCTGTGTTGTAGCAGGGTGGGGGAGCTGCGACATGCTAAATGCCTGTGATTTGTTGAAAAATGCTGCATTACATGTGCGTCGTTTGTGGTTACAAGTTATAAGTTTTCATTTTGGTGTGTACATTATAATGTTGATGGGTTTGGGTTTGTTTGTTTGGGTCCGTTGGGGTTTGTGTGGATCCGTTGGGGTTTGCTCGGGTCCGTTGGGGTTTGTCTGGATGCGTTGGGGTTTATTTGAGGCCGTTGGGGTTTATATGGGTTTGTTTGTTCGTTTGTTTGTTTGGGTTTGCTTGGGTCGGGATGGATGGATAATGAGAGAGTGAGAATGTGAGAAGACAGTGAGAGAGTGAGAGAGTTAGGTAGTGAGAGCAACTCATATTATTTGCATGTACCTTTTTATATACCCCTTAAAGTTTGATTACATTTTCAATGCCATGAAATAGTTGCACATTATATAATTTCTGTAGATTTTTATAATAATTTTTGTTTTTTACTGAGTGCTGTCGAATAATGAAACTTCATGCGCAATATGTTTATACAGACTTTAGGGCACTCAATAATGCCCAACTTGTGGCGGGAAAAATCTATCTTATCAGTTCGTCCAGTTTCTCTCAAAAAGCTCTCGGAAAATCAAACACGGGATAATTCTGATACGTGTGAAATTATCAATAAAAAAAAATGAAACATGTTGTATACAAAACAAGCATCAAGTATATTCGCGAATAGAATATTCCTTAGAAAAACTAATAATTGTATTATCGCTCACGAAGATGGTTTCTGAAGGTGGCTTAAACAAATTTTAATTTGTCCAGAGGAATTTGTATGAATAATTTTCTCCATTCTTTCTACGATGTTGAAGTTGCATCGTTGCATCCTTGGCATGCAATTTACCAAAAAAAAAGATCGACTACTGAACTTTTGTTGCGTTTCAACGATGCAAACTTCGATATAACTTCTTTATACTGTCTGAATCAACATTGCAGATGTAAAACATTACGTATACGATGCTGCATCCTATGGCAAATTATTATAAGGTCAGCACTTAATAATTTAACAAAAGTGTTCTTTTGTCAAAAGTTATTATCCAATTAGCTTTAATGGTGTGCGGTTTTGCATAACGCATACAGGATATGCCATTGGAATCCAGACAGGGAGAAGTTTTTTTTCTGGAAAAGCTGTGCATTGAAGCGAATATTAAATATGCAAAAAATCCTTTTATATGTATATTAAGGGGTTCGGCCCGAGCATATCTACTCGTATAACCATCCTCTACTTCGTCCCCATCCCTCCATCGGGCATTGAAGCCCAAGCGAGCAGCCTTCAATTGCTCGTGGTTCATGACCGCAAACGTTGCTTCGATGGCGCCATGACGGGAAGCAAAATTAGGGTGTCTGGACTTACGAACCCTCTCGCCTACACCTCGCACATACTAGACCAGGAAAAGCGGGAAATTTCTTGGGATTGGCGGCTTTTGAGAGAACCTAGGGGACCTTAAGGTAGTACTTTCCAAAAATGGTCTCAGACGGAAAGTTTTTATTTTTGAAACTAATATTTTTTAGGATATCCAGAACAAGCTGGTTAAATTTCAACCACATTGACCATCCCGTTACCGATATATTTGCAATTGAAAATGACATATTTAACACGCTTTGCATAGGGCACGTGATATAATTCGTCATATATCAAGTGATAATTAAATAAAAAAGCCCGAGACAGAAAACGATTTAAAAAACTGAGAAATTATAAACAAGTACTTGACGATGGGTACTATTCTATAATACTTTTTCCGTAATGAAATCTTCCATGCCAGGAAAAACTTGGAAAGTCTTTAATCCAAAAATAGCACCATTTATGCTCATCCATGTCATAAGTATCGACGATTGAAAAAATTTGGAGGGACGTTCATCGCAAGCAAAACAATTTGGAGTGACTCAGCGTAAATAAACGATTATATGATCTAATCTTTTTTAAACGAATTTAAGTCGTGAAAACCGTTTTGATTAAATATCTTAGTCAACAACAACAATCGCATCTTCATTACGCACTTCTTACGATAAGACTTTGAATTTGTAAGTCAGTAAGTAGTACATTTTATTTTATTCTTAATTAGAAAAATTCTGAAAAAAATTAAACGAACTTAAGCCTTAAAAATCCTTAGAGATTTAAATATCTTGGGAAGACAAAAAAAAAAGTGTACGCTTACGGTAAATTTCTTTCTCGATCTTTCAAAGCCTATGGCGATTTAGCCGGTAAGAGTGTCATTAGGAAGTCGTGCATTACGCGGTATAACGCTGAAAAGGCAGTAACTGTCACAGAACGCAGGTTCTCGCCGAACCCGCACACGTTCGATGAACAGGGTGTCTCACCAGTAGGGTATTTTGTCTTTTTTTATTTTAGTATCGCGAAGGCTTCTTCATTTTCCGAACGTTCTATAATCCACGGGTGCCAAGAAAACCTGCTTCAGCCGCACGTCCTTCTTTCGGTATCGTCTGATATGTCGTACAGTAGTATTATGGTAGTAGGCTTTTTATTTTTTTTCTCTCGTAACCACTATTAAACAACATTGCCGGTGGAAATCAAACAAAGAATGCAGGAACAACACATACGATTAACTGCATGGTGATACACTGCAAATCCAAGTGGGTTGTTGTAACACAGCTACATGTATTACCTTGTGGTTAAATTTTACACATTTCCGAGTGTGTTATTTCAGGTTTCGCTTCATGCGTTTTGTATTACACACTTAAGTGTATTATTTCTATGCATGTTTGGTGTGCTATTTGATTATTTTCTATACACTGCATGCGTGTTGGTTTAAAGCCTCACAGCCCGTCTACTAAATGCATAGAATATTTCATAAATCCAAAATAGAATGTCGAAAATAGAAAAATCCAAAATAAATGCTCAACTCAGAATTCTACATCAATGATTATTTATTATAATTCGTCATTCTCAATCGGAAATTATTTTTTTCGAAGAAAACATTTCGCCTACACATGGAATGAAACTAACAACCTACCTGCTTATAATATAAAAAAATAGAAGGAAAAATGGGCCCACAATCAGACTAGTCTTAAAAATCATAGAATGGGTCACTCTATTTTAGAGAATAATAAAAAATAAAAAATGGCAATCAACTAAAAAAAAAATAGTTTCCACTTTCAAAGGAAAATATACGTGGTCCAGTATAATTGATAATTATTTTCATATTTTTTCCTGAAAGTGTGCGTCAAACTGGAAAAAAATATATATATATTGACATTTGTCGATATCTCAATTAGTTCAGGAGTTAACAGCGTTTAAACGTTTCCAAACGTTCAGAAATCGACATTTTTTGGAAAATTATTACTCCCAAAAGAAAAGAGACAAAAATCTAAAAATTGCTGTGGATATCCTTTCCATGGGGTACAATTTTACAAAAAAAAATCAGGAAGATCAAAAATGGTAGGCGTCACGGGTTAAGTGAAATGGCGTGGCATGCCTCATATATAATTCCTCTTTCTCTCTATATGTCTGTCTCTCCATTTGATGGAAAAACTATACAAGACAAGTTGTTTATGGCATTTACATGTGTTAATTCATAAAATTACACACTTTTCGTGTAACAAATAACACACATGGATTTTCAGTGTACTGATATGATGTAGCCTAATTGTTATGTTAGGTCCCGTTCCATTTTTCGCCAAAAATTGTCGAGATGAAATAAAAACATTTGACTTTGGAGGTAGCGAGTGGTATTGGTTATTTTATGGATGGAGATACCCTAACCATGTTGATTGTTGTAGCTGGTTCGGTTATTATTATTCCATTTGGATAAGAATTTGCATGTCCTGATTATTGGCACACCTACTTGTCCTTCTTCGTGATCCATTCTTTGAGGAACAATTGGACGATAAGAAATGGTAAAATTTTAGCTACGTTTATACACTTTTATATACGTTCCATATACTTTTACAGCCAGGAAAGAAAGCTACCAACAGTGAAATTTGAATATTTTTTGTTCCTATGGTTATTTGTAACTTAGTATTTTAGTGTTCTACGGAGAACAAAACGACGCAGTCGCGTTTGGATGTAAGTATTGATTTTGTGATTTCAACACACACGTTTTGAGGGTTCGAAATTGGTTACGGGACTTGTCTTAACAAAACTTTGGTTGCTCAATCAACCCACTAGCAACCAAAGTTCCTGCTGAATCCAATCAAATCTACTACCAACTCTTTCAGACCATTTGCCCGATCCTATTTGCATGAAGGTTGTGGGTGAGGTACATACGTCAGTGCGTGCTCCAAAGTAATTGTACTATGTACAGTAGTGCCGGTAATGGATGTACGAGTGCACCGTATGATTCGCGTCTAAACAACCACAGCGGCACGATTTTCATGATAAATCAATTTTATAAATTCATTTAAAAAATAATAGCTTTTAATCAAAAGTAAAATGGTAAAACAGGTACCTAAAATATTGAGTCGTCCGGAAAGTTTGTGCCGATTTTTCAATGTGCCAACTACCGAAAAACGGCACGAACTTTCCGAAAAATCCAATAATTTGTATTTCTATTATCGTGGAATAAATAAGTATGCGGGGTAGTTTTTTTTAACCTCTATGTACATCAAGACTCAAGCAGTACTTAAGCATGCAGCTCAAACAACTTGGAGGAGGTTTGCTATTGAATGTAGGCCGAATCAATTAGGGAAATGAAATGTTATAAAGTGTTCATAAACACATGGGACATTGAGGGGAACACCATTTACCAGCTTCAAAAAATCAAAAGCAGGAAAATCAGTAATATCTCGTTTATCTGACCTTCGATTAATCGACGTTCCGCATTATCCGAGTCACCCAACTCATCCGAGTCCTCCGCATTATCCGAGGTGTATCCTCGGATAATACGAAGAATCTTGGATAAAACAGTCCTATATTGCCACTGTATTATCCGT
Source organism: Ophion ventricosus (assembly GCA_963932345.1). Taxonomy (NCBI): domain Eukaryota; kingdom Metazoa; phylum Arthropoda; class Insecta; order Hymenoptera; family Ichneumonidae; genus Ophion; species Ophion ventricosus. Next base: position 8,109,033 of record OZ010711.1, on the reverse strand, counting down.
ATTATCCGAGGTACACGCTCCCCATATTACCTCGGATAAACGAGGTTCTACTGTACAAAGAAGCTGAAGGACTAATGTATGGCGCTGGGATCGCTGATTAGACAGTCAAAATCATTCAGTTTCCACTTGTTAAAACATTAAACGCATTTTTCTTAAAGGTGCATTCATCAAAACTGGTAGTATGATTTCTCAAAAACTATTCAACCAATTGTGATGAAATTTGGCAAACATCTTCCTTATACTATCAGTTACTCGGCAAATCAAAAGAACTGGTGAAATTGGAATAAGAAAATATCGTTTTTTTTTCGCAAAATGTAGAGATGTTTACAAACTCCTGATTTCAAAATTCGCAAATCAATAAGAAAAAAAACAAGATATTTACTAACGATCACTGCTAAGCATATTAACACTTATATAAATACTTATCGCATGAATACTTTATAAACTTTATATTTGAAAAGAAATTCAATATATAAAAACTATCTCGTTACCTATTTCGATCGAAATTGTCGATCCATTGTTTGCCATTTCGATGTAGGGTAGGGAGGGGCATGTTGAGCAGTCAGGTAAGTTGGCCAATCTAAATATTTGGAAAACTAAGCACCGCACGCTCGTGCATCAAATGGCGGAAAGAGAGGTATGAGGAAGGGAACACATCACTCCTTCGCCCGTTGCCATGCGGTGCACGAGACGTTAACGCGGGACGTTTCATAATTTTTGCACCCAAAAGTAAAAAAAACACTTGATTGAAAGATTTTCTTCTACCATTGTATGAGAAAAAATATTTCAAAGTTCATTGCAATTAATTTTATTGTTTCAAAACCTAAATAATTAACAAGCAACTGTTGGTTTATTACTGCATTGTACCAAATCATGTGGCATACGTCTGATTTTTTAATGCAATTCTTACTTTGCCCAACTTACCTCATACGCATGCTCAATTTATCCCACTATCGGGGCAGATTGATCAAGTATGGCCTTAGTCATTTGAAAGCGATTATGTGTGAAACAATAAGGATAACAGAAATTTCGTCTACAGACTTTTTTCCCAGATAAATTTCCTATTGACAAAAGTAGGTTTCATTTTTATACGGCAGATAATTCCAAACTTGCTCAACATGCCCCTCCCGACCCTATTGTTCGTTCAGAGTTATTTCCAGATATAGCCTCGTATGAGCATTTTGCTAAATAAAAAAAATTGTCAATTGGGAAGAAATTTTAATTGCATATTGAAAAGATAAGTGCTATTAATGTCTATATTTCTGGTTTGAACGAAAACTATGATTCTAAGGCTCTGAGAGGTTTCGAGATACGCTGCATCAACTGTATAAACTTCGAATTAGACCTCGTTGAAAAATACATTTTGTTTGGTTCAAAAAAATGTTTTGAACTTAGTGAAGTCGAAAATTTCAAATCCTCCCTCATATGTAAATATCTGCGTATTGTCGTGTATGCGTGCATATGTATACTTATAATTATTATTATCAGTTCGTGCATATTAACGATCGAGAGCGACGAAACGAAGGAATGAGAGCCGAGAATTGGCAAACAAACAAAAAAGTGCCAACGGAAATAAAGTTGTCTAATGATTACTTCGTGTGGAGGTGTGGCGCCAGATCAAATCGGCGTGCATGTTCGAGGGCCATAACATCTTCCGCATGTTTTTCGGCGCACCTCTCGATGGTCGTCTCCTGTCTATGATCATCGCTTCCTACTAGGCTCATGATTGGTTGATTATTATACCTCTGATCTCGTCCATAGGAGTTTTGATATGCGTGCCTATATGTAACAATGGAGTACGAGTAAAATTGATCCCGAATTCGACGTAACTATTGAATGTCCAAGGAGCGAAACGTGTAACTTGTTTCTACACACACACACTCACACATACAAATATCTTTTTGGAAGTTTCGAGTTCTTAGGCACTACTTTCTAGTCATGCCCAAGGTCTTGAAGTTTTGTGTAATGAGGAAGTACGGTGGGGTGTTGCTTTGAAGACGTTCAAACAAAAGCACAATGCCTTTTTTCTTCGTCACGCATATAGAGGATAAAACAGTGATAATAAAGTCGGGTAAAATTGTTAACGAACGGGAACATTACAATCGAACAGGACAATAAGCGTCGTACATTTCTATCTTCTTATCCGAGGAGCATCCAACTTCGCATTACGGACTTGAACCAACAGAAGCACACCGTACACGCCTTAAAGGGGGCAAATAAGGGAGAATGGGGCACAATGTGTCACGGGGCACAGTGAGCCACGTGCGGTTTCTTGGAGCTTTGTAGATCGTAAATTCCAAATTTTTATGTGTTGGACTGCGATTTATATTAGGTTTCGTTAAGCCTGAAAGAAAGTCGATAGCAGGTCACAAATTATTATTGAAAATTATTGAAAATTATTGAAAATTAAAAATTGATTTGGGGCTTGGAAAAAAAATATTTCGCCCGCCGGGAAAACGTAAAATATAATGACACTTTCTGTAGCAACTCCGGTTTTCGGTCTTAATTGATAGTTTTATTATTTATGATACACTCAGTGACTTGTGTTTTTCCTTCCGTAGTTTAATTAATAGTTATTTTCGTCAATAATCAAATATTTTACTAGTGGCGTACAATGTGTCACCGAGTGGTGGAGCAAAATGAGTCGACTCCCAATGAGGAAACAAAGATGTGACGACGCTCCGAAGAAGCGCGATGTGTCATGAGCAACTGTCAAGCACATGCGGTTTCTCGGAGTTTGTAGCGTGTAAAATCCGAAATTGTTGTGTTGGTTCGTGATTTATATTCAGTTTCGGCTGGCCTAAAAGAAAATCAATAGCAGCTTACGTAGAATTATTAAAAGTACAAAATTAATTTGAACTTAAAAAAAAGTTCAGTATTGGCTATTTTTTCGTCGTCTACATGTATTTTTCCCCTTAATTACGGTTTGAACTCCTTGTCTACTTTTTTTTCTCTAATATTTCTAATACCGAATAAAGCGGTTTCACGATATTGCATTTCTGCCCGTATAACTAGTTTACGTTCAATTTATTAATTGTTTTCACCATCATTTTTTCCTGCTAACCTTTGTTATCGTCTCGTATTTTCCGATACATTACGGAATGCTTCAAAATTCGAATAATGTTTTCATAAATATACGCAATATTCTGTTTAATGAATCTCTCGTAAAATTAATCTGTTTGTTTTTTTTTCACCGCTTTGAAGCTTAGGTGCGTACTCCTATACTACCTTACCCTACGAATATAATGGTAATAAACAAGAGTTTTGCACCTATATGTTTGGTGATAGCAGTCAAAAGCATCAGTCTATAGTCATATTTGTCCGTTTGATGACTTAATTTTTCCGTTCGAAACAGTTGAATTTGCGGAGGGCAGAGGGAAACTACACCGTCGATAGAGCCGGTTCGTACCAAGAGCCCCAGGTAGGAATGCGAGTCAGCTACAGCACGGCCATCAGAGGTACTTCGGTCAGTCACCTTCTCAGCTGTGATTCAATGAGCTAGCCAGTGCCCGTCTAGGTGGTCACCAACCGCACGATAAGAACCACGCGGAGCATATCCAAGCCGAATACTGACCGCGAACCCATCACGGTGAGGTTTTGGGGCATGGATTTATGACGGCGGAATCCCAAATTACCGGGATAGCGGTGGAAGCTGCTGTGCAAAAACCCTGCTCACCCTGTAAATATCTATATAGGTACTGGTAGAGACGGCATATAATTGCGGCAATCACCCGCCTCAGTAGTGTCGACTGTGTTCATGATGTACATATTACAGTATACGTATTGGACACGTTGAAAAGTTGCAATTCCTGTCAAATTAACAATGATCTCCACAAAGTTCATGACGCGTTGAGGATCGCATTAACGGATTTACTATCTACACGGAAAGAAACGTCCATGGTATTTACAACAAACGCCCATGGTAAAAGAGAAAATAGTAAAAAAAATTATAGTTTATTAATACCGCAATTATAATATGGTTAACATAATATGGAAAAGTACATCTAAACATGCAATTTGGGTAGTGTGCTTGGCTATCTATTATCCCCGAAGAGATTATCAACTATTGTAAAAGGTTTGACAATATAGATATGGTTAAGGTAGTATGTGCACGAACCTCCTTATTAGGAAAAAAATTGATTTTTTTGTATGTCGTAGTATAGACATACAGAATGACGTCCGCGAAAACTCAGCATGCCTTACCGGCTAGATACAATAGTAATTAATTCACGAAATCAATGCATTAAACCCATACCATATGGGGAATCCGTGCGGACCGAACTTTGAGACAAAAATAATAGTAGTTCGCGAATAGATATGAGCTATGCGAAAAGCGATAAATAACAAGAAAACTGTCGCGGTTACGTATGTTGCATACAAAATATAGGTTATGGGATATTTCGAGCAGATATTTCGATTGAATCGACTAATTTTTGCGTTCGCTAGCCGTGTCTGTCATGGCGGGAGAGATGGCGTAGATTTGGCAAAACCGCATGGCGTCAGCTGTGTTCGTATCCGGGAGGCCGAATCGAGCCGGTCAATTTGAATGCAACGACAAAAGTTGTAGATTCTTTAGGCGAGAAATTTGCTCATTAATCATAAATAATTATGGATTGAATATTATATAATGAAGTTTTTATCATTCTTTTTTATCTTCGCGGGCGTTTTTTGTACTCCATATTGTATGTAAGACCGAAGTTACATACGCACATTGCACACACACTACACAGATGCTTATACACACGGACGGCATAAACAAACTTTTGACATTGATCGGAAGCGGCTGAGGACAGCGTTGCCACGAATATTTCCAGAATTATGAAATAGCGGACGGTGAGACAACTCAAGTCAAATCTGATTGCTATTTTAATACTTTACTTTTCATAATATAATGCACACAGTTATCACATACACTTCTCAAATAATTATTTTCCATATCATATTTATTATTGTACCTAAATGTATTATATTTTGCATTTTTCAGATTCGAAAATTGATAGATATTCTGTTGACTAGTCAATCCGCTAGTACTACCTTAATTCAGTGCTAGCACAAAAGCGACGCATAAGTCCTAATGTTGTATAGTGTTCATTAGGTTTTGTTCACGTCAAACTTCTACTATTCTATTTAACTCTTTGTGGTCACACTTCCAAATTCAATCGCGGTGGTCACACTTGGGTCGATTCTACCCAATCAGTTTTCACAAAAGTATTGTGACCAAACTATCCATCCGACGTCATTCAAAAAATTACGAAACATGCTTTGAAGTTTCTAGATGATGCACGAAAAATATATCTATAAGAAATAAAATGGCGACATGTTCAAAAAAAATCATGAAGAGGTGAAAACGCAAAAAAGACACTTGTTCACTAAAAAAAATCATAGTTCGGTGAATTTTCAAAATTTTTTACCTAAAATTTTGACGTGATACTCCTTAGATATGCTGCTATTGGGAAAAAATAGTAGCATAGTGCGCGTTCCAAAAAAGGTATTTATTCCGACATGTGAAGAGGCTAAATTTTATGGTATTAGGATACTTCAAACTTCAGGTAAGTTGGTGAATACAGTCCCAATCGAAGTCGGGAACTATTATATATTTACGCCAAAAAATGATTGACGGGTCGATTCTGCCCAGGGTGACCACGAAGGGTTAAGTTTGTACAATTAATATGGTTGACATTAACGTTTGTCGAGTATTATTTGCTTAAAGACCTTATGAAAAGTGACTATTCGAAAAAAATGATGGTAATGTTTACTTATAGCGAAGACGTAAATCATTTGCACCTAGAATAAGCACGGCTTGGTAGTTTTAAGAACTACGGGTTTTTTTCAAACAGTTACATAGTATGTTTGTTGCATTGCAAAAATAGAATATCAGTTCGACACTTCTTCTGGTAGTTCGCCTTCTGTTCTTTTAGGCCATACATTACTATGCATACAGGGTCTCACAAAAGTAACGGGACGGCTGAATATTTCCGCAGGTAAGACAATTTCCCAAAATGTTAAGGTCGTTCTTGAAGTAACTATTCCCAAGGAATTCAATGGTGACCTTCATTTTGACCTTGGCGATGTCCTTCAAGGTTATTTCAAGGTCAACTTTGGTTTTTCAAATGGGAACCCCCTTTTTTGACATCGGCAATCGATAGAGCGGGAAATTTTACGTACAAATATCTACTTAAGTCACCGGTCCCCTTTGACCTTGAAGGTCACTGCAGGGTTAATTAAACTTAAACACGCTATGGATACCTCGGACAAGAATAGAAGCTTCTTAAATTCTATCGTTAAGACCAAAGTTATCAATTTTAACAGGGCGCATCTAGTGGTGACATCGATCATGACCTTGACCATGACCTTCAAGGTGATTTCAAGGTCAACTTTAAAGAAATATGAGAATCAGTACTTTTGAGTTTTGAAATCAATAGAACGAACAGTTTTACGTTTACATTCATAAATTCTTTTGCTTTAAAGTCTTATAAATTCAAACAAGGTCTGGATACCTCGGGGGGTAGAAGCTTTTTAAATTGTTTCACATCACATTTTATAACTTGCGTAAGAGTCCTCTTCACTATTCATACTGTGTTTAAGTTGAATTAACCCTACAGTGACCTTCAAGGTCAAATTCGACCGATGACTTGAGTACATATCTGTACGTCGAATTTCTCGTTCTATCGATTGCGGATGTCAAAAAGGGAGTTTTCATTTAAAAAAAAAAGTTGACCTTGAAATCACCTTGAAGGTCATGGTCAAGGTCCCGATCGAGGTCACTACTAGATGCGCCTTGTTAAAATTGATAACTTTGGTCTTATCGATAGAATTTAAGAAGCTTCTATTCTTGTCCGAGGTATCCATACTGTGTTTAAGTTTAATTAACCCTGCAGTGACCTTCAAGGTCAAAGGGGACCGGTAACTTAAGTACATATCTGTACGTAAAATTTCCCGCTCTATCGATTGCCGATGTCAAAAAAGGGGGTACCCATTTGGAAAACCAAAGTTGACCTTGAAATAACCTTGAAGGACATCACCAAGGTCAAAATGAAGGTCACCATTGAATTCCTTGGGAAAAGTTACTTCAAGAACGACCTTAACATTTTGGGAAATTGTCTTACCTGCGGAAATATTCAGCCGTCCCGTTACTTTTGTGATACCCTGTATAGCAATTTTCAATCTTTTTGGTGTATTTGATTAAAAACTAACAATTAAAACTGATTATTGTATAGGGCACTGCGTAAGCCTACAAAACCCAAATAAACACGTCGTATCTGATATCTGTAAAGTTAAATAGGTTAATTGATAGTTTTAATTATTTCTTAGAACAATTAAAAAAGTTAATTGCAATTTTTCATTGCGAGTTACAATTAACATAGATTAATCCAAATAAGTTAATTGCAATTAAATTAATTGCAATTACTTTTTTAGTTAATTAACACAGCCTATCGATAAATTGTATTTTCTGCGAGTGAGTGGAAGGGAGCCTTAAATGGATAAAATAATTGTGGCATGGCACTACTTGCTATTTCGATTAGGATTTATTCAGGATGCGATGTTTAATCACCAAACAGACTATTTTTGGCATTCGTGTCAAAACTAAGCATTTTAAGAAATAATTGGCTTGTTAAACCCGAATATTCGATATCTCATAAGGAAAATCATTCATCGAATTAAGCCAAACGGTATACATTATATTGAATCTAATGATACGTTCTGCTAATGATGCAAGTGACGGGATTGATAATTGGGCCTATGCAGAGTGCCACAAAAGCGATTTGCAGCGCACAGAAACGGGCGACTAGCGTGCACTGGAACATCAAAATACGGGCGATAACTTCGTCGAGGAGCTTAAATAAAAGCTGAAGATATTATTGCCGTTGCTGTGAATTAATTACTATATGGAGCAAGAATCGCAGATTGAAGGTAGAATTTTATATATATATTTATTAACTGCTAGTCTATACGCGAAAGCACATGCTTTCAATTCAATTGTTGAAATAATAATTGTAATGAAACAAAGCATTTTGGAAAAAAAACTTTCAACTAGAAACGGTTTCTGTATCAATTTATAACTAAAAAAAAACATTCACTTTCTTGCTAACTCTAATAGTAATGGAGATATAGAAACAATAAAAATTTACCTCGTCATCTGACATGCGTCGTTCCATCTTCCTCCTTCATTAAAGTGTCTCTGCTTATAGCTCTATTACTAACAGAGTGTACAAAAATGAATGAAACCTTCATTGTTGTAAATGCATAAAGGAACATTTTTCAATCGGAACTTTTTTTTTCTAAAATGCATCGTTTCATCACAATTATCATTTAAACGATAAATTTATTTATAAAAAAAAGGAAAAAAAAACTTCTAGAAAAAATAACTTTCATATGCGTATTCTTCATACCCAAAAACATGAAAAGAAATAACAAACATATTGAACACACAGCTAAATATCTGCGCAAAATATAGATTTTACCAACTTTTTTTTCGAACCTTTGTTCTGGCTATAGGGTATTGATCTACAAATACAGTGTGCTCAAAGATAAATGCATTTAGGAAATTCGGTACACACAAAGGTAAGAAAGAATTTCCGAATTTTGCGGGCATCATCCAGTGTTGGGCGTTAATCAATTAAATTTTCAATCAGTTCATTAATCGACTAAAAAAGTAATTGCAATTAACATTAATTGCAATTAACTATTAATTGCATGCTGCAATTAATTTATATGGATTAATCTATGTTAATTGCAACTCGCAATTAAAACAATTGCAATTCACTTTTTTAATTGTTCTAAGAAACAATTTAAACTAACAATTAACTTATTTTACTCTACAGATATCAGATACGATGTGTTTGTTTGGGTTTTATAGGCTTACGCAGTGCCCTATACTTGTTAGTTTTCAGTTTTTTTTGTTGAATCAGTTTTAATTGTTAGTTGTTAATCAAATACACCAAAAAGATTGAAAATTGATTAATTTCTAATTGTGGAACATCACGATTAACAATTGATTACTTGTTAATTGCGACTACAGCGATTAACAATTAATTAATTGTTAATAGTGAGTTGTCACAATTACAATTAATTAATTGTTAATTGATATAGTCGTAAATAACAATTAATTAATTGTTAATCTTTAGTTACCCTAGCAATTAAATTTTGCCCAACACTGGCATCAGCCGGGGAATATGTGTTTTGAGGAACCTACAGTATATAGTATCACAAGATCCATTGAGCTACGGTTCATTGCCGGAATAGATTAATTGGATTCGCGTCCGGACAAATAAAGCGAAAGACGGGGAGTGGCTGACCGAGATAGACCGATAACAGAGAGAAAAGACGAATGGTGATACAATCATCTTTGATGCTGTATTGGACGACCTCAGAAGAATAGAATGACGAGTATCCACTCGCATAACGCGGCCTACACGGAGAAAATGTTATGCGAAAAATGACCATGTATTTTTATATTAGAACCATGTATTTTTATATTAATTATGTGGTTTGGAAAATTTTTGACAGTTGCGCATAATAATTTTATCACCATAGTATTCGAAAATTATCTACTAGCGCATTTTTCTTGTAGATAGCAATACATTTATTGTTTTCCAAACAAATTTTTATTGTAAAACGGTGAAATTTATGCCCAGAACGTTAATTTTTTTTTTTAATCAATGTTTTGGTTCGTTTGCTGAGAAAAATGAAACATACGATAAAACCATGTTTAAACTAGATTTTACTCAGACTTAAACTTTTTATTCAAGTAATAGGGTAATCAGGAAAAGTTGCTCGAATGGAGAAGTTTTTTTTAACGCCTTTTACGGTAAAGTTCTGATTCTCAAGAAATAAGTGTATTTGTAACGCCAAGTATGAATGTATTTTTAAAAAATTTAACATTTTCTTAAGAAGAATTTATTTAGCATACCATGGAATATTATTGTCATTGATGAAATATACGTATCATTGGCATTATTTAATTATCTATTACACTTATCCATTATCTATTACATTTAAGGGAAAACATATATACAGCGGCATGAAAAAATCAATTTTTTTTCACGTAAAATGTTATAAGAATCGTTAAAAACGTTTTTTTTTTTCAAAACTACATTTGTTAAGTTGTGGGAAACATAACTTTAAAACGAGTTGATCGATCGTGCTAATACTTGTTTATAAAAATTTACTATTAAAAAGTATTCTTTTTATTGCAAAAAACAACGAAAATTTTGTGTGAAATAAATTTAAAAAATTCTGGTGTCCCATTTTTTTAATTTTCAACTTTTGTGATGTTTCTTAAGTATGCCGATCCCAGCATTTGGATGTTAAAATACTAAAAATTGTCGGCTCCTATTTATCAGATCAATATAAAAGTCGTTGGATTTCCGACAAACGGACAACTGCCGCCAAAAGCTTCCTAGGAGACCACGCCCTAACGTCATCATTTTGCAATATTTTTTAATGAAAAAATGTATGTAAGCAGTTCAATTATGTAATAAATTGTACATGAAGTTTCATAAAACTGAAATGTTTTGTTCCTTTCCAAAAAAAAGATCAAAATCGGCTATTGTTTGGTCGTCTACATATCTTTTCCCCCCTTAAATAACCTCTACCATCTCCTTTCTCAAATTTTTACCTAGAAAATGACTACCAATTATAGATCATTATTGACTGGTCGAGGACCAATGAGCATAAAACGTTAAAAAAAATCTTTCCAAAAACGAAAAAGAATACAGTTTAACTGGAAATTCCTGTGCTACAACATAGTAAAATTTTCATGGGACCACAGTTCGCATTTCACTAAGTTAGAATAGCAGTTGTTCGTAAATCATAAATTGTGTTTCCTTAAAACGTTCTCTCTTCAACAAATCACGATGTGCTACGGTTAAAATCAGGTAATGTCGATATAGTAACGCATTTTCACAAGCCATAGTAAGCATTCCGACAAATTCGGGTTGAAAATTCGTATAAAACTGTTCTGGGTCCAAATAATTTTGATGACTGACAATGGTGTGTCAATTTGATTCTCTCTTCGCCTTTCTCATCGTCTCGGTCATTGATTTTCTCCATTGTGCAGTTGTACTCACACAGTCTAGCTATCTCTTTGTTTGAATTTCTGTGATTACAGTTTCACAGTCCACAAAGAGATTACTTTTTGACTCCTTATGTACATGTAGACGTTTACATGCGCACACAATGATAAAGTATTCTCCATCGGTACTTCGAAAAACCAGCGCTCTATGCATATATGTACTCGTATACATAAAAGAAGTCTCAATTGTTTAGAGTATACCATGCTTGAATCTTCAGAAACATATTGGATAGTTGGCGAACAGAGGTAGCCGTGACATTGATAGCAGTGTACTTGATGATGATACTCGAGATTACATTCTTCTATAGCAAGAGGCGACTGTCTTTGTTGAGCTAAAATGAGGTGGAGACAAACCACGGTGAAAAAGGGACGCAAACTTTCATACATACGTAGGGGTGAACAGAAGGAAGGGCGTTTTACAATAACGTTGATTGAGATTCATCACGTGCGAACAAAAGGCCTTTTCTGAAACTGATACAGGGATAGTTGAATAGTGATTTGCCGCCAAAATCTTCTCTGGTCTTCGCTTCTTGCTGTTTTTATTATGCATTTATCAAATTCTCTAGAAAAAAAAAACGCTTGAAGTTCTAGCATTGCTATTCTCATGATTGTTCGTGCCTGTCTGTGCCACCCTCTTCAACTCTACAACCGAAAGACTCTCATTCCTCGCACTCTCTGATATCAGGCACCCGTTTAGAAGACAATATCCCCACATATCCTGGGGTGATGATCAAAGCTCGATAACGCAAATCGTGCTTTCAAGTTTACGAGCAAATCAAGATTCCCTATAAGTGGATCTGTCTATATACGTTGGTGCATCACTAATCGAGCATATACCTAGTCCGATTTATCAAAAGTATACGTGTCGTCGTACAATGGTAGCTGCTTCAAGTATCAGGTGTGTGCATTCATTTTAAGGGATTTTCAAGAGATGGCGTAACTAGTAGCGGAAGGTTGTACGAATCGATCCCATGGGGTAGTGTGATCATTTTCAATTGCGGCGAAACTATTAACGCCATCTATTGATATTCTTTGATAAAACATAGCGTCTGGCACTCCCCCGCGTTAGTCAATTCATGATGGCGTTGGGCGAGATGCACTTGTTTTGACGGGAAAAAAAACAAAAATTGTGAGCTGTTGATCTAAGGTAAGGTTGACTTTAAGCTTAGGTAACTTTTATTGTATACTGTCAGTTGCAATCATCGTTGTGTTTGTGGCTTTATAATAGGCTCAATTTGATTTTTTTGGTTGGCGTGCTAACAGTGGAACACTTATAGTTTATGTTACCGACCAATAAATGAAAAAGTTGGGTTCGGGGCAAGATGATTCCTGTCTAGGTGAACAAGATGATCCCTAGGGATCAGCTTGTACACAAATAACGTACCTACTTTATATTTGTTAAATATTTTCTCGTATCATATTAAATATTACCATATTATGGAATTATCATTATTTATAATTTTATCATTATTTATTATGTTTCAATAATTTTATTATTATCATTTACTTATTATTTATTATTATTTATTATGATTATCATTATTAATTTTACCTAAGTGATTTAAGGCTGGCTGTAGAAGACTGGTTTAGTTTGATTCTTGTTTGGTAAGATAAAACTTATAATATAATTCTAAATATCGAATTCCTTGCTCTTATCTCAATGAACTTCGGAAGGTATGTTTATTAAAGGGCGTAGAGGTGCATTAAGAAAGGATTTTTTCAAAAATCAACTCCTACAAGGTTGAAATGGGATGTAAACGTTTGTATGGAAAATAGATTTTGATCAGTTATGTTTATTCGTAGTAAGCAATTTTAATGAGGTTTATTTTTTAATTAATCGTCTTTATTTTAGCTTTTTTCAATTTGAATGTAATCTGTTCAGACACCTCGGCCCTGAGGCCCTACTAGTTTGAAGCCAAATTCCACGTGGGCGAAGCCGCAGGCGGAAGCTCGTCTCAGATGAGATGAGGAAAACCACAATGAAAAATGGTATATAACGTTTGAAATTTATTGTGTAAGTAATTGATGTGAGAATGAATAGTCTGGGAAATCTCAGAATCATTCAGTACATGATTGGTGTGCATTCAATTATAACGTATTGGAAATCTGATCATTTTCTCATCCGGATTTTCCATATATATCTTTACCCAACTGTATAACAATATTGTGAATAATTCAACTGCTCGAAAATCGTGTTCGTCGAGCGGCGCGACATATTCACCCTTAAGAGGTAAAAGCCCCTGATCAAGTTGAATATTAATAAATACAAGTGAATAAAAAAATAAAAATTCTTATCTAGCAATCTGAGATTTGGTCTACATATAATGTTACTTGCGAGTAATTTTACTTTACATGTGGAACATATATTGGAGAATTCCAGATTTCGCCTACTTTCGCCTATGATTATATCTCTCATGCATCTTCAATAAAAAATCGTTTCATTCTGATCAAGCTATGAATTATAACGCGCCCCATTTTAGGCAACGAATGCATGTACCAATTCTTCCAATGCATGTTGCATTTGTTTTCTGATATAATAATTTATTGCACATATTGTCCAACATTTAAAGTATGTTCATGAATTTTTTCATGGCTATCTGACTGATAGGTTTTGTGTACCAACAGTTTGAAAATGGACTTGGTCAATTTGACCCAGTGTGACAAGCATGTTTCTCGAGGTAAGTGTGACCACGAAGGGTTAAAAAACTGAGCAAAGCGTGATTATAGGGTTAGGAATATCGTATTAAATAATTAAGTGGTTTCTCTATTTCGTTCGTTAATAATACTCGAAAAAAATATGTGAATTTTGAGCTCGAACGTTTTGTCTTCGGACATTAACGGAACTTGTAGGTTGAACGTGGCAACACCGCGTTAACTGGCTTTGTCGAGTGAGCCACTTACAGTCAAGCATTAACTGGCGAGCATTTCAAAATCGGCGGGTGCTTGAAACGTACATAGCATTACCGCATTTGAATGCTCTTGAAGTTTGCATCGTTGGAATGCAACGAAACGTCTTCTTTATCTTTTCATTTCCTCCTTTACATTATTTTAAAAATTCATTTTTCCAAATTGAGATTGTAAATCTCCAAATAAGCAAATCGAAAAGTTGTACGAGGCATTTTCGTAGTTAAGTTTTGCCAAAAAAAAAAATGGAGCAAATAAAACATCACCACTGTCTTTGCGTCCCAACGATGCAAACTTCGACATCGTGCAATTGAACTTTATAATAAAATGCATTAATTCGTCCGCTCGACATTTTTAACGTTTTTTCGCCTTTGTTGAATCAAAAACTCTTTATAAAACGTTATGCGTTGAACGTATTTCACCATTTAAATAACGAGGAGCCTACGACACTTTAGCTATAGTCAGTCGTGCTAGTGGCAAAAACTGCCGCTGTTGCCAAGTCCATCGGTTATTTGTTCTTGAATGAAATTGCAACATATTTATATTTAATTGCAGTAATGATAAGTATTAATATCATTTTCCGCCTTCGAAATATTTTTCAACAGCATTATTAGTTGGAAATTTCCGAATAATCATTAATTTTTACATATCATTTTATTCGCAAGAAGTTGGCATCCTGCCGAAATCTCATTGTATTTTCATCCCCAATCTTGCAGCCAAGGAACGGTATTGAAGCATCTTAAGGGATCAGTATCAGTCTATATTCGGAAATTTTTGATTTTCTAAAAACATCAGTTTCGTATACTACATACCTGTAGAAATACGGTAGAGAACGTTATTTTTGTCGCAGTGACCGATAAGAGGCTAAAAAGAGTGATACAATAGAAGCGTCTCTGCGCGCAACCGCCGTGTTGAGCGTCCAAAGCTCGCAGAACAGAAATCCAAAACCAAAAATCCCAAAAAAGTGAAGCTTTTGAAGAAGCTGAAGGAATAATGTATGGACCAGGCATTGCTGATTGAGGGTAAGAGGCTTTTTAAAAAAATGTATGTACAAGAGAAACTTTAATCGTGTTTTCCTTAAAACAAGGTTTTTGACCTTGTCGACATGATTTTGGAAAAACTAGTGCACCGATTAGGCTCGATTTTACAGGGAATATTCTATGCATGTATCTCTTCGATCCCTACTAACGGTACAAATATTCATTAATATTTACTCCTATTTTTAAACAATTAAAGTTGTAAAAAACAGTTGATAAATTGAAAAGTGCGCCATTTCGTTTTCTTTTTATCGGGGGTGAAAGTTTTTCGTAGGGGTCTTAACTACAACTCCACTTTATAATAAAATATTCGACTTTTTGTTTTCAGATGCTCCAAAAGTTAAGATTTCATGTCGACAAGGTGAAAGCAGGCGTAACTTCAGGCTCCCAGATCACCAAGATAAATAAAAAAAAATGTGTACTTTGAATTTTCTATTGTTATGTGTAAAAAGAAAAATATCGAGATAAATTTTATTATGAAAAAAAAATATCGAAGATATGTGCAATAGATGGAGACTGATGCCTTTCAATTTTTTAGCAACCATATGTCACTACGCGATGCAATTATGTACTTATCCACTAAACCATCGGGTACACTAATTCATCCACCAATCGGTCAGAATAAGCCGATTCTAACTATAATATGCATTATTTTTCGGAAGCTGTAACGACTACAATAAGACAGAACAGTTTACGGTCAAAATTCTCGTGTAGCAACAACACAGCGGGAGAGAGCAGAGGGAATCGACTTTTACTACACCGTAATGGGGACACTGGTCGTCGTCGTGTTTGTCGGAAACCGCGTGCCTCGGGGCGATCCGAACCGGGCGAGCTGGGATCGACCATTCGGTATCCTTGCAAGAGCGCCACGGCTGAATATTCCACATTACGTTGCACATGCTTGATGAATCATGTTTACCGCAAGATACCAATATTTCGGAGAACATACGGGTATTTTTCTTCCTTTCATTATCGTTAAAAAAAATCTGTTTCTACTATTCACGAGTCGACGAACTTTTGTCAATAACCTTGATACTCGTGTGATGATTCAGCAAGATGTTTTATTCAATCTTTCAGTTTCCTTGGGTTCACTGGAATATCACGTCATATTGACGATATCGTGAGAACAATTAAGGCAGTATTCTAGTCTAGAGGCCTAAATTTCGGGGTTGATAAGAAGAAAAGAAAACGAAAAATATTTTTAGTACAGTAGAACCTCGTTTATCCGAGGTAATATGGCGAGATAATATGGAAAGTAGCAATATAAAGGGTGTCCTAAGATTCACGCCAGATTTAAATTTAGCGCCATTTGTGCGGTAAAGTGTTGCCAATGAAAAAAAAGACAGCGTGACAGCTGACGGTTTGAGGTTATTAAGGCCGTCTTCTAGTCTAGAATTTTGAAAAAATCGACTCTTCTTTTGCATATTTTCAATGTTTAGTATTTCAAGAATATACCCTCCAAAGGAAATTTGGAAATTCCAAATATTAACGGACGTCCAGGGGATTACGATCGGTCCTGAAAGTCACGCGTTCGCTCTCAGACGTGATGAACAGCGGATTCACCGCTCTGAACTCCGAACTTCTCATCATCAAAAAACATCAAAAGACTTCGATTTTGAAGAAGAAGGAGTATTTTATGGACCAGGAATCGGCGATTAACGAAATGTAAGTATATGTACCATTTTATGACTTAGATTGCCTGAAACTGTACTCGAATCTTTAAACGCGTTTTTCTCGAAACTATTTTTTTCGAGACGGTTGACATGATATCTGAAGTTGTAATGAACCGATTTAATTGAAATTTTTTGTGGACCTTCTCTATACACCCCTCTATCGCCCCTACCAGATTTATCGCGAAATTTTGTTACTAATTATTTTTAAAAAATCAACAATCGTGAAAAAAAACGGCAAAAAATGACCTTTTTTTTAAACAGCCGCCATTTTGCGAATTTTTTTTTTGCCTGAGGTAGGGGCTATAATGACATCCTTACTAATTAAGAATCTATTTTTTTTTTTCAGATGACCAGGAGGGTTGGAATCATGTCAACCAGGAGAGGCCGTTTTTTTTCCACCCCCACTTTACCAGCCTGCATCTACCAGAATTATGGATTTTTTTTTGCCAATTTTTTTATACAATGTCAAAGGATGAATAAATATGTGGTAAAAAGATAGATACGGAAATATTTTTTGTTTTTTTTTTTAATCGCATGTTGAAAAATCCCCAATTTTCAAGAAGACGGCCTTAAAAATAAAGCGCTACACGAAAGAACGCGTTTTCATTATTGAGCAATATTTTTTAAATAATTAAGGCTTGGCAGCTACAGTTCACCATTTTCGCACAAAATATGGTCGGAATAGTGATTTAACGTCATCAACTGTGAAGAGATTGATTAAAAAATTCCGGGAGACTGGATAGCAATTAGTGTTTTAGATACTCTGGCTGTCCTTTAACAAGTCGTTTAACACAAAATATCCAAGCATTTCGTGAAAGCGTTGCTGAGAGTCCAGGAACATGAATTCGGCACCGTCGTTAAGAATTGGACATTTCGTGAATCTCTCTACAGCGTATTCTCACGAAAGATTTGCATCTTCATGCTTACAGAGTTCAATTGACTCAAGAACTGAAGCCTAGTAACCACGCACAGCGAAAAGAGTTCGTTTAATGGATTATGGAACAACAACAAGTGGATGCTGATGATATCGAACAAAATCATCTTCAGCGATAAGGCTCATTTTCATCTTGATGGCTTCGTTACGCGACAAAATTGACATATTTGAAGTTCAGAAAATCCACGAGTGATTGTTGAGAGACAAATGCATATGCTATTCCATACATAACTCTATACCGTATACTTTATGATTCAATAAAAAAAATGTACAATTTTAAACTAAAAACCTGTGTTTTTTTATGAAAATTACTTCTTGCGTGAATTTTGGGACACGATTTATGACTACTTCACGTATAGGCATAGCAGATTCTTCCGTTTTATCCGAGATTCTCCGTATTATTCGAGGATACACCTCGGATAATGCGGAGGACTCGGATGAGTTGGGTGACTCGGATAATGCGGAACGTCGGTTGATCGAAGGTCGGATAAACGAGGTTTTACTGTATGCATTTTTTAGTCTTTTTTATTGATGTTTCAAGAACTTACAAAAAAAGATTTGTGCAAAAAAAAAGGGTTGAGCCGGTTGACATGATTCCTAAGTAAATATTGAGAATTTCGAAATTTCGTTTCGAGGACATATTCTTAAGGTATTACTGGATGGATATAAAAAATCGCTAAAATTCTTGAAAATTTGAGGTCGGATAGTTCTTGATAGAATTATAATACATGAATTATTTTAGAATTTTTCACTAAATGATTTAGTAGTTGTGAACATATGAAGTTAACACGGTCGCTTATGGAAAAACAGCTTCTGCAGACGTTAATGGTTGCATTGATTATGCTGAGTTTCAAATAAATCGACTGAGCAATTGTCGAGAAATTAATGTAAGTAATGAGTTTTTTAACGATGAATTAATAGCAATCATTAGAAAACTCAATATATATGGAGTTTTTGGGTATTTATTGATAATAATAAGACGATCTGGACGTATTGATTAAATTTAAAAATTGAGACATTTTTTTGTTTAACAGTTGAAACAGATATACAGTCTTCATTACTTTTTCATCACTGCACTCTTTTTCGACGGATAAAGAGACAGAGGAAACTATGCACGCTTGCTTTTCAATTTCTATATTCTCTCTGACGCTTTTTTTGTCTATTTCTATTGCGTTAAATCTCCATGAATACTCCTGTCCAATATCTGGATATATTGTAATATAACATTCGTAATATATCGTACAAATGTATATACCGTAAGGTACTCGTTAGTTATCGCTTTCTCGTGTTCGAGCTCGCGTTCGTGTCACGCCCTCTTATCTTCCTCCATTTTTACTTTTTCTTCGACTCTTTTATTCTTTCATTTGTTCTCTTCTTCGTCGATTGCATCTTCGTTTCCTTTTCTATGGTGATCTCCCTTACTGCCCTCCCCACTTTTCCGCCGATCTCTGGTCCTGCCGTTAATCAAACCGGTAGATCTGCTTACCGATTCCTCGACACTACTGCGGGTCGCGTATGTGTGGCACATACGTTTGTGGCTGTGTGTGTGTGTGTGTGTGTGTGTATGTGTGTGTGTGTGTGTGTGTGTCTATGAGTAAAGCCCGCGCGAGCCCATTGTGATCTACACATAACCATGATCCACTAGCAAGTGCTTTGTATTTACTGGCAGCCGCGTGCGCCGGACTTAGAAAAGAGTGTGGAAATGTTTCTTCTTGCGTGAACAAGATTAAGAGTGAATACGAGGGCAATAAGGAAGATCGGATAAAATTCTCAGAACACGACACAGACGAGCCGGCAGTGAACTCACCAGTGCAATCACAAGATGAAATTAAAGCTTGCATCATTGGATCGCAACGAATTTTGTATTTTTCTATTTTCTTAAGTTTCTTTTTGCAAGTTTTAGCTATGAAGATCCTTGGGTAATTATGCAGAAGATAGGCCTCACCTCGGAGCAACTTGACCTTGAAATATGTTGTAGAGGAGATCAAGTCAACCAACAAGTTTATACACTGGATCCAAAAAGTATTCGTACACCTAGTTTTTTTACGATAACTTTAAACGAAGGATATATAGACTGAAGTTGGGTTGATAAATAGTTTATTGTGTATAGAGATAATGTGTAAAATATAAACTTTTAATAATGCATAATAGAAAAGTAATACAAGAAATACATGAATTGAAGAGCCAAAAAAGTATTTGTACACTTAAGCTTTTTCGGCTTTTTAGAAGGCTCTATACATCGCTCTTTTTTACACTGTATCTTTCATTCCACAATTCTTCCCCACTTTGCGGCCGCGGCCGACTTTCCCCCTCTGTATCGTATTCACCATGACATGTCTGTCATGGGCATAGGGAAACTGCGGAAAACCTATATCGATACAGCCGGTTCTAAGTTCGCCTTCCAGTCACGGAACTAGTCGCCTTTTGCCGAGAAAATGTCGAAGAAAAACATTTCACCACGAAAGTAACGCGACTGCGATTCGAACCCGCGACCTCCCGGATCCGCTGGCCAGCACGCTAACTACTAGACCAACGCACCGGGTATTTGTACACTTAGGCTTATATTGCTAAGTCGTCGAAGGAAAGTATTTAAATACACACACAGTGTGGTGAGATGTAAACAAATGTTTGTTTACATAGTAGTCTTGGTCTTTGCCCCGATTAGTACTTCTTTGAATTTCGTAGAGTAACCATGCCTGGCAAGAAAAGCGAGATATCTGTGTCCGTGCGCGGTCGCGTTATTTTCTTCCGGAAACGTGGAGAAAGTTATCGCAATATTGGTAAAGTGCTTGATTTAAACTTCACGACAGTGCAATACATCGTAAAAAAATACAAAGGAACGGGAAGCACGGAAAACAAACCACTATTAGGTCGGCCGAGGATGCTCACAGCTAGAGAGCGTCGAAGTTTCATTAAAGAAGCGGCGGGTAAACCATTTTCTAGCGCCCGAACACTCACAAATCACATCGCATCAACATCTGGCAAGATTGCATGTCCACAAACTGTTCGTAATGTTTTGCACTCAGCCGAAATATATGGCAGAGCTGGGAGGAAAAAACCATATATTAGTGCCGTGAATGGAGAAAAGCGCTTAGGATTCACTAAAATCTATGTAAACAAATCCATAGATTTTGGAAACGAGTTACTTTCTCCGATGAGAGAAAATTTAACATTTTTGGATCAGACGGAAAGAAATTCATTTGGAGAAAACCGAATCCCGAGCTGCAGCCGCAAAATATTGTACCAATAGTTAAGCACGGTGGAGGGCATGCAATGGTATGGGCCTGCATGGCCCACGACGGCCTTGGAAACCTTGCGTTCATTGAAGGCACTATGAATGCACACAAATATATTGAAGTGTTGCGCGATAATTTAAATGAAAGTGCAGCCAAGTTCGGTCTGGCTGGAAAGTATCACTTTCAGCAGGACAATGACCCAAAACACACCGCTCGAGTAACAAAGGAATGGCTGCTCTATAATGTTCCCAAACAATTGAGTACACCACCACAATCTCCGATTATTAATCCTATTGAAAATCTGTGGCATCTATTGGATATAGAACTGCGTAAAAGGAAATTCAATAAAAATAGTTGCAACAAGTGATTATAGAAGAATGGAGAAAAATACCAAAAGACACTATAAAACCAACTAAAAAACTAATACAATCGATGTCGAGAAGACTGCAAGCCGTTATTGACGCTAAGGGGATGCACACCAAGTAGTAATTATCGTGCTAAACTTAAATAATTTTAAGTTTTCTACTATGATCGTAAATGTACAAATACTTTTTTGACCCTTCAATTCTTGTATTTCTCGTATTACTTTTCTATTATACATAATTAAAAGTTCATATTTTCCACATTATCTCTATACATAGTAAAATATTTATAAACCCAACTTTACTTTATATATCATTCGGTCGTTTAAAGTTATTGAAAAAAACTAGGCGTACAAATACTTTTTGGATCCGCTGTATATATATTTGAGGTGCGGGAACGAGTCCTTCATGATGTTTTAGACCCTTACAATGTTAAATGAATGAGTAAGCGACATAATGTGTGTTGAGTAGAATGTAGACTACTGCTACTACATACGGGGAAGTCCCCTGGTGGCGGATACCTAAGGTTTTCAGGGAATAAAAAAAACTGTTTCGAAACATGTAACTTTATTTATGAAATAACTACGTCAATGAAGTTCAAAACCCAAATAAATGAACAAAAATGCAACCTCTGCATAAACAGACTTAAAAACTTGAATCAAACTTTCGTAAAAGAAAATTGCAGTCACTGCAAGTGGCACCTAGTACCGGACGGACTTAACTCCACAGTATGCAAGATGTAATGCTTTATTCATTCACAAGCCCAATTTGGAGCACATCGTTATTGCCCTTAAAATAGTAGCTCCATCTGTGAAATATTAACAGGGCTAATTCAAACTTATATATTATGCGCGATGTTCTTCCCGTATATAATGTGGGCCTTTCTCAATGATACAATATTTATTTCCACCATTCCACGTTTGGCGCTTACGGTTACGGTGGAGTAAAATATGTAACACGTGACATATGAGGGCGAGAAAGATAGCTGAAATTTTCTAACAGAGAATTCTCGTAAATGAATAACATTTAGGGAAAAACAAAATCGTCAATCTTTACGTCCGGAAATTCTCCGGAGCCTGATGATTTGTTTTTCCTAAAAAAAAACTGAACTATCTATGAGAAAACTCGGTTAAAAAATTTGTGAGGTTATGTTGACCTTATACGTGCTCTTAAATATGGCAATTCAGCGCAATGGCTTCTAAGCCACCATATTCAAATATTATAAAAAATAGATAGAGAAACAAAGAAGATTCACGTTTTCATCAATCGCCAACTATGGTCATTCGTTATTCGATGCACACAATTAGCTAATACCGAGAAAATTTTCGTCCAATTTTAATTAAGGTAGTAGTCTCACCACAGGCGCGTTGAAAAGTTTATTCTCCGCTCAATCAATAAAAGCTTCGCAATATTGCGAAATATCCTTATAATGTAGGTTGTACATTTTATCGGAATGTAAAAACTTATAAAGTAATGATGAAAACGCCTAATATAATGTTTACCTAATCCTCACTTTTGTATCAGACTATCCATTCCGGCTACTAATACGTAAATACTCTGCATATACGGATATGTACACACTATACTGTAATCTAGTTCTAGTTTGCTCCAGTCGCTTCCTGGCGCTAGCGTCGCTAGACATTGCTTAATTGAAATCGCTATATCTCTGAAACTAGACGGTCAAAATTCATGATTTTTTTTACCCGCTTCGTCATACGTTCCTCTGTAATTGAGAATTATTTAAACAGAAAGATTCCGGAAATCTGGAATTTAAATTGATTTTTTAGACATTTTGTTATATCTGGCTGCTGGATGGATAGTCTTTGAGTTATGGCGGAATATCTATCATTAGCCGTAACTGGAAATAAACGAACAGTGGATTTTGCAAACGCCGGGAGCTCGTTCAATCGGTACCAATTAAGCTATGAAGCCATGCGTGGCGAAACGTGATCTTAAAAATAGTGTTCAATCTCATTTCGGTATCATGATTGAATTAAATTGCCTCGTATCACCATGATTGGTCAAAAACGTACCGGGAGAGACAATGAGAACTCTCCTCGTATGTTTGGCACCAAATAAAATAGTTTGTTCTCGCAGTTTCGACGAATGTAGTCGAAGTCACCGTGAGATAAGAAAAAACAAAAAAAAAGTGAGAAGAGTCGAGAGCGACCATAGAGTGCACTGCAGCCATTAAAACGAGGAAAAGAGAAGCGCCACGACCGAATAAAAGCCAATAAAGTCGACACTGCGGATTAAAAGGTAAAACGAATTTTTACTTCCAACTACGTTGGCGCTATATCGAGCTTTCCGTATCCTGGCGTTCGTACGTTCCGCTGCTGCCCACCAGTAGCGTTCGCAACAAAACAAAGCTATCGAGACTAAAAAAAATCCTCTCTTTTTTATTTCCCATCACCTTAGATTGGTCTTCGTGCTACTATTGAACACGTATTTCTTGGTCTTTGTTCTTATCGTTAAAACCGTAATAAGAAACAATAATTTCATTTTTGTTTGAAATTGTTTATAACAAATGGGCCAATTCTGGTATGTTCAATATGAAATACAAAAAAAAAATGATCTGATACCGTTTATGGTTAAGCCAGAATCCGAATGGGAAAACCTTAAGTGAGGGATTTGTTTTTTTAATTGATATTGTCGCATTCAATCATTGCAAACTCATGTGTGGGATTTGTTACACGTTTTAGGAATTCACACGTGTAAATGCCAAACACAACTTAAAACAACGCACTTATCTGTTTTAAAGAATTGAAGCACTTGCAAAAAAATTATTGTGTATTTCCAAACACTTGAACCGTATTGAATTTGAACACGTTATTGCTGTCTTATTCAAAACATGCAACACGTGTAAATGCAAGTATTCACACGGTTAGATATCGAACGTGTCTTAACCCTTCGTAGTCACACTTCCAAATTCAATCACGGTAGTCACACTGGGTCGATTTTACCCAGTAAGTTTTCAAAAAAAGTATTGTGACCAAACTATCCATCCGAAGTGGTTTAAAAAATTACGGAACATGCTTTAAACTTTCTATATGTAAGAAAAATTTATTTATAAGGAATAAAATGGCGACATGTTAAAAAAAAATCATAAAGAAGTGAAAACGAAAAAAAGCCACTTTTTCGCTAAAAAATTCATAGTTCCGTAAATTTTCGACAATTTTACCTAAAATTTGGCCGTGATATTACTTAGATATGCTACTTTTGGGAAAAAATAGTAAGATAGTGCGCGTTCCATAAAAGGTATTTATTCCGACATGTGAAGAGGGTAAATTTTATAGTATGAGGATACTTCAAACTCCAGGTTAGGTGGTGAACACAGTCCCATTCGAAGCCGGGAACTATTATATATTTATGGCAAAAGTTTATCGATGGGTCGATTCTTCCCAGTGTGACCACGAAGGGTTAACAATGCATTTATGTATGTTACAGTAAAATTAAGCACATTTTGTACGTTTTTGTAAACAGTGGATCCACATCAAGTATACTAAAAGTTCAATGTAAATTAAAAAATACGTAGTACCTATTTAAATGAAATTAATCGAACAGGGCTTGTTAATTTAAATATGACGATTAAAAATACGTTATCGTGATAACATCTTACTTTCTCATTTCACGTATAAAACCCTTTGAAGACCTGCCTACTGTCTTATAAGAATATGTGATAAAACAAATAATTATAGGAATTACTTTTGTCTGTCATGCCATAGCTGCAATTAAATAATAAAATGTTGCAAGTACTCGATAGTGGGACAGCGTGCATATAGTATAGGCAGGTAGATTGTAGGTTCGATTCCATGTATATGCGAAATGTTTTCTTCGAAAAAAAGAACGATTTTCGGATGATTGGGTATGACGAATTATAATAAAAAATCATTGATGTAGAATTCTGAGTTGAGTTTTTATTCTTTTTTGAATTTATACAATATTCGATGCATTTAGTAGACAGGCTGTGATGCCTTAAACCAAAACGCATACATTGTGTAAAAAATAACACACCCAATATGCATAGAAATGATACACTTAAGTATGTAATATAAAACGCATAAAGCGAATTCCGAAAATACATACTCGGAAATGTGTAAAAAGTGACTACTACACATGTAGCTGTGTTAAAACAACACACTTGGATTTGCAGTGCTTCTACGCAAAGATTATCCAAAGCTCAGTGATTCTTTTAAGGTAGTGGTCTCGCAACAGTCACGTTGAAAAATTTATTCTCCGCTCAATCGATGAAAGCTTCGAAATATTGCGACATATCCTTATAATGTAGGTTGTACATCTTATCGGGATGTAAACCCTTATAATGTACATAATGATGAAAATGCCTAATATAATGTTTACCTAACCCTCACTTTTGTATCGAACTATCCATTCCGGCTACTAACACGTAGATACTCTGCGTATACGGATATGCACACAGTACTGTAATCTAATTCTAGTCTGCTCCAGTCGCTTCGTGGCACTAGCGTCGCTAGACATTGCTTTATTTAAATCGCTATATCTCTGAAACTAGACGGTTAAAAATCATGATTTTTTTTACTCACTTCGTCATATGTTCCTCTGTAAGTAAGAATAAAAAAAAAAAACCCCGTAGAAAAGTTTCGAAGTTATTGCATGAAATGTACAATTTGCCACTGCTCCCCATAAGAAAACGTGTAAAATCATGAAATTTTTGATTGCCAATATCTCGAAAACAGAACGGCGAATCCTTTTAAAATTTTCCAGGTAATCATTTAATGGTGCCCTGAATGAGTCCTCAAAATTAAAAATAAAATCTATAGAAAAACGCCTTGACGAGACTACTACCTTAATAAATCTCCTTTATCAGATGCAGCATCAGTTTAATGTCTGAAAAAGATTCGTGTTGCTAGAAATTGATAAGAAACTGTAGCATTATATGTTGATAAGAAAGTGTAGCAATACACGTCGATAAGAAACTGTAGCAATACGTGTTTATTCGTAAAGCGATGATTGTTTGCATTCTACTAGTCAACTGAACTCTCCATTTGGGAAAATGTAATTCCCCAAAGTGACAGATACAGCCATGCAATAACTAATTTGACAAACATACGTGTTTGAAGTTGAAGTCTTCGATATGGTAAGACCCTATGAGTTCATGGGAATCGGATGCAAATGTGGTAGGCGCAATGCAATACCAGCGCGATTTCCGTGTACCGTCGCGAATGGGAACAGTGTACTGTACCAAAGCGCGAGCTTGATCCTCAACAGATATATATATATATATATATATATATATATATATATATATATACATTCGTCTATGCCGATTATCCGTTATCTCATACATATATGTGGATTTGTGTGCATGTCTACATATATATATGCTTAGTATACAGCTTATTCTGTAGATCTATAGCTTAGTATCCATATCGCTATATCCTTATTTACGATTCGAGAATCTAACAGAGCTGAAGAGGGCAAGCAGCGTGCGCGATACGTGAGAGATCAAGCGACCCTGCAGGCGATCAATGATATAGCAGCGTGAACGAGTCCTGGGTCTCTGTATCGTTCTTCTTCCTCTTTCTCATGTCCCTCCACGTTCACCAGTACCCCCCTTCTTAACCGTGCGAGTTCTTCGAGTCCTCGATCGTACCTGACCGCATGAGGAGTCTTAGGGTATCGCAGGAGAAGAAGAAGGAAAGACTGAGAGGTGAGAGAAAGATAGAAGATGAACAGAGAAGAGGAACGAGGCTCGATACACTCGGTTGCTTGGAATGCGAGGTGGCCATCTTGGTAGAAGAGTTTACCCCCATCGTACTGCATCAACCAGGGACTCCCTGCTCCTTTCGCTTTTTCCTACTCGCCTTATGTGCTGCGGCTGGCACTGGCTACATGGGTGCCCTCTTCACATTAGCTAGGTTATTATATCTCATACCATGTGTGACTTGATGCACACTATGTGTCACATACCCGACAACCGCTTGCATGCAAATCCTTTAGGACAATTAAGTCATAATAATTATGAAAACATTAATCTTTCCAGCTGAATGCAGTCTTTGATCCTACATCTATGAAGTTGCACTATGATGTTTTACGACTTCTGGTGCCTCCTCTCACTCTCCATAAATGCGGCGCCCATCTGACAAAAGTGCATCGTACAATATTCGTGTACGGGAATTCATCAGGAGCCTTGTTTTGAATACCGATCTTCAATTCAATTCTCTAATATTTAATACCTTGAATCAAAGAGTTTTATATTCATGCCCATTCTAAGGTTTCGTCTCGGACTGTATTTCCAAGGTTTTTAAAATGAAGTTGAATAGGCCTGTACACACCTACGTAGAATAAAATTTAAATAAATTGAAGGAATTGTGCCAAGATTTCATAATATGTGTCTGTAATGTGAAATACAGTATCAAGACTAAATGTAAATATATAGAAAAGGGGACCTTTCTGGAAAAAAAGAATTGAACCACTATTTGGACTTATTTTTACCTTCTAATCATGAATACGCTAATTAAAATTATCTTTTTCTGTAATGCATCATGGTACGAAATAAGTCGGAAATAATCATAGGGTAAGAAGGGGCATATTGATCAAGTTTGGAATTATCGCCCTGTAATTCTATAACAGTCGGCCGTATAAAAATGAAACCTACTTTGGTCAATATGAAATTTATCAGGGAAAAAAGTCTGTAGACGATATTCCTGGCATCCTTATTGTTTCACAGATAATCGCTCTCAAATGACTAAGGCCATATTTGCTCAACCTGCCTCGATAGTGGGGTAAGTTGAGCATGAGTATGAGATATGTTGGACAAAGTAAGAATTTCATAAAAAAATCAGGCGTATGCAACATGATTTTGTACAATGCAGTAATAAACCAACAGTTGCTTATTAATTAGTTCGGTTTTGAAACATTAACAATTGCAATGAACTTTGAAATATTTTTTCTCATACATGGTAGAAGAAAATCTATCAATCACGTTTTTTTTTTACTTTTGGGTGCAAAAATAATGAAACGTCCCGTGTAACCGTCTCGTGCGCCGCATGCCAACGGGCGATGGCGTGAGGTGTTCCCCTCCCCCATACTTCTTGAATGAGTAAACTTGGGTCATGTTTTATCCTTAACTCTGCTACGTCCCTGACATGTTCAGCTCAAACAGTTTTCCCTGAGATTGAGTTTGAAGTTGGAAATTAATATTGCCACTTACAGTCTGGCAGCCCGTCTTCAAAATTATGCTCATTTTGCTGTGAAAACAAAATTTTATTTATTATCAACGGTACAGCAACATAATATGTTTGTTAAATGTTAATAAAAGCAATTATGTAGTTTCATTTTTCCCGTCTTATAACAAAAATATAGATTTTGAAGAAATTTCAGTTACTTTTTTTTTCACTTTACTAAAAGGAAACACTTCTTGCCGTCTTTGGTTAGACAAATTGATTTAATACAAACAAATTCAATGCAATTGTTTTTGTAATTTATCACAATATCATAGCCATAATCATAAAGGCATTTGACAGAGCCGACAAAAATACGAATGCTACGCGGCGCTAGTGTTGCGCACGGTGCCAATGCCAGACGCTTCCCACAGACAGCTAGGATTAAGCGTTAAGGTTGTAGCGCGTTTGATCGAATATTCGAAGGGTGTCTCGGTAGTTTAATGGATCCACAATAGGGAAATCGAGTGAAGGGTGGTTGGGGGAGTTAACCGACTGGAACTGCAGATTGAAGCACCGAGGTCGGCTTTATCGTATTGCACGATGCGCTGCCAATCTCTCCTCGGCTAGTGCCAGTCTTGTTTTAAATTTCATGACTCCAGGAGACCTGAGCTCGCTACCGAACATATAGCAATGCCGAGAAAGTAAAGGGAAGAAGAATATGGCGGTTTGTGTAGGGTAGGGAGGGGCATGTTGAGCAGTCGAGTAAGTTGGGCAATCGAAATATCTGGAAACCTAAGCATCGCACGCCGGTGCATCAAGTAGCGGAAAGAGAGGTATGGGGGAGAGGAACACATCACACCATCGCCCGGTGCCATGCGGTGCATGAGACGGTAACACAGGACGTTTCATTATTTTTGCACCAAAATGTTTAAAAAAACGTGTTTAAAGGATTCTATTCTACCATTGTATGAGAAAAAAATATTTCCAAGTTCATTGCAATTAATGTTAATGTTTTAAAATCTCACTACTTAATAAGCAAATGTTGGCTTATTACTGCATTGTACCAAATCATGTTGCATATATCTGATTTTTTATGTAATTCTTACTTTGCTCAGTTTACCTCATACGAATGCTCAACTCACCCCACTATTGGGGCAGGTTGAGCAAGAATGGCCTTAGTCATTTGAGAGCGATTATCTGTGAAACAATAAGGATAACAGGAATTTCGTCTACAGACTTTTTTCCCAGATAAATTTCCTATTGACCAAAGTAGGTTGAATTTTTATACGGCAGACTGTTGAGGAGTTAACTGGGCAATAATTCCAAACTTGCTCAACATGCCCCTCTCTGCCCTATATTAAGAAGTGCGTACGAAAAATAGAGAAATAGAAAGAACCTTAAACATTATTGGAGAGATGAAATCAAGTTCATCAGTTAATGAAACGTGTTAAATCTAGCATGTGCTCAGAGTATAACCGCTTATAGTTTTAGTTAAACACAAGCTAAACTCTCGAGAAAAGATAATAAGTATCAAGTGGTACTGATACGTATTATTGTATTTTACGAGCATCGGGAAAAAATAAGGAGAAAGGAATGGGCGTTGCAAGCGTGACACTTGCGTGCGCGGTACAGTGGGTTCAAGTATTATGTTTGTGCAAGTGGTATTGCAGTTACGCGAGAGAGCTTCGGCTAAAGTCATTTGGAGAATTTCTGGCGAAATACGAGATAGAAGGACTTCCTTGAATAATCTCATAGGATTCGGGTTAGTTACCTGTCTCAGATCATGCCTCGATCTGATCGGCGTCTTAACAGGAAAACGAATGTAAGTGGCGCCATCGCTTCTCAACCGCGCTACCGCCATCATACGGGTTACGACGTCGTTCCAATCGATCGAGTAAGAACACTTTTCTAAGGAATTCAAAGCACATGCTAGTGGGAATTTGATCAGTAGGTCGGTATCTCTGACAAAATATGTGCACGAGTATGGTTGATCTGATTGGAGATTTGGTTGAATCATTGTATGAACGAAACGAATCATGCTCACATTTCGAATGTTGAAGAAAATAAACTTCCACTATTTCGAAAGCGCTAACATCGCGCAACACCATGGGGCAAATCAGAACGCAATGTGTTCAATCATATGTTTTATTTTCCTGAGGCGACAATAATAGCCATAGTGCCTGCCAAAAATATAGTACTGCTAATTGATATTTTAGCAGTTGCATAAATCATGCACATATGTTGACCACAACCACCACCATTCTTTGTAATAAGCATACGTTCATTGTTCAATGCTACATGACATAGCAGTTTTTCATAGAATGGATATTCCCTAACACTATCAAAAATTTTCAACGCTATCAAAAACATTTCACTACCGACAGGTATGTGTATTTAGAAGTACATTGTTTGATATCTATTCGAAGTGATATGTATACGTTTAATTTTGTTATTTAATTTTATAACTTGAAAGTTGTAAATTTTCAGCACTGAGTGGGGTAACATTGGGACAGTCCCAAACTGATTTGGAAGAACTTCTTACTACATCAACACCACCCCCACAATCTTGAAGTTTCTATCAGAACCTTATGGTGGGCGACTATGTTCTGGTGAGATACAAAGGTGAGCTTTACACGGGACGGATCGTTGAGTTAAAAAAAACAGACGAAGAAGTACTTATCTCTGCGATGAAGGAGTCTGTCCTAAATTGGAAATGACCAGCTAAGCCTGACGAAATTTTTTATTCGAAGGATGAAATCGTCTAGAAACTCAACCAGCCTACTCGAATTAGCCGATGGGAAATTTTCAAAATTCAAGAACTATTAGTTCTTACTTTTTAAGTCTCGACACGCTTGGCAGTGATACGTGCCACTTGCCGCAAAACTGACACTCGCAGAAGGGCCCATTGAGTTTTTTCGTTCAAAAGTAAGTATTTTTGATCAATTTCTTTTTGATATTACTTCGTTGATATAAGAGTTTGCGAATTAGGTGATTTTCTGAATAATTATTGAACTTTAGAGCTTAGTGAACATGCAATTGTGTATTTGTATGTTACATTTCTTGGTCACTGAGATAGTTTTATTGTCGAAAGGGGGGGCGGGGTTAGATTGTAATGTTTGTCTAGAACCGTATAAACGGAGGAGACCAGGAGAAAAATGGGTGAAATGTCAAGGAGGTTGTCAACTCCGGTCTCACTTGGAGTGTACTGACGGTAGTCGCCATTATATTTACCATAATTGTGACTAATCTAATTAAGTTTACTTGGGAATGCAAATTTGTTTTTAATATAAATTGTTTAAGAAGCGTTTTGCTAATACGAGAAAGAATTATCTTCATTAATGTAAAGGTTTGTTCCTATTTAATGCTAGTTTAAGATAAAAATAATAAATATGTCAATGTTGATCTCATTAATGTTTTAGACTGATTATATAGGACTATAAAAATGTTACCTAAATAATAATAAACAGTGTCATACTAGAGTAAAGTTATTTGAAAGTACCTTAATACGTGTTCTTAATTTAAAAAGTGATTACAATGCATGCACTGTGTATTATTTGGATGTGTTATAACTGACCCTCAGCCCTGTTACAATCGCCCCTGGTATGAGTACGGTTGTAACAGTGGTACATGTTTTACAAAACGAGCTTTATCACATATTCTTAAAGAGATGGGCACCTAATTGTGATTTGGATTTAAAGGCAGATGTCCAGTCTTTAATATAAAGCATTTTATTTGCACGTCTTATACCATAATTGGAAAACTGTTACAACCATACCCGGTCTACCCTACTCCTCCAACTTTTGCTTCCGCCTCGTTTTATACAATTTGAAATAATGATATACTCAAAAGGTGATTTTTATTGTTTGTTCATCTTTACGTGTTAACGCGCAGTTCAAAAGAACGAGGAAAAATGCGGGTGTTGCATGTATAATACATTTGGAGGTTTTCTGCGACCAGAAATAAACAGAGAGAGAGAGAGAGAGAGAGAGACAGAGCAGAGTTCCGCATCATTAACGTTAATCGTTCGCTTGGAACGGCAACCACTTTCTCGTTACCAAGCAATTAAATCCTCCAATAAGCCGTTGGCATATCGAGTACCCGATGGTTGTATAGAGACATATATGTTGCCGGGGTTTCAAGGCTGCTTCTGGCCATTCTATCGCACCCATGCCTATTGGACACCCGCCGTTCCTACTACACCACTTTTTATATCACCTCTCGTCGTTTGCTTGCTATACAGTCCACAATTTTCCACAAAAGCGTTTCGCGGCAAGCGACCAAATAAGTGGTTCGCTTCTCGCGGGTATCTAAAGTGGTGTATACAGCATTTATACGGTGAAACGAACAGCAGGGCTATAATTTCTGAATATCGATAGATACGAACATCGTTCCCTGACCGGGTGGCATGGCTGCGTAGCCGAGCCTGCTAGCTTCATCAACTTCGCTATAGGACTGTCCAGCGACCATTCTCCCTTTTCCTGTTATCATCTGCTACATATACGTACTCTGGGAATTATACTCTCTTGCACGTGCGCTCTATATTAATGGCTGACTGTAGATTGTTCAAAAGTTTTCACATCCTCAACGTGAATACCGCTACGCGAAGTGCATAAAGCTTTTTGCAAGTCATTGATCCGATTATTGCAACTCCTCAATTTTCAATAGTTATACAAATAGTATATGTTGGCACAAATGAGTCATAAAAATGATTTATTCGTATGTAGAATAAACACAGGTTATTGTGAGTAGCAAACTATGTAAAAGGATAAACGAAATTTCTATGCTTATGCACAAATGAAGTGCCTGTCAAATGTTACCAGATTATATTTGTCTGCATGAACATAAAAATGATCATGCTGTATTGTTGTCAACTGGCGTATTGAGGCTTCCGAGCGATATCTTCACAATATAGCCATTTTACTTAACAAGAAATTAATGACGTGTTTGGCATGAAAACATGTTCAAGTATACTCGTGCGGAAAATTGGCAATGCATCCCTAATACATTTCGGGGCCTTCAATTCATTGTTTGTGTACTTTGACTTAGCTATTATAGGGGCAAATTAGTATAAATTGCTTGACTATAGAATTTGTGGCATAATAATTATCGAGATCGATTAAATATAATAATTAAACTATGCATTTAGTAGACGAGCTGTGATGACTTGAACCAACACGCATGCAGTTCGTTCATTGGAACAACGCGGGAACAAACGTGCAAAAATATGCGATAGAATTCTAAGCCTCAAATGTATTGAAATAACACATTTCTTTTTCACACTGCACACACACGCACGTACGCATATGGCCGCAATCATTTTTACGAGGCACCGGTGAGGCAATTTTAAAAAGCCCTGGTTATTTTACCTTGAATGGACCTCGGTAGCAAAGTGTAACCGGCCACTGATGGCCCATGTGAGGCTTCCAGACTAGGGTCTTAATATAGTTAGAGAAAATTAAGATGGGCACAACTGAATTTCCGCACGGGTATAGGTAAGCATTAAACTGCACCTTGTGAGCATGTGACGATAGGCTCACTGTATTGTGAGCAAATAGTCCAAGCAACCAAATTGAATTTGATAAAATGAAGATTTTAAACCTATGTGGAATAGCAGACAAGCTTATTGCAATTAGCATGTATACTTGTTTTAGGGCGGACACACACGATTTCTAGGATCACCGTAAAAATGAATAGCCGGTTCTTTCGATCGATGAATTTAGTTGTTTAGGTAGAGTCGATGAAACTAAGCATGTAGATTGTTACTTCTATTTTTATTTTCAAAGAAAACAACCGACCAACCTGTAGTGAATATATCAATACAGTTGGTCAATATTTTTTTAATGGCGGTAAAAAAGTATGATAAGTTTCCTGTTCTGTCGAATATATATGGGGCATTTCACGCCAAATCAACCACTTTCCGGCTCGACCCCTTTCGATTTGGCTGAAACTTCAATATGTCATTGTTTTTATCTTAAAACGCTTGTGTGATTTTTTCTATTTCTTTTACATAATCCCAAATACATAGTGAATTTTTGAAAAAATCCCCCGTTTTTTTTTAATGCTCATAACTTTCTGAAAAATGGATCGATTAAGATCTTTTATTCATTTTTCGTTCTCAAATGTTCTTTATGAAAAATTTTCAGTCATCTTCGTCGTGTTTTTTTACTTTTTTGTAAAAAAAACGCGATTTTTTTCAAAGAACGCCACTTTTGATTTTCGATTTTTTATGAAATTCTTACTTTGCTCAACTTACCTCATACCCACGCTCAACTTACCCGACTATCGGGGCAGGTTGAGCAAATATGGCCTTAGTCATTTGAGAGCGATTATCTGTTAAACAATAAGGATGACAGGAATTTCGTCTACAGACTTTTTCCCAGATAAATTTTCTATTGACCAAAGTAGGTTTCATTTTTATACGGCAGACTATTAAGGAATTACAGGGAGATAATTCCAAACTTCCTGAACATGCCCCTCCCGACCCGACGTATGATCGTGAATAAATCGGATATGTTTAAAATCCTAGGAGGAAGGGCGCACACATAAACTCTTCTGGGGGGCTAGGAGGAGGAGGGGGTTGGCCCCCTGGCCCCTACCTCGTTACGCCAATGAGCGAGACCAGCGGCAACGAACTTAAAAGAGCGGCAGCAGAAGAGGGCTGGAACAACAGCAACGATGCAGAAGAGTAGTACCGCTGAGGCGAATGGAAAAGAAGAGTTAGAGGTTGCATCGCCATGGGTGGAGTGTACGACCGAAGAGAAAGATGAGAAGAGAGCACTCTTACTCGAGGAACCGGTTCTACTCACCGCAGGCCCGATGGCTGCTTCGAGACGCTTTCTGTTCTCCTTATTCTTCGTTTTCGCCTCCTTTTCTATCTCGCTCTTCATCCCTCTGCTCTTCCCATTCTGGAAGCGAGCGGTGAGTAGCTGCTCTCATGGCACATGCATGCAGCTTCTATTCGTGATCGCCGCCTCATGAAATGACACTCTCGGGGACACCGCCGCGCGCGCTCACTAACGCGAGGTAGAGAAGATCACGGCTGCAGAATTTCGCCACCATAGAAATTTCTGAGCGACAAGCTGTCGTTTCCTTCGCCTCTCTTCTTCGTTACCGCTTGCTCTCTTTTACATTCCTTCCTTATTTGCTTCACTTTTTCTGTTTGCAACATATACGTATGAGCAACATGCAACGCGATAAAAAAGCAGTCTGTGAAGAATGAATATCTGACATTAATCGAATTGATGATACTTTCGAGACTTGAGAAATCATTATCCACCGTGATTAGAGTCGAGGTCTCATGGATACCTCGATCGGGAATAGAAGAATGTAGAAGTATCGTGGACAACTGTCCGGTGAAAAAAAAAATATCGGCTTTATCTCTTTGACATGTTTTATTCTATTTTTCCTGTTGTCAAATCAATAAAGTAATCTGCATGGTATAAGTCCTGCTTGTTTCTTCGGCCACCCGAACCCGTACTGAAACCGGGTTATGGATCAAAGGTCAAGATACTGCGAAAGGGTTATAAGCATCAAACACTGGCTATGTTAGGAAAACTAAATGTGGCTAATCAATAGAACCCCGTGCGGAGGTCGAATTCGGGCTTTGATCGGGCCCATCTTAATTTTCCCTAACTTTATTAAAGCCCTAGTCTGGAAGCCTCACATGGGCCATCAGCGGTCGGTCACACTCCACTACCGAGGGCTATTGAAGGCAAAATAACCAGGGCCTTCAAAATTGCCTCAACGGTGCCTCATAGAAATTATTGCAGCCATATGTGTACGTGCGTGTGTGTGCACGGTGAACAAGAAATGTGTTATTTCAATACATTTGAGGCTTAGAATTCTGTCGCATATTTTGACACATTTGATCCCGCGTTGTTCTAACGAATGATCTGCAAGCGTATCGGTTCAAGGCATCACAGCTCGTCTACTAAACGTATAGTTTAATTATTATATTTAATCGAACTCCATAATTATTGTGCCACAAATTCTTTAGTCAAGCAATTTAGCCTTATTTGCCCCTATAATAGCAAAGTATGGTAGTATTGAAGAAATCACTATTAGGAAATCTACAACTACACCCCTTAAAGACCCTTACTTGGTCTCCGTATTTAGACCATAGTTTTGGTCAGCCTATCTACCCTACCATTCCCTAATAGGGACCCGGTCCAGCTCTTTTGCGGAAAACCCTACTATGAAATCCACAAACTATCCCTTGAAGGCCTCGTAATGTGTTAGGGATGCCAATTTTCCGCACGGGACATTGCTATTGGTAAATGCATGTCTTCAACTCGTTCATTTGAGGTAGCAGTCTCGCCAAGGCATTTTTCTATAGATTTTTTATTTCATTTTGAGGACCCATTCAGGACACTATTAAGTGATTACCTGCAAAATTCCAAGAGCATTCACCGTTCCATTTTTGAGATATTGGCAATCAAAGATTTCACTGTTTTACACGTGTTCTTTTGGGGAGTAGTGGAAAACTTCAAATTTCACGCAATAACTTTGAACCTTTTCTACAGATTTTTTTTATTCTCAATTACAGAGGACCATATGACATAGTGGGTAAAAAAAATAATGAATTTTGACCATCTAGTTTCAGAGATATATCGATTTAAGTAAAACAATGTCTAGCGACGCTAGCGCCACGAAGCGACTGGAGCAGACTAGAATCAGATTACAGTAGTGTGTACATATCCGTATACGCAGAGCATCTACGTATTATTAGCCGGAATGGATATTCTGGTACAAAAGTGAGGTTTAGGTAAATATTATATTAGGCGTTTTCATCATGGTTACAAACGTGTTACAATATTTTCTAAGCTATTTTCCATGGTTTGAGTAACGTTGTTTAACATAAAAAGATTCATTACAAGCCGAATTGTTAAGTAAATTTTAGCATAATGTTGCACCGTTCGAAGATTAATTTTAGAAATTTCAAGCCAACGAGGCTGTAGTTAACCGTGAGCAGTTTACCGCTCCCTCGTTGGAAGACATGGGTGCTGTGGCTCGTGACTCGACAAAAAGTCCCCAATGTATAGACGCACGACGAGACACCAGGAAAGTACGTCTCGAATTACGAATACGAAATCGAGCCGTAAAATCGTCGAGTGCAAGAGGATCGAGATACATAATACGAATCCGCGAGATGCAGAAAGAACTACACACTATATCACCATCCATATTCACCGTGAATTTGTATAACATGCCAGACCAAACCTTCACGATTGGAACTCCTTATTTTGTATTTATTGTCCGAACAATAAGATGCAGGCTATCGCAAAATACAACTATTTAGTATTAGATTCGTGCAAAGTATATGTGTTTGACATTTAATGGAAAGACCGTTGAATGTTCCCGGTTTTGTCTGAAACATGTCTAAAATGTATTACTTTGTTTAAGAAGGAAATTAATTCTTTTAGAAATTATCCCCGTTGCAAAAGTGTTTACTTCAAAAGCATCAATTTCAAAATGTCTATTAGTTAGCGAACTTGGGACTAATCGTCGCCTAGCGAAGAAACCTACGGAAGTAAAAGGATGTCAAAAAAGAAATTCTGAAGGTCCGAGAAGAGTCCGTGTAGAAATTTAAGTCGGGAAAAAGTACTGCTTTTAATCTGCCTTCCCTACATAATATCAAGCCATGGTCAGGCCTCCCAACGGAGATCAGGTTCGCCAGGTAACAAGACTTAGGCCAGGCCCCGATCCATTCATCCTTTATTCGGCAACTGGCCAGGAGCTAACGAGGAAAGGGATCGGAAAATCGTCTCGAAATTGCGAGGAAGGTAATAGTGTACTCATATGGCCCTGCATGAGAAATAAAGCGGCGAACGGATAGAGTCATGCTCAGGTACAGGAAGAGCATTTGGTGATATACCGGAGTAAAATAAAATCCCCCTAAAAAACTTTAACAAGTAAAAAAAACGCCAAGTAATAAAAAATGCCTTCGAAAAAATTATCGGTTGTTTCACTATCTCCAAGATTTTAATTAACCTCGAAATATTTGTGATTTTTTTCAAACAATAGTTTTATTTAGATTTTAATTTTTCAACTCAAACGTACAAAAGAAGTGAAATAACTTTTTATGAGAAAGCCAAGCAAATTTACTAGAAACGTACAGAAAATTACCAAACTCTAATAATACCTTTTTTCTCAATATTTTGTTTTCAAAAACCATTTTACTATTATAATAAAAGTACGAATCACGATTATATAGAAGTACAATGTATGCATCACATAAGTACTGTATGTATGTATCACTAGAAAAGCTGGGCAACGACTTGGCGTGCATGGTTAAGAAAAAAAGCTCGACGAAGGATGACGTTTTCTCAACAACCTGACCATTAGGTTAAGAAAAACATAAATTGACGCAATTTATTATGTAACTGCAAACCAAATTTCTGATTCCGCAAAGTATAAATTAAAAAATCAGTGATGAACCCCTAGACCACACGGCTCTTGAAATCTCACTTTATTTGCATAATTTGAAAAGTTGTGTGGAAGTATTCACTTTCTACTCTATTGCAGAACCACCATACATCTCATGAAATCTATTGCGTCGTATAAATTTTGGTGTAATGGACATAGTTTTGGCAGGCTGAAGGTTTGAATTACGGTCCACACCACCTGCTGGTGGAAAAGTAATATCGATATTATTCTCGACACCTATCGCTCCATTTCCGATAATCTGTCTCAGTACAGTCGAACATCTCATTTCTAATAATCCTGTATGCCTGATGCGATGTTACTATTTGAAATAATCTATGTAGATAAATTGTTGCAAAAGTTACTTTTGCAAGCGGTAGTGACGTTTCTGTAAGAAAATCGTGTATCTTCCCGAGCTTTTTTTCTTAACCATGCACGCCCAAGTCGTTGCCCAGCTTTTCTAGTGATACATACATACAGTACTTGTGTGATGCATACGTTGTACTTTTATATAATCGTGATTCGTACTTTTATTATAATAGTAAAATGGTTTTTGAAAACAAAATATTCAGAAAAATGGTATTACTAGAGTTTGGTAATTTTCTGTACGTTTCTAGTAAATTTGCTTGGCTTTTTCATAAAAAGTTATTTCACTTCTTTTGTACGTTTGAGTTGAAAAATTACAATCTAAATAAAACTATTGTTTGAAAAAAATCACAAATATTTCGAGGTTAATTAGAATCTTGGAGATAGTGAAACAACCGATATTTTTTTCGAGGGCATTTTTTATTACTTGGCGTTTTTTTTACTTGTTAAAGTTTTTTAGAGGGATTTCATATCTTTTTGAAACGGAAATACTTCATTTTCTATAGTTATAAACTTAATGTGGTTGCCGCGTCATTTGCTCGCTCTAGTTAGTGTGGTATATATTTTTATTTGCATATCCAAACGTTAAATTTATTAGGATGGTGGATTATTTCGCCCACGCTACTTAAGACGGAAGGGTACCCCGGCTCCATCGGTATGGCAGATCGGGATAGTATATACCCACGGATTTCCTAAACGGCTCTTCAGAATTTTACGAAATTTTACCAGACAATGTTGAATTAATAGACGAACGGCTGTCTTCTCATGAAATTTGTTGAATCAAAAAAAAAAAGTAGATTGTATTACCATGCTGAAGCCGTGATAGAAATGATGTGAAATAAAAAGTTTGGCTCACGTCACAACTTGGAGGGGAGAAGAGTTGCGTAGCCATATTCAAAACACACATTTTGGCACCTGAATCATTTGATTCCATCACATATTTCAGGAAATCCGTGGGAATCTATAATTAGTTGGTATTTGTTGACGATTTCGAGCATATGTCGCACGAACTGCGTAGAGTTTAGTTCCCGCGAATTCCGGGGCTCCGGAGTGGCGCTCATGACGCATTCGACATATATCGGTGCCTGGGTCTACCGTGTCCCCGTTATTGTCGCCACGTAAACTAACCCACCATGCGGCGCTAGTAGTCGCCCGCATGACCCCCCCCCCCCCCCCCCCCACTCCAGTCGCGTAGCGTCTGCATAATTTGCATTCGACGCGTTTGGATAATTCATTATTTAGATTAGAATTTAAAAGTATATGTGTATATGGGGAGGGATGCAATATTTAAATTTGTTGAAATATGATGTATTATAAAAATATTTATTGAACGAAATAAACAGATAACATTATTTTTTTTTTAATAATGGACTAGTCACGTTGTACAATGTTTTGCAATTTTTTTCTTGTCGAGATTTCTTTTTTTTTTGTTCTGCGTTGAGACGTGCAGAATATTGCTGCATCCGCTTCTGGATCTTTTGGTACATTGAAAAAATGCGATTTTTCCTGGTTTGATTGATAACCTGACGTGCAGCCAAGGACCACGCACGCAGGCATTCTTAAATATAAGCACAAAAACCACAAAAATTGTTTTTTATTTTATCGCTACACGAAAATTGTTTATTATTTTATCACTTTGTAACACCACACTACGATTTTTTTATTCGAGATACAACGACAGATCGAGAAAACGAAAAAAAATATCCACTTGGTCCACGCGACGAAAAAGATGACGAAATAATACGGAGAGGCACTTTGCGAAGTGGGGGTCATGCGGGCGACTACTAGCGCCGCATGGTGGGTTAGTTTACGTGGCGACAATAACGGGGACACGTTACGTTAAGAGAATTTATCCCAGTGTCAGCCCCCTGGCTTGAACTCGATGAGCCGAGAAAGTGACAGCTGAGGTTCCGTGTGGAGAAAATGTAACAAATTTTCGTCTGTTATATAACAATCGATTTTTTCGTGTTTTTCGTCGAAAAACAAGAAAAAAATCGATTGCTCGCAATCAGCAATCTATTTGCTGAGAGGTACTGAAAGTACCGTATCTACCGATCACAATCGTAGTCAAGATAAACGCATTCATAATTGTTTAAACAATTATGTTTGCATTATTTTATTGTTAGGTTTTGCGGCTCGCAATGAGCAATCTATTTGCTGAGAGGTACTGGAAGTAAGTACCGTTACTACCGATCACAATCGTGGTCGAGATAAACGCATTCATGATGGTTTAAACAATTATGATTGCATTATTTTTATTGTTATGTTTTGCGGCGCGCAATCAGCAATTTATTTGCCGAGAGGTACTGAAAGTACCGTATCTACGGATCACAATCATGGTGGAGATAAACGCATTCATGATTGTTTAAACAATTATGATTGCATTATTTTTATTGTTAGGTTTTGCGGCTCGCAAGCAGCAATTTATTTGCCGAGAGGTACTGAAATTACCATATCTACCGATCACAACCGTGGTCGAGAATAAATGCATTCATAATTGTTTAAACAATTATGTTTGTATTATTTATACCGTAAATGTTTACTGAGCCAATCGCTACACTCAGCAAGGACTCTTGCTGCGAAATTCGTGTTTTTGAATTTCTTGCGAAGTCGGCGTTGAGAAAAGAAAATAAAGTTCTTTCTCGACGCTGACTGTGTTATGTATGTTGTGCATGTATATACGCTCACGCGGTGTGTACGCGCTACGAAGGGTCAGCCCGCGGGAAGATAAAAATCTTCAACCGCGTGCGGCCGACGTACTAATGCACACCGACATACACGCACACACGCGTTACGAGACGCAGGAAGGCATTTGCAATCTCCCGGTAGGTGGCAGGGGCTCGTACGAGTTCTGCCCTACCGACCCGAGCCGGAGCTGCGTCGAAGTCTTGCTGCGGGTATCGTTCCCTCTTAAAGCCGACAGAGGGCATACATTCGAAGAACCCGACTATTGACGTTTCTAGCGCGCCATCGTTTGTTTATAGTAGCTCCTCCCTGAAGTGCACCGTTCGTGGACTTCAGGCTGAAGAGCTGAGCGTTTCCTCCCATGTTAACGCTTTCCCCAAAAGGACGTATGTAGTATAGCTTACGATGCGACCGAATAACTTTATCCCTCCAAGAAAATCGACGAGTCTGGAACGTTCTAAAGTGTTGAAGGATTTTTGTGGTAAAAAAGTCGCTCGGAAATTCGGCTAAATATTACGAGATCTCAAGTTTGAGTAGGCGGATCGAAAAATGACCCAAACAAAATCGATAGGAAAAAATAACATTTCATTGGTAAAATGTCATTAGATTTTCGATTCGACTCCGCGTTTTCGCGTAATGTTGATTATAAGTCAAAAAGTCGTCTGCTAAAGCCCACCTTGGCGTACAAAGAGTGCGCGGCGTGTCGTGTCGTAACAGTCGTTTTTTTTATTACTTGGCGTCGAGACGCTGCCGCGTTTCTTGATACTATCAGGTCGTACTGATACTTATTATTTCACAAGTATCACAAAATCGTAAGCGAAAGTGCACGTTTTAAGCATAGCACTTCTTTACGTGATACAACAACGGGTCGAAGTTTTATCGTTGTATTATCGTACGTTGGTGACTTAACTTGTTATTTTACAGCTTTACCGTTTTGTCATCTTAAATAACTTGTTTTTTTATTGTCGGTTAGTTATTTATTCTCGTTGTGTTAAAATTAATACTTGTTGCAATACTATTATTTATGATAAGCATTTTTATTCTCGTATATTATCATGGATGAAAAAAATGCTTATAATAGTGAATAGAATTACAACAGATGTATTACTTTTATCCCGATGAATTATAAATATATTGGGGTAAATGCGAAGTAGCTTTACACAGTTTTTAAAATCAGGCTCCACTTTTCAGGAAATATCAATGTTCTGGCCGTGTAAGCTATAAAAAAATTATTTTCGATCTTCCCGGTTTGTTCCATATCGTGCAGAACATTGGCAAGATATACCTAATATAATTCGGGGCCTTCAATGGATTATTTGTGGATTCCGTAGTACGGTTGTCCGTAAAAGAGCCGGGCTGGGCCCCTATTAGGGAATGGTCGGGTAGGTTGATTAAAACTATGGTCTAAGTACGGAGACCACTTGGTCTCCAAGTAGAGGCCTTTAAGTGGTGTAGTTGGGTGTAGTTGTAGATTCCCTAGTAGCGATTTCCCCAATATTACTAGACTTTGATATTATAGGGGCAAATCAGTATAAATTGCTTGACTGAAGAATTTGTGGCATAATAATTATCGAGATCGATTAAATATAATAATTAAACTATGCGTTTAGTAGACGAGCTGTGACGCTTTGAACCAACACGCATGCACTGTGTTCATCGGATCAACGCGGGATCAAACGTGTCAAAATATGCGACAGAATTCTAAGCCCCAAATGTATTGAAATAACACCTTTCTTGTTCACAGTGCATACACACGCACATACGCATATGGCCGCAATAATTTTTATGAGGCACCGTTGAGACAATTTTAAAGGCCCTGATTAATTTGCCTTCAATGGCCCTCGGTAGCAAAGTGCGACCGGCCACTGATGGCCCATGTGAAGCTTCCAGACTAGGGCCTTAATAAAGTTAGAGAAAATTAAG
Organism: Ophion ventricosus; assembly: GCA_963932345.1. Taxonomy (NCBI): domain Eukaryota; kingdom Metazoa; phylum Arthropoda; class Insecta; order Hymenoptera; family Ichneumonidae; genus Ophion; species Ophion ventricosus. The sequence goes on along the minus strand of OZ010711.1, from coordinate 8,065,272 downwards.
ATGGGCCCGATGAAAGCCCGAACTGAATTTCCGCACGGGATGAAAGGGCCCGATCAGATGAATAAGACGAGGCAAGCCTGGCCAGAGCCCGACACAAAGTAGGGTATGCGCGGTTACATTTCTGCACGAGAGAGGGTACGAAAAGAAGTCATAATACTCTAGCGTATGCCTGATAGTATAAGCATCAATTTCTACCAATTTGCTTACATATTGATTTGAGGATGTTTTTTTATGATATTACGAAACGACGCAATAATGCGTAATAATTGATATGACCAGAAGGAGCACAAAGTACTGTGCGCAGAGTACGCAGCAACTATCATCGAGGCTTAAAAATTTATTTTAATCACTTGGTGTCAGGGTTTTGTCGCGACTCTTGTTATGTTTTACAAACGCATATAAAGTTCGGATCCTTCGCGAAGTTATAAATCGTGGATTACTACGGAAGCAAGAGCATTGCCGTACTTAACGGTCGTGTGGTCTACGGACTCGGAACTTCAGATGATCTTATCGGATGTTTACGTTGCAAGGAGACATTAATCATACGAGGAGCCTCGGTATTGTATAGGTACATATATATATATATATATATCTACCGTAACGACGTGTAAGAGTGTGAAAGGGCGGAATGTAATCAAACGTGCCTGTAAAGGGATAATGTCACAGACGATAGTATAAAGTCAATGCCAGAAAACAACGATGAAACGCAACGTGTACTTTTACCAAAACGACCGAAATCAAACATAAAATGTGAATGGCCGTTTAGAGCTCTGCTGATAGCTGCAGTCACTGTTTGCGATTACCAGCAATAATTAAGGTAGCTGACCACTAATTGAATTTACGCCGCCGAACGTTGGTGTTCTTTTTATAAAAGTTCTTTGTGGATCCCCGAAAAGTACGCACTCATGTTGGCACCTTTCTTGTCCTATAATTTTAATAAGTACCAATCATTAACCGTGCAATTATCGTTCAATCTAGTCAAAGTCCTCAAATAAAAGTGCGGCATCTGTGGTTCTAACGCGCTCTATACGTTCACATTTTTAATCTCGAAGAGAGAGAGAGTCTCCAAATATAATTAACAATCCAATCAATTTACCTGTAAGTTTCCACTACCGTTATATGAGGATCTACTACAATTATTTATATGGAGGTTTTTGCAATCATTTCCTTTAGGATGTAATACCAGATGCCCTCGACTCCCTCCCTGCGTAAAATTACTTTCATTTCAGTAGGGTAAGGTGGTACGCGGGCGATAAGAGTACGCAGCTACGCTACTGACGAAATGGTTTGCTAATGGAAGCTGATTTTAGTTGTGTTTAGACCGCCTAACCGTGTAAGTTGTTTGTGACAAAAACAAATCCGAAGTGGAATAAAACGGAGAGGCTAGGTAAGTTTAAAGTTTTGGTTGCAATTTCTTATTTATTTTTGGCATTTTCAAAGCATTACAAGTACAAAACAAGATTTACTTTCTTCGAAAACAACTGTTTATTTCGTATGCCGATTTACTAAGGTTATTGTTCAAAATGAAAGTAATTTCGCATCTGATCAATAAATGGCAGTAACAGTCATGTTTGTTAAAAATGTGCAGGTCGTGTAAGAGTATGCAGTGATTAGGTGGGTAGGAGTACGCGCATACTCCTGTTGTTGCATACTCCTCTTATACGACTGTTGTTAAAGATTATGTTTTTTTTTTATTTCAGCATGTCTCGAAGGAAACGGACTAGCGACCGAAGTCTATGGTCAATTACGGATCTTGAAAATGCAAGAAAGCGAGTTAATGATAGTGAATCTATAAGGGCGGTAGCACGTTCATTGGAAGCGACTGAAGCCACTCTTCGTAAGAAGCTGAAGAGATCCACACCAGCTACATCTCTGGGGAGATACAAACTCACGAACTTTGAGAACTTCGCGAACTTCACAAACTTCACAACCTTCACGGACTTCACGAACTTCACGAACTCTCCAACTCTCTCTCTCTCTCTCCAGCTCTCCAGATTGAGGTTTGCGTACTCTTATCGACCCTCGTGCGTACTCTTAAATGTCCGTATGTCTAAGAGTTCGCAAATCGCTTTTTGTAGTCTTTAGTTTGTTATTTTTTTTAAATTAAGATTCCTAATTGTCGCCCAAAAATTAATGAGAATGCTAGATATTCTTTCAATTGAAACAAAAACTGATTCGTAAAATGTTTCTTTGTTTTTTTCATCGATTTGAAGCTTAGGTGCGTACTCCTATACCACCTTACAATTTATAGAACATATTCCAAACATCCGGAGAAATCCAAAAATAACTCAAGACACCGTAAATATAATTGTATTCTATGTTACGTTCTGAGTAAAAGTACTACTCCGTGCGGAAATTGAGTTCGGGCTTTGATCGGGCCCATCTTAATTTTCCCTAACATTATTAAGGCCCTAGTCTGGAAGCTTTATGGGCCATCAGTGGCCGGTCACACTTTGCTACGGAGGGCCATTGAAGGCAAAATGACCAGGGCCTTTAAAATTGCCTCAACGGTGCCTCATAAATTACAAAGATATGCGTACGTGCGTGTGTGTGTACGGTGAAAAAGAAATTGTGTTATTTCAATACATTTGAGGCTTAGAATTCGATCACATATTTTGGCATGTTTGATGTCGTGCTGTTCCAATGAAACAACTGCATGCGTGTTGGTATAAGGCATCACAGCTCGTCTACTAACCGCATAGTTTAATTATTATATTTAATCAATCTTGATAATTATTATGCCACAAATGATTTAGTCAAGGAATTTATACTAATTTGCCCTTATAATAGCAAAGTCTTATAATAGCAAAGTCTGGTATATTGAGGATATCGCTACTAGGGAATCTACAACTACACCCCTTGAAGGCCCTTACTTGGTCTCCGTACTTAGACCATACTGTTAGTCAACTAATCTACCCTACCATTCCCTAATAGAGGCCCCGACCAACTCTTTTACGGAAAACCCTACTATGGAATCCACAAACAATCCCTTGAAGGCCCCGAATTGTATCAAGATTGTCCTGACAATTTTCCGCACGGGACATTCATAATCATCTCGAATAAGACTTTCATATGAGTGTATCTGAACGTCACATGCAGATAAGTTCATTTGATTTCTCATATATTTATAAAACCTGTCGGTGATATTGTAATTTATTGAATATGGACTTTCTACTGGGAATCGTTTAGCAATATTTTCTTATCTCAATTAGTATTATTACTATAGAGAGTGGGGAAAATATCGACTTCATAAGGTGGGTTTTATTTTTGAAGCTTTTAAATGCGAATATACTATGCCCAAAGCGTATGTAGCTCTCGATCGACGATGCGACGCGGGATATCTTGTGTCTGGTATGTTAATTAAGGCAACAAAATGGCATGTTACACGGGATCCGGACGTGTACACAACTCTCGACGAAGAAGAGATCCGAGGGCAAGCTTACGTTAAACGGAGTTAAAATGCGAGCAAGAAACAATGAGAAAATGAAGGATCAGATGAGAGAGCGAGAGAAAGATGTCGAAGTCAAAGGTTTTCAAAAACTATCGATAACTATGCTCTTGAAGATGTTGGAATGCAACGAAAATTTTTTTTGTCTTTTCATTTTCTCCTTTTCATTATTTAAGAAAATATTTTTTCCAAAATTAGATTGTAAATCTCTAAGTAAGTAAATGAAAAAGTTGTTGAGGCATTTTGTAGCTAAGGCTTGCCAAAAGAAATTGTAGCAAATGAAAAATCATCATTTTCGCTGCATTCCAACGAGGCAAACTTTAATATCGTCTATAACTAATGTATTCGCCTAACATGAAATCTCGCCAAGTTGAAGAGAACTGATTTAAAAATTACCTCCGAAAATTAAATTTAAAAAACAGTTATGCCATCTTAAAGGATGAAATATTGAAATTTCTTTCACATGTTTATTGATCCTGCAAGAATTTGGACAATTTAAAAAAATATTTAATCATTATCATGTACTGTTTAACTGTTATTTAATTATTAGCATGTACTTTTACGTTTGTACGTTTGTTTACAACGATGCGCCGAAAACGCCCTCAAGTGGCGACCAGTTTTGTGGACGTGGTAAGAATTTGAAATAAAAACAAAACAAACATTCTTAATCTATATTAGTGTTGTGATGTTTGGTACCAGGTTCAGCAGAAAAAGAAATTTACAAAATAGCGGCATGCTAAGCTTTGATTATTAATTTCTTGTATTTTTTTTACCATTCTACGAGTTATATAAAAATAAAAGTTATTTCGACTTAATTCTGCTACCAACGTTGAAAAGCATTCTACTGAAGGTGTATGCCAAATCTGAGCTCAATCAGCCAGTTGGTTATCGAGATATCGTGGTTGCCGATTTGAAAATCATAGTTTCGAGAAAAACGCGTTTAAGGTCTTCCTTTCGCGGAGGGCCGTACTTTGGGACGCATAAGCCAGGGCCCTTTTGAATCATTAGCAGATTACAATGGCGCTTAATAAAAATAAGTAACAATCAATTATTATACCCAAACCCGTACGAAAAATTGTCAGGACATCTCTGATACAATTCGGCGCCTTCAAGGGCTTATTTGTGGATCCTCTAGTAGGGATTTCCATAAAAAAGCCAGACCAGCCCGCTATTGGGGAATGACAGGGTAGGTACTTTGACTAAAACCATGGTCTAGGTACGGAGACCAAGTAATGGCATTTATGGCTCATAGTTGTAGATTCAACCAACATGCATACAATGCGTTCATTTATTCGATGTGTTAAAATATTCGATAGAATTCGAAGTCTGAAAGGTATTGACACCACACATTTCTTTTGTACAGTGCACATACACGTCTACATATGGCTGCAATCGTTTTTATGAGAGGCACCGTTAAAGCAATTTTAAAGGCCTTGATTGGTTTGCCTTTAATGACCCTCGGTAGCAAAGTGTGACCGACCACTGATGGCCCATGTGAGGCTTCCAGACTAGAGTCCTAATAAAGTTAGGGAAAATTAAGATGGGCCGAATCGAAGCCCTAACTCAATTTCCGCACGGGATGATGAACTGGAATGAAAAATTGCCCACATTTTTGTAGACTTAGACATTTTCACATGTTCTCTGAGAAGTCGCGGTTACGAAAATTCTGCTGCTACTTATATTTTTCCAAGTTTCAACATTAATATGTTCTTTAAACATTTGGTGACCCCCTGTTTTTATTGTCGTTGCGAAATCTTCAGAATGTTTACATGCTTAGAGCAGTTTATATCAGACATCTAGAGTTTTTTAGTATATAAATTATACGATTTTTAAAGTCGTAATATTTTGCTAAAAGTTCGATAACTCGGCTTGAAATTTTACCAGTATACTAGGATGTATTTTTACTTAATTGGAGACGAAAATCAGTTAATTGTTAAATATTCGGGTTCGTGAAAAGAATAGTATGTTTGCCTTATCATTTCTATAACTCGGCTAATTTTATGAGTATCATTAAACGGTTTTCACAGACGTATGCAGAAAGGTCTACACAATAATAAAATTAAATTTAAAAAAACAATGTTTTCTACTTTCTAGATAACAGATAGCCTTCTAATTCCAGACCATTTCTAATTTCATTATAATTTCTAGACAACAGACTAGGCCTTAAGAGAATTCAAATATGTTCGACGACTTTTTGTGGGAATGGACAACGCTGGTCGCAACTCAAAATATTGCGACTACAATACTTGAGTTTCTTATTTATCATATTTGACTAGGATTCAAATATGTTCGACTACTTTTTGTGGGAATAGGCAACTACTGGTCGCAACTTTTTTACAACATTAGGCCTGTTTTTTCGTGATAATATTTTTAGGCGAAGGCATGCCAAGCTGGTAGAGTATCGCAATTTTCAGTTTTGCGCGCAAAATGTGTCCGTAAGGGTATTTCGGACTGGGTCCAATAGCCACAGGTAGACTCGCTATTGTACAAATAATGTTATCTGTTTGTTTTATACAATGCCAACAGACACCACCGAATTTCTATGAGCTTTAACGAAATAAATCATTCTTCCGTATATAAACGTCCTCGTGAAAGAAGTTACAGTAGAATGGTGAATATTATGCGCGGCGATGAGGTACGAGAGACTAATGTGGCCTCATGCTCAGCAGAAGCCAAGTATATACCTTTAACTCATCTGTTACGGCGCGCGCGGGAGCATAATTCGGAGAGATACTGCGCGAGTGACCGTGGAGTAATCCCCGTTTCACGGTCAACCGGTGCGTGTATCCCGGCAAAGAAAAAGGCCTCGTACATAACTAAGCGGAGTGCGAGAGGGTGTTCAAAAATATTTATAATATGCATCTTAAGCCACGACGTACGGGTCTGAAAAAAAATATAATCTGCGAGAAAGAGATAGAGAGGGGGGGGGGGGGGCGAGAGACCGATAAAGGTCTTATATCAATCCGGCCCAACCGATAAGAGGATAAAAATTGGGCATCGAAACGTCGATGGTTTGAAAAATAAATAAATATATATATATGCATCTTGGAGGAAAAAAAATGTTTGGCCGTGTTATGTTTTACGCGTATACACGATGATTCTGAATGAAACACTACGAACTACAGTGAACCCTAATTTATTTTGGGATGTTGAATAAGTTATCGTTGTTTTTTCGTGAAAATTAATGCTTCATTTTAAAAAATTAGTAAAAAAAAATGTCACTGAAAGTATCGTCTATCGCAAGCCACTATTTTTTTCCCTCTTTCTGGCAGCATTTTAATAGCACGTCGGAAAAATGACACGTCTTTTGAGGCTATCCAAGAGTCGATGCATTTTTTTGAATCTTCATAAGAATAGAAGTGTTGCTCTGTCGGGACATGTGCCATCGACCGGAAAAAGTGATAATCGGAAGGGTCAATGTCTGGTAAATACGGCGGGTGGGGTAGGATTTCCCATTTAAGCGTTTCCAAGTAGGTTTTCACCGGTTTTGCAATATGTAGCCGAGCGTTGTCATGCTGCAAAATCACTTTGCCGTGTCTCTGCTCGTATAGTGGTCGTTTTTCCTTCAATGTTCGGCTCAAACGCATCAAATGTAGTCGATAGCGATCTCACGTGATGGTTTCGTTCGGTTTGAGCAGCTCATAATAAACTACACCCAGCTGATTCCACCAAATGCAGAGCAGAAACTTGGAACCATGGATATTCGGCTTTGCCGACGATGTTGATGCATGGCCGGGCTTACCGCACGATTTTTTACGCTTAAGGTTATCATAGTGCGTCCATTTTTCATCGCCAGTCATGATACGATGCAAGCAACCTCTTCTTTTTTGTCGTTGAATCAGCTGTTCACACGTGAAAAGACGCTGTTCGACGTCGCTCGCTTTCAAATCATACGGCACCAAATTTCCTTGCTTTTGAATCATTCCTAATGCTTTCAAACGTTTGACTGCGGCCTATATGCACCCCAGGTTTTTCTTTATCATAAAACTGGTCGTACGGGCATAAATGGATTTTAGTATAGTACCATTTTTTCGTTTTTTCTCAAGGAAGAGAATGGGATGCGAGACATCAAATTCAATTAAATTTAATTACTGATGAATCCATTCAAAGACTAAAAAACTGAATGAATCGGAAAGAGTTCTAGGGTTAATTGATGATGAAAAGTTATAAACAATATTTACCATTAGCAATAATACGTGATATGAGAAGATGTTTGTTTTGCGTGAGTATAAAAGCAGAATTCAGCAAAGGGCTTCCGGAAGAAACATCGAGTTCAGCGCCACACGTCGGCAACAAGCGTACTACGCGTAAGTTAGGTAGACAGGACCTTGCCAGCGCACAGGTAGTACGCTGGTTGGCCGACGTTTGGCGCTGGATTTCAAGCCTTGCCCGCAATTGATTTGCAGTCCAAGCGAGTATATAGATGAGCTGGCGAGAGGTGTTGAGGGTTAAGGTATGTCGACATTTTATCTCTCACTTTATGAATCACAGTATATGTTCGTCGCAAAGATTTTAATTGCAAAATGGTTTTTAATGGAGGTTGATGTGAGAATGCATGTTAGAGTAAAGACTCAACAGTAATACAATCAAATCGATAAATGTTATTTAATACAAATGAAAAAAATCAAGTATCCGCATTTAATATTTAAATCTTATAAATTCATTTCAGTTCTACGATTCAATCTCATTACACTCAGACTTTACAGAAATGCAAAAGTTGTCGAATATGTTTACCAAGAAATTTCATTCCATAGGATTCTGACATGAAATAATTCATTTTTGCTTGTAAACGTAGTTTATAGACAGTTTTTCAAAAGAATTGACGGTAAAATGCAAACCATTAATCCTTTTCTCATATCCAGCTGTTTTGTTTCTCTTCGACAGATATCATTTTTTTCGCATACGAATGAAACGTTACTTCTATTTTGTTACCTTCCATACTCAGCGAGTTACGACACGTCTATTTTTTGCCTCAGTAAGTCGTTGTAATTGCAGCATTCTGTGCGACGATAATGATGAGAGAAACGTGGGTTGCGTGTGTGAGTTGACCCTCTTAATAAGCTACCAGCTGGTAATATTCAGGCACTAATCACGACTAAACATTCAGCCAGTAGGCAAGCAGAGTGCGTACTGGTTGTGCCTTGCTTAACCATTTACCTCTACCTCTTGTTACTCAACCTGCCCTTCATATGCCTTTGGATTTACACTTTTTCTCGTCCTCTTGTAGGCTTCAACCATTGTTGCTCATTCTCTCGCTTACAGCTCTCCCTCTCTCTCTCTCTCTCTCTCTCTCTCTCTCTCTCTCTCTCTCTCTCTCTCGCTTTTTCATCTTGCGGGGTATGGAAAAATTTTATGCGAGGGAGTAATTTCCCCTCGCGCCAATATATCACACGCGGGTTTCCACCTAGATTGGCCAGGGCTTAGTCTACTTTCCCTGTATCTCGCTTTCTCTCTCAGTCTCTCATTCTTCATTTTCTCGGTTTTCTTTCTTTGAAGAACATTTTTTTTACGTTGGCTCAACTTGTTTCATTTATTTTTCATCATCTTCACAATATCTACGGATTGCACTGTTTTATAAGACCCCAAAGTTCCGAATATTAGAGGTAGGGTAGGGCAGGGCATGTTGAGCAGTCGGGTAAATTGGGCAATCGAAATATCTGGAAAACTAAGGACCGCACGCGGGTGCATCATATGGTGGAGGGAGAAGTATGGGGGAGGGGAACACATCACGCCATCGCCCGTTGCCATGCGGCGCACGAGACGGTAACACGAGACGTTTCATTATTTTTGCACCCAAAAGTAAAAAAAAAACGTGATTGAAAGATTTTCTTCTACCATTGTATGAGAAAAAATATTTCAAAGTTCATTGCAATTAATGTTAATGTATCAAAACCTAACTAATTAACAAGCATCTGTTGGTTTATTACTGCATTGTACCAAATCATGTTGCATACGTCTGATTTTTGTATACTCATGCTCAACTTACGCTACTATCGGGGCAGGTTGAGCAAATATGGCCTTAGTCATTTAAGAGCGATTATCTGTGAAACAATAAGGATAACAGGAATTTAGTCTACAGACTTTTGTTACCAGATAAATTTCCTTTTGACCAAAGTAGGTTTTATTTTTATACGGCAGACTGTTAAGGAATTACAGGGCGATAATTCCAAACTTGCTCAACATGCCCCTCCCTACCCTATATTCAGCGTTCGAGATGTCATAATATACTCTTCCGTAAAGATTCTTTAAACGCTAGTTCTCTACTTTTCTGATGACTTCCTAATAGTTGCCCAGCTTCGAGTGGCCTGATTATATGCCGCGGTGTCTATTTTGCACACCAATACCATCTTAGACGTATTAAATTGGACATCCTAAATGATTTGGATTTACCAATGAATATTGGATAGCAAATTAATGTATGCCGTTCGTAAAAATACACTTCACAATCGAGTTAATCATTATCAGACCGTCAAGAGAGTACTCACATTTCGAATGATGGTTCATATTTTCTTCAACGTTTAGCCCTTTTTCAGAAGCACGACCGCTTAGTTGTTCCATCCCATATATGAAAACTGCCTAATTATCAATCGATTTATCCACGACGGGCATAGGCTTTATCGAAGACGCCTCGAATATTGAATTCCAATAAAAAATAGTAGTCGCAACGCAAATCTAACGGAATTGTGTGGTTGTCATTGCGACTTAATGATAACTCGACGTTGCTTCTACTATCTAACGCTGAAAAACATATTATCAATGCTGTACAAAACTTCACTACAAGTCCACTTGCTGTTACCAGTTCGTCTATCCACAAAAGGTAGTAAAGAAATTAAAACCTCCAAAAAGTTATTAAATCAGTTCAAAATATATCATCTATAATATATATTAAATAAAAAAATAATTTGAATGAAGTGCTTTTTGAATTATATATAAACACGTTTGAAAAGGCTTGTCGTTGTTTCGTTTATTGAGATGCCATAGCATCTCGACACCAAATAATTAAACAGAACTTTTTGATAATATAATATTATTCATTATTCAGCACGATTTATAATACAACTTTATTTTTATTAATTTTCATTACATTGTATGTCATATCTATTTTCTTTCAATTTTTTAAATTGCAGTATTTGCTTCACTCGTTGACATTTGAGGTTTTGACGTTAGCAACGCTCGCAAAATTGGCCAATCACTACCTAAGAAATGGAACAAAGCCATTTACAACTCATACACGAAAGGTTATCTCTCTGGTAAAGTGATCGGCTGTTTTAACAAGGATTGGCAGGGTGCAAAAAATCAACCATTGATAGTGTATAGCCAGTACTAATTGATAGTGTATATCCAATACTAATCGATAGTGTATAGCCAAGACTAATTGATAGTTCGATTGATATAGCCAATACTGAAAAATGTTAAAGGTTCAAAAAAGAAAAGTATGCAGTATTATGATTATCAAATCGTTCACCCTTCAGTTTGGTCTTACTTCAAAGAAAAAGAAACATACCCGTACCGAATGTAACACGACGAAGCTATAACTTTTGATTTGCGAGGGAAAAAAAAATTTCAGACTAGCAAAAAAGTCGACAATTCTTGAGTTTTCTGACATTGGTCATAAGATCGTTCGGCAAATTACTATCAGGCTAAATGTACTTCTCTCGAAACGCTGGCATATCTCTTGAAAAAATATTCACACGGTCGGTGAATGAAAAATCAGGAAAACGGTTGACTGGAAACTGGTATTTACCGATGATATTCGTAATAGATAATCATCTTCAATCGAACTGCAGAACGCCATTGTAGCGATACTTCGATAGATAATTGTCCCTGAGTTCAATTGGATAATCCTTATTGATAAAATAGTTTTAGGGTTTCGAAAACGAATTCAAAAGCAAGCTTTCGAGCAGCCGAGCTCATATAGCCGGAACGGCAAGATGGAATGATGAAGAAGAGATAACTCTCGATCGCGATGATCACAGGTATCATGATGAGCACCGACCGGTAGAAACGCTGGGCTCCTGGGTTTCTGATCGACGCCGGAGGCGTTTTGCGGAAAAGAAGGAAGTTGTACTTGAAGTGACATGAGCCGACTTCGAAACTCTTGCGGCTAACTGAAGAAAGAGAGAGCAGAGGTTACTTGACGGCGTTGCTTCGAGAACCAGTAGACTGTCGGGTTGAAACCGTTCGCTGAAAACTTTGTTCGAGGCGCCACTTCGGAATATCCCACGGAAACGCCAGATTAATTCTCCTTTGTTTTAAAATTTTTAACAACTCCTCTTCGCTTCGGGGAATTGAGATCATTCGAAAACGGCCAACATTGAAAGAGTTATGCGCCGAGGCATGCTCCGTACGGAGTAGCGGGGTAGATTTCCCTTGTCCTTTATTGTCTCTCATATTCTCGTTTTTTTCTACGTTCTGTGAGATGAAAATAAGGATTCACTCGCCTTCTATAAAACTCACTAAAGGTTCTGAGAAGTGCCTTTTTTGTTTTTAATGTATTGACAGAACCATGTGAAACACGTAACATTTACTTCAAGCTCTATTACAATCCTCGTATAATATAGGGTAAGGTGGTATAGGAGTACGCGCGCGATAAGAGTACGCAGTTACGCTACTGACCAAACGGTTTGCTAATGGAAGCTAAGTTTAGTTGTGTTTACACCGCTTAATAACGTAAGTATTTGTGACGAAAAAAAAAATCCATAGTGGATAAAACGGAGAAGCCAGGTAAGTTTGAAGTTTTAGTTGCAATTTCTTATTTATTTTTCACATTTTCAAAACAGTATAAGTATGAAACACAATTTACTTTCTTCGAAAACAACAATTAATTTCGTATGCCGGTTTACTGAGGTTATTGTTCAAAATGAAAGTAATTTCGCATCTCATCAATAAATGGCAGTAACAGTCATGTTTGTTAAAGAACGTGCAGGCCGTATAAGAGTACTTAGTGCTTAGGTGTGTAGGAGTACGCGCGTACTCTTATACGACTGTTGTTAAAGATTGTTTTTTTTTTACTTTCGGCATGTCCCGAAGGAAACGGAGTACCGACCGAAGTCTATAATCAATTACGGATCTTGAAAAAGCAAGGAAGCGAGTCAGTGATGGTGAATCTAATATAAGGGCGGTAGCACGTTCATTGGAACCGACTCAAGCCACTCTTCGTAAGAGGCTGAAGAGATCCACAACAGTTGCATCTCTGGGGAGATACGAACTCACGAACTTCACGAACTTCGCGGACTTCATTAACTTCACGAACTTCGCGAAGTTCGTGGACTTCACGAACTTCATGAACTCTCTGTCTCTCGCTCTCTCTCTCTCTCTCTCTCTCTCTCTCTCTCTCCAGCTCTCCAAATTGATGTTTGCGTACTCTTATCGACCCTCGTGCGTACTCTTAAACGTCCGTATGTCTAAGAGTTCGCAAATCCTTTTTTGTAGTTTTTAGTTAGTTATTGAAAAAAAATTAAGATTCCTAATTGTCGCTCATAAATTAATTAGAATGCTAGATATTCTTTCAATTAAGGGGCCAGTCCACTTTGAAAATTAAAAAAAATCGATTTTTTTTTACTGTTTTCGAAAGTACATACATTCAGAAATATTGTGTCAAAATTTTATGAAAATCCAAGCTCTCTAAGTATTTTTTTTTTACCTGAACGTCAGGAACTCATTTCGTCTACCTGAGCGTATAGCGCGCTCGGCCGACCCATCGGCCACAAACATCCTCCTGCTCTTTCTGAGGAAGTACAGGAAGTTTTAAAACCTATTTACGAGGATCTCACCAAAACAGAACTGCTCGAAAGGTGTTTAGGTGGCCATACGCAAAACAATAATGAAAGTTTTAACAACTGCGTATGGAATATGGCACCTAAACACAAGTTCAACGGCAAAAAAATCGTAGACATTGCCTGCAAAGTTTCCGTGTGTGTCTTTAATGAAGGATTTCGTCCAGTGCTTAAAATAATGGAAATAATGGGCGTCAAACTCGTCCCGATCGCCATCGGATTCGCCGACAATCGCGATGACGAGCGTGTTCGCTCTGCAAACCGCCGCAGTTCTGAGTGCTCAAAAGAGACCAGAACCAAACGAAAGCAAGCAAGTCTTGAAGAAATCGACGATGATGAGCAATCAGAAGGGATTTTATACGGTGCAGGAATTGCCGATTGAGTTTAGGTAAGAGTTTTTCGTAGTATAAACTTCAAACGCGTTTTTCTCGAAACAACGTTTTCAAAATCTAGCTCCATCGTATCTCTAAAACTAATAAACCGATTCTCTTGAAATTTGGACCACATATCGTAAACATGATTCGCAACAAGATGACCCTCGAGGGTTTTAAAATTTTGATTTTTACTCTTTTTTTTGCGAAAAACTGCGAAAAAACGCGTTTTTTTACCTTTTTCATTTTTCATCTGCCATTTTTTTATTTTTTGATAAAACTTTATATCCGAGGGTCATTTTGTAGCTGGTGTCATACTGAATCTGATGGACTTTGATTTTTTTGTTTCAGACAAGCCGTTGCCGAGTTGTGATGGAGCTACCTAGCCCACCTATTTTTGAGTCGTTACGTTAAACTATAGTTTTTGTACTTAAAAATGAATAAAAATGAATTAAAATTTTTTTAAATGTATTTCAAGACTTTATTTATCAAGCCCAACAACTTTTATATTCATATCTTTTATAAAATCCTCAAAAAAAATCGCGAAAATAGCCTTTTTTCGTGGCTCCAAAGTGGACTGGCCCCTTAAAACAAAAACTGTTTCGTAAAATATATCTGTTTGTTTTTTTCACCGCTTTGAAGGTCAGGTGCGTACTCCTATACAACCTTACCCTACACGTGTATACATTTCACAGCAAGTTACTTAAATTTTTTTGAAGTACTACTACATTGAAGTCTTAACCGGTATCAAATACATTAAAAATTTTGATAAACGCTTAATTCGGCATTTCGCGCCTTTCGATATAATTTCCTTCATTCGCAGAAAGTTAGATCAACATTTCCGGTCTAAAAAACCTAAGAGTAGAGATAGGAAAAACTAACAGGTTAAGATGTATGCATTGAGATAAAATAGTCGTAAGTGAAGCGAAAAATTTAGAATATTACGTTTAGTTCTAAGAATACTCAATGAAATCAACAATTTGGTGAATTCCAATTACACGCAAAGAATTCTTACATTTTTTGGTTGATTTTCTACAACAAGCTTATCGTACCATGGAATATTCCATACATTGATTAAAATAGGGATGGTTAACAATTTGTTACACTTTTTAAAAATATATTCATATAGAAGTGAAATCTACATATTTATAACGTATTACGATAGAGAAGTTTCAACCCTTGCATATTCTCTCATAGTTGATAGAAAATAAAAATTTACATGCGCAAGTATTACCGAAGATAAGTAACATTGATCGTTCCATAGAAGAAACTAAATTGATCGCTTCACCGTCTAATATAATTCAAAAGTCCGTTGAAGAAATCTAAAAATATCCAAAGATCATTGTGAGAAGTCTAGTCAAGTTTGAGTTACAAAATTTCAAGTTATCATTAGAACGACTGCACGACAATGCACTGAAAAAGGTTTGACTTTTTTTTCCAGTCGTGCGGTAATCCAATAATAAAACCGCAAGCATTTTATCCCGGCTTGATTATGTCTTTTTTTATGCTTAACTACGGTTTGCTTCAATAAAAACATGTATGTTTTTGAAAAACTGTATAGCTCCCCCTGTTAACGGCTTTGTAACAATCTTTGTCGTTCGGCATAGTATTGCACTAATCAATGGATGATGTGAGCCAGAATGGAGAATACGTCGGTGAAATTAATTCTGGACACTTTTAAAACATTTGAAAATTCGTAGTTTGTAATTTTTTTTATAAAAAAATTGAAACATTTACAAAACATGTGTAAATATTAAGTAGAAACAATAACAATCTATAAATATTAAAACAAAAACATTGCAGTATCATTTCTGCATAGCAGGATATACATTTTCTGCGTAAGTATCAAAAGAAGGCTGCTTTCTTTTAAGTGTCCAGAATTAATTCCACTAGTGTATGTACACTCATGATATATCTATAACGTATACACGTCAAGAATGTGTTGCTACCATAATACATACTTTCATACTTTCCACGCATACAATAAATAGAAGATATACATTTTCACTGAAAAATATGAACCCTTCGCTCGTATCCAAAGTGAGGTTATACGCCCACAACTTGAAGCCCTTACACGTTTGCTGTTACATGCGTCGTCCTGCAGCTGTTCCCATTTATTTTCGATGAGCCTCTCCTTTCAATCCTGGCTGGGTCTGCTGAAGGTGAGAGATCTCGCAACACGGCCAATTGAAACTTTCTCCGTTACTTATGGGTTACGAACGAAGCTTCAACTGCATACTTACGAAGAGGAAATTCAAAATTCGATGTACATTATACGGGAAATAGACATCTTTTGCAGCTGAATTACAGTCACATTTAAGTAACTGAAGTTTATTTTCGGGGTACCTACTGATGCGGTTTCGGTTTGCTGATTCCGTGCGGCGCGAATGTGCAAAGATTTTTTGGAAAATGTAGTGCGTAAATTAATTCGTACCTCTGCCCGTGCAGAAATGTGATGGGGCATTCCCTACTTTGTGAAAGGGTCGGCCAAACTTGCCTCGTCTGATTCACTTGATCGGGCCTTTTCACGGAGCAGACCGGGAAGATCACAAAATCGTTTTCTACAGCTTACACTCTATGTTTTAAAATAACAATGTTCTGGCCGGAATACATTGTGAGCAAGTACACTTTCACGTAATGTATAACCCAACCAAAAGATTGACATTTCGTGAAAAGTTGAGCCGGACTTTAAGAACTGTTGTGTAAAGCTGCTTTACTTTTTACCCTATCAAAAGTATTTACAATTGCTTAGGATGAATACATCTTTTGTAATTCTGAGCCCATTCTACATAGAAAATTAAGATTTTCTATCCCTCGTAACTTCTAAACAATAGTCTTGAAGTCAATTATTCTGAATATCAAGCCACTCTGATAAATAGGATCATTGAGTTGTAAAAGTCTCCTAACATCCCCGCCGTAGTTGAATGGGGAGCGTTGGGTCTGGTGGTGCCCAAGGTTCGCTCATCAAATCACCCATTTGAGAAGTTTTTTTTTTCTTCTACATACAGTTGACATTTTCTATTACTCTCAGGAAAAGTTTTTTTATTTCATTATTCAAAAAAAAATTATTTGAAAAAAAATAGAAAAAATTGGTTCGTATCGGAAAAAAATGTTCGTCACGAAATTTTTTTTTCTCGACAAACATCATTCTAGCCGTATACTCTTTTGATTACGATTTTTTCACCGTAGTCTTAAATTTGAAAAGTTGAAACATATTTAAATTTCCTTTCAATTGAGATTTATTGTAAATCATAAACCTTATTACAATAACAAAATTTCTGATTTACCATAAAATTATAAGAAAATGTAAATAGAAACAAATCGTAAGAGCTGCGGCTCGCCATTTCGTTGAGTAAAAAAGTATCACTGAAAGATTAGACATATAAATGATAAAATTTACAACAACAATGAGCAACAAATATAATAGTCTAATCTGCAAAAACGGCCTATATGACTTAGAAAAAATTTGGAAATATTCCGCCCGTATCTTTCAGATCTTGTCCCGATTTTTTTTGGATAAAAAATATAACTAGAAAGAAAACATTTTTATCATTGAAAATTAAGACGTTGATTGCTCTCAAGTTTCAAGCATACGTCTGTGCAAGAGCGAGCGAGAAAGAGTTATCGACACTCGCGCATAGACGTGAGTGAGACACCATAAGAGGGGCAGGGGGGAGAGGGGTCAGCTGAGGATTTGAATGTGTGCGGCACACCGGTGCAGCGCTGGACGCTCTGCAGCCGGAAAACGGAACTATTTTTTCTGTACCAGGAGCTAATACGGGACCTGTTGTTCCATGTAAATCTATGATCTTTGATATTACCTAAATGTATTGCGCCAACAATCCGCCAGATGGCTTCAAGTGAAGCGCTTCGCGTAACCATCATACGACGATAAAACTTCGATCTGTTGTTGTATCGCGTACATGAGTTCTATGGTTACAGTGTGTACTTTTGCTTATGACTTTGAGATACTTGTGAAATAATAAGTATCAGTACGACCTGAACTATTTATTTTATTCGGGTATATTGCCAAAAGCCCTTTTCCAGTACCTGATCATTCCTCTATCCATTCGCCGGTTTATATCTTATGCATGTACCTTGAGGTGTACCGTATCAGTACACCATTACCTTCCTCGTCATGTATCGGCGATTTTCCGATCCCTTTTCTCGTTAGTTCCCGGCCAGTTCTTTATCAGTTCCCGAAAAACGGAATCGCGGATCAGGAGCTGGGCTAAGATATGTTACATGGCGAACCTGATCCACGTTGGATAGCCTGACCCTCCCCTGATATTATCTAGGGAAGGCAGATAAGGGGCAGTACTTTTTCCTGGCTCAAATAACTACACGGGTGTGAGTTATAAACTCGCAAAATATGGGGACTCCAAGAACAGACAATCTAGATTCGAAGCCGGACTAGCATAGATAGCAATGTTATTCTATGCGGCAAAACCATGTTATTCTATGCAGATTGCAATACTATGTTATTTTATGCGGCGATGATTTATGACTCACGTATATAATCCGTACATTGAAAGAGGGATGCTATTGGAAAACCACCATGTTCATTGCCTTCCGAAACTAATGATAAGCACTAAAGACACCTGTGGAAATATCAATATCGATAGTGGAAAGAAGAAATAAGAATGTCGAGTCGTCAAAGCGAATAGCCCTCCAACCTTAAGAGCTCTTGGAAAGAGCTTTAACTTTCCAAGTCGGCTAGTCTCTGGCTCAAACTTAAGTGCATTTCAATCTTCCATATCTATTTTCTATTTCTTGTACAAAACGTGCATAACGATGTACGATTTGTACAAGAAAACACGATATAACAATATACGGATGTACATATGTGCACCACTGCAGATACGAAATCATTGGGATAATTAATAGTTGATCGGCATTACGTGTTGACTGGTAGGAGAAAAATTACGAGAGCCGAGTAGCGGTTAGCAACGACGCAGATTGTGAAGAATCGATTACACTCTGATTATAATCCAGTCTAACAGATATACGAAAATCTATGAATATCCCTACAGGTTCGGACACGGATCATGATTCCTAATGGCCAGCGGATACACTGCTTGCGATGCGTCTCGACATGATGATAATCTAAAAAAAAAACTGCTATGTACCCAGCAACCTTCGTTGAAAAGTTTTGTTATTTCTTCCAGTACTTTAGTAGTAATTCGCCGAGAAACGTTTATGGGGTTACACTTTGGCGCTCGGAAAAATAGATATAAAAATAAATAAAAATGTTGACGCGATTATTAAATATATAAAATCATTTTTTTCCACAAATACATTATAGCTTCATAAAGAAATAATAAAAACGAATATTTTTTTTTTAATGGCGGGGATGCAATTCGACTAGTAGGACTCACTTTTCAAATTGGCGGACAAAATATCTCGAGATCTAATCAATTAATTTTGTTGAAATTTATACCACATATTCTTTATAATATTATCTAGGATGTAGGATAGGATTTTTTTTATTGGGTGCGGCGTGGATTTTTTATTACTTTTTAAAACTCTAAATTCTGGAAAACATCAAAGTTTTTTTTCAAACAGCCGTAATTTCTATAATTTCTATAATTTCTATAATTTTCCCCGTGCTACACTTTAGTTATTATCTTTCTTTATAAGAAGTTTTTTTCATTTTTATTTTTCAGACAATGCTTGAAAGAGAAATAAATTCAACAATTGGCAAGGATTTTTGAAACAGGGTCTCCTAGTGAGGTTCCTCAGTGAAAATCTGTTATAACGACATTGAAAGGGACTATGCAGTACCAACGTACTAGCCAATAGTCGTAAGCGATTGCGTTATAAGCAGTTTCGACTATAGGGTAAGGTGGTATAGGAGTACGCGGGCGGTAAGAGTACGCAGTTACGCTACGGACGAAATGGTTTGCTTGTGGAAGCTAACTTTTGTTGTGTTTGGACCGCCTGACAAAAAAAAATCCAAAGTGGAAAAATGGAGAGGCCAGGTAAGTTTGAAGTTTTAGTTGCAATTTCTTATGTATTTTTGACATTTTCAAAGCATTACAAATACGAGACACAATTTACTTTTTTTTTTAAATAACTATTAATTTCGTACGCCGGTTTACTAAGGTTATTGTTCAAAATGAAAGTAATTGCGTATCTCATCAATAAGTGGCAGTGACATTCATGTTTGTTAAAAATGTGCAGGTCGTATGCAGTGCTTAGGTGTGCAAGAGTACGCGCGTACTCTTATACGACTGTTGTTAAAGATTATGTTTTTTTTTACTTTCAACATGTCCTGAAGGAATCGGACTACCGACCGAAGTCTATGGTCAATTACGGATCTTGAAAATGCAAGGAAGCGAGTTAATAATGGTGAACTATAAAGCCGGTAGCACATTCATTGGATGCGACTGAAGCCAATCTTCGTAAGAGGCTGACGAGATCCACACCAGCTACATCTCTGGGGAGATCCGAACTCTCTCTCTCTCTCTCTCTCTCTCTCTCTCTCTCTCGCCAGCTCTCCAGCTCTCCAGTTCTCCAGCACTCCAACTCTTCAACTCTCCAACTCTCATACAAATGTGGGCAACTTTATTTGCGATTTATGTGGCGATTGAGGTTTGCGTACTCTTATCGACCCTCATGCGTACTACTATTTGTAGTTTTCAGTTTGTTATTTTAGGAAAATTAAGATTCCTAATTGTCGCTCATAATTTAATTAAGATGCTAGACATTCTTTCAGTAAAAAAAAAATAAAACTGATTCGTAAAATGTATCTGTTTTTTTTTTCACTGCTTTGAAGCTTAAATGCGTACTTCTATACCACCTTACTCTATTTAATAGTATCGTAAACATTAAAAAAAATGTGCCTTTTTTTCCGAGTGCCAAGGTGGTGTAACGCCTTAATAAAATTTAGAAGGAGCTATCTGAAAATATGAAATCAGAAAGACGCTGAGACATAAAGTTTGAATGTTCTCGAGAGGACATTGACAAACTCCTAAATCCATTCGATGACGATTACATAATAAATTTGATGAATGCGGCGGCCAAAAAAACTTCAGGTATACGAGGTTAACCCATCCGTTTGCTATGAAGCGAATGCATCGCACGCTTTTCAAGGAATAAATTACTGTCTGACCGGAAACCAATCATCCAAGATATTATAATAACCTAATAAAAGTGATTAATATAGCTCCGAGGCCATACATTACGGAGGATGAACGGGTCTTCGGCCTCGTCTATCCGCGCTCAGCCGTGTAGTGGTGGTACGGATGCCTCGTGAATGTGCTTGATGTTAGTGTGGTGGTGGCAGGAAAACGCCTCAGCATTTCCCTGCTGAGCCACTATCTCTCTTTTGCCATGCCGCAACAGCATCGGACGAGCTTCTCTCATCTCGTTTCTTCGGAATTTAACGTCCGGGGCGTTGGCCCTTGGGAGTATCCGAGCTGAAGACCTCTTCTTCGGTGTATTAAAGGTAGAATGAGGATTGCACAATTTGAAAGTCTTTTTATAAGTGTTATGATTTCACAAGAAAAAATCAGAACTGTCCACCTATTGATAAGCCTTTTCAAGAAGTAGACTTCTTGAAAAGGCTTATCTGTTGCTTGAAAAGGCTTGACTGTTGTTGAAGATTGTTTTTTTTTTACTTTTAGCATGTCTCGAAGGAAACGGACTACCAACCGAAGTCTATGGTCAATTACGGATCTTCTAAATGCAAGGAAGCGAGTTAATGATGATGAATCTATAAGGGCAGTAGCGCGTTCATTGGAAGCGACTGAAGCCACTCTTCGCAAGAAGCTGAAGAGATTCACACCAGTGACATCTCTGGGGAGATACGAACTTCGCGGACTTCGCGAGACTCACAAACTTCGCGGACTTCACGTACTTCACGGACTTGACGAACTCTCTTTCTCTTTCTTTCTCTCTCTCCAGCTCTCCAACTCTCATACAAATGTGGGCAACTTGATTTGCGATTTATGTGTCGGTTGAGGTCTGCGTACTCTCATCGACCCTCGTGCGCACTCTTAAACGCCCGTATGTCTAAGAGTTTGAAAATTCCATTTTAGTTTGTTATTTAAAAAAAAATAAGATTCGTAACTGTCGCTCATAATTTAATTAGAATGCTAAATATTCTTTCAATTAAAAAAAAAAACTGAACCGTAAAATGTATCTGTTTATTTTTTTCACCGCTTTGAAGTTTAGGTGCGTACTCCTATACTATCTTACCCAAATATGCATCAGAAATAAAGTTGACACTAGCAAACAGACTTTTATTTAGATGTAATTTGAAAAAATAGCGAGATATAGTGAATACGAATAATAATTGAACATTGTATTGCAGATATACAATAGTCCAAATTAAAATATTATACGGTTTTCCGCGAATGCGGAAAACCTTTGTAGGTATTGAAAGCGGTGGAAGAAATATGGCTTGTGAATATTTTGTTGCAATCAAAATGCTTCTGCTAATACGCAATTAGCCGAGGAACGCGAAATTTGAGGCATTTACACGCCATATCAGCAAAACAATAAAGGGAGGTTTCAACCCCTTAATTGCGAGGTATTGACGAACAAACAAAAACACGTATCGGATTTGTTTCCATCCTGTACGCACGTGCAAAAGTACAGTCGAACCTCGATATAATAAAGATTTGTCCATTCCCTTCCGATAGACACCCGAAACCTTTGATACAACGAATAAAAACTATAGATATAACAAATTTATTTTCAGGGCCCTTCACTTCTATACAAGGAATTTTTGTGAACAAAACCTCTGTATAACGAAGCGTTCGGTAAACGAACTCCCTTCCTTTCGTTCCCTTCTCCCCCTCTCTGCTATCGAATTACTATCGAAAACTCGGCAAACTCGATCGGCAACTATCGAAAACCAATTTCAAAGACGAAAGTCTAAGGGTAGGCAAAATAAAATTACCATTTTTTTTAGAAGACTTTGACGAATCCAAAGATACCAATGCTGTAATTTCAATGTTACTATGTATATGTATTATTATAAAATCAACAAATGGGTTTTAATCAAAATATTTGTTTAATTTAAAAATAATCCTCTTTAAAAAATAATATGTTATATACATTATGCTCTAACTGCTAATTGCTTGTAAAAATGGCTCTAATTTAAACCTTTCTTTCTTTAAAATATATCCCTATATTTATAGTACTAATATATATTTTTTTTAAAGAAAGAAAGGCTTAAATTTAAGTAATTTTATTTGTCCTTTTTATAAAAACCTCAATATAACGAATTTTTTGGAACATGACCTCGATATAACGAACTTTTTTGCTCTTCTCTAGAGATTCGTTATATCGAGCTTCGACTGTACCTCTGAATTAAACAAAATCCTTCTGAGATATGAGTTAAAAATAACGATTTTCTCAATAAACAAGATTCAATTTGTTGTTGTTCCTATCGCCAACACCATAAATTCATAGTGCTCGATAAAATACAACAGTTTTGCCATTCTTATTTTTCTTTATCTCGCTCCGCCGTTAAAAAGTTATCGCTAAAAACGAAAAAAAAACTCGAATTATGGACGCGTATGTTTCACCCCTAAAAAATGGGTCCCTGCAAAGAAAAAGTACGTGACGAATATTTTCACCCACTCTACAAATATGTCAAATTTCATCAAAATCGAAGAGTGATACTTCGCGCGGTTTCCGTGTCAGTGGCACATCGTACCTCACTAGTAGCAGACCCCATTTATTGAAATAATGTATTACTGCTCGAACCAAAAGTAAACGAAAGTAAATTGGCTCCATCAATTATGAAGAAAAAACCTGGGCTCTCAGCAAAGTAAGATTCGTTATTGCATTTTTCAGCGAGCATAAGATTTTCGTTTCCCAGAGGTCCAATCTATTATTATTTGTTGTATTATTTTAAGAACTGATGTTGAAGTTTATTTTGTTCTGACGAAATTCGATTTAGCTCAGCGGCCGAAACTAATTTTTTAAATAATTTACATACGCACCACAAATCTGTAAATATCTGCAGCACACAGTGCCCCATAGCACGTTGTACCAGGGTCTTCCCTACAGGACGTCAAAGTCGGCTAGCATCAACTTATCTGCTGCACTTCTGAATAAAACCGCCTTAAAATATATCCAAGAGCTATGGGCCTGTCAGTCCAACAGAGTCTAAAATACGATTCGTTCCGGACTAGACATTTACAAAACGGTCCAATTTCAGCGGACCACCTGAGTTCCTGTAGTTAAAGGCCATATATTCCGTACAGTTTCTTTCGTGCATCCACCCCCCTCCCCCCCTCTCTCTCTCTCTCTACCTTCGGTGTAACTAAAATTGTTTTTCTAGGGGGAAGGGGGTATAATCTACTTATAAATCGATCTACTTATTTTCGTTATATGAAGGGACGTGGAACTAAGGGTAAAGTATACATCGTTAGAGCCTTCGATTCGAACTCTCGTGCGGAAAATTGGCCGGGCATCCCTAATACAATTCGGGACCTTTAATGGATTATTTGTGGATTCTATAGTAGAGTTTTCCGTAAAAGAGCCGGATCGGGTCCCTATTAGGAAATGGTAGGGTAGGTCGGTTGACTAAAACTATGGTTTAAGTATGGAGACCAAATGAAGGCCTTTAACGGATGTAGTTGTTTCCCAATACTACTAGACTTTGCTATTATCGGGGCAAATTAGTATAAATTACTTGACTAAAGAATTTGTAGCATAATATTTATCGGGATCGATTAAATATAATAATTAAATTACGCGTTTAGTAGACGGACTATGATGCCTTGAACCAAGACGCGTGCAGTGCGTTCATTGGAACAACGCGGGATCAAACGTGTGAAAATATGTGACAGCATTCTAGGCCTCAAATGTATTGAAATAACACATTTCTTTTTCACAGTGCACATACACGCATGTACGCATAGGGCTGCAATAATTTTTACGAGGCACCGTTGAGACAATTTTAAAGGCCCTGGTTATTTTGCCTTCAATGGCCCTCGGTAGCAAAGTGTGACCGGCTACTGATGGCCCGTTTGAGGCTTCCAGACTAGGGCCTTAATAAAGTTAGGGAAAATTAAGATGGGCCCGATCAAAGCCCGAACCCAATTTCCGCACGGGCTCTTTAGAAATCTTGAATGTCCATAACAAAACTTTCAGAACCAACTAACCACCGAATCGAATAAGGCGTTCGGCGGAATCTGAATTTGTATTGGAATAAAAATGGAATATACCAGGTACAATATAGTATGTGAGTAAATTATCAATACCGATTTTGGATCTTATTTTTATTTTGCATTAGCTTGTATACCATTCTGTCTATCGATATGCTGGGTTAATAACAAAAAGTGCATATACTTTGTCCTTGTAGCCTTTTTTTCAATATTCAACAGGGTCATATTCGAAAATCGTTCTTGTAACATCGCTGCTCTTAACCAACTTTTCACCCGTCGCATTGCAGAAACGTTCCTTTCACAACCAGCCGAGCTTACAGGCAGACTTATGGCAATTTCCAGCAACTCACGAAGATTCGGGGTAAAATCTTGTTTGATCTCTGTTTTTAGCGTCTCCAATGTAATATTTGTTTGTTCTGCACAATATTTTTCTTATCACCAAAGTTTCAGCTTCAAGTCCAGAATTATAGATTTAAAAAACATCTTTGTAATTCACTTCGAAAGCCTGTCAGGTTCAACCTCACAAAGAGTTCAACCGACTTCGCCAGCGGTAGATTTTTCAACTGGCGTTTGGAGGTATTGACAATATCAATACATATAACAAAACGGTAAACTTTGCCTATCTGTTTGCTCGAGAACGCATCACGTAAAAACTGTTGACCCAATCTGGATGGAGTTTTCAGAAAAAAATATAGGGCCTTAACTTGAAGTAACATTTAGTTTTTATTTCATCGCAATAGGCTTACTCGTCAAAAGAAATGCTAGTTTTCAAAAATTTGCGCGTACGGAGTCGTGGACACAGCTAGTTATCAATACTTTGGTAATGCACATTTATTTCCCAATAATTAGAGGACTTTGGGACTGATGTCAAGTTTACAGTATCCCCTTTGCCGAACATTGACCCTGTCAAAAAAATTTCTTATTCTTCTCAGTTCCTTTCGTTTTTTCGGGACGGGAATAGGTTTTAGCCTGTTTTCATGCCTGCCTGTAAAGTCCTTTATTTCTTCCTAAAGGTTATCAAGGTCATGCCTGCTTCCCCCAAGTGTAGGAATGACACCATTTATTATTTCATTTGCCCCACTCGGAGTGGCATCTTTGTTTCGAAAGTGCTTACTCAGTACGTTTACAATGGATAACACTTTGCGAAACACGAACAAACTAACGATAAAATCTGAATTTCCCATGGGTAATAGTGTTCCAAGACTACGCTACGGTCTTACCTCGAGCGTAGCTAAGTTCTGCTTTTAAAACTTCTGTAACCGCATTATATTTGGCCATGACTGCTGTTCTGTTTTTGAAACGACAGCTCCATCTTGTGGTACTCAAGCTTCCCATTTCACGGCCCATTCTAATGTTCAGAGAGTCATGAACTTTCATAAGACAGGCATGATTACCCGGCTGTGAGAAATGGGTAGATTAAGCTTCAAGTACATATTGAAAAACGATGCTGCTGATGAAACCGTTGCGCATGAATCAACGACCACTGAGTTGAGCCTATGCGGTAAGCATTCAATGTAGATGGCCTGTGAATGGATTTCTTTTATATTTGCTTGAAGACCGTGATTTTTCCTTGACATGACACTTGCTCCATCGTAGGCCCGGGCTATTATTCGTATTATCCAAGAAATACCAAAATCGTCGCAGATGACAGCTTCACACTCACCATAAAAAAAGTTAAAGGGTTTCCAGACCGATACGTATTACCGTGAATAAGTCAAATATTTTGGGAATCCTCAATTCCATTTTTCCATTCATTTTCGCTAAAATAAGCGCCAGATTTATCGATCATATACCGAACTCTTACAATATGGCGAAAGCAATTATATGCTACAAAAATTGCGGCTTAACAATATGGTTTAACGAACATACCAACTGCCCATGATACAGAGAAACCGTGTAAGATTATTCCCCAATCTGCGATGATAGATAACCGCCTGCGCTTATTTACGTACCTGGAACAAAGACATATTTTTTTATTACTACGGATGTCATGTAATATGGATTAACAATATGTACACAAATTGCCTCATATAGGTTTTTGCGAATGCATTTTTAAGATTTCTTACATTCCTTACGGAAGATTTATATGAAAAGCAAATAACGCCTGTGGCAATATCATTCTTTTTTATGAAACTAACAAAAAAAATAAAGACAAGATAAAAAAGAGTTAAAATGAGAACCTGTAATGGTATATACTATCAACGGAATACCGTTGAAATTATAATATTTTCCGCATAAGTAAGATTGGTATTGTTTCGCGTAGATACTATTGATATTGTATCGGCGCCCTATGCTCATCATTACAATTCCAACCACGTGGAATCTTCGATGTTGCCAATTTATCCGCCATCATCGTAAACAACAGCATGGATATTTCGAAACACATCTTGCTGAAGGAACAAGTATATACAAATGTTGAAGTTTTATATTACGGAGTTTCGAAACTAAAATCGAAATGTGTGTAGACGATTGAAGTTTATATCACAGAGAGATCAATTAAGGTCGTATTAACTGTCCAAAAATCAATCAGTTTCGCAACATAGTTTTGGAGATTTTTACTGTTCAAGTTGAACGTTTATCCATTTCGTAATACACATGACACACCGTCAACACTAGTTATAGAGCTGTAGGGACAGGAATAATATCAAGATTTAGATTTTAAAACTTCGTAAACCGTGATTATAGTGTTAAAAATATCGTGCTAAGTAATCAAGTAGTTTCTCCCCTGCCCTCATTAATAATTAATGCCAAGTCTATCTGTAATTTTTTCTTGAATCAAATTGCAACATTTGTATTTAATTAAAAAATTATAACTATTAATATCATTTCCCGGTTTAGAAACATTTTTCAACAATATTATGAGTTGGAAATTGCCTGATAATAATCAACTTATACATGAAATTTTATTTTCAAGAAGATGGCAGCCTGCCGTAAACTCATTTTATCCCATCCCCACTCTTGCAGCCAAGAAACGGTATCGATGCTCTTTAAGGATACACGATCATCAACTCTTTGGAAATATTTGAGCTATATTGACCGTTCAGTTTTTTCGTAATAAAATCGCAAAGTCGAGCACTTTGAGCTAGTGAAGCACGTAGTCGTATGGAGACGGTCGACTGGAAGTGCGGTGATCACAGTTTTGCTGCTCACGTATCCACCTAAGGTCGTTGGAAAACTGAAATTTGATAAATTAAACATAATAGATATTGTAAAATTCGAAAATTCGAACTTCACCGTGTAATTCAAGCGCTAAATTATAAAACGGTTTCAACTTCCGGTTGAATATTATCATACTGATGAAATCGCACCCATAGACTTGACAACGTCGGGCGTAACAGCTGATTCGTTTGGGGAGCATAACCTAGCTCTGCTTGTCAATCGTCGTGAAGCCGAGACGCCACAAAGCGCAAAATTTTACCTATAATATTAATTCCACTGAGGTAATTCGGGGCTATTTAAATAAGATTGCGATAGATTTGGTGCAACGTTTTTTTAGTCCGTTTTTGTGGTGAAACTATCATTGTTAATATGACGGAGACTACTCCAGAGTCGTTGAGGATCTAATTATTCAGATTTTATTAGTAAATATGCAATAAATAAAATATTTACCACAAATTTGGCACTTCGGGATCGGCAATACGAATATTCAGCATAAGTTAACATGAATCAGAATACCCGTTAGGTAACATAAATTTAGTCTCTTTGTTGACCCTGAAGAACTAGTCGTACCTCCTTAAGTACAGAATGGTATTTTTCGTAAGTTTTGCCACGTGAAATAAAAAAATATTGGGTCCATGACTCGAGTAGTTAAATTTGTTATTCTCTCCAACAAGAACAAAGGAAAATGTAGCTTTTACCGATGTCGTATACTATTGCTGTGCAAGTACGTGTTCGTGCTAGGTTGAAACTTCGAAGTTGCACTGCCTAGCTTCATTTCTGGATAGGCGTGGAACTAGGATTACGTAACACGAAGAGGGGTCTAGAAGAAAATATCTGATACGCGAGTATTTAGCAACAAGCCGGTAGGTCTTGCGCGCCGTACATGAATGCATATGCGGTTACGAGACAATAACTCGCCAAGAGATATAGGCACATCGTTAATTAGCGATTGGCGTAAGCACACGAGGGATGTAGTTTACCTGTATATATGAATAGATTTACATATACATACGAATACACCTGTGTACGCGACGGCTGGGCATACGTGGGCTGAGATGACACGGTATGTGCGATGATCACGGAACCGTACAGAGAGAGGGTTTCTGGTCAGCTGGATGAATGATCTAGTCAATGTAGCACGTCTTCTTTTAAATGGTGATCACAGCAATATACCTTACTAACATTGCATTACCTCCACTTGTATCTTTTGCTATCTCATGATACCACCTTATACTTCCTCCCTCCTCATTGCTATCGATTATTATCCCACCTGACATTTGTTTTTCATTTTGGATTCTTTTACACTGACAGAAAAATTATTTTGATATTAAGGGGCAACACCACTGTAAACGTCTGAAATTAAGCGATGTTTCGCGATTTTTTTGTGTGGAAGGACAAATAAGAGGATAATAGTATTCAAGGATGTTATTAGTCATATCTTTAAATAATAAAAAAATTATACAAAATGGTGACAACTGGAGCCATTTTCGCGAGGCATGTTGAATCTGAGGAGCTCTGCGGCACACAGTATAACTGACGCAAATTTGAATCGACAAGTTTTTTTTTTTATTCTATTCATTTACATGAGTATAGATAGAGAAATAAGTAGGGGATTTTGAAAACATTAATTTTTGTGTAATTGGCAAGCATTTAAGGTAAAAATTCCATTTTCGACAGAAAAAAGACAATCATATATTAATAAATAATGTTATAATTAACTCATGGAAAATCCCGTACGTATTTCTCTTCGGAATGTTATTTTATACATGCGTTCAAAATTTCGAGTGAATAGAATCAAAATTGTTGGAGTTATGCTGTGTGCCGTTTTAAAAAATTGTGTTCCGAGAAAAACACATTTGAAATTTTAAGATTTGTTATAGACGTGAAAAAATAAAAAAATTAGCTGTTAAAAATATTATACCATTGATCAGCTATCCCAGGACCATAAAGATGCCCTTCTCTGTTCAAATATTCATCCTCATTTTTTTTCCTGGTCGATTTTATACTGGCGCGTGCTTCTTTTGCCGCATCTGTCAAAGACAGCTAAGCATGTTTTATCCGTCTAGCATCAGTTTCAAGATAAAAATTGTAAACTTGGAGGCCAATATCCATCACCAAGACTTTCATAATTCGTAGGATATTAGTCAGACCGTCGTTAATATTGCACACCGCAATATCAGTTGCTCCATTTAATACTTTTTTGCCACTTGAGTGGGCCTTTGGAGTCAAGCTCCAAACAGTAGCGTTGAAACTTTCGTTGCTGTTTTGCGTGTAGCCTCGCAAGCAACGATTTAGTCACTCATTGTAACTTTTTACGTTGCACGGATATACATGCATGACAGTATTGTAGATTTAAAAATAATAAAGTAATCATGGTAATGGATTTTTTCCCTTTTATTCACGGTTTGTACTATCACAATGGCTTGATCGATTTTGACCATAAGAATTCTTCGACGATTACTCACACTCTTGGATCACATTCATCTATGTTTCATTCCTTATTTCGATGATCGTTGAGAGGTAATGGAACTAACGAGATGTTGCGAGACCATGGACAAGTTGAGTGTGCTCTAAATTCGTAAAGTAATTTCAAGCCTGCATTCGGATCAATGCGATAAAAAGAAAGGAATAGGAAGAGCGATGACGTTGCAATGCAGCTGAAAAATTGCATGTTTCGAATTCGCTTCGGCTTATATGGGGTTACTGTATACGTAGTTTTTAATTGTCCTTATCCATAGTTGGATGATGAAATGAATAGACGTATACCTCTGAGTTCAATTATAGCTTGCCACAAATACACCAAAGATCTGGCATTCTCACAGCTGAATTCTTTCTTTCTTGTGCTCTTTCCGTTACACCTCGTTACTCTGTCACAAAGAAGAAATACCACGAAGAACGGAAACAGTTTATGATGCCGTGATTGTAAGTAGATGGCGGTGGGACCTATGCCTATAATTTTGTTTTCCCAACGCTTTTTATACAGTAACTTATATAATATTGGGAGTACAAATAAGTCTCTGCAGTTCGACAAAAGATGGCCCCACCAGGAGGTTATGGTTGAAATTGTCAGATGTAAAACATCATATCGTAAGGTTGGACATCTGGCAAGACCATAACCTTGAAATATCAGCGATTTTGTATCAGCATCACATAATTTTTTTCGTGCGAAAATGTCGAGTTTTGAGCCGGATAAGCGTCATTGGTGGGAACTTTTCATTTAATTCTTTAATTTAAAGAAATCTGCAGCTGAGGCGCATCGATTGCTTGTAGAAGCATATGGTGAGGCTGCATTGAGTGAGAGAAGTTGTCGCGAGTGGTTTCAAAAGTTTAAGAACGGTGAGTTTGACGTCAAAGACAAAGAACGTAGCGGAGGGCCGAAAGTGTACGAAGACGCGGAATTGGAAGTATTATTGGAGGGAGATTCGTGCCAAACGCAAGAAGAATTTGCGCAATTACATTAGGAGTGACTCAACAAGCAATTTCACATCGTTTAAAATCGTTGGGAATTATTCAAAAGCGAGGAAATTGGATTCCGTATGAACTGAAGCCGAGAAGCGTTGAACGACGATTTTGCACATGTGAAATGCTGCTTGCGAGGCATAAGCGAAAGGGTTTTTTGCATCGTATCTGGTCACTGGTGATGAAAAATGGATCCCCTACAATAACCCAAACAAGAGGAAATCATGGGGACCACCTGGCCATGCTTCAACATCGACAGCCAAGCCGAATACTCATGGAAAAAAACTCATGTTGTGTATTTGGTGGGATCAGCTTGGTGTCGTGTATTGTGAGTTGCTCAAACCGAACGAAACCATTACTGAGGCTCTTTACCAAAAACAATTAATGAGATTGAGCCGAGCACTCAAGGAAAAACTCAAACAAACCCAAACAAACGCGCCCACTATTACTCCAGACACGACAAAATTATTCACCTGCATGATAATGCTCGTCCACATGTTGTGGCGCCGGTCAAAACCTACTTGGAAACACTCAATTGGGAAGTTTTATCCCACCCGCCCCATTCACCAGATATGGCTCCCTCTGACTAGCATTTATTTCGATCGACGACGCACGGCCTGTCTGAGCAGCACTTCACATCATATGAAGATACCAAAAATTGGGTCGATTTGTGGCTAGCCTCAAAAGATGAAGCGTTCTTCCGACGCGGTATCCATATGCTTCCAGAAAGATGGCAAAGAGTAGTGGCTAGCGATAGACAATACTTTGAATAAAACATAAAGTACCGTTCTTTCACAATAAATGCCCAATTTTTTATAAAAAAACGGCGGAGACTTATTTGTACTCCCAATACTATAAACAGAGGAAAAAGTCCCAATTCTCATATCTTTTTATAATTCACTCTATCTCGCAAAGCTGCGTCTGTAATACAATTATCATTCACTAATTTTAAAAATCATACGCGTCTAACCCTAAAGATGTTCACAAAAGCTTTATCGTAGGGGCAGGGAGGGGCATGTTGAGCAGTCGGGTAAATTGGGCAATCGAAATATCTGGAAGACCAAGCACCGTACGCGGGTGCATCAAATGGCGGGGAGAGTGTTATGGGGGAGGGGAACACATCACGCCATCGCCTGTTGCCATGCGGCGCACGAGACGGTAACACGGGACGTTTCATTATTTTTGCACCCAAAAGCTAAAAAAAAACGTGATTGAAAGATGTTTAATGTTAATGTATCAAAACCTAACTAACAAGCATCTGTTGGTTTATTACTGCATTGTACCAAATCATGTTGCATACGTCTGATTTTTTTAAATGCAATTCTTAATTTGCCCAACTTACCTCATACTCATGCTCAACTTATCCCACTATCGGGACAGGTTGATCAAATATGGCCTTAGTCATTTGAGAGCGATTATCTGTGAAATAATAAGAATAACAGGAATTTCGTCTACATACTTTTTTCGCAGATAAATTTCCTATTGATCAAAGTAAGTTTAATTTTTATACGGCACTGTTAACGAACTACAAGGTGATAATTCCAAACTTGCTCAACATGCCCCTCCCTACCCTACGTTTGAGAAAAATGGGTCTCTGTAAAATTGAAACGATAGTTTCAATGTGTTAAATGTCATCATATTGTATATTTTTGAAGACATTTTTTTACAGAATAGGGCAAAGTGTTTTTAATATAATTTTCGTATTCTCACGTGTGCAATTCCACGATCCAGATTGTGCAATTTCACAATCCAGATTACTAATTTGTGTGACAGTGCATGGTCCCGGTGAGAAAAGATTTTCTTTGTCGCCAAATGTGGGCATTTTTTCTTGATTCCCTAACCTGAAAACTGCAATAATCTAGGGTAATATTCTCTTGCGATAGTTTTGCCATTTTCGAACTATTTCGATAGGGATTATTCTATGAGAATATAAAAAAAAAAAACATAAACATCACCTTACGCGCCAATGTGGCTGCTTTTGCCTTTTTCGGAGTGGGTTTATCTTTTGCATTCGACTGCTTCAAGCGTGTAAAAGTTTTTATCGTTGGAATGCAACGAAAATTCTTCTAATTTTTTCTAATTTATTTTTTCCTATTGTTATCGAAAATATTTTTTTTTTGCGGGTTTTTGTTTTAGATTTTGCATAAGGATCCGCAAAAATGTTTCAGGAATTTTCTTAGCCTAGATGTGCAGAAAAAAGAAATATGGCAATACGAAAAAAATATATTTTCGTTGCATCCCAACGATGCAAACTCCAATACCATCTGCTTCGACTATTTTTTTTATCCTCTGAGTGTAGTGGCGGACCCAGGTTTCATTGACAGTTAAACGTAGAAGGAAACCTTTTTCATTTCGCTTCGAATGCTCAAGACACGATCGTGAAATTCCTAACAATTCGCGTTTTTAATCAACAGTGAGGAAATGCGGCACCGGGCGCACTTCGCATTCACCCGGAGCATTGATCGTCGAAAACTTTCATTTCCCTACATTTGGCAGCCGTCCTGGTTTTTACTGTTATAAAAAATAGGATTGGCATCGTGGTACTTGGAATCTAGTTTAGTCTTGGTTTCTGGCAGAGTTTTATCTCTGCAGCGTAGGAATTTCGTTACCGCGTGAGCTTCTAATTCGTCCATTGTTTAAAAAAAATGGTACTTTCGCGCGACCGTCATCCGACTTGGCTCTTTGTGTGTTTTTTTTTTAATACGTTCATCTATTGGAAAATCATAAAGATTTGACTAAAAACTCACTGGTTTTTGGTTAGGTCGGAAATTTTTCGTTTCACCCTCGTACATCGAAGAACAAGCGAAGTAGGTTTTCGTTCGCACATGCCCCGACACTACGTGGCCAAACAGCACATTCACGCAGTCTTCTGGAGGGGAGAATCAATATTTTTATCCATAATTTGATAATTTCATATGCGAAGGAAAAGTATGAACACGTTTGGCGCGAAGCGGAAAAACAAAGAAGGCGGAAGAAGAGAAGTGAAATACGGTGTAAGTAGTCAGTTATGGTGTAAAAGATTGACGGTGGATGCTCCTACGTGGAGAGTTCAATAACTCTTACTAACTTTGTTCCTCATGCGCACACACTTTCAGACCACATTTGTGATGCAAATTTTTGGGTTTCGAAAGCGACGTCGGGGCGCATGGATGGCACGAGGAATTGGCGATACGCCGATGACGGATGTTCGTGAGTGGAGCTCGGCGGAGCGGCGTGCCTCTCGCCTTTCCACTCTTATATGGTAATCATCTGCATCATATATTAACGTTGAATTATTTTTGCGTCGCCCAACCGGTTTACATCTGCAAGGAGCAGTTATCGTTATACTTTTGTACTTAAAACAATTACAAGAATATATTTCTTATCTATTGGACTATTGGCTTTGAGATGATAGTGACGTTTGCACCGTTCATACGCAAGGAACATTCATTTTTCTCAATGCCAAAATATTGTTACTGACGATTTTGAGCTATGCAAATCATTCAAACGTTTTGAAGGATCCTTATTAAAAATCTACAGCAGCAACTAGAAAGGAAATGTTTTCAATAATAATAAAGATATAGAAGTGAAAGAAAAAAGATTTTTCATTGCATTCCAATGATGCAAACTTTAAAACCGTAATTGGAAAAGTGAGGCATATATACTTGTTTAATTATATTAATTGCTGTTTGTTAAGGGGGAAACACATGGAGAGGAAAAAGAAGAAATATTGATAATTTTTTTTTAAAGGAACAAATCGTTTCACATTTATGAATCTTATTGAAGATATTTATGAAAAATATTGCGAAATGGCGACGTTATGGCGTGGTCTTCCAGAAAGGTTTAGGCGGAATTTCCTAAGTTTGTGGGAAACATTTTTAAAACGAGTTGACCGATCGAGTTAAAATTGTACACACAACCCAATAACAATATTGCCTTGAACATATTTACTTGTTTATGAAAATCATTTTTCAAAAGTACTTTTTATTGTAAAAAAGAATAAACATTTTGTGATAAATTAAAAAAAAATCCTAAAGTGACTAATTTTTTAAATCTTTAACTTTTTAAAGGTTTCTTAGATATGAGTTTGAAATTTGGATGTTAAAATACTCAAAATGCTTGGTTCATATTTCTCAGATGAATATCAAAGCCATTGGATTTCCCACAAACGAACAACTGCCGCCAAAACGTCACCATTTTGCAGTATTTTTTAAAATGAAAAACTGTATTTCAACTGTTTAATTATATCATAAATTGTACCTAAAGTTTTATAAATGTAAGACGTTTTGTTTCTTTTAAAAAAATGATCAAAATTGGCTATCTTTCGTCGTCTACATCCCTCCTCCCCTTAATAATCGTTTAATGTTGAAGAATCTACTTTATGTTTGGTTTACGAACGTTTCGATTTGCATTTGTTGAAAAATATATTTAAAAAATAATGTATTTTTATTAAGTTTTTTTGCCACAGTATTAGTTAAGGAGGATATTAAAATCTGTTTCCATATGATAAAAAAGGCCACTATAGATGGCACTACCTTTGGATAACTCACGTGAAAACTACGCCGAATGTTTAATGGAAGAAACCACCGTATTACACGCTTTATATGAGGCTGAGCTTCATCATATAAACAGCATCCGTCACTATAAAAATCATGCATGTTTGCATATCTGATGTTCGTGTTGAATCTTATCTCCAAAGAAAGTACACTTGTAGGTACTCTGTTCGTGGTTTCACGATCGTTTATGATGAAAACGCGACAATTTTTCATAGCGAAAACATCTTTTACGAGGCTAGATACGATGGAAAAGATAAAATAAAATGGCTCAATACGTTTTGGCAATTCAACACATTTTAGTAATTCATGGATATATTTAAATATTGAGTTAATAACCTTAGCCTTTAAATTAAAGTCCATCTAGTTGGTCATGTAAAGAGAATATACTTGTAATATTGTAATTGGTAAATCGGAAAACTGGAGCAGATAGCTTTCATGAGAGCGAAAAAGGGACAGCGGTATGTCATACAGATCGAGTACCTTCCGTGCTGGTCACGTACAAGCCAAAAGAGACTAGTCTTTCAGAGGAAACACAGCGTGTAATGTGCCCAGAGAGATGCGGTTTCATGCACCGATCACGTTAAACCGACAGCATACGCTAAACTGAATTTCGAAAGGGTTCCACTGACGCATCGATCACCATGACCAAGAGAAGACGAGGAAAAATGTCGGATCAAAGGCAGGAATGTAAAAAACAAAGTGTCTACCTCCTGTGGCACAACAATTCTCGCAGTCAGTGCTCTTTCTCTCTCTCTCTCTCTCTCTCTTCCGCCCCCTCTCTCCCTCCCTCCCTCCCTAGGATAAGGGATTGCCAGTATAGCATGTATGCAGACGACTTACAAATATACCTGCACTGCCCCCCAAAGGACATTTGTAGTGGAATTGCTAGGGTAAATCAGAATATTCAAGCGATTTGTGAGTGGGCTGAAAAGACAGGCCTCAAACTGAACGGCAGTAAAACGCGAGCAAAAATAATTGGCTCAGTCCGTTACTTAGTGCAACTTGATGCTACCTTTCTTCCACCGATCTGTGTGGAATCGAATCACATACCGCTGTCTGACTCGGTTAACTGCCTAGGTATATGTATTGAGCGTACATTATCATGGCGTGAACACGTTGTAAGAGTGAGTGCGAAAATAAAAGCGGCAACGTACCAACTTAAGCTCTGCCGTGGACAACTATCGCTGAATGTCCGAAAAATGCTCGTTTCTGCTCTTATATTGCCTCATATCGATTATTGTAGTTCACTGCTCACTGACATAACTGAGGAACCAAACACTCGACTTCAGCGGACGCTTAATGTTGGCATAAGATTTATATTCGATTTGAGGTGGGATGAACATGTCACTCCTTGTTATCAAAAGCTGGCATGGCTGAAGGTTGCTGAGCGTCGTAAGTTAATGCTGGTGACGTATACTTTTGCGATGTGTAAAAATGAACCACCGGAATATCTGCTGGAACGTTTCGTACGGCCTGAATGTATTCGAACGCGATAATTGCGACAACCACGGCTGAGTGACGACTTTGTTATACCGATCTGCCGCACAAACTATTACTTGAGATCTTTTGTCACGTCTGCGTGTTATGCATGGAATGAAATTGCGTATAATGTGAGAACGGGTCTGAGCCGAGAAAAGTTCAAGCGGACAGTAATGTGCGAATTAATGCGTGACATCTTCGATTGAGGGGTATGATGAGCCCCACTCATATATGTATATAATTTATTTATTTATTTACGTATTTATTTACTTATTTATAATTAATTAATCGAAGTACTAGAATATTTAAGTGTAGTAGATTAAAAAAGGTATAGGTTAATGTATGTAACCATATCTTTGCTTTTTTGTTTTTGTAAGCTTGCTGATTTGTATGCACGGTGCTCTTAGGGAGCTGTAGCTCCAGAGCACGAAATAAACGAACGTTCTTTCTCTCTCTCTCTCTCTCTCTCTCTGTCTCTCTCTCTGTCTCTGTCTCTGTCTCTGTCTCTGTCTCTCTCTCTCTCTCTCTCTCTCTCTCTCTCTCTCTCTCTCTCTCTCTCTCTCTCTCCCCCTCCCTCTCTCGCTCTCTCTGTCTCTCTCTCTCTCTCTCTCTCTCTCTCTCTCTCTCTCTCTCTCTCTCTCTCTCTCTCCCTCCCTCTCTCTCTCTTCGTATTTATCTTTTGTTTCTTTCTTCCACTTATATCCGTCATCTCATTCGCTATTCTCTTTTACACGATAATCAATGAGCAAACGGATTTTCTGATTTTCAAAGCCCGGCCCACTGACAATTGGAATAACGACGATACAGAACAATCGTCCATGCACGGAATAGCGGAAACTCGATTTGCTACTGAAACTTTGGTCATTAGCATGGCATGCACCATAGATTTTTTCGGCAGAAAACCTTTGGGGCTCCTTAGTTGCTTGAATTATCGATGCGATAAAAAACTTTGCGGAGCATCATTTTCGTGCATGTCAAAAAAGCCATTTCAAAATAAACGGAAAGCACATCTTCCGAAGTAAATCAGTTTGCCTAGTGATTAGCTGTACGGTACAACCAAGTGTTGATGAGATGTATTATTGTTGTTTGTAATAAACAATTATGCAGATATATGACATGGCATTATCTATAGTGATTTATTATAGCTTGACTTCAATGGCATTAGATATTTTATATAAATGTTGAAGATGGTTTTCGTATTCGTTGAGAAAAAAAAACTCGTGTCATTGGTACTCCAAGGGGGGGGACGGGGGGATACATGTAGCGGCGAAAAGTGCAACAGCAGGACCAAAATCAGCTTCTTGACGAAGCTGATTAGCCAGTAAGTCACGGAAATCATTGAGTTTTCGTAGTTAGAAAGTTTAAACCTGTTTTTCTCGAAAATACAATATTGGAGAAGGTTCGAGCGTTACCTACAACTCAAGATAAGAATATATATATTTATATTATTGTCCACGCCATACTGAGTCTTTACGAATTTTGTGAATTTTTTTCAACAATAAAACACCAGAACTGAAAAATCGTTTAATGTAAGTAATTTTACGTGCAGTTAGATGGGCAAGACGATCACGCTATAGGTCACGTAATTTTTGGCTATTTGGCACCAAGATAAAGCATTTTTTTTAACGGATTAACGTAAACTAAACCTTTGTAAACATTTAGAATTTAAAGAAACCCCATCTTGCCCATCGAGAACCATAGTTCATTATTCAATATTGAACCATGAAGGTTTGATAAAAGATTAGGAATCTTTTAATTTTCTCTTCATAATAATCGTCTCTTTCATAATAATCGTTAATAATGTTATACTTTTTCACGGTGGTAGTAATACAAAGTTTTACTTTTTCATGTACTGAAAGTATAAAAATGCATAATTTTTCTCTTCAATGATATATTCTATGAAAACTTACCATCTACAGAATAAATATATACCTTGTATACATTTTTTTGAAGATTATTGGGAAGAAAGCTCGTAAATCGTCATCTGACGACTCCACTGGACCGGTCCAATCACCTCAAGTTTTGTGGGAAACATAACTTCAAAATTAGTTGCCCGATCGTGCTAACGTTGTACACCTGACTCAATAACAATATTACCTTGAACTTATACTTACTTGTTTATGATAATCACTTTTGAAAAGTACTTTTTTATTGCAAAAATGAACGAACATTTTGGGTAAAAATTCAATTTTATTTTCTTAAGTTTCCCATTTTTTAAAATTCAACTTTTTAAATATTTCGTACGAATAAGTTCAGCATTTGGATGTTAAGATACTAAAAATTCTTGGCTCATATTTTTCAGATAATTATTGTAGTGGTTGGATTTCCCACAAACGGACAACTGCCGCCAAAATCTTCCCGGAAGACCACACCATAACGTCGCCATTTTTTAATATGTTTTTTAGAAAAAAAATAATTTCAATACTTTGAGTATGCTATAAATTGTACCTGAAATTTCATAAATGCAAAACGTTTTGTTCCTTTCCAGAAAAAAGAGATTAAAATTTGCTATTTTTTCGTCGTATATATGTTTTTTTCCCCCTTAACCGCTGAAAATAGTCTAACTGGTCTTCCGTCATAAAAAGTATCGAAAATCAATAGGTATCTAGTACTTCGTTCCACAAGACAGCATGTGTTCTATCACCGTATCTTCGATTTTATAAAGTTTCTACTTGGATTTTGAACGCCGACGGTAAGAGAAAAGGTTGAGAAACAAACAGAGAGAATTGAACGAGACTGCGAGAAGAAAAGCGTCGGAGCATCACTAATGAAGATAAAAAACAGCGCAAAGTCACAAAAAGTGAGACTCAGATCGATGAAATTGGAATATTGGGAGCACACATAACAAGCGGAAATGATGGCTGTCCGAATGAAGTTAAAGAGCAGATAATAATATCACAAAATAAAATACGCTAGCGGAAATAATGTTGATAGAAGTACGCATACATAGATGCTAAAAATAAAATGGATACATTTATTTGAACACACATTTACACATCGATAAAAGTACTCGTGCGAGTGCTTGTGTAGGCACGAAGTTAAAAGTAGTATATGCACGGATAACTAGAAATTGTGTTGATGTGTTCCATGACGAGAGATATAGAAATCAAAAGGGGTAAGAAAAAGCGCCGCGTATTTGGACAAGAAGAGGGTGAACGTTCATTTGTTGTATGCCCGTAATGTTAAAAACCTAAATTGCATCAGATAGATCACTTTTTTTATAATTTCTAGAATTGCCTAAGTGGTATCAATACTATATTGCAAACAATATTGGTATATAATGGAACGTAAATATCACAAAATTTGCCAAATTATTCTTTATTTATAAAAAGCATGTGCAACGGTATGAGAATCAACTATCGTGAATCATCACTAGTAATTAATCGATATACTTTGGAAAAAATGGCGTTATTGATGCATCAGAATCGAGGTATTGACAATTGGACATTATCTACTGGATTTAATAATCTCAATAGTACGTTTTCATAATACTTCACAGTATCCAAGAAACCATTAATTGTCAGGAATATTGTCTGCATTATAACAGAGCACAGCTATACTGGAGAGAATTGTCCAAATTAGATCATCAATGATGCAAGCCTAGTCTCACTATTAGATTAGTGTAATTGGGAACTTCTCCAGGTTGCAGTAATCCGCAGAAATTCTATCGAATCGATCGTAACGTGTACATGAAGGATAATGTAGATGAGAATATAAATTACCATATGTATAAGTAATATAAGTAAATGGAGCAAGCAATACGATCGGAGCATTTAACTTTGTGAACGTGACGAGGGTCACGATGCTAAACAACAATATTTCCAGTGTCCACATTCACACACATACACCTTTACATATAAGTATTCTGGAAACACACACACATATATATATATATATATATATATATATATTTATACTGCACCTCTCCGAACGGAACCTCCATAAATGACATCAGCCCCCCACCAGGTGCTGAATATCGATCGGTGTAGCGCATGGTGGGAGGAGCGCCAGGCCCTGGCGTTCGGCTCGAAGCATGCTAGACAATAAGAGTGGGATTGGAGGGGTACTGCTATTCGCTACATGAGCTGCGCAGAGTCGGCTTGAGTGGATGGTGCGCAACCTCTTTGTTTGCAAGTGTGACGCGGAGCCGATCCCGCCACTGTGCCGATTAACGAGGTTGCAGTGTATATATATATATACACTACAGGCGAAAAGTTTCCGGACAAAAATACAAAAAAGTTCCGGAACGATTTTTATGCCATTTCACCGATAGTTGACATAAATAAATTTTAATAAACGGCATTTTAAAGAGGAGGAATTCACCTTCATTCTGATTTTTTGAACATTTTTTATCGCCTTTTTTGTTCCTTTTCTGGTGGACCCCGTTTACAGACAAATTTTTTTAAATGCATTTCTTTGACCGGAATCATAAAGGGGAAAGCTCAAGCTTCAATATTGTTTTTTTTAAGCTTCGTACGATTTTCTTTTCTAAAGATATTTTGATTTTTTTGTAAAAAGAGATAATTTGAAAAATGACGTGTAACGCGAAAACGACGACTCAATGAAAACCGATTCAACTTTTTTACTATCTTGTGGCTTTCCTTGAATCCTTGTCGTTTTTGCGTTACACGTTATTTTTCAAATTGTCTGTTTTCAAAAAAATATCTTAAGACAAAAAATCGTGCAAAGCTTTAAAAAAAACAAAGTTGAAGCTTGAGCTTCCCTCCTTATGCTTCCGGTCAAAGGAATGCATACCAATTTTTTTGTCTGTAAACGGGGTCCACTAGAAAAGGAACAAAAAAAAAGCGATAAATGGTCGTTTTCGAAAAAGGGTACTAGTTGTAAAAAAAATAGTACAAAATAAAAAAAAAACGGAACGATGATTTCCGCCCCTTCAAAATGCCGTTTATTAAATTCATTTATGTCAACTATCGGCGAAATGGCATAAAAAATCGATCCAAAACTTTTTTGAATTATTGTCCAGCACCTTTTCGCCCGTAGTGTATATGCAGGGTGAATCACGAGAAACAGAACACCTGCATAACTCTGTTGGATACGAAAATGCGAAATATGTACATATCAGAATTTGAATGGTTTGGAAGGACCCACATGGCTATCAAAATATTTTATTTTTAATTTCATTTTTTCTTTGTTTTTTTCAAAGTCATTAATTTTTAACATTCATTTTTTCTTTGGTTTTTCAACGATATTTGAAGCTATGTTACATGGTTGAATTCGTTTCGATGCCGGCTACAATGTGCAAGGGGAAAAACATACCGTACCATGAAAAAAAAACTTTGATGATCGTGAAAACACTGAAAAAATGAAATACAAAAAATAATATTATGATAGCCATGTGCGCCCTTCCAAACCATTCAAATTCCGATATGTACATACTTCGTATTTTCAAATCCAGCAGAGATATTCAGGTGTTCTGTTTCACGTGACTCACCCTGTATATACGAAAGCGTTGCTGTCGTCATTACTTCGCCCACGACATGTCTGTACCTATAACATTTTCCATTGTTTCATCTTTTTATAAATATAGAATAGCAAAAATGATCGGTGCATAAAATTTAATACTAATCGTAGCGTATTTTCCGTCAAGTCACTTATGCTGTTCTATTATATTTTGCACAGTATTCAAAATCAATCCCAACCCAAGAAGTAGCCACGAATAAATATATCATTGAACATGGAAACATCGAAAGCCTAGGAATATCGATGTCAACATTTCTCATGATGCTTTCTGTGCAGTAAAACCATCAAATTCCCCCAGATTCAATCAGGAATGGAAAACGTCGATTGCAAAATTCGCCGTCTTTCGAATTCAGGACGAAAAAATTTGCCACTATAATTCGATTGTGACGACTTGAGTGCCGTGTACGTACGTAGCGTAATTAATTCCGTCCGGAGCCGTCGAGGACTTATTAAGCCAACACTTTTAAATGCACCGACTGCGAGTAGCAGTGAAAACCGAGGAAAATAATATCCGGAGTACAGCGGAACAGTTTATCCGTTCTATGTACCATCCACCGTTCTGGTGCCAGAATTGAAAAGAACGGTCCTCGTTAAACGGGAGATGTAGAAACAAAGAAAGAATGCCTTCACCTCCGTCGGTGAACTGTCGAGCTAGTGAAGTTGTACCGTAGTATTTACAGAATGGACGTGTGCACTCTGACTTCCTGTTGTTTCTTCCTTTACCAAGAAGCCATGGAGTCTGTCACATCTGCCTCCGATGGAAGATAAATTTTATTTCTTCCTTTTTTTGCCCACACCTTGCGTATGGGATGGGATTAAGGGGGGAATACCATTTACCAGTTTCAAAAAATCGAAAGCAGGAAAATCAGTATTATGAAGAAGCTGAAAGACTAATGGTGCTGGGATGGCTGATTAGCCGGTAAGACATCAAAATCATTCAGTTTCCACTTGTTAAAACTTTAAACGCGTTTTTCTCAAACGTACATTTTTCCAAACTGTTCGTATGATTTATTAAAAACTATTCAACCGATTTTAATGAACTTTGGCACATATCTTCCTTATAAATACTATCAGTTCATCGGTGAATAAAAAAAACGTGCGAAATTCAAATATGAAAATATAGTTTTTTTTTTCGAAAAATGTAGCGGAAATTTCATAAAAAATACAATATAGAGTTTCTTAGGTTGTCATCTTGCGAATTGTTCATATATTTTGATTCTTTTGGTTCACCGACAGCATATATGGATGTAAACTTTAAACAAAATGTTTGCTTCATCTGTTTGAGACAATTGCAGCCGATGCTAGAACGCCAGAAATTCTGCAACTCACGATGTGATCCTTCGAGAAGACAAAGCTGCACATTCGTCAATTTAAATTTTAAAACAGATTTATTTATCAAATAGTCAAAAAGTGTAGAGCGTTGTAATAGAGTCATAAATCCTTTTTATTAAGAATATTATTTTTAAACTGCTACTTTTTGGCCTTGTAAATTGTGTT
The DNA here is from genome assembly GCA_963932345.1 of Ophion ventricosus. NCBI lineage: Eukaryota > Metazoa > Arthropoda > Insecta > Hymenoptera > Ichneumonidae > Ophion > Ophion ventricosus. The sequence goes on along the minus strand of OZ010711.1, from coordinate 8,020,938 downwards.
TTCCCCTCAAAGGTGAATATTGTGGAATTTAAAGATTAATAGCTCGTGTAGTTGAAACAGTATTCAATAATGAGAGAGCAGCCGGCATCAGAGACATTTCAGCCTGTCCATGATCCAATAACTGGTTTGGTCACTGTACCAATACATAAGGATTTTTTTATCAATCGGCATGGTAACGGTTGAATACCCTAGGTCGACAATTTCGTGTATACAGGTTGCCTGGTCCAGATTCAGGACTAGATTGTGAGTTGTGCGGCCCGCATGAAAACTACATCCGTTCTATCACATTTTATAATTTCCCTCTAATAGACTTTTGAGGCAGCTAGGAAGGCTTGAAAGTTAACAAATGTGAACACGTTTAAGGTATTATTGGATGGGCCGTCGGGCAAAACGTTAGTCCAAAATGAGTAAATCGTGGATTTACAATTCTAGATCATGTTGTATATGTTTAGCCTTACAAATAGCTAATTCAATAATAAATTAACACTTAGAAATGTTAATTTTCCACTTTGAATGATAATTGAAGTCAAATTCGACGATATTGGCGTATGCTTGACTGAGGCTTTGTCAGCGACTGTACATCTGTTTCAACTGTCCAACAAAAAAATTTCTCCATTTTTAAATTTAATTAATACGTTCAGATAATCTTATTGTTATCAATAATTACCCAAAAACTCAATATATAATGAATTTTCCAGTGATTACTATTAATTCATCGTTAAAAAAGGCTATACTACTCATTACTTTAATTAATTTCTCGACAATTACCCAGTCGGTTTGTTTTAAACCCAGCATAATCAATCATTGATCCTGAATCTTGATGACATAATATTTTTTAAATTTACGGCGATTTAGTTCCATTCGTTTTGCAACCATTAACGTCTGCAGAAGCTGTTTTCCGATAAGCGACCGTGTTAAATTCATATGTTTATAACTACTGCATTATTTAGTGAAAAATTCTTAAATAATTTATGTATTATTATTCTATCAAGAACTATCATTCCTCAAATTTTCAAGAATTTTGGTGATTTTTTATTATCCATCCAGTAATACCTTAATCGGCTTAGCACGAAAAAATATCGATATAAACATATTTTCCTGCAAATTGATTTTATTATAAGACATAACAGAATCAAACTTTTTTTTCGGAATTTCCTATTACCATAAAATACGTGTTACAATATAGTTATTAAGGACGTGAAAACCTGGGTTTTACCACAATTTCTTTCGAACGGCTGAAGATTTTTACGAAACTCGAAAACAATTTTTTTCTTACATAATTTCCCACTGAGTGAACCTAAAGTCCACTTCAAGCTGCGGACTCGAATAATGCATTTCACGATTCCATCGTGTGACTTACGAGTGAGAAAACGTGGCAACGTGATAGGTCTATTAAACCTCAAAATCTTACAATTTTGATGTATCCAATGTCTAATATCCCCAATACGAATATATAAAGCGTGGCTTGATGGCGTAACTTTTGACTACTGATTTTCGCGTATAAGTCTATATAGCGAGGTCTACGTTTAGAGGACTTTAACTTGACTTAGAAGAAGAATTGATCTTTACTTCGTACATTTTTGCACTGTTTATTCCTTCTTGTATTGTCTGGACCATACAATTGGCTTTATAAATTGTCATTCTCCTCTTTTCCTTTTTCTTTCAAGCTGACTTTAGAGATAACCTAAAAACTTAATGCGGTGCTTTTCAGCTTCCGCGCAGAAATTATAGAAGTTCAGCTCGATTGTCATACCCAATAACTCAATGATCTTAGTTATATTTGATAAATCGTCGGTGTAGACCTATAAGGGTATATTTGATAGAATATCCGGAATTATTTTGCCACTTGAAACCAAAGGAGATCGTTTGTATTCAGTTCTTCGTAGATTAGGTTGATTGCATCGAAAGTATGTCGTGGAAGAGCAGGCTCATGCAAATGTTCGTGCAAGATATTGATCGCTTTCACTTTCTGTCACGAACATTACGTATTTTCACCAGGCAGGTATGTCTTGTGTTGCGATAATTTGCAGAATAAGAAATGAAAACCGTTTTCCCCGTGTAAAACTTTTGTACCTTGATTCCAAGATCTTAAGGCCTCATTTGAGCCAACAATTTTTTTTCCTTCGTATTTTTCCAAAATTATCGATTGATCGAGGATGAAAATACTGGATCAATTTTCCGGAGATCCGTTACGCCTTTATTTATTTTTATCATTTTGCATTAAAATATGACATATATTTTGTACATTTATTTCATCCAAGTGGGTCTATGGCGATCAAGTTTACGAACTGTATCCATCAAAATTACCGAACAATGCTTCAGCATTTCGCGATCTTGTTTTCTCTTTCTCTGTGTATCCATATATATATATATACACATAACAACAAGGGTGTATTTTTGCGAAGACCAATATACAAGATGGATATGTTCAATCCTTGCGCTGCTCCTCTAACATAAGTATAAAGTAATACTACTAAGTATAATTAATAAAAATGAATGTCCTTTTTTTGGTAAAAATCAATCAAGTTGCTTTCGGGGGAAGGTGGGACACAGTGTGTCACTTTTTTTCTAACGAATTTTTATTCTTACCAAAGTAGTCTAATTATAAAAACAAAAGGGTCATAAACGATTTTATAAATCTTTGGGCTATAAAATTACCATATTTTTTGCGAAAAGATTAAAAATCTTAAAATAATGGGATCGAACAAAATTTGCGGTTTGGCTCATTGTGCCCCACAGATGGAGTACAATGTGTCAGATAGGTGGGTACAGTGTATCAGGTGCTGCGAAACATAGGGTACAATGAGCCGGTTGAAACTCTTATATGTTGCTAACATAGATAACAGATTTTCATACATACCGATAATTTCACAACGAGTATTATTTGTCAATAACATTGGGAGTCAACTTATTGCATTCAACAACTCGATGACACTTTGTGCCCCACACAATTGCCCCATAGTATTTGACGTTTTCCCGGCACGCGAATTTTTTTTTTCGAGGCTGAAGTTAATTTTGTATTTTTAATAATTCTTTGTGAGCTGCTATTGACTTTCTTTTAGGGCAACCGAAATTTAATATAAATTACGGTCCAACACTAAAAGTTTCGGATTTTACGACCTACAAAACTCCGAGAAATCGCATGTGGTTGACAGTTGTTCGTGACACATTGCACTTCATCGGAGCGTCGTCACTTCTTTGTTTCCTCATTGGGAGTGGACTCATTGTGCTCCACAACTCGGTGACACATTGTACCCCACTGGTAAAATATTTGATTATTGATGAAAATAATTATTAATAAAACTAGAAATGGAAAAACACAAGTCACTGAGTGGTTAATAAATAATAAAACTATCGATTAGGACCGGAAATCCGAGCCGCTACAGAAAGTATCGTTATATTTAACGTTTGCCCGGCGGGCGAAATATGTTTTTTCCAAGCCCCAAATCAATTTTTAATTTTCAATAATTCTTTGTGAGCTGCTATCGACTTTCTTTCAGGCTTAACGAAACCTAATATAAATCGCAGTCCAACACATAAAATTTTGGAATTTACGATCTACAAAGCTCCAAGAAACCGCACGTGGCTCACTGTGCCCCGTGACACATTGTGCCCCACTCTCCTGTACATCCAACCGCTTGCTTTACGAACGATGCTAAATATCTCTTCTAATTATTCATATTTTATCTTCAAATTTTTAAGATATATGTTAATATTTATGCCAATGGTACATAACAAATAAAGTGAAATACCAAGAATAAAGTGAAACCCCAAGAAAAAAAACGCTCCTCTAATAATCTGAGTATGGAGTATTGAAAAAATGTTCTATATGCGTCAATAATCGCTTTTACAGTATCTACTACGGTGGTACAAAAAGCATAGAATTCCTCGGGAATAGAAAGCGAACGGCTAGATAGTCAGACCAAAGATGAGTATGTTGGCGCCTAGATGGTTAATATTCAGTGTTTGAGCGATTCCGTAGTGAGAGTATTTGTGTGAACCCGAAAGTATATCTAGTGGGAAGTAATGAGAAAGTTCCTATCGTAGACAAAAGTGTGCATATATATATATATATTTATGTGTGTGTGTGCGCGCGAGCGTGTGTGTGAGTGGGTCCACAAAAGCCAACTGACCAGACGATGTGGACCGGGAAGCACAAAAGGTGGGCTGGGTGGAGACGAGACGAAATTCAGCCGGTAGTAGCCTATAGAGGTTGAAATGGGCAGCGAAGACCTTCCACTTCTATTACCTCTTTTCAGGAAAAATGCCCCGCCGTGACGACGGAGACCAAGAATATATCCTATTGTCATTTCAATATTTGGCCACGGATTTTAGAAGCTTCGTCGAGTTCATTATTCACGCGGCAACTTCCCTATCACTTTGTTCACGAATGTACAGGTGCAACGTGTTTTGTGAAGAACTTTTAGAGTACACAATTTTGCGAAGCTATATACTTGTACCACATTATGAATATGCAATTTGTATGAATTTCGTGAAGCTTATTTGAATGTAAAACCAGTCAAGGAGTGATGCCTCGCTGTCGCCTTAAAAAAGTAGATTTCTTTCAGATTTTCTTAGTGCACGTCGCAAAAATATACTGTTAAAATTTCAAGTTGGTTCGTTAAACATTGCCAAACTTAAAAACCTCCGAAGTGATACCAGCTGATGAAGCTGGCTTTGGCTGCCATCAACCTCATTTACGAGGATGTTTCTGAATAATAATTATTAGAAAAGTGTCTTGGCAAATAAATTTAAAACAACAACAAGGGTTGTGATGATATCATTTCGAAAAAAATGTAAATTACTGCACATATTTTCTGTATCGTTAATAGAGGTTGACCCCCCCCCCCCGCCATCGTAATAAAATCACTTGCATTACTTTATGAATACACCTTGTATACTGAAAGTCTATACCAAATTTGAAGTCAATCGGTTGTCCAGCGGAAAAGTTTCCTCCTAGACGAAGACGAAGAGCATGAGACTTGAGAGATGTTGGTTTGGGTTGCAAAAAAAGCATTAAATGGAAATTGATACGTGGATGAACGGTAAAAAAGGAATCGGGTATTGGGTTTTGAACGTAGATAGTAAGTAAGAATATGTTAAACAATCATAGTGAACAAGAAAATAAAGAAGGATCGAAGATATCGTCTCGTTCGGCGACATCAATACCAAAACGTAGGAATGCGGCAATATTTGAATATTTCGAGTTTCTGCGATAATCGCCGAAGCGCCTTTCTGTATTTATATAAATGTACATATGTTATGTATGGAATGGATCGGAATTTCTCCCCCGGTCGAATTTTTTATTTTTTTTTTATCCGACCTCGCGAGAAACCTTTTCACCTGCCGCCACTGAGGTTGTCAACTGGTAGGTATCTCGGTTCATGTCACTTTACAAATTTGACGACTAATTGAATAACGTGACTTTGGGAAACAATCAGTTTCGGTAACTGATAATCTTAATGAGTAATAACAATAAATGTACTTGACTTTTGATATTCACAAGACGATATTGGGGTGAATGCAGTTGGATGACCCAAAGGAAAAAATAGAGCTGCCAGATTTTCGGAGCAATGTACGAATGCTTGAAAAAAGGAATGTTAAATCACTATTACCTCACGCAACAAAATTTGCTCACGACTAAATCGATATTGTCTTCAAAAGAATACAGGAGTTGATTTTGCAAATACGGCAGCTTCATTTCAAACATTTTGATTTGCTACTGGAGTGAGCGACTGTAGTATATGTTGCAGCACTTAAGAACACCTTCGATATACGACCTATGCCGATAAGCTGCATCAGATTCTTTCGGTAGAAGCAAAGCCCACGAGCCTTGCCCCCTTTTTAGTCTACTGAACGAGGACCTCTGGTCCCTAAAAATCCTGGATTAAATCACCTAATCTTGTATGCGTGGGCCGTAACTGAGAAGGCTCCTAATAAGCCTATCGATACACCACTTTGGCTTCTCTTCGTGCCGCGGTTGCAACAGTGTTTACGACCACGAACTGAATACACCTGAAGGCTGTGCCCTCGTGCTTCAGGCTACGAATCCGGATGTAATAGATAATATGCATAAAAAAGTATTTTGTTTGTAAATCCTTGCTTTTAGCTTTACTACACAACTTTTTCGAAGAACATCCTCGGATGAGGACCAGCAATCAAATTATATATTGCAAGGGTACCACATGGGTAGCAAACATCTCGATGAACTCATTTTCAATCAATCTATCTATTTATCTATATATATAAAAGGCAAAGTCCTGACTGACTGGCTGACTGACTGACTGACTCACCATCACCCAGCCTAAACCGCTAAAGGTAGAAACGTGAAATTTGGGGTGGGTGTTGATTTTATATTGGAGGCATCGTTTAAGAAGGGATTTCTTGAAATCCAACCCCTAAACGGGTGAAAGGGGGTGGCAAAGTTTGATAGGAAATTATATTCCTTGCGTGTATCAATTTTAAACTTGGAACATATGTTCCTTAGAAGGTGTAGAGGTGCATTAAAAAACGGATATTTCGAAAATCAACTTTTAAGGGGGTGAAATGGTGTGTAAAAGTGTATGGAAAACTTTCCTTGCGTGTATCAACTTCAAACTTGGTATAAATGTTCTTAAAAACAAATAATAAAACGCATATTTTAGGGTTTTTTAAAACTCCTAATGCGGCGTTCTACTTCTCATGAAGTTTCTATGGGCCAAATTCTACGCGGGCGAAGCTGCGGGTGGAAGCTCTATATATATATATATATACAACTTTTTTTTAATGATTATGAAAGCTGAGAGTCTGGCGCATTCTTGAGGCCTAATTAGGAACCATGAAGTCACCTGTTTAGATTTTTTATTTAAAGTTGAAAATTTGTCATAATTTACCGAACGTAAATTTTTCACTTTAGACTAACATTTTCATAACTTTTATCACAGTTACGAAGCTGATTATTTTATGCATAAAAGTACTACTCATGAAGATTCAGTTGCAAAAAAAAATCTCGACAAAGTCTTCTACTTTTTTTTTAGATTTTTTTTTAATTGGTCAGGTCGAAAATTCTCAAAAATTCAGAAAAAAATTCATAACTCGAAAACTATGAAAAGTCGCGGAACATACATGGGGGTGATTTGGATACCCCACGATACGAGGGACCTAAATTTTATTTTTGGACGTCAATGTTCCGGCCACCAAGTATATAAAATAACATGTCCTGAAACTACTGAAGCTAGAAACATGAAATTTAAACAACGGTTCCTTTTGTGACATAAGCACCCACTACGAAAGGATTTCTTGGAAATTCATGCCATAGGGGGATGAAAAGGCTGACTAACTGTTTTATGGAAATTCAAAACCTTCGAACTTAGAGACGTGAACGTTTGTATTTGGACTTTCATGGATGGAGGCATGGAACAATACGTGTTGCATCGTTTTTTTTAAAGAACCCACAAGGGGTGAAATAGGGGATTAACGTTTGTATGGAAGTCCCATCATTCTCGAAGTTGGAGAGATGAAAATCGGTATCTAGGCTCTTAGTTACAAAATTAAGAAAAAAACGTGTTTCATCACGAATAAAGGCAATGGAAATTCGACTATGTTATTATAGTTTTTTAATAGAGCATTTTCGGGTCAATTATTCTCATTATCATTTTGTAATAAGTGACATATTTTAATGAAGGTGCTTTGGCTGTAATCCTAGGTAAATCATTTTTGTACAATTGAAGTTCAATATTTGCAAATTACATGTAGCACTGATCGGGCATGTTTTCACCAAGTATAGTAAAGAAAACGCTAAATATGTTTGTAATTGTCGTCAGTCAACCTACATTGCACAAATGCATATAGGTCATCATGAAAAAACCATTAGTCTTATGTTCAGCGTCCTCTTCGTCTTACCTTTCTCCATCCAGTTGGTATCCTCGTCCGTTCTCTTGCTGAGAAAATAATGAGTGAAACGCAAACCTGATACCCCACTCCCATGTAGCTTTATTTTCAAGCACCAACTTTAAGCTCTTTCGGTCAGCATGATCGAAGAGCGGCCGTTTCTTTGCGGCAAGTGGACTCTTGCCAAGTGAGCTCTTTTTTCTGTGTGTCTGTGTGTGTGAGTACGCGCGAGGTTTTGAATACGGATCTCATGTACTGGCTCGTATACGCAACGGTTGCGTGTTCACTCGGAGAAGTGGACAGTTACTAATGGAATACTTGGAATTCGCGGGTTATTCGTGTGAACTTGTGTAATGATAAATAGCGTGACATAGTACGGGAAACAATAATGTGTAAAATAAGTGGCGAAGCAATCTTGTTGCTTGTGGATATTCGTATATGCAACTATAAGCGATAACAACAATTGCTTATGTGCATACAACTTTAAAAATGCACAGCAATATATCTTTTCGTGGGGTAATAGAAGTTTAATCCAAAAAATAATGAGATCGGATGTTATTATTATATACCGGGTATCCCATTTTAATCTTACACCTGATTTTTCTCGGAAAATATTGCTCGGATCAAATATTGTGTATAACAAAAGTTTTAGGGGTTAAAGGGGGACGTTTGAAAAAAAAAATTTGGTCGATCCGAAATTCAAAATGGCGGCGTTAAAATGGCCGACATGTTTTTTTCAAATGGAAACATACCTTTTTTTTATGCCTACGCAGCCTACGCAAAGTTTCTACAGTCGAACCTCGATATAACGAACTTTGATATAACGAAATCCTCGATATAACGAAGACTTGTCCATTCTCTTCCGATAGACACCCGAAACCTTAATACAACGAAGAAAAACTATAGATATCACGAATTTATTTTCATGGTTCTTAACCTCTATGCAAGGAATTTTTGTGAACAAAAATAACGAAGCGTTCCGTAAACGAACTCCCTTTTTTAGTTTCCTTCTCCCCCTAACTGCTATTGTATTATTATCGAAAGCTCGGCAAACTCGATCGGCAACTATCGAAAACCAATGTCAAATACAAGAGTCTAGGGGCACGCAAAAACAAAATTACCTACTTTTTTAGAAGACTTTGATGAATCCAAAGACACCAAAGCTGTTATTTCAATGTTACTATGTATATGTATGATTATAAAATCAACAAATGTGTTTTGATCAAAATATTTGTTTTATAAAAAAATAATCCGCTTTTAAAAATAATATGTTATATACAATATGCTCTAATTGCTAATTGCTTGTAAAAATGGCTGTAATTTAAACCTTTCTTTCTTTAAAAAATATCCCTATATTTATACTACTAATATATTTTAAAAAAGAATGGCTTAAATTAAAGCAATTTTCATTTGTCCTTTTTATTAAAACCTCGATATAACGATGTTTTTGGAATATGACCTCGATAAACGAAACCTCAATAGAACGAAAACTCGATATAACGAACTTTTTTCCTCTTCCCTAGAGATTCGTTATAACGCGGTTCGTATTTGGATTCGGACTAGAGTCCTTCATAGTTCCGGATTAGGTCCCTGCCTGGAATCTGATTTTTGCGAGCCGTACATTACGCTTTCGGATCCGATCCGATGTCCGACTGGATTCCGATTGAGAAATCAGGATCCTAGTCCGAATCGGTCTCTATTCATGACAATATTTCTGCACAGGTGTTGAACTGGGTGAATTTTTGTAACAATATGAAAAGGCGAACAGATATTTTTGAAAGTACCAGGCATTTTTTACATTATTTACAAATTATTATTTGACTTAACATCAGGAATTCGTGAAATCTATACATTGCAACCTCTCTAATCGGCACAGTGGCGGGATCGGTTCATCCGTCCACGAAAGCCGAATCTACGCAGCTGATGTCGCGGATAGCAGTATCCCTCCAATCCCACTTTTATTGTCTGGCATACTTCGAGCCTAATGTTAGGGCCTGGCGCTTCTCCCACCACGCGCTACACTTAGTGGGGTGCTGATTTCATTGATGGAGGTTGCAGTGTATTATCAATATTCCACATGGGTTCTTCGTACAAGATCAATATTTCATCGAGAATCCCAAATCTCGATGAAGAAATGTCGGCAAGTGTCGGCGGACACTATCCGAAGTAAATCTCGGCAAACAGCATCTTTATATGCAAATTGAGACTAAATATCGCTGCGTACTGTCGCAAGAATAAAAACACAAAATAAGACCATGTTTAGCAAGCTCAATTATTGTAACCGAAGGATCTTGAACATATTTTCGGAATAAATGTAATTCTTCATTGAACATTGTATTAAACGACATGCTATGAGCTTAGTACATAGTCAGAAAGGGATTAACATTCACTTTATTCCAGTGGTAGGTAGTACACGGTTCCCTACTACTTGAGTTTTAGGATCATGTGCACCCCGAATCTCCTGATAGATACCAATGAATAGCCCTTCATGTTGAGTGGTGGGCAAAATACGTGATTGGAATGTGATTAGTTGTAGAAGGGCAAGGTATGTTCATGGAGTGGGATTAAGGGAGACTATCAGTCTAGAGCCCAAAATAAAAGGTGAATTTCGACAATTTTTTATGGATACCTAGTTGGCAGAATGAAAATTCGGATTAATTGTCTTTCTTATACATATCTTCAAGTATCTTTACAAATTCTTTCACTATATTTTAGAACTAAATGCCGTTGCTGAAGCTGGATGAAGGGAGTCACCTTTGTCTGATAGTAACATCGCTAATTCTTTATCGATTGACTTGATATATTTTTTTTAACCTTATAAGCACATTTTCCATCGAGGTACGTAGGGGATTTTTTATATGTTGATAACTTGTTTGGACAAAAAATATTTTTAGCGATTTTTTTTCACCGAAAACAGTTACTTCTTTAGAAAAAAGCAGAAATTTATCGAAAATCGATATTTTTCTATTTCCGTACGTACTACGAAGGCAAAGCTTATCTAGAAGTCAAATTATTTTGAAGTTTCGTTTCAGCCTCTAGGACATTATAGACAGAGGTGACTCGCTTTATCCAACGTCAGCACTGCCATTTTGTTGCAATATCTTGTGAAAAAAATTTCCAGAAATATATTGTGAAAAAAAAATCCAGACACGTATCTGGATTTTTGTATAATGACATTGAATGTCTTCTTCGGCTTGTTGATTTTTTAGAATCGACTAACCAAAAGCATTATTGCAGAACATTTTGCGACAGGCGTATGAAAAAAAGTCGAGTATCCATAGTACGAGTCTAATGAGAATAAGTATATACCCAGTTCCGTCGTATACTGTGAGCCGGAAGTAGCAACAAACTTAAGGGAGCGGCATCAGTGTAAAAAAACAACAAAACTGTTTTCTCAATTCCAGGGGCGTGCAGAATCTCTAGCGATCAAGAGCTTTATAGCTTAATGTGAGAACGGAACGGAATTAGTAGTCGTGTAGAACTTCAGACAAGCAATACCAGACCCTCATCCAGCTCGGAAAGGGTCGAAAACGCAAGCGAGGGTGAATCGACATTTACGGTTTCTGGTCGATCTGTTTAGTGATTTCTGTATTTGATATGGGCCTAGATATACATCGACATGGGGAAAACATTTATCCAAAGCTCAAATACATGTGTTCTAGAATGCGATAAAATACAACAAAAAATATCGTCATGTTGATGGAGATATGATAGTTTGATGGCCCCTGTGTAGATTCTCGATCGATTATTTTTTCACGAAGCGTAGATTTCCCTCCATTCTTAGATTTATATAAGATATGTGTTGGAAGTACCATATGAATGTGCATACATATCTATCCGAAGCAGCTATTGAAGTGCATGTCGATCCAAAGATAGTTATGCAGCCTATGCGTGGTCGACGAATTTTTGGAAATATGAATGAAATGGTCTTCTTATCTGATGCATAGTGCTAACCACATGCCCAAACAGAATTGCAATGACGACAAAAGCTGGATATGATCGGCAGATATTCGAATGGTCATGAAGTTTGCATCGTTAGAATGCAATGAAATAGTAATTTATGCTACAAGTGCGGGAAACAACGAATTCCATGGCGCGCGAAGTTGCCGCATGAGCCGAAGGCTTATGGTGCATTTCACACGAGTACGAGTGAGAAATGCACCATAAGTCGAGGCGAATTCGGCAACTTACGCGCGATGCAATTCGTTTTTTTTTTTTGCACGAGTCCCATACATTATTTTTTGCAATGACTGTCTCGAAAGTGGGATTTGAGATTCAACAAAACCAATAACAATTATATTCAAATATATCAGATCAGTTCAGATCATTTCCTTGTCAGAAAATACGACTGTGATAAGTTGACGTTTCATATCACATGAATTTCGCTACATTCAAGTTTGTTCAATCGGTCCAAAATCGTAGAACAAAAAACTATCAACCGTGAAAAAAACCGTTTTTTCGATAATCAATGCGGTCAAATGAGCTATACATAGATTTTTTTCCGCACTAGTGCGGGAAAGTCTCACATTCCCGCACTAGTGCGGGAAAGTAAGCATCGTTGAGAAATAAGCCACTTTCCGCACGCTAAACACCAATCGGCAATCGCACTTTCGGAGCAGGCATTACAAAAAGTTTTTTTTTTTATTCCACTCTGTACGATAATGGACGTTTTACGCAAGCTTCGCGTGCGAAAAACCCCCATTTTCTCACCGCGTAAAATAACATTTTGTATAATATTCGACGAAAAAACTTTTTCTAACCTCGTGTGATTGCAACAACACTCGTTAGAAAACATTTTTTCGTCCTCGTGCCATCATATACTATTATCTTTTAATTTCCTCCTTTTCATTATTTGAAAAAAACTTTTTTCCAAATTCAGATTGTAAATATCTAAATAAGCAAATTCAAAAGGTGTTGATGCATTTTCGTAGCTAAACATTTGCCAAAAAAAATTGGAGCAAATGAAAAATCATAAGTTTCGTTGCATTCCAATGATGCAAAATTCAACATCGTATATTCAAAGGGTCAGACCATATGCTTTTTAATTTATAAGAATGTGCATCAAATGCATAATTTCAAAGGCATTGTTGGCTCTAGCGGAGGCAAGACTACTTGTCAGTATTTGTTTTATTGAAAATCAATCTACTGCTCGCTGCACTATCGAAATATACGAGTCTTCGGTTACGCGGAGCTATCATTAACCTGTCTTTACGAGGTTACACGCAAAATTGCTGGCGTTTCGGTAATTATTATTGAAAGCACATTGAATAAGATTACTATAATGGACATTAGTTCACGAACTTTCTGAAGGATAAGCCACGATGCGGTAAGTCTTGTAAAACTTCAAAACGAGGGAGCACGGTGTGTTATCAAAACTGTTATACATATTTTCGAGAGCCGCAAGATGAAAATTTTGTTGTTGTCACTTGAAGCAGATTTTAACTAGATTTTAACGTCTGAAAGAATTAGCGCGTGTTCAATATCCGCCCGAAGGTTATCTTGGAGTTAACAACCATTCAAAAAGATAACTGCTGGACACGTCATAACTTATAGGTAACTGCTAGGCGAACATTTGGTACCCAATTAGACAACTCTGGACAACTCTGTGGAAATTCTTACCTGGTTGGTTTTCAATTGCCATAGACTTTGCCACAATTCAATACATACTTCTCAACAAGCCTCACTTTTTTCTAAATTGGTCGCATATTTTTTATACATTCCCGTTGAGGGGGCTAAACCCTTTAGAATGTTCAAAAATTCGATTTTTTTCACATATTTCGAAAGTATAATATATTGAGAGTATACTGGAAAATCGAACAATCGAAATATGAAATATTTACGAAGTTATAGCACATAGTCGTATAGCAAATTATCGTATTGAAACTTACAACGCGATTATCTCGAAACTGTATTTTCAAAAACAGCTCATGTGATAGATCAAAAAGTTATTGATCGATCTGGCTGAAATTTTGGGAGGTTTCTGACTATAACATTATCAGAAGGATATACCTAAAGTTTTAAGGTTATCGCGTAAATAAATCACTTTTTTGTGTCGAAAAAATGGTCAAAAATGGGAAAATTTGATTTAAAAGCCTACTTAATTTTTAATTTTATACTTTTTTATATTTTTATAGGTATATCCTTCCCCTACACATGTCAATAAACGAAAAATCTTTTCGATTACTGTTTCAGATCAATAGAAAAAATCAGACAAATAGAGCACTTTTCCATATCACGCAAAAGACGCCTAAAGGAATACTTTGCAACGCGGTCATGTTGTTTTGTGTAAAAAAAAAGTGCGTCAATCTCGGTTTTCCTTTCGGCAGTATATTCAGAAAATATACTATAACGAGTAGTTAAAATTTCATTAATAGCTCTTCACCTCGATATTTTTTAAGCAACAACCTTAAATTAGGCAATACCCTAGACACAGCATTTAGACGTATTCCCACCTCACCATAGGCTGTGTCCACCCATCTGTGGTTAGACCTGACCCGTGAACCACTCTTATCAGTCTTTTTATTTATTCATACTTCCAACATTGGCACACACCCGTACATGTGTAAGAGCACCCACACGTGTACATTGTTATTAAGGTAAGTATTCACTCCTTTGAAACTTCGTCAACATCTTACGCATAATTTACTCATACGTAATGGAGGACGGTTGTACGAAGACTTCTATTTGTATCTCAACTAATCTTTTGGTACCAACTGCAATAACTGCTCATAATGCTAGCAAAAGATTCGGAGACCGCCGGTATAGCACTCTGCATTTTCTTTATGAATCGAGTCCATCAGGTTGTCATTTAGTTTTTATATATTCATGTTGACTCAGACGCTATGATCAATAAAATGATAACAGTGAGTATTTGTATTTACGTATCAGCAACCCCGATCTCAGTACATAATGTCGATGCGTTGTCACTGATGAGATCTCTTTGATGGTGTTTTTGCAGTAATGAGTGTGCATACACGCGACACGTTTTTGTAAGACAAATTCGTTGGGTTTTTTTTTTATAGACTGGCAGTAAACATCAATTTTTTTATATGAAGGATCGCTCTTTTTTAATGTAATACGGGCGGTCGGCTACGATTAAATTTGTCTTTTTCCTCTGAATTTATCCCAAACATGAAACAAATTTATGAATAGGAAAGTGGAAAAACGCTGGATCGGTTTCTTTAAGAATTTCGATAAAAACAAATCATTTCAAGTAAATGATAATTAGGTATTATTTCTAATGATGTCTCATCACAAAAATGTTTCATTATTCATGAAAAAAATCGTTTTTATTTACCAAAAAAAAAAATTAGTTGGTCAAGCATAAAAAAATATACATTTTAGGTTTTCTCAAAAGATGCTTTTCTCATGACGTTGAAGTTTGCATCGTTGGAATACAGTGATTTATTTTTTTTTGTTTTGTTTGTCGAAAGCCTTCTTTCCTTGCAAATTAAGGTCGTAAACATCTGAATGAAATGAATACGTAAAAACGTTTAAGTGATTTTTACAGCCAAACAAAAATCGAACAATTAAAAAGAATTAATTCCCGTTGCATTCCAACGATGCAAACGTCAGCGTCCGTTTTTTTATGCATCAAATGTATTGCAGGTACGGCGGACCCACGCAGCGTACATTTTCTGTAATTTAATTTTTCGAAAATACGCTTTTCTTTTTTGACTTCGAAACATGTGCCTGGGCATATATAAATCGATGGTTCAGACGTTTGAAACTGAATAAATGTATAGAATCTATGATATATCTATATAAGTTGCTGTTTCGTTAAGGCTCTTAACTCTGGAGGCCAAAAAACCACTCTCGAGGCCAAAAAGGGCATATTTTGTGATTTTTTTTCAGCGAAACCATAAAATAAATCGGAATTACAAAATAGGGGTTTTATTATACACGTAATTGACTATACAAAATTATTTTTTCACAGCGATACATGTCAAAATGGCGACTGTGTAGCATTTTTCCGATGACGCCTTTATTTGTGGAAGGTCAACGGCCGGACCACCAACAGCTCCTATAATTTTTGAGTTATGATGAGAAACTAATGTTTTTTCCATTATATATAATAGCTATAGAAGTACGTAGGATTTATTTGATATATTGTTTTTTGTCAAAATGGCGCATTTTTAAAACAAAAAGTATAAAATGCCATGAGAAAATCGTCAGAAAATTGTTTATAAAAAAGGAACTATGCAATATAATAAAAAATCTTACGTAGTGCCTCAAAAAATGTAATTCTAAATATACAGTTAAAATTTGAAGTGAATCGGTTGAAATTTGTTTGAGTAATGAGCCCGGCCGACTTGAAAAATGTCGTTTTGAGATAAACGCCTTTAACGTTAGTAGAAAGTCACGACATGAATCAAGAGGGGTTGCGCTAGAATTCGAAAATCGAGCACTTAGAGATTTTTCACACCCATAATCTTTTGGAATATAAATTTATAGGTACTAAGATACATTTTTAACAAAAAAAAGAAAACATCGATTTTTGGAACATCCTAGAGTGGCCTAAGACCTTAAGTATGTGAGAATCTCATTGGTGCATTGGTGGTTTCGATTCTTGGAGTCGTAACTTGCTCACATATATATGCGACCTACTATACAGAAGCGGCATAAGCAGCCGCATAAGCCGAGGGAAGAGAAATCACGCACTTCCGTTCGTTGAGGATCCCCTTCACGTTCTCATTATACATGCTCCACCCTCGTTGATTACAATTTCGGGCACACCGGTTCACCGCAGTGCCACGAGATATATAGAATAGTGGAGAGGCTTCTGGAAAGGGGAGCGGAATTATTATAACTCGGCGGCAGAGAGTTTTACTGTTCACACTACAAACAAAAATGCCAAGCCCTTGTCGTCACACTGTGCATTACTGCAGGTCGATAAGTGTCGGTCAACGATTTTCATTATTGTGAGCAAATTAAGGACCGTGTTATTATGAAAGATAAAAGAGAAATACCGTAAACCGGGGTAACTTTGGGACTGGAGGTACAAATTTGGGACTTCGCGTAATATTCGACTTTTGAATTTTCCACCAACACCATACCTCACGAATTGGAGCGCGATCACCGCTACTGCATACATTGGTATTGCTACTATCTCGCGGCAAATATTTGAAGCTGTAGTTGTACTGACGTCCGACGGCAGTCCATCTTGTATTTCACCGTTCGTTGTAGCGTTTTTAGTTAGTGTTAAAACTTTCATTCACCTTCGAAAAACTGGAAACATTTCACTACCGGCAGGTGTGTGTACATTATTTGACATCTATTTTAAGTGTTATTTATACTCTTAATTTTGTTATTTAATTTCATAACTTGAAAGTTGTAATTTTTCAGCACTGCGTGGGGTAACATTGAGACAGTCCCAAAGTGATTTGGAAGAACAGCTTACTTCATCAATGCCACCCCCACAATCTTCAAGTTTCTACCGGAACCTTATGGTGGGCGACTATGTTCTGGTGAGATACGAAGGTAAGCTTTACTCGGGAAGGATCATTGAGATGAAAAATGACGAAGAAGTACTTATCTCTGCGATGAAGAAGTCTGCCCTAAACTGGAAATGGCCAGCTAAGCCTGATGACATTTTTTATTCAAAGGATGAAATCGTCCAGAAAATCAACCAGCCTACCCGAACTGACCGACGGAAAATTTTCAAAGTTCAAGAACTAATACTGTTTATGAAGAAGATTTAAATTCACTTGAGTAATTAATTTATGTTCAAAAGTTTCTCACCTTCCTATCAAAATTTGTCTATCCTTCCTAACCAATTATGTTATTTTAAATCCTAATATTTCAAAACTATTACAGTAATTTGTAAAATTTCAATACAAATTTGAAATAAAACCTTTTGTAAATGTTTTAAAAATTGTGTCTTGAGTCTCTATTAAGATACTTCTATGTTGCATTCGGACAGATTGATTTTTCTACAGTGTTTCTAAGCCAAAACAGTACTGTCCCAAAGTTACCCCAATTCATGGGGTAAGATTGGGACAAAGATATAGGATTTTTACGAGGGTATCATTGGTTGTAGAGTATAATCATGCCCATGTTTTGAAAGAAAAAGGTTAAATTCATATAACACCATAGTCTCAGTTACCTAGCTTAATATACATTGGCAGGAACCATAAAAACGTGAAAAAGTGTTCCAACGTTACCCCGGTTTACGGTAGTAAACCCTTCGAATTCATTTTATGAGAAAAAAAATGCATAATGCGAAGTCACTGAAAGCAATTTATCGACTTGGAAAATGGCATAAACACTCTACAATACAATTAATGAAACACGTATTCCAATATTTTCCCAAATTTAACCCTTAAGGGGTTGCAAGGGGGTGGGAAAGTTTGTGTAGAAAAACATATTTTTTTAGTCGGAATGACTTGAGATTTTGCATAAATTCTCTACAATACAAATAATGAAACACGTATTTCAGCATTTCCCAAAATTTAAACCTTAAGGGGTTGCAAATGCGTGGAAAAGTTTGTGTAGAAAACAATATTTTTTTGGTCGATTCTACTTGAAATTTGGCATAAATACTCTCCAATGCAAATAATGCAACACGTATTTTAGCATTTTTCAAAATTCAACAAGGTTGAATTTGAGTTTGAATTTTGGTTTTTTTTTCTTCGTAAAATATAAAACTGTTCTTTGACTGACTGACTGACTGACAGACAATGCACAGCCTATTTTTGCTGTGCGTTAGATTTGAGAGAAGATTTTTTCTCCCACGGTCAACTTTGCGTAGCTTACTCACGCGTAAGTTCACCTGTGGGCCTCGTAATATTGGCGCCGTCAAATAAAAAAAAAAAAGAAAATATATTATTTATAAGGAAATGCTCTGAAAAGAAATGAAATATTTACATTCCCACAGCGTCATAAATTCCACGCGGAGGCAGTCACGGGTAATAACTATAACTTCATATATATATATTTTTGAAAAATAAATTCATTAAAAACGTGTCCCACGTTAATTTAAGTTGCCAAAATCAGAAAAGTCATAGATAAACAGATAAACTTAACTGTCTCCGTTTATAATCAAACAAATTTTATATCCGAAATCTAGGCGGTCGAAGTCGCGGGTAAAAGCTAATAAAAGTATAAACGTGCATAATTTAGCCCGTTAATTATATATTTTATGAAAACTTAGCATTTATAGAATAAATCTATAGCTCGTATGTATTTTTTTAAGGTTTATTGAAAAGAAAAACTCATAAACCGATTGTTGAGTACAAAGTTTCAGGTCGTGGTGAAAAGTTGGGAAATAACTGGCTAGGTATATCGTCGCATATGGCGAAAAAATAAATATTAGAATCGAGAAACCGAAGGCTCTTAATATCGCGAGGCTTCTTATTCATTTATAGGAATGGAATGAGTGTTTGGTATTTTGGTATATTTCCGATAGGTGCCCATGCTAGTTGTAGACAAATTTTGCATTCTTCTTAGACAGGCTCTTCGCCTTTCGTAATAAATTATTCGGTTGTCCCCACGAATATCTGACTGAACGAAAGTCCTCACACGTATCTACATATTTATAAATGCTTACATATGTACTATATATATATATACATATATATATATACATATAATTCACGGATTCGAGTTATAAGCGATAATTTATAGTTGAGGCCATATATATGCTCGCGGCTTTATAACTGTCAGTCATTCGACCTCCGACCGAGACCACCCGCGGTCGATGGAATTTTTAATTCCTAATTACCCAAGGGTTCGATATCTGTGGTCACACGGATCACGATTTCACAGCAATTGTGTAGTTATTTCTGCAGAATAGAATGAACGGTCTTTGGGTTCTTATGAAGAAAATTTCTTTAAAGGAGTCACTTTGTAAAGTTAATAATAATAAATAAAGAAATTCTCTTCATCCTTACTAATTTAACAATTTTAAACCATAACAAATACTAGCTTTCGCCCGCGTGGAATTAGGCCTACAGAAATTTCATCACTGGTTGCACACCTTATTAGGGGTTGTTTCAAAAAATCCTAAAATATGCGGTTTACTCCAGGAGTGTAAACCTAGCTGAAGATGATGGCGACAGCTAGACATGGATTACTCGGCTAATGGAAAAAAAACTTGCTCGCAGAGATCTCAGCCCAATCCTGAAGGAGGTCGTTCACGCTGAACTTATGCAATTTTGAATAAGGAAGTTTTCCGTTTTCACTATTTTTTTTTAACTGGGTTAAAGACATAGGACAGGGAGGGGCAGGTAGAGCAAGTTTGGAATTATCGGCCTGTAATTCCTTAACAGTTTTCCGTATAAAAATGAAACTTACTTGGTTCGATGGGAAATTTATCTGGGAAAAAAGTCTGCAGACGAAATTCTTGTTATACTTATTGTTTCATAGATAATCGCTCTCAAATGACTAAGGCCATATTTGCTCAACCTGCCCCGATAGTGGGGTAAGTTGAGCATGAGTATCAGGTAAGTTGGGCGAAGTAAGAATAGCATAAAAAATCAGATGTATGCAACATGATTCTGTACAATGCAGTAATAAACCAACAGTTGCTTGTTAATTAGTTACCTTTTGAAACATTAACAATAATTGCAATGAACTTTGAAATATTTTTTCTCATACAACAATGGTAGAAGAAAATCTTTCAATCACGTTTGTTTTTATTTTTTGGTGCAAAAATAATGAATCGTCCCGTGTTACCTTCTCGTGCGCCGCATGGCAACGGGCGATGGCGTGGTATGTTCCCCTCCCTCATATCTCTCTTTCCGCCATTTAATGCACCCGCGTGCGGTGTTTAGTATTTCAGATATTTCGATTGCCCAACTGCTCAACATGCCCATCCCTGCCCTACTGTCTTCAGTCCAGTTTCGCTTGTCTTCAGGATCAAAGCCGGGGATACTTAGTTCGATTGAGGGTTTAAAACATTGGATCTTTTTTCAACATGCAACATCATAGTGTGTCTTGACATGGTTTCCATCTACTCGTAAAACGTCAATACAATCAAAGTATTTTCGGATGCTCACAAACCAGCATTTCACATACACGTCACCTGCCTCATCAATACGAGTAGGAGAATAAAAGCGATTTGGCCGGACACATCACTCGTCCTTCGTCCCATGAATTCTCCTCGAATTTCTTTATCCATTGCTTGCTCTACGGGTGCGCTTGCACCAACTGACAACAAAGAATAGCTTTTACCAAGCCAGACCAGGTCGCGTACTTCATTCAACCAACAGCAAGTGCAACAAGAGTGCTGTAGCTGCCTCATGCGAAAAACCCGTTCTATGGCTTCGTAAGGCACTACTTGGAGTTAATGGTCGGAGCGAGTCCACGTTACGAACATGTACATATATAGTCCAAGAAAAAGAAGAAACAGCTGGGGAGGAAAATCCGACACAGAAGATTTTCGAGGTTCCGTGCATTCGAGTGGCACCAAACCAGACGGAAAAAAGGGCTCGGGATGGTCAGACTTGAAAACGTGTGGCGCCCTTGTGGAGGTGTTCTCGTGGGAAGTTCATACCGATGAAAAGAATAGCTATAGCTATATGAGGACGATTATGAAAATTGAAAAGAATCGATTCGTACGAAGATTGTAGAAAGGGTTTAACTTTATAGATATATAGAGATATTTAGTATACAAATGGATATATGGTATCTACATGCAACGGTATAGGTATCCGTTGGCATATACGAAGAGAGGGCCGGACGAAATAGAAAGTCACCAAGCGAAAAGCGTGATGCAATGAAAGAAATGCGAGTATGCGGGATGGAGTAAGGTGAACGACTTTTGATGGATTTGTTAGCCAAGCGTGACATTCGAATATACGATCCGAAGCCAAGTTGAACAAATTCCACGGCTTTTCCCAAAGGAAATATATGGTCGATGCTTCCGGGCTTTTTTCGTGCCCACCAATCGAATGTCGATTCATCGTTCGGTTTCTCTGAACTTTAAAGCTGAATTGAAAAAGTAGGTTCACCGTACATGCCTCAATGTGAATTTCAATAAGATATATGTTGAATCATTGATACATCAAATAAATCTGTCTTTACAACCGCGCGATCTTAAGGAGTTTGCTCGCCTACCGCGTAATATTAAGAATTTGCTGATATTTATTAAGAATATTTGGGAATATGTGTTAAGACACCGTGAAAAATTTCAAGTCATTCGTCTGCATGATTGTTGAGCAAATAATTATTGAAGTTAGGCTCTTATACACGGGTGACATAGCAAAAGCTACACTATAACTCTGATATGACTTTCGCAACATAAGAAGAATGTTAAGAGTTGAATACAAATTGGCGGAAAAAAATTCTTGACATTTTTATGAATGATTTCAACGGAGAGTGAAGCGATTCGTCTTCTTCGTTATCGAGATATGAGATATCTATTGGAATATTGAATAAGTTCTCGCTGTTTTTTTTTGTGAAAATTAATTCTTTATTAAAAAAAAAAGTAAAACTCATATCACTGAAAGTATTGTCCATCGCTAGCCACTATATTTTTCCATCTTTCTGGCAGCAATTTAATTCCACGTCGGAAAAACGACACGTCTTTTGAGGCTAGCCAAGAGTCGACCCATTTTTTTGGCATCTTTGTAAGAATGGAAGTGGTACTCAACCAGGCCATATGCTATCGATCGGAACAAGTGATAATCAGAAGGGTCATTGTCTGAATACGGCGGGTACGGTAGGACTCCCCATTTAAGCGTTTCCAATTAGGTTTTCACCTGTTTTGCAATATGTGGCCAAGCGTTGTCATGATGCAAAATCACTTTGTCGTGTCTCTGCTCGTATAGCGGCCATTTATCCGTCAATGCTCGGATATGCTCGACTACATCAATTTAAGTCGATCGCGATCTCCCGTGATGGTTTCGATCGATTTGAGCAGCTCATAATAAACTTCACCCAGTTGATCCAACCAATTGCAGAGCAGAAGCTTGGAACCATGGATATTCCGCTCTGCCGACGATGTTGATGCATGGTCGGCCTTACCCCACGATTTTCTACGCTTAGGGTTATCGTAGTGTATCCATTTTTTCTCGCCAGTCACGATACGATGCGAAAAACCTTTCCTTTTCTGCCGCTGAAGCAGCTGTTCACACGTAAAAAGACGCCGTTCGACGGCCCCCGGCTTCACCTCGTACGGCACCCAATGTCCTTGATTTTGAATCATTCTTAATGCTTTCAAACATTTCGAAACTGTTGTGTGATCAACTTCTAATGATTCTGCAAGTTCAGCTAGCGTTTGACATGAGTTTTCACGAAGTAATGCCTCCAATTCTTCGTCTTCTAACTTTTTAGGTGCACTCGAGCATTCTTTATTTTCAACCGCAAAATCATTATTTTTGAAGCGCGTAAAGAAAGTTCTGCAAGTTGTTTCCGGTAGAGCGTGGTAAACGTAAGTCTCAACAAGAATTCTGTGTGCTTCAGCTGCAGATTTTTAAAAATAAAGTAATGCAGTCAAATTCCCCGCAAATACACTTTTTTTAGCGCGAAATTTGACATGTTAAACACTATGAAAAATAAAGTTGTTTACACTCCGGCGAAATGACATACACTGAATTTTAAGCTTAGTTATAACCTCTTTACAGATGCGTTACCATCTCAAAGTACACGCACGCAGTTCTGTTAACGCCATCTGTTGGAAAGCAGAGAGAACTTATTCAATGTCCCAATATATGAGAGCAATGGATTGTATCTAAACACGCGTCAATGGGCGAGGAGACTATATTTTATCGTAGCACAGCGCTTATCCGGCAAAATTCTAATATTTATTCATATACCCTAAAGGCTTGAGGAAGAATAAGGAAAAAAATGGAGCACGAGGGATAATGAGACCTCACCCGTGGGTGCTCGGCAAGTCCGATTACCCGACTGGAAAACCGTTCCCGAAATCCTTAGCCTCCGGGGCCGGAAAGTGGTGCGAGCTGTGGAACACTCGTTTCTATGAAGCGAACACGGAGATGAAGGGAGTCGGATGGGACGGGCACTCGAGAGGCCATGAGGGTGAAAAAGCGATTTCGAAAGGGAAACGAAGTAGGGGTTGGGTAGTGGGTGCTCGTTCTTCTTTCTGCCACTCCAGTTCGTATTAAAGTCGTAGGAAGCGCAGCCATCCTGACGAAGGATACCACCCTTTGAGAAGGAGGATGTGGGGTAAGGTGATTGCTCTGAGGGGGTGAATCTGAGTTTAGCTGCAAAAAACGGCCCACGACATAGTGAAGACGAAGAAGGGTTTCGTGATGAAGGTGGACAACGCTTGGGCGGTTCTGGGTGAAGATGAACAAGCGCACGGACAGGACGGTAGGAGCTGCGCCTGCTAAGTGGCTAAAAAGACTTGACGTTAGACCCAAGTCTATTGCGATGGTGAAGGGCCGAATGAAGATCCCGAGACTTGGGAAGAGCACACGCTTCACCACTTCAGCCTAGCTGACTCGTTACTTTCTTCCTATCAATTCTCACCTAGTCAGCAGATATGGTGCAATCGTAACTCCAACATGAAGCTGTCTGCTAAATTTTCGATTTCATGGGACTATCCGTTTTATTGAGTTTTTCTAACAGAATTATAGATTAGAAAATCTATAAGAACGTTTGTTTTCTTCTGATTCCTCAGACTTTTTCGTCCTACAACATTAGGAAACGATGCGATAACTAATCGATGACGATTAAACAAAAATATTGTGCGGCTAAATTTACTTAGAGACCCGAAAAAGCTGGAATATGGTTTTTATATCAGAATCTAATTATGATGTACTATCTGAAAAATGTCGTAGAAAATCCTTCTAGTTGCGAATGAAAATACATCGATTATCTTTCTTGTAGTCTTTTTTGGTATCATCAATATCACCAATTCGTCAATTGTGCGAATGCTGTAAAAAATAAGAATCGGACTGATCCGACGTGGCATCGTGCTGCCCGTAAATATAGAATTCCTGTTGTCTTTTTTATTTTTTTATGGTGGAAGAATTAATATTTAGGCTATTATGAATGGAATTTCATTAATGAGGGTTAGCGCTAGTCTACTGATTCGGAAAAAAATAATTCTTCAAGTTTCTAATCATACTTTATTTGAATCTTAAAAAAAGTGCAATTGATCTGATACTACAAATTTGATATTTCAACTAGTAAGTTTTTTCACCGTTCAACTCAGAATACTGCGACATAAATCTTTGAGACGTTTACCTGAAACAATCTTTTTCATATAGGCTTGTAGCATAACTTGTACAAGTTTTATCCAATTGACGTTGAATTTTTACAGTATTTTCAAAATTAGATTTGCAATATAGACGTAAGTGTTTCTTACGTTCTTAAAAACATCCCTTATTATTGATAATTTTACACAATTTTTGTTCTTGTTCAAACTTTTTCGAAACGATTTTTGAAATGTTTTTTTTTTAACGTGCGCCATTTTAATGCAAAACAATATTTAAACAATTTTTAGCCTATTTCTCCAGATATTATGAGGCATGTTATGAAAAATTTCATTTCTTCGTTTACAGTCAAAATCTGTGGCACTTATACTGCAAACTTTGGAGCACCTCCTCCAAAAAACATCCTTGCTTACCAGCGCTGTCATTTCTTTAGAGGAAAAAATGTAAAAAATTGATTTCACGCATCTTAAGATATGTACGGTAAAGGTCTTTTGATAGGTTTTCTATTTACTCTTTTCAATCACAAAATTCTTACGACGATTGTCGAACCTCTGAAGTAGTATAGCACAGACTAAATTAGCCGTGTTTATGTTACGCTCCCGACACGGTACGTTTTTTGTACTTTTATTTTCCATACTGGACATACACAGTAGATAAAGGGCTTTGATTTCATATTGCAGTTTAGCTGATTTAGTGTCCACGTTTATACTACTAGTTCATTGATTTTGCGGATAATGGCAATCCTAGCATTGTTATCAATTTATTTATATCCATTGCAATGGTGCCGTCCATAGACAAGTAACTCAACGATCAATATAATTTCCCATAATGCAACAGAGAACCTTTAATTGTCGATTACTCATCGATAATTGTTCTATAATAGTTTCTATTAAATGTGCATTACACTTATGTGCGTGTGTGCGTGGGTGTATGCACTCAAATATACACTATATGTCAACGTGTGTGCTTTCTGGTGGGACGCGGGGTGCTTAAACTCCTGCGTGATTTGATTGCGGAGTGACAATGATGAATACTACTGTAGAAGCTTCCGTGATTTTAAAACGCACATTAGGGGGTACATTGTGTATTATGATACGCATACTTCATCAGTAGGTGTGTAAATTAAGTAATGAGACTGGCAACGTAGCGTTCGATCTGGCAACAGTTGTCGACATTGTCATCGGTTTTTAAAGATAAATGCCTTCCGCTACGTGATTCACCTTTAATAGACTCTCTTCCTTCTGAAAATGCCTTAAACCACCGAAAAACCTGGGCCCTCGACAAAACACTGTCTCCGTAGGCTTGCTGAAGTTTTGCAAAAGTTTCCGTTGCACGGTGCCCAAGTCTGAAGCAAAACCCGATAGCATACCGCTGCTCTAAATTTGCAACATATCAAATTTCGTGCTAAAAAGAGTACCTATTTGCGGAGAATTTGACTGCACTACGTTATTCAAAAGAAATCTGCAGCTGAAGCACACAGAATTTTCGTTGAGACTTACGGCGACCATGCTCTCTCAGAAACATCATACAGAGATTGGTTTAGGCGCTTCGAAAATAATGATTTTGATATTGAAGATAAAGAACGTTCTAGCGCACTGAAAAAAATTTAAGACGAATAATTGGAGGCATTACTCTATGAAGACTCATGCCAGTCGCTAGCGGATCTTGCAGAATCATTAGGAGTTAATCACACAACAATTTCGGAACGTTTGAAAGCATTAGGAATGATTCAAAAGCAAGGACATTGGATGCCATACGAATTGAAGCCGAAAGACGTCAAACGGCGTTTTTTCACGTGTGAACAGGTGCATCAACGGCAGAAAAGGAAAGGTTTTTTGCATCGTATCGTGACTGGCTATGAAAAATGGATACATTACGATAACCCTAAGCGTAGAAAATCGTGGGGTAAGCCCGGCCATGCATCAACATCGTCGGCAAAGCCGAATAGCCATGGTTCCAAGCTTTTGCTCTGCATTTGGTTGGATCAGCTGGGTGTAGTTTATTATGAGCTGCACAAACCGAACGAAACCATCGCGGGAGATCGCTATCGACTACAATTGATGCGTTTGAGCCGAGCATTGAAGGCAAAACGGCCGCTCTACGAGCAGAGACACGACAAAGTCATTTTGCAGCATGACAACGCTCGGCCACATTTGGCAAAACCGGTGAAAACCTACTTGGAAACGCTTAAATGGGAAATCCTACCCCATCCCCCGTATTCATCAGACATTGCCCCTTCCGATTATTACTTATTCCGATCGATAGCACATCGCCTGGCTGACCAGCGCTTCCATTCTTATGAAGAGGCCAAAAACTGGGCCGACTCTTGGATAGCCTCAAAAGACGTCTCGTTTTTCCGACGTGGAATTAAAATGCTGCTAGAAAGACGGGAAAAAGTAGTGGCTAGCGATAGACAATACTTTTAGTGGTATGTTTTTTTACTAATTTTTAAAAATAAAGCATTAATTTTCACGAAAAAGCAGCGAGAACTTATTCAACATCCCAATAACACGCAACGCTACGCATGCAAGCTCCATACTTCGAAACAACCTTTAAGAAACTCATTAGAGATAGCGTTTTCGTAAGCCGGTGCAAATCCCTAACGCTATCGGTCGAACGAGAAAAAAAAAGTCAACACGGATCAATCGCTCGTGTGACGTCGTTCGGGTGCTATGTTGGAAGGAGCAGGCTGGAAGAAAAAGGAGATGGAGCGGAAAAAAATGCACAAGGAGGAGGAAAATGTGGGAACAGAAGGTTGAGTGCTATATAACTGTTCGAAATGCTCGCTATACTATGTACGTAGCACACGTAGAGGAAAAAAAAGTGTACGGTTAGCCCGCGACGTTTTGTTATGGCCCTCGAATTTTCTTTTTTTCATCTACTTTCCGTTGTTTCGCTTTCTCACTCGTGCTGTTCTACCCTCGCTCAAGCTCGACCCATTTCTCCTGCTCCACGGACTCCACTCGCGCTTTCTCGAGCTTTCATTTTTTGCCCCCTGTCCCACGTCCAACGGTTTTGTGCTTATTTTTTTTTTTTTTTCAATTCAACCCCTTTTTCGCTTCTCAGTCACGTTGCCGCATCGGCGCTTTCTCTATTTTCGTTTTTCTATTTTTTGTTTGTTTTGTGTTTTGTTTTTTATCTTGTTGTTTTTCAATCCACAGCGCCGTTGGGGCTACGCGAGGTATACGGTGGAGCAACGGAATTGACGGAGCCCCCTTTCTGGGCTCCCGTGATTATCGAAAAACGCGCACGGTAGGTTGCACCTGAAATTCTGCCCCGGTTACGCCGGCGCAGTAAGAGCATGCGGAATAACGTCAACCATGACAAAAGCGAGAGAGCTCCTGGGATCGTGCGCAGCCCGTACAACAATTGATTTTTATGAATACTAGTGGTGAT
Organism: Ophion ventricosus; assembly: GCA_963932345.1. Taxonomy (NCBI): domain Eukaryota; kingdom Metazoa; phylum Arthropoda; class Insecta; order Hymenoptera; family Ichneumonidae; genus Ophion; species Ophion ventricosus. The sequence goes on along the minus strand of OZ010711.1, from coordinate 7,992,550 downwards.
CAACCGAGACTTCAATTTTTTTTTAAAACTCGGCCTCGTTATATTCTCTGCTAGTTCGCTTTTGCTGATAAATAAGAGTACGAGAATAAAAAAAATCCACGTTGCAGCGAGAAACGATCGATTGGTATTGTCTATTGTGCTCCGTTTGATTGCGAATAGGCTACAATTCCGCATTCCTTGATGGAGGAATCTTGTTTTTTGTGGATGGAGTTCTACGATATATGGGTTTCATTTCGAACGGTTGTATAATTAAGAGGTTTCGGTGGCGATCGATGCTTTGCGAATAAAAATTCTAATATAACGTAAACATCGAGATATTGCAGACTATAACTATACTTCATGTGAGAAATTTGATTTAAAAAATCTAAGTGCCATGAGTTTCAAATTCATAGTTTTGGATGATAGTGCATAAATAAGTGCATTAAATAATGAAAAAACAACACTTTCAACCCTTCAGAACTCAGCAACGTAACCATTTAAAAATAGTTGACTTTATAGTAGGTTTTAATCAATTTAAAAATCACGTTTTAGTTAGTTTTTGAAAAATTTAATCAGCCGGCTAGTTATAAAGCAATAAAGAAAGTTATTTAGCTATCTAGTTTGCATGAATTGCACTAAAAAAACCATAGATGGCTTTGTATTCGTTAGGACTGGAAGGAAGGGCGTGGACTTTAGGATTTGATCCGGAGAGAAGATAAGCAAAGAGAGAAAAAAAAAGAAATAAAGAAAGAACGTAGAATGTCATATTTCTCAGGCAGGGTGGTAAGACTGACTGATTGAGGTAAGGGTTGGTAATTAATGAAATAGTAGTATTAAAGTGCGAACCTTCAACTCCAGTATCATACAATGGCGATGTTGTCTACAGAACTATATGGCTTTGCAGTGTAGTTCCGTAGACAACATTGTATGATTTATGGTATTCGAAAAACACATTGAAGTTTTGGGTACTTGATACTCTCAAACAGCCCACATATAATTGGCCATGCGAAAGGCTAATCCTTTCTTAGTGCACGTATGCGCCTTTTAAGGAATATATATTCCGGATTTTATTAAGATAAAAGCAGAGAATTCGAGAAATATTTATACCAAGTTTCAAGTTGATACTTTTACATCCCATTTCACCTCCTTAGAAGTTGATTTCCGAAAAAAACCTTTCGCAGTGCACCTCTACATCTTCTAAGGAACACATCTTTCAAATTTCTATTTTCAGCGGTCTAGGCTGTGCGTTGTCTATGTCAGGCAGTCGGTCAGTCAGGCACACAACTATTTTGTAGAGATGAAAAAATACGCAATATGCCGATGTTCTATAGTTCGGGTCGTTCTTCCCAAAACATCGAACCATGAAGCAATCACGACGTTTTTGCTATTTTCCTCTCTGCCAGCGGAAATAACCAGCTTATATGAAACGTTCAATCGATTTACTTCTAATCGACGGATAGCCGTACCTTCCACAATCACCCGTCGCAAATTTACGTCTACCATTTAACTTCTGCTTTCTTTTTTCAAGCCTGCTAGCTCATTGTAAATTGAATAACACAAAAATATGCTTCCACAGCGGAGAGCAAGTACGTGTATGGTGAGGGGAATGTAAAGGTTATAATAACACACTTTTTTTTTTCTATTTTATGACAAACGTAACAAACTTGAGAGCGTCTTTAATGAGGAAAACGTTCGAAGTACCATACCCTCGCGCTAGATATTTATTTCAGATCCTGTAGAATGTTTTTAAGTAATGTTTTCCGCGCAGTTGGAGTCGATGTATGGATGTAAAAGTTGAATGAGAGTGCGGCTTCATGTGTTTTCGAGGAAAGCGAATGCGCGCAACCTCCTTCACGGGTTTCAAACGACCCCGCTTCTCAATGAATCTTAAAAACTTTTTTGTCTCAGGAAGCCAAAGCGACAGTGAAATTCTTTCGGGATTTTGAATCTTGAAGGTATAGGAAGAAAGACGTAAGGGTAACTGTACCAAAAGTGGTTGTGAGGGATGTTAGATACTTCTTCTCCTTCCAGGAGGCAGACACAATGATATTCATTTATATGGAGATTAATGCTAGTTTTAAATGTGTAACGGAGCTTGATAATTGCGCAAACCGCCAACGACTCATTCTCCGAGCTCTTGAGGGCGCTTCGCATGTGTCCTCTTTTGCTCTCTTTCTCCCTGTCTCCCCCCTTTATCCATTAACGGAGAACAATGCGGTAATTGCGATTTTTGAAGTGTTCTTTTTATGTTGTAGAACTACTTGGTACTTGTGGGGTGCCTAAATGGCGCTCAAAAACGTGCCCCTCTATGCGTTGCTTCGTTAAGCATGCATTTGTTCTAATGTACCGAAATATTTGACATACGTACGCATAATGGAGGATAAATACCATGAGCAGAAATCTTCTGATTGTTCATAACGATCAAATTTTGCAACATTTGTTCCGATATTAGTTACCTCGGTAAATATACTTGCATCAAGTTTTTCAAAATTTTATGTTTTTTTTTCACAGTCTTCAAGCGTTCTCCAAATCAACTGACATTTTGCGAAAAAAGAGAAGGTACAGCTTCCGCTCTAGATAAAAATGAAATTGTCGTAGGTATACAATTGGATTCCCATACTTATTCCCACTTCATGATAGGGATCCTATGGGTCATCGCATTAGATCCCTAGAGGGGCATGTTGAGCAGTCAGGTAAGTTGAGCGATCGAAATATCTGGAAAACTAAGCACCGCACGCGGGTACATCAAATGGCGGAAAGAGAGATATGGGGGAGGGGAACGCCATCGCCCGTTGCCATGTGGCGCACGAGCCGGTAACACGGGACGCTTTGTGTTTTTTGCACCCAGAAGTAAAAAAAACGTGATTGAAAGTTTTCTTCTACCGTTGTATGAGCAACGAGTCCAACAACCAGGTGAGCATTGGTACTTAGTAAATTTAAGTGTCTGTCGAAATTTAATACGTATTTTAACACAAATGTAACTGATTTCATTATAACCGAACATTTGTTAAAAAATCTAAGAGGGGGCTAGTTGAGCACCTTTTGATGGGGCATATTTCTCGTATATTTGCGTCCAGCGTAACAGCGGCAATGACCATTAATTATTTTCTAGTTTTATTACTACGTCGATATTAGCTAATAAATATAGTTACAGTCTAAGTTATGTTTTAGAAAAAAAATAAAATCCAAAGTTACATATAACATTAACTTGAGTTTTGTTTATTTAAGAAAAATCTTTCAAAGTTCATTGCAACTAACGTTAATGTTTCAAAATATAACTAAGTAACAAGCAACGGATCGTTTATTACTGTATTGTAACAAATCATGTTGCATACGTCTAATTTTTTTATGCAATTCTTACCTTGCTCAACTTACCTCATACACATGCTCAACTTACCCCACTATTGGGGCAGGTTGAGCAGGTATGGCCTTAGTCATTTGAGAGCGATTATCGGTGAAACAATAAGGATAACAGGAATTTCGTCTACAGACTTTTGTTCCCAGATAAATTTCCTATTTACCAAAGTAGGTTTCATTTTTATACGGCAGACTGTTAAGGAATTACAGGGCGATAATTCCAAACTTGCTCAACATGTCCCTCCCTCCCTACCCTATTAAAACGCTACGCTCGTACATTGGATTCTAATCGGGGTTCCCCATTGGAATGCAATTTGAATCCTGAATTTGAATGCTAAAATTGCCACATTATCCAACAGAATCCGATATGATTCTTGATGGATGCCATCACATTCTGTTCGTTGAATTTTTTAAACAAAATATATAGATATACAAAATGAGTGGATCTTAAAAAGTATAAATCGCCTAAATCAGTATATCTCAAAAATCCATTTAAATCTCATCACTGAAAATCCACTGTAATTATCGTTTTTTTATTCATTTTATTACACTTTAGCATAATGTGATCACATACGCACACGCTCACTAAGCGCTCAGGTTATGTTTCAACACGTCGAGTTTGTTATCGTGACTTTTCACGTATTTTCGATTCGAACGTAGCAAGAATTCTCAAACAGCGTCCATCGTTGAACAGTGCAGAATCCAGTTGGATCCTTATGAGGACTCACTATGTGCAGTGTTCCTAACAAAACCCTATAGAGATATGGGTGCATCGTTGAGACGCCCCAACAAACCTGTGCACGGGATCACGAAAGGATATTTATTCTTTTGGAGATCCAACAAATTCCGGTTGAGAATTTTTAATGAAACATTTTCTATCATCAATTTGGAAATGGCGCGATATCCACTTGGATTCCAATGTGGACTCCCTGTGTGCTGATTCCCCATCAAATTCCTATAGGGATGTGGTTGGCTCTGGGGACTTCCCCAACAAATTTCTGCACGGGTTGGCCGAAGAATTTTACCGACCGGACTAACCTTATCTTGATTAGACAGCGCAAAGCGTTCTAGAAGATCTCGCGTTTTAGTCTACGATCGTCCTGACATTCCCTCCCAAAAATCACTGGTAACGACTCTACCGATAAAGAAATCTCCCAATCGACATCTTTTGGGAATGACAGATCTTGTAGAGAAAAGACCGCTGACAGATTTCGTTTTTGGTACAGTTATTCCCGGCGGCTTGGTTTTTCGTGTAGGTAATAGCCATCGCACATGCGCCATAGACTGGTCATGCCGTAGGCTAATTATTAAGTTGACTTTGCTTTTGGCTTTTTTTGTGGCCGAGCTGTCGTTTGGGAGAGCTGATTTTTGGTAGAGTTGTCTTCAAGATAAATTTTCCTGGGAGAGTGGAATACGTGATGGAAGAAGTGCGAAAATATAAGCATATCCAGTAGACGGGGTCAGGGGGAGAGAAAAGAGAGAATTAGGTAGAAATTCGCGTTCGATAAAGCGGAGCAGAATTTTTTTCTGCGTCTCTCTGTTTTTTTTTCTTTCTTAATTTTCTTTCCTCATCAGGAGCAAGGTGTGAGGCGAACGTGCAGGAATACGGGAACTTATTCCGGAATTATTTTTCACCAAACGTTTGAAAAATTTCTGCCAGTACAAAAATCGAAAACGATTACCCTGGCTATCCAAGCAAGTGATACGCAAGCGCCTTTATACGTTCGGCAAAGGGTGTAGTAGGAAGGGGTACGAACAATGTATATCGCACTCAACTGTGGAACAAGGATGGAAAAGCTCTAAATCCTATCCTTTTCTCTTTCACCCTACTCTCACGTTCGATGCGGTTCGTTTTCAAGAGGATCGATTTCCGCCATTGGTTCTTCTTGAATATTTCACTGCGGGATATTGGGAAAAGAACGAGATACGCATGTCAATTTGGATATATCCACGATTTAACGGTAAAGTGGATGTCCCGGCCGTTGTTACGATTGAAGCAACATCGGATATCGCGAAATCCGAAGCCCTGGAACCGTTAGACAAAAAAGATATCATCTTCGGTTCACGTTATATATTACATTAAGGTGTTCTCAATAAAGAAAAAAAATTGCTATACATTTATGAAGGAGAGGAACACGTGTAGCGGCATCATAAAATCGATTTTTTTTACGCAAAATGTTAGTTAAAAAACATTGTTAAAAACATTACAGCTAAAAAAGTGTTAGGCCGATTTGCAGAAAAAAATAGTACACTAAGACTTATGCAATTGAGTACTTACTGAAAGTAAAGTTTAAGGGGCTATTCTACTGTGATGGCTCAAAAATAAGCTATTTTTTAATAATTTTTTTTTCTTGAAAAATGTTGCCTGTATCGATACAAACATTTTTTTCGATTAAAGGTACACGCTCGAAGAATAGAAAACTATTTTTTTGCTGCACATAAATGTATATTTATATAACAATTTATAATCGTGTAAAGGCATGAAAAACAGTATGTCGCTGGCATTGATGACTTGCATTCTCCAGGTAGTCTGAAACAAAAAATTCAAAAAGATTCTTAATCTGCATGAGTGCCGCTATTAATATTAAAAAAATATTAATTTTTACTTATACTTTCGCCCGAATTATGACGAAAAAGAAACGTGTTTTTGCAACACTTTTGCAAAAAACTACGCCATTTTGTTATTTTACAATATAAAATAATCATTCTAGTTCGGGCGACAGCGACACTCATAAAGCTTAAGAATCCCTTTGAATTTTTTGTTTCAAATTACCTGGAGAGCGCAAATCATCAACGCCAGCGACATACTTTTTTTCATGCCTTTATATGATTATCAATTATTAAATAAATATACATTTATACGCAACAAAAAAATTGTTCTCTGTTCTGTAAGAATGTACCTTTAAGCGAAAAAAAGTTTGTACCAATACATGCAACAGTTAAAAAAAAATTATTAAAAAACAGCTTATTTTTTTAGCAATCACAGTAGAATAGCCCCTTAAATATCTCAAGAATACGGTGGTAAAGTTAGTAATTAGCCGGTGAGTCACTGAAATCCTTGAGAAAACTCAAGGATTTCGTGGTTCGAAACTTGATACACGTTTTTCTCAAAACTACATTTTTTAAGTTTATGGGAAACGTAACTTCAAAACAAGTTGACCGATCGTGCTAAAATTATACACGAAACTCAATAACAATATTACCTTAAATTTATATCTACTTGTTTATGAAAATCACTTTCTAAAAGTATTTTGTTATTGCAAAAAATAACGAACATTTTATGAGAAATTTCCATTTTTTCCGAACAGTCCCATTTTTTATTTTTCAACTTTTAAAATGTTTCTTAGGTATAAGTTCAGAATTAAGATGTTAAAAAACTAAAAATTCTCGCCTCATATTTTTCAGATCAATATTGAATCCATTGGACGTCCCACAAATGGACAACTGCCGCCAAAACCTCCTTGGAAGACCACCGCACCACGTCGCCATTTTGCAATATTTTTTAATGACACCTTAATTTAAACAGTTCGATTATGTAACAAATTGTACCTAAAGAATGATAGAAATTAGCTATTTTTTCATCGTCTACGTGTAAAGGGTGTCCCAAAAGTCACACAAGATTTGAATTTCGCGTCATTTGTGCGGTAAAGTGTTGCCATAGAAAAAAAAAAGACAGCGTACCAGCTGACAGTTCAGGGTTATTAAAAATGGAGCGCTACACGAAAGAACAACGCGTTTTCATTATTAAGCAATATTTTTTAGATAATGAAGGTTTGGCTGCTACAGTTGGCAATTTTTGTACAAAATATGGTCGGAATAGTGATTTAACTTCATCAAATGTGAAGAGATGAATTTAAAAATTCAGGGAAACTGGATTCAATGAGTGATCTTAGACACTCTGGCCGTCCTTCAACAAGTCATTCTACACAAAACATCGAAGCAGTTCGTGAGAGTGTGCTGAGAATCCAGGAACATCAATTCGGCACCGTGGTTAGGAATTGGACATTTCGAGAAGCGTCCTAAAGCGTATTGTAAGATTTTATTTTTAATTGGTTTTATTTTGACACCATTTTTATCGAGATTATTTGAACATTAAAGGCACAATCCGCGAGTTCTTAAACTCCCACCGCATGGCAGTCATCGCCGTTACAATATTTACGCAAAATGTTCACAAAATTAGGACCACGGTATTCATCTTTTGTAATTGATGTGTCGGAATCGCAAATCCCACGGTGGCTCTTTCTTCAACCCCGGGAAGTCAGGACAATAACTTCTTCTAGCACCTCTTCACGGATGATAGTTATTCAGTCGGCTAGTCCAAATAATACCAGAAGGACAGTACAGGAAGACCTCTTCTTAATATGGCGAGATCAAGTTCGAATAATTCCTGGCGATGTTGAAGACTTGATGGTTCCGGGGCGAAAGAGGACGAGCCCGTGGCTATCGATGGAAAGAAGGTGCCGGCTATCCCTTCTCCCACGATCGCAGTACGCAGTACAAAAGTTCGTATTTCACAGTCCACGTGTCTTTAGTGATTGCTCCTCGATAACGGAGAGCGCGAAATTACAAATAACATGTGAGGGCTCAGAGTATTCTCACGAAAGATATGCATCTTCATGTTTACAAAGTTCAATTGACTCAAGAACTGAAGCCTACTGACCACGGACAGCGAAAAAAGTTCGTTTAATGGATTATGGAACAACAACGAGTGGATGCTGATTTTTTTAACAAAATCATTTTCATCTTGATGGCTTCGTTAATCGACAAAATTGTTGCATTTGGGGTTCAGAAAATCCACCAGTGATTGTTGAGAAACAAATGCATATGCTATTCCATACATAACCCTATACTGTATACTTTCCATTAAAATAGTAATTATAACAAATGCACTTCCATGGCGGCAACCATTCTGGAAATTGATTGTCAAATGTCTGGACGGACTCCGACTTGAGTTGGAGAAGAGATTGAGAGTAGCCTGCATGACTGGTTAGGCTGAAAGACACGAGGCAGAGGGTTAATGCAACGGGGTTAGTTCACGTTCTGTGAGGTTGACCCGCCCACTGCCACCCGGTACTCTTGTGGGTATTCGAATAGGCATTCGAGCGGAAGCGGCTTCGATGAGAGCGTTGTCTCTTCGAATAGACGGCAAACGAAAATGCGATCACCTAACATACGTCCATGTGACGTATCGTACACAGGCTATGGATCCATGATTATGTATCTTCTGCTGTTTATGTTAGACGTAAAGGTGAACGTTTTTTTTATACTTTGCCTGGGTTAGCTTCGCTCCAAAGATGCTTTACCTTGCATGCAGTAATGGTGATGGGGGTACTTTCTAAAGGATCTTCCTCAAAGGATGCCTTACGTCTAGTGCAGACCGAACCACAATGTGACTTTTCATTTCAACGATGCAAACTTCGACACCATTTTAGTATTGTGCTGAAGTTTGCATCGTTCAAATGCAACGAACGATTTTTCCCCCATTGTTCAATTTTTTTGGCATATTCAGTCTACGAAAATTACTCTCAAGTTCTTAAGAATCCTCATTAGAGATCTATAACCTAAACCCGCAAAAACATTGGATAATAATAAACATAAATAAGTAAATAAAAATCTATAGATATTACACAACATGCAACGATTTCATGACATTGAAAATGTAATCAGACTTTTCGGGTGATAAGAAAAAGGCACATACAAATAGTATGAGTTGTTCGCTCTCTCCAACTCTTCAACCTTCCAACTCCCCAACTCTCCAAATCCCCAACTCTCCAACTCTCTAAGTCTCCAAGTCTCCAAATCTCCAAGTATCTAACTCTCCAACTCGCCAAATCCCCAACCCTCCAACTCTCTAAATCTCCGACTCTCTCTAAATCTCCAACTCTTCAAATCTCTAACTCTCCAACTCTCCAACTCTCCCTTCCTCCCTCCCTCCCTCCCGCAAGTTCAAGTGCAGACGCAAGTGTCTTTATTTGAACCGAAAGACCACGTCCAAAAGGCTATAGTTGTATGGGCGCCTTATCGATTGTATAAATTCGACTCCCATTATTCTTGAATGTTCAACGGGGTATACAACGATATGGTATTTACTATTCGGGGGATAGTAGTGATGATGGTGGTGGTAAAGAGGGAGAGCGCGCGAGGAAGAGCGTTCTAAAGTTCCTTTGAGCGTATATTACCGGTCCTGCTAGTCAACGCGGGTGTTCAGGCCGCCTCTTTCTTTCGTATTATTATTCTGAAACTCGGCAACATCAGAGAAAAAGGGGTTCACTGGGGTCTACTGTGCATCGCTTTTAGCGTTACCCCTTGCTCGCTGTTGCCATCGGTTTCGCTGTGTTTAGCAAATTAGTTACGTTTTGTTTACTACGCACAGCGCACCCGGAGCTTTGTGAGGGGGCATATGTGTCCGAGTACTGGTCAAAATGGAGCTATCACCAGAAGTACAAAAGTATATATACTTTATACATATTTCTACGAACGAATCGTTCAGGACCATACCTCATCTTCCATGGAATATATAAGCGTGAAGTTATTATAAAACGTACAGCGGATAATAATAGTACATTATCACACAAGGACGAAATTTTTTTTTCTAACGAGTGTGTGTTTGCAGCACGAGCTAAAGGCGAGTGTTGCAATTACACGAGGTTATAAAAAGTTTTTTCGTCAAGTATTATACGAAATTTTATTGTACGCGGTGTGAAAACAGGGGTTTCACTCACGCGAAGCGTGCGTAAAACGTCCATTATCGTACCGAGTAGCATAAAAATATTAGTACACCGCGTGTTTTTCAAATTGTCCTGAGAAAAAAAATAAAATGCTTTAGCGCTTTATTTTTTTCGGAAATTGTTGCCGAACATTTTATTTTTTTTTCGAAAAAAAAATGCTAAAGTATTTTATTTTTTTTCGCAGGATGGAAAACGCAACCAGCATTTTTTCTAGAGAAAGGCCCGGGTTTTATTCACAATCGTCTTCTTTGAAATAAAATTTACACAACAGTCGATAATCACGTAACACACATGAAATATGAAACTTGCTTTAATTACACGTTCATGTTAACATTAATATCCAACTCTTGCAATGTCCCAAAAAATATACAACATATCTTTCATCATTCTTTGATCTACTTACCAGTCTTTGAGGGGCTACTGTGATGGCTCAAAAAATAAGCTATTTTTAATCTTTTTTTTTTCGAAAACTGTCTCGGAACGTGTACCTCTTTCGATTGTCAAAAACACGAAAACTGTGTTGTTCGGATTTCAGCCGTTGGGCTTTCGTGCAGCTTTGTTAATATTGTTAAGGTGCCCTAGGTTGTAATCTTTAGTTTTATCAAGCCGTAACTACGCTAAAATAAATGAAATATACCAGTACCGCATAATAAGTACATACCCTAAGTATCACATACGAAGTGAATACACCAAGTATCGCATACTAAGTAAATACCCTAAATACCGCATACGAAGTGAATACACTAAATACCGCATACCAAGTAAATACACTAGGTACCGCATACCAAGTAAATACACTAAGTACCGCATACTAAGTAAATACACTAAGTACCGCATACTAAGTAAATACACTAAGTACCGTATACTAAGTATAATAAATGCACGAAGTACGACATACGAAGCAAATGCACTGAGTACCGCATACGAAATAAATGCATAAATACCGTATACTAAGTAAATAGACTAAATACCGAATACTAAGTAAATAACTAAGTACCGCATAATAAGTGAATACACCAAGTAAATACACTAAGTACTGCATATTCAGTAAATTCCCTAAGTACTGCATACTCAGTAAATGGCCTAAGTACTGCATACGAAGTGAAAACACCAAGTGAATACACTAAGTACCGCATACTAAGTAAATACCCTGGGTACCGCATACGAAGCAAATGCACTGAGTACCACATATGAAGTAAATGCACTGAGTACCACATACGAAGTAAATGCACTGAGCACCACATACGAGGTCAATTCACTGAGTAGCGCACAATAAGTACCTTATAAAATATGGCTAAACCATATTTTAACCATATTTTATATTTCCCTGAGGGGACAATAATATTTTATAGTCATGGTTACTGCCTAAAATATAGTACTGCTTATGATATTTTAGCGGTTGTGTTAACTATGCTCATATGTTAACCGCAACCAACAATCTTACAAGCATACGTTGATTGTTCAATGCCATATAATATAGTAGGTTTTCATAAAATGGATATTACCTTACACTATCAAAAAATAGTAATTTTTACCATATTGAATGGTATGTCTACTAAATGTAGAAAATATTCATAAATTCACAAATTCTCAATTGAGAGTACTACCTGTATTATTGTTTATCATAATTTGTCATTCCCTGACCTCCTGAAATGATTCCTATCGGAGAAAATATTTCGCCTGAACATGGAATCGAACCTACGACCTACCTATCTATACTACGCACGCTGCCACTATGCTACCAGGTACTTATGTTATTTTGATCGTAGATTTGGCATAAGAGATAAAAGTAATTCCAGCTGCAATTCCGAATAGCTGTTACCTCCGATATAGGTAGAATTTTGCACAGATCGTCTTTTTGATAATATATGGATTTTAAATGGATTTTTGGCGCAACGCAATAGTTTTCGAAATATCGAATTTTAAAAACTGATATATTAATGCGCTAATATATCTATATCGATCACAGCGTGCTACCGCTGTCTCTACTTTATTGACACGTTCCACAAATGATTTACGTCTTCACTATAAGATTACCATAATTGTGTTCGTATAGTCACTTTTCGTAAGATCTTGTAAAAATTTATACCCAACAAGTGTTAATGTTAACCATATAAGTAGTACAAACTTTCACTGAGAAAAATGTCCATAGTATTTTCTAAAAAAACGCCCATGGTAAAAGTGGGCATAGTTAAATTCCCTATAGTTTATTGACGCCGCAATCATAATATGGTTAACACAACTATAAGCGTCTACCTAATCATGCCGTTTTGGTAGTGTGTTTGATTATCTAGTATCCCCGAAATAACTATTAACTACTGTGAAAGGCTTTACAATATCGATATAGTTAATTCAGTTAATATTTTTACAATAGTTAGTAGTTATTTCGGGGATAATAGATAGTCGAGCACGCCACAAAAGTTGTATTTTTAGATATACTTTCGCTTATAGTTGTGTTAACCATATTATGATTACGGTGCCAATAGACTCTACGGGATTTTACTATCCCCTCTTTTGTCGTGGGCGTCTTTCATAAATACCATGTACTTTGCTCTCAGTGCAGCATTAGTATTTGTGCGCCGATTTTGTGATATAGCTGAATTAACCATATCGATATTGTAAAGCCTTTTACAATAGTGTATAGTAATTTCGGAGATACCAGATAGTCAAACACGCCACCAAAGTCGCATGTTTACGTAGACTTTTCGCTTATAGTTGCGTTAACCATATTATGATTGCGGTGACAATAAACTATACGGAATTCGACTATACTCTCTTTTACCATGCGCGTTTTTTGTAAATACTATACACTTTTCTTTCAGTGTAAATACACTGATTACCACACAATAAGTACCGCGCACTGTCTAAATACACTGAGTACCACATACTAAGTAAACTAAGTCCCGTATTCTAATTATTTACTTGGTATGCACTTGCATTTACTTATGCAATCGCACTAATTACCGCATGCTGATTGTAAGTAAATGCACTAAATACCGCATACTAAGTAAATACACTAAATACCGCATACTAAGTAAATACACCAAGTACCGCAAACTAAGGAAATACACTAAGTACCGCATACTGAGTATCGCAGGGATGAATCGAAAGCATGCAAACAATAGTATTTCGGATCTAATGAAGCGCGCAAAATCACAATCCTTGCTGATGATGTTTGCATCAATACGGATGCGTACTTAATCTAATATCGAAATGTGCACAAACCTGTTTTCCGACGAAAATCAATATTGAAACAACACACGCATCTGTGACTTTTTGTGTTGGGTACAATGAAAATTTACGGTTGTGGCAACCTTGTTAACGCTCGTACTCGAACGAAAACATATGATACTCCTTTCATAATACGTCAGACACCTATCTATATTGCAGATTTGCAAACATATAGGATTGACCAGGATTTGTATTTAACGATACATTCCAACAACACTCGGCTTTCTCCTCGTACAGAAGCAATATACCGGGTGGATCAATAACTATTAGCACCTTGGATATCTTCGAAACTATAAGGTTCACAGAAATATTTGCTGAAATGAAATTGCACAGTACGAAAGGGGCCATCCGATAGCGATAATGGTTTTTTTGCAGGTGGAGGTACTTCGGACATTTGAAGGTCAACTCCATTTTTTTAAATGGATCGGTATGTTTTTTTTCTGTATCATGAAAGAGGAGCTTAAAACGAGTTCAACGACCTATAACATAAGGTCATTGAAGGTCATAGAAAGTGCAGAAAGGCGATAATACTTACAGTTTCGGTAGTAAATAAAATTACTGCGTTTTACAGTAAGTATTCAAAATGACGACGACGAATGACGAACATTGAAAGATAAAGTGTACAAAGAAGTACCAACTACACTTGACGACATGCAACAAAGAATTATTACAGCCTGTGCATCAATAAGTTCTGACGCTGTAAAACTTGCAAGTCAATCAATCGAAAAAAGAATCCAATGCTGCATTGATACTGATGGTCGTCATTTTGAACACTTACTATAAACGTAGTAATTTTATTTACTACCGAAACTGTAAGTATTATCGCCTTTCTGTACTTTCTATGACCTTCAATGACCTTATGTTATAGGTCGTTGAACTCGTTTTAAGCTCCTCTTTCATGACACAGGAAAAAAAACATACCGATCCATTTTAAAAAATGGAGTTGACCTTCAAAAGTCCGAAGTACCTCCACCTGCAAAAAAACTATTGTCGCTATCGGATGGCCCCTTTCGTACTGTGCAATTTCATTTCAGCAAATATTTCTGTGATCCTTATAGTTTCGAAGATATCCAAGGTGCTAATAGTTATTGATCCACCCTGTATATTCTCCTATGTAACTTGTGCAAGTTGGGAATATACTGTACATATATTGATGTATTGTATGAATAACGGAAGATGTATTCCTTGATGGGTTATCATGAAGAACCAAGCGAACCGGACAAACGAGAATGGTCTACCCGAGTGTATAAAATCGATTAGGAATATCTAAGAGAGAAAGCTCCCTCATTCTCGCTACTATCTTTATTCAGAAATCAAATGCATGGAACATTCACCAGGGTAGTTCGACCAGATCTGTCTTTTTATAATTCCATTACAGTTTTTTTTGTACCGTCCTTCCCGCTATTCAAATAAACGAGGGAGGAGGGAAATAAAGGCTACTGTACTTTTATTCGCAAGCTATACAACCTCTGCTCAAATCAGGATGTAATTAGAATCACACAATGATAACCAATGTTGGAGTATACGGGGTACTGATACAAAGGGCAATTATATTAATTTAAAAAAGCATTCCCCTTTTTGTTTGATTCTCGCCTAGCCTGCGTAATAATATAATTAATTTATATTATTCTATTGGATCGCATGACAGTAATCAATAAAAATGGCATTTTATTTTTTATCTTAACCGGATTCTTCATAGATTGTTTTTATATGTCGAATCTCATGATCTTGCAATATTAGAACATCGTGCTTGCGAGGGACATTGCGTAGTGATTTGTAAACCCGGAGATTCGACGTTCCTCTTATTCCTTCTGCTATTTTAATGAAGGGTGTAGGAAAGCTATTGCGAAAAAAAATGTCATGCCGTGTTTTTATCACCGCAGACTAGTAGAACTTGGCTGGTAATTTCACTTTTATTCAAATTATTTTTAGTAAGCATTTATGAGGATTGTAAAGGAAAAGACGAACCAACTTTCACATACTTGATGTGAGTTAACTAACACACTTAACTTCTTTGCAAAAAAAAACACGTATCATTAAGAACTCGTTGTTAGGCACGGTTGATATGGCATCAAAAAAATTCCACTCTCGGTATTTTTGTGTATTCCCGTGCTGGTATATCCACGGTAGCCTCTCGCTTTTCAATACTTGACGGCAAGATGCTACCGGCTTCTTTTTCTGAATTGCTTCATTTTTCAAATGAGAATTATACAGAATTTTTCTGTCTCAATTTAAAATCGTTGCGACTTGCGGTAACGACTTAATAAGATGCATGCAAGTTTTGTACGTGAGGAAGGTACCAGTACCTACATTTACCTGCGCTAGGCTAATTGAAAGAGCTGATAAAACATTCAGAGCAAAAAAGCATATTTTTATCTTTGGTCTCTTGTTATTGGATCATTTTAAAAATATAAATTATTTGTCTTTGAGCGATGTAATAACAGTCAAAATTTTGACCTTCTCGGTCCTTGCATTTTTCGTTGTCTGTGGTCGATTCAAGATAAATCTATTTTTGACTCTTCGATAACTAAAGAATGATACTTTTACTCGTTTTCTACGTATATAAGAGAAGTCCATTCTTTAGCTCCTTCATACCTAAAGAAAAACATTTTCCTGTATCTGCGATCAATGTAAGAAAATTTTATATTTTTAGCACCTTTATATCTATAGACATCCTATGCAGAAATGTGACCGGGCATTCCCTACTTTGTGTCGGGCGATGGCCAGACTTGCCTCTGCAGATTCACCTGACCGGGCCCTTTCATGGAACAGAACGGGAAGATCATAAAATTGTTTTTTACGGCTTACGCCCTATGTCTGAACATTAGAATGTTCTGACCGGAGTACATTGTGATCAAGTACACTTTCACATAATGTATACCCAGCCAGAACATAGACCTTTCCTGAAAAGTGGAGCCTAACTTTAAGAACTGTGTAAAGCTACTTTGCTTTTTACCCCATCAAAGATTTTTATAATTTATTGGGATGAAACTAATACATCTATTGTAATTGTATTCACCGTTATAAGCATTTTTTTCATCAATGATAATCTACGGGAATAAAAATGCTTATCATAAATAATACAATAGTATTACAACAAGTATTAATATCAACATAACGAAAAACCGAAGTATTCAATAAGACAAAAAAGTAAAGCTGGTGGTTCGTGGTTTCTAAAATCGAAGTTGCCTTATCAGGAAATATCGATGTTCTGATCGGGAAGAATGCATTACCTGAATTTATTTCGCCAACAATCCGCCATGGTGGAAGGCTCGACCATGGCCTGATACTATTTAGTGAAGGCAAATAAGAGGTGATACTTTTTCTGGACTCAAATTTCTACACGGGGTACATTTTTAGTTGTCCTTGAACGATACATGAAAAGTCAATATCGGTCAGATATTTACAAAATGTAAATATCAGGGTGTCAAACATATGAGCCAATCCTGGATAAATTCGAGATAGGATGGTCAAATCTTCTTGATATATATGGGGGACTTTAATTAATACCCACTTAGCTGCAATAAAGCCCTACGAATAAAAGGGTTATCAATTCAGCACATCTTCACGGTTGTTTGTTTTTTTCCACCAGCCAAAAAAACGACCAAAATGGCTGATGTGTGTCAGCAAGGTGATGTGGATCATGCTGGTGGCGGCACGGCACATGCGCACTCGGAACCTTCCGTAATTGCAGTCCCCCAAGACCAAAAAAGTGACCAAAAATATAATTTTACAATGGTTGTAATGTTGGGCGTTTTTTTTTTTTACAAATGGAACACAATTTTCAAAATCCCATAAAGTTTTTTATGAAAATAATAAATGTTCATTTAAACTTTTCGAACTATTCGATTATTCTAACAAGTGAATATAAATGAATACTAGCAAATTGTTTGTAGGTCCGCCAGGCCACAGAATGGCTCTTTTTCAAAGGCTCACGGTTACACACTTTCATCATTATTACCATTTCTATGGTCCAGTCTACTCTATCAAAGAGAGAAACTCAACTTCCTCTTGAACTTTAGAGCCAGCAGGAGAACCTCTTCAGATACCCTTTGCACCCTCTTGGCACTTCTCGCCTATCTGTGTTATTTCATGGATTGAACTTCAGAATTCGGAGTCTCGCGATGGCTTCAACTTGATAACTACCATGAATTCCCTCAGTATCCGCATTACGGCATATGTATATCATCTATTATGAGAGGGAGGGGTATGTTGAGCAGTCGGGTAAGTTGGGCAATCGAAATATCTGGAAAACTAAGTACCGCATGCGGGTGCATCAAATGGTGGAAAGAGAGGCATGTGGGAGGGGAAGACATCACGCCATCGCCTGTTGTCATGCGGCGCACGAGACGGTAACACGGGACGTTTCATTATTTTTGCACCCAAAAGTAAAAAAAAACGTGATTGAATGATCTTATACCATTGTATGAGAAAAAAATATTTCAAAGTTCATTGCAATTAATGTTAATGTTTCAAAACCTAACTAATTAACGAGCAATTGTTGGTCCATTACTGCATTATACCAAATCATGTTGCATACGTCTGATTTTTCGATGCAATTCTTACTTTGCCCAACTTACCTCATACTCATGCTCAACTTACCCTACTATCGGGGCAGATTGAGCAAATATGGCTTTAGTCATTTGAGAGCGATTATCTGTGAAACAATAAGGATAACAGGAATTTCGTCTACAGACTTTTTTCCCAGATAAATTTCCTATTGACCAAAGTAGGTTTCATTTTTATACGGCATACTGTTAAGGAATTATAGGGCGATAATTCCGAACGTGCTCAACATGCCCCTCCCTACCCTACAGTCACGAGGTCCTTCTATATTTTATAGGAAACATGCAAATATATCATGCATACGTATACATGCACACATTGTATGCGTATGTATAGAGCATTGGAGATAAAAAAAATTATTCAGCGCATGCTTCCTACACGTATGCTTTTTGCACACTGTACATGACATATTTCGTTTGATATGCTCCAATTAATTTTCATTTCACAGACTACCAATTCATCGAGCGTATTTTTCAGTTTTATAAATAGCTAACGTTAATTGAGGATTCGAAAACGATTACCACTATCGACGGTTTCTGCGAGCGGTACTTATATTTAAAC
Source organism: Ophion ventricosus (assembly GCA_963932345.1). Taxonomy (NCBI): domain Eukaryota; kingdom Metazoa; phylum Arthropoda; class Insecta; order Hymenoptera; family Ichneumonidae; genus Ophion; species Ophion ventricosus. The sequence continues at coordinate 7,974,128 of OZ010711.1, read as the reverse complement.
TATATCTATGTATTTCTATATATCTATATATTTAAACTTTTTATATGACTTACCCATATTTCTCGTTGCCACGATGCAGTCATTTATGAACAGCCACGCAAGGATCAAGCCATTCAGCAAGTTTTTCCGTCGACCCCTGCCGCACTCCATGGTGAGGCTGCGAACTACAACTATGCCTGGAACAGATCGAAGAAAAAAATAATTAGTTAGGTCAACTTGATGTATCTGGAAATCTGTGGATATTCACATAAGAACGCTTCAACTCCGTAATATGTACGTGTCTTCACTGTTTTGTAAAGCATTCGTGCTGCATTGTGGTTTTTCGTTTCTCCAAATTCAACACCCTAGATCGTCTCTACTACCTGATTTCTTCGGGATATTGTTAACCAGAAGATCAACAATTTCAGGATTTTGTGATTTTTCGTAGCAGCTACTCCGACTATTTGGAACACGCTGGATGTTGGAAAAAGCAAACATTCCTTTGTTCAATCAACGCCTGCTTTATAAAGGTATAAAATGCCAATCTACGTTCTATTCAGTTTTCCCAAAGCTAATACTTAACCATGCGAAAGTCAGTTATATGAATCCACATTTCGTAACCTGGGATGTGGAAAATGGTAAACATGGCAGATTAGCAAGGTTCGCAGCAACGTTCTGGAAAATAAACAGTGAATTCTGCTGTGAAAGCAGTGATAATTTTTCTGGTTGCGCGCCAAGCCGTGCGGAAACGTTGAAAAAAGATGAGTGCGAGATGAGATTTAGGAAAATAGGAAACAAGGATTAAGCAAAAACAGCAAATCCACCGAAAACCCGGTGGTTTTCTTTTACCTTAAGAATTCGTAGAGACTTGCATATGAAAGTAAAGTTTCAACAGTGTGAAGAAACTTCACTGCCCCGGTTATATCACTGCCGTATTCAAACAGATAAAGACGTCTGCAAAATCTTCTTTAATGAAGCAGAACATAACCTACGTATGTATTCGAATATTTGTATCTCGCAAGAAAATTAATTCATTCCTAATGGCTACAGAATACAAAGAATGATTTACCTATCCTTCTTTTGTATTTTGTGAAAGTAAATATCTCGGAATAGTTTGTACAAAAACTATTTATTGCCAGAAATTATGGGAATAATTTCTGTACAAAATATATGAAGTGGACTAATAAATAAATGAATATTTTGTTTTAAACATTTTTCGATCGAAGGCTTTGGCTGAAAAAAGGTGAATATGAAGTCATTTTTCATATTGAAAGCATCGGCATGAATCATGACCAACATCCATCAAAATCCAGTTGTTAAATACTGGACGAATTTACATGAAATGTTCCGTTTGCTCGTTAATAATTGACTACATATTAATGCACATACAAATTCATAAGTTAGTGGCATAAATGTAGGTTAACGGAATTAAAAAAAAAGAAGAGCGATGGTTTTTCAACTGCATGGCAGTAACAGCGCGCGAGTTTGCCGAGAGTGAGCAATTGAATAAGAGTACCAAAACAATAGATTGACGAGTAAACCGTTCGCTCTCTTTTTATGATGAAACCCTCACACGCGATCTATTTTCTGCTTTACGGATACAGCTGAATATTTAACACAGAAGGTAGATTTTTCTAGTTCCTAAGGCTGTTCTATTGGAAAAGGAATTTTCTTTAATAAATGGGCTGCGAGTATTCAGTATGGCCTGCTATAGACCAAGTTACTGTTACTATATTGCAGTCCATTATTTATCAAACTGTATTGAGCAATGATTGCCAGTAAGAAAACGAACATCGAGTGACAGTAATATCATAATCTCGCTCATCCACTTACAATCCATGTCAATTCCATTTAAGGGGCTATTCTACTGTGACGGCTCAAAAAATAAGCTATTTTTAATGTTTTTTTTTAACTGTTGCATGTATCGGTACAAACTTTTTTTTCGCTTAAAGGTACACTCTTACAAAATAGAAAACAATTTTTTTTGCATATAAATGTATATTTATTTAACAATTGATAATCGTGTAACGGCATGAAAAAAAGTATGGCGCTGGCATTGATGGTTTGCGCTCTTCAGGTAATGTGAAACAAGACATTCAAAATGATTCTTAATCTGTATGAGTGTCGCTATCGCCCGAATTAAAATGATTATTTTATATTACAAAATAACAAAATGGCGTCGTTTTTTTGCAAAAGTGTTTGAAAAACACGTTCTTTTTTGTCATAATGCGGGCGGAAGTATAAGTAAAAATTAATATTTTTTAATAATTCTGGTTCGGGCCATAGCGACACTTATACAGATTAAGAATCTTTTTGAGTTTTTTTGTTTCAGATTGCCTGGGGAGCGCATATCATCAACGTCAGCGACATACTTTTTTTCACGCCTTTACGCGATTACAAATTGTTAAATAAATATACATTTATGTGCAACAAAAAAAATTGTTTCTAGTTGATTTTTTTACATCTCGTTTTTCGGTTTTAGAGGGATTCCCAAAAGATAACATTTCAAAAATATTCTCTGAAAATTTCAAGTCGTTCCGTTCAAAATTGAGGCATTAAGAGCGTTTTAGGTAGATTTTCCGAACACGAGAACTTTAAACGCGTTTTTCTGAATAGGGCTTTTTCAAAATCGGTGACCGCGATATGTCAACAAGCAGTGCTGTAAGAAAGAAAACCAAAAATGTTACTTTCATTTTGGACGGGTACCATTTTTTCAAAAATCAATATTTTATTAAATGCTTCGTCCAGACACTGAATAATTTCATGCAAAAACTAAATTCGTTTGATTTTTTTATTCCGGATGATTTGTTCCCGAGCGGCAGTGGTCACAGCGAAGGACGTTTTTCAAACAGCGGTCTGCACGAACCATTGTACCTACTACATTTATAAATATTTTTCTATACAAAAATTGTAAAAGATTCTTAAAACTATATTCTTTAAGGTAAAACAAAATTGAAAACCTGCAAATGGTGTTTGGGTTGAGAACTTCAATAGCCCGTTGCACCCCTAATTAGGGGTTGTTTAAAAAATCCTAAAATATGCATTTTATTATTTATTGTGAAAAATATTTATAACAAGTTTTAAGTTGATACACGCAAGAAATACAATTTCCCATACAAACTTTTATACCCCATTTCACCCCCTTAGGAGTTGATTTTCGAAAAATAATCTCTTAGTGCATCTCTACACCTTCTAAGGCGCATATCTTCTAATTTGCATGTTTCTATCTTTAGCGGTTTAGGCTGTGTTGTTTGTCGTTGTCTATACGTTAGTCTGAACTGTTGTACAATCGAACCTTGGTATAACGAAATCCTCGATATAACGAAGATTTGTCCATTCCCTTCCGATAGACACCCGAAACCTCGAAAAAACGAATAAAAACTATATATATTATATAACGAATTTATTTTCAAGGCGTTAACCTCTATACAAGGAATTTTTGTGAACAAAACTTCTGCACTGAGAGAAAAGTGTATAGTATTTACAAAAAACGCGCATGGTAAAAGACAGTATAGTCGAATTCCGTATAGTTTATTGTCACCGCAATCATAATATGGTTAACACAACTATAAACGAAAAGTATACGTAAACATGCGACTTTGGTGGCGTGTTTGACTATCTGGTATCTGCGAAATTACCATACACTATTGTAAAAGGCTTTACAATATCGATATGGTTAATTCAGCTATATCACAAAATCGGCGCACAAATACTAATGCTGCACTGAGAGCAAAGTACATGGTATTTATGAAAGACGCCCACGACAAAAGAGGGGATAGTAAAATCCCGTAGAGTTTATTGGCACCGTAATCATAATATGGTTAACACAACTATAAGCGAAAAGTATATCTAAAAATACAACTTTTGTGGCGTGCTCGACTATCTATTATCCCCGAAATAACTACTAACTATTGTAAAAATATTAACTGAATTAAATATATCGATATTGTAAAGCCTTTCACAGTAGTTAATAGTTATTTCGGGGATACTAGATTATCAAACACACTACCAAAACGGCATGATTAGATAGACGCTTATAGTTGTGTTAACCATATTATGATTGCGGTGTCAATAAACTATAGGGAATTCAACTATGCCCACTTTTACCATGGGCGTTTTTTTAGAAAATACTATGGACATTTTTCTCCGTGAAAGTTTGTACTATTTATATGGTTAACATTAACACTTGTTGAGTATAAATTTTTACAAGATCTTACGAAAAGTGACTATACGAACACAATTATGGTAATCTTATAGTGAAGACGTAAATCATTTGTGGAACGTGTCAATAAAGTAGAGACAGCGGTAGCACGCTGTCATCGATATAGATATATTAGCGCATTAATTTATCAGTTTTTAAAATTCGATATTTCGAAAACTATTGCGTTGCGCCAAAAATCCATTTAAAATCCATATATTATCAAAAAGACGATCTGTGCAAAATTATACCTATATCGGAGGTAACAGCTATTCGGAATTGCAGCTGGAATTACTTTTATCTCTTATGCAAAATCTACGATTAAAATAACATAAGTACCCGGTAGCATAGTGGCAGCGTGCGTAGTATAGATAGGTAGGTCGTAGGTTCGAATCCATGTTCAGGCGAAATATTTTCTCCGATAGGAATCATTTCAGGAGGTCAGGGAATGACAAATCATGATAAACAATAATACAGGTAGTACTCCAATTGAGAATTTTTGAATTTATGAATATTTTCTACATTTAGTAGACATACCATTCAATATGGTAAAAATTACTATTTTTTGATAGTGTAAGGTAATATCCATTTTATGAAAACATACTATATTATATGGCATTGAACAATCAACGTATGCTTGTAAGATTGTTGGTTGCGGTTAACATATGAGCATAGTTAACACAACTGCTAAAATATCATAAGCAGTACTATATTTTAGGCAGTAACCATGACTATAAAATATTATTGTCCCCTCAGGAAAATATAAAATATGGTTAAAATATGGTTGAAGTTACCATACATTTCTCTCAGTGTGTATAACGAAGCGTTCGGTAAACGAATACCCTTCCTTTTGTTCCCTTCTCCCTCTCTGCTATCGAATTACTATCGAAAACTCGGCAAACTCGCGATCGGCAACTATCGAAAATCAAATTCAAAGACAAAAGTCTAAGGGTAGGCAAAAGAAAATTACCGACTTTTTTTAGAAGACTTAGACGAACCCAATGATACCAAAGCTGTCATTTCAATGTTACTATGTATATGTATGATTATAAAATCAACAAATGTGTTTTAATCGAAATATTTGTTTAATTTAAAAATAATTCGCTTTTAAAAATATGTTATATACATGATGCTTTAATTCCTAATTGCTTGTAAAAATTGCTCTAATTTAAAACTTTTTTTCTTTAAAAAATATCCCTATATTTATAGTACTAATATATTTTTTTACAGAAAGAAAGGCTTAAATTAGAACAATTTTATTTATCCTTTTTTATCAAAGCCTCAATGTAACGAAAACTCGATATAACGAACATTTTGCTCTTCCCTAGAGATTCGTTATATCGAGGTTCGACTGTATTTGTGTAGATTGTCTGTTTCCTGGTCATATACGGTCCTACTCCTTTTACGTACTCCACCCTTTTCATTCTATTTTGGACCTCTCGTTTCTGGAGCTACGGCTGATTCAATCCTACCATATCGCATTCGCCAGGGCGAAGGGAAACTGCAGAAAACCTATGGCCGATACAGCCAGTTCCTACCTAAGTCTCTCGGGAGCAATATAAGTCAACTCTAGCACGCCCACCAGCGACACTCAAGTCAGGCACATCCTCAGCTGTAATTCAATGACATAACCAGTGTCTGACTGGATGGTCACTATCCGGTCGATAAGAACCGCGAGGAATACACTTCTACGCTGAAATATCGACGGTTCCCCCATTAAAGTGAGGTTATCGGGCATAGATTTATAAAGGTCCAAGTCCGAATTACCGGAATTGCGATGGAAGCCCTTGGAAAGAAAGATTTTTTCTATTGATGTCAGTCGGGATTCATAGCTGAGCCCCGTTCAATACGAGCTCGAGCCGCGAACCACTAGACCGCTGTTCACACGATATCACTCTTATGTATTCCATATAAATAAAATCGTATAAAATGACAAAATATTCTTTACAAGAAAATTTTTATTTTTCGAACAATGCCTGGCAGAGAAAAAAATTCCACCATTGGCAAAGATTTTCGAAAGAGGGTCCTACTAGACGACTTATATCTCAGCTCGTTCAAAAAAGTTTTTCTTTCGTTTTTTTTTAAATTTGTTCATAAAACTCTAATGTATTTGTAAAAAATAAAAGTTATTTTATATATTTGATATTCGCGTCAAATTTTAAATTTATGTTTATTCCTGTTTTTCCGAGCGCCAAGGTGGTGTAACGCCTTAAAGATTCATTGTAAATATTTTTTTGCTTTGATAGTAGCTCTGAAAAATAATATCCACAAGAAGTATCGGGGATCTCCGTGCTGTGTGAATAAAAAAAAAAACATAAGTATTGAATTTGGTTTTGTCGAATTGGAAATAAGGGTCGATTCTATGTACACTCCCTCATCGATTTTAAAGGAACTATTTAAGAACGGTAACAGACCAAATTCACCGCCACTCTTTTAAATTACTTGGCCAATGCAAAGCAATACATTTTTTTATGAATTAATCTGTAACAGGGTTACCCGTATTAGTTTTCCGTATAAAATAGTGCAATATCACTCTTGTGTGTTCCATAAAAATAAAATGTTATAAAATGACACAGGCCTCCTTGAAGAAATCGGTGTCAATCGCAATTCTTTCTAGAAGTTAGAACATCTAATGTCATTTTGGGCGGGATTTTAGCATTGAAAATGCTTTTAGAGATGTATATACGGGGTCTGATTTAGCGAGATGTCACGCGAAACTAACGCTAGCCCCACTCCACTGCCGCTGAATTGTAGCAGCGTGGGAGGAGCTGAGACATGCTAAATGCCTATGATTTGTTGAAAAATGCTGCATTACATGTCGAGTCATTTGTGGTTACAAGTTGTAAGTTTCAATTTTGGTGTGTGCATTACAATGTTGTTGGGTTTGGGTTTGGTTTTGGGCTTGAGCGTCTTGGGCTTGTTGGGCTTGTTTGGGCTTGGGCTTGGGTGAATGGATGGATGTGAGAATGTGAGAATGTGAGTGAGAAAGTGCGAGAGAGAGAATGTGAGAATGTGAGAAGAGAGTGAGAGAGAGAGAGCAACTCATATTATTTGCATGTACCTTTTTATCACCCGAAAAGTCTGATTGCAATTTCAATGCCATAAAATAGTTGCACTTGGTGTAATATCTGTAGATTTTGAATTTAATTTTATGTTGGAAGTTGTCATTAGAAACAACTTTACGACATAAAATTTAATTAAAAATTCTGCGAATAATTGAATTAGGTGTTCTAACTTCTAAAAACAATTGCGATTGACACTTCTACTAAACCATAAAATTGCTGTGAGTTTAGTAAAAATGGTCTCCACATGTGGTTTTGCCATAATTTCACCTTGCCTTATTATACTTGCCTCATTATACAGTATCTGGATTAAATTCCATACCCCACGAGACATTTTATTGAATGTTATTATATATTTTTTTCCAAGTCTCTCTCTAATTTTCTAAACAATGTGCTACGTTTGCTAGATTCTGCAGCCGAGGCTTTAATGTTCAGACGGTAACTGGTTTTTCCACACTTTGTTATGTCCCTTCCGATGGCACCTCAGCCTTGCTCGCCAATGTCTCTACCATCGGTACAGAAAAACAGTGTACTTGTCTCTCTTAGCGATATAAATAAACGGGTCGAGAATGGCCTGACGAAGATACGTATCAGGAACATAATTACATGCTAAAAAGACAAACGTTCGATGTTTCGCCGCCACGATGACGCACACTGGTTCGATGACATTTTTTTTTTTGCTTTTTGTAGTTACCCATATACCCGAGGACCATTACAAAGAAAGGTAGTAAACCTACACGAGTTTCTGCTATTATCCTCTTATTAGCATAATCCTGTATATAGCTGTTAATACAGCGTACACGTATCGATAATCAACCGCGCAATAAGCCCCTCTGCATTTTTTTTTCTTAAATACCTTCGTCCTCATACACAATCTTCGCATGTGTGTGCAGAAGGGATATGTTTTCTCTTACGAGAACGCAGCCCTAATCCCTAATGAGTTCTGAATACAACCCCGATAAAAAGCGAACAAGCCGTACTCGGTAATGCATGTCGGATCTACGTTCAGATATATATACATATACATATATATATATATATAATTGTCAACGAATTCAATTGTATATCTTCTATCAACTTCCTGCTTGCAAGCGAATAAATAAATATTCCGTATTCAATGTCTACGTATGAATTACGATGCGGAAGATGAAAGAATATCCGAAATTTATATATTGCGGCATTGTTATTCTGAAATTTATTATATTCTGAGATTGCGAAACATTTATTTTGTAGCTTGGCAGCATCAGTGTTGGGCGTTAATCAAATATTCAATCAGTTCATTAATTGGCAAAAAAGTAATTGCAATTAATTTCATTGCAATTAACATTAATTGAAATTAACTATTAATTCCATGTTGTGATCCATTTATTTGGATTAATCTATGTTAATTGCAACTCGCAATTAAAACAATTGCAATTAACTTTTTAACTGTTCTAAGAAACAATTAAAACTAACAATTAACCTATTCAACTTTGCAGATATCAGATACAACGTGTTTGTTCGGGTTTTGTAGGCTTAACGCAGCGCCCTATACAATAATCAGTTTTAATTGTTAGTTTTTCATCAAATACAACAAAAAGATTGAAAATTTATTTGTTTCTAATTGTGGAAAGTCACGATTAACAATTAATTAATTGTTAATTGCGACTACAGCAATTGACAATTAATTTATTGTTAATCGTGAGTTTTCACAATTATTTAATTGTTCATTGTTATAGTCGTGATTAACAATTAATGGATTGTTAATTTTTAGTTACCCTAGCAATTAAATTTTGCCCAACACTGGGCAGCATGCGAACTGCTCCGTCAGTTCTCAAATGAATATAAAATGTCTCATAACATCACATTGACGTTTATCTTCGTTTCATTTTTTTTTCAATTGTGTAATGTTAAGAAAGAGAGCCGCGTTTTTTTCATTCTCTTCGAGTTCATAACTAATTTGTTTATGACGTATATGAAATTTAGGACGTTTATAGGCATATTTCGATCTGAGCTTGAGGTATTTTCAATTATTCTGAAGGAAGTCTTATTGCAGCATATAAAATGCGATTACGAAAGTATGGCACTTTCCCTCACTCTCGAACGCATATTACGATGATAAGGTTTCTCGCGTGACTCAAGCATCGGAGTTCATAGCGAGAACAACCGAGGTACACGATGTATGCCGTTATGTGACACGAATTTCCGATAACTTGAGTCTCGCTTTTTTCAACTGTGGGTGTCACGCAATTTGAGCTGTATACTCTCACGACGGCAACGAGTGTAGACGAATTACAACTGATCGAACGCGTTTCTATGCCGCCGGCCCTGTGTAAGTATAGGTATTAGATAAGAAATTAAACGCTTCGTTTGGTTGGAAAATATTCTAAACGTCGTTAATCATTCAAAACATACATCATCCATGAGTTTTTGAAGTTACGATATACACATATTTAGTAGTGCTTCCTCTCGAAAAGTATGGTCGTTTTCATTAATATAAGCCTAGTTTAGTAAAAAAAAAACAATTATTCACACGTGCAGTAACGTGGGAGTGCTCCACACTCCAAATTATCGCGCGACAAGTCTCGGTTGATTATTGAGCATCTAAAAGTTACTTTCCTCAAAGGTTTATAATAAACAGAGACTATGGAATTAGGTCGATTTTTCGCAATTCGTCCCACTACCATTCAAGGGGTTATATCACCACGGCGCTCGGAAAAAAGGTATAAAAATAAATTTTTCTTATGCGACTATTAAATTTGAAAAATCATTTTTATTTTTCGCTATTACATTATAGTTCAAAGAACGAACAGAAAAAAAAACGTATCAAAAAAAAAAATTGGCCCTCTTTAAAACCCTCTTCAACCTTCTTTCAAAACTGGTGGACTACATATCTCGCGATCTACTCGATCGGTTTTGATGAAATTCATACGATATATTCTTCATAATATTATGTATGATATAGCATAAGATTTTTTTGATCCGATGTCGCGTTCACTTTTTATTCATTTTTTAAATTTATAATTTTGGTAATAATCAGAGTTTTTTGTTCCAACAGCGGTCATTTCTGCGGTAACATTTTTTTAATTCTTTTCCTCATGCTTCACTTTAGCTATTACCTTTCATTACAAGTTTTTTTTTAAATTTCTTAAACGATGCGTGACAGAAAAAATTTCCACCATTGGCAAGGATTTTTAAAAGAGGGTCCTACTAGACGACTTATACTTCGGGGAAATTTAATATTTTTTCATTCGATTTTTTAAAGTTATTCATGAAACTATAATGTATTTGTGAAAAATAAAAATGTAATAGTCACGACAACATTTTTATTTTTTTTTATACCTGTTTTTTCGAGCGCCAAAGTGGTGTAACGCCTTTAAGATTCATAGTACTTAATTTTCTTTTGCTTCGGTAGTAATTCTGCAAAATAATATCTACAAGGAGTATCGGGAATCTCCGTGCTGTTTGAATAAAAAAACATATGGTATTGAATGTGGTTTTTCGAGGTCGAAATGAGGGTCGATTGTACACTCACTCGTCGATTTTCAGAAAACTAAGAAGGCTAAGAGACCAAATTTACCGGCACTCTTTTAAACTACTTGTCCAATGCAAAGTGATACGATATATTTACGGTTTGTTGCGCGCGTAGTACGAGGCTCGTTTTTTATTATGTAATCTGTAATATGGTTACCCGTATTAGTTTTATGTATAAAAAGTGCAATACTTAATCTTGTGCGCACGCGTGTGTTTGCATACTCCCAAAACGACTATTCGATAATTTGATTGTCGTAGACCGAGGAACTGTGTAGACTTAGAAAAGGAAAGAGGAAAGAGGCGGAGAGGAAGAGAGAATTTTTAATCAAGATTTTTTGAAATTTTTACCATGCTTAATGGTAACCTGATTCCACATTGGCATTGTTCTAATTTTTTTGAACATCGAAAAATTTATGGAAATATAATAAACAATTCGCAACAAATTGCCATTTGAACATAGTAAAATTTGAAATATGTCTCAGTCGAAGTTTTAAAAAGTTCTGCTACCGAAATTTCATAATGTTTTAGAACTGAATTCGGTTTCGGTTCGCATTAAGACTTCGTGTGGAAAACTACAATAGTCCTTCTATTGCTCTTCAATAGGAACATGTGTGAACGCATAATGTTCCATATACTATAGAGATAAAATTACTGTGTAGGGATGTGAAAATTCACCAGGCTATATGATTTTTTCACATTTTTGCACTGATTCTCCTGGTATGATGATATGGTTTTACGCTGCTATGAGAACATTGTAAGTTTTTGCATAAAATGTTTTCCGTCCACCGTTGTAGTTTATCTTGTATTTTGCCTCATGTTTTTTTAATCATACTCTCTCTTCACTATATCGGGGGAAAGCAAAAACTTATATATACAAACAAAACTTACACCTATCGAGTAAAGTTTCAACTTTTTGTCTCTGACAACAAGTGACATCCAGTAAGAGTAGCGGAAACAAAAAATGTTCATCCGAACACCACGTAGGGCAACCGTTATTTGTGGGGTACCCAGAATCGAACGGATTGCAGAAATCTGACCGGGCATTCCTCCCTTTGTGTTTGGCCCTGCCCGAGATTGCCTCATTCGATTTACTTGATTGAGCATCGCCATGGAATAGACTGGGAATACCACAAATCTTTTTTTTACGGCTTACCGTATATTCGGAAATGTCAATGTTCTGGACGGGAATACATTGCCTGAAAGAATACTTTTACGCGATGTAATCCCGGCTAGAATACTGATATTTCCCGAAAAGTGGATCCTAACTTTGAGAACCCTGAATGATTGCTTTGCTTTGCGCCCCATCGAAGATATTTGTAATTTGTTAATATAAAAGTGATAGAATTTTCGTAATTCTATCTGCCAATATCAACATGATGTTCGTCAATGATAAAGTAAAATAAAAATGCTGCTTTTAAATAACGGTATTACTATAAGTATTAATTTAACAATTGCGAATATTAAATTTATTTAACGAGGTAAAAAGCTGAAGCAGGTGGTTCGTGGTTTTTAAATTTTTAAGAAATACCAATTCTCTGTTCGGGAATACATTGCATTGCTGGATGAATTGGAGGCGACGGTTAAGAAAAAACGTCCGCATTTGGCCAAGAAAAAAGTCCTGTTTCACCAGGATAAAACTCGGGTTCACACGTGCATGGTCGCGATGTAAAAATTTTACGAATTGAAGTTTGAATTGCTTCCGCACCCACCCTACGCGTCAGATCTAGCTTGCAGCGACTTTTTTCTGTTTTCCAATTTGAAAAAACATCTTGGGTCAAATGCCGAGGTAGAAGATACTGTGAACCAATATTTTTCGGGTTTAGACAATCAATTTTTCTTCTGACGGTTTGAATGGTTGGGATAAGCGTTGGACCAAATGTATCAAGTCAAAGGGAGACTACGACGAGGAGTAAATTTTATTTTGCTTCGAAATATGTGTTTATAAATGTTTTAAAAATATCGTGCCAAAAGTTTAAACCAAAATTCAAAGCCGTTTGGAAGTTATAGCCACAAACGTGACACAACTTCCCGACGCTTGAGGGCACTGCATGCATAATCGTGCGTTACCGACGGGGCTACCTAGCTTTTATACTCTAACTGTTTCCAAATGCGTCCACGGTTATTTTTGAGCATACTTAAAATACTCAAAATGCCAATGAAAGTTTCAACTCAACGATCTGGATCTTGGCTCCGAAGCACTTGAATTCTGGACTGAAACTCGTCGAAATTGCATCCTATCTTGCGGCCGGACTATTCAACGAAGGATATACATAGATTTTGAAAACCATGCTTGCATTGGATATCATAATTGGAACTCAGTGCAAAAATTACGCCAACAGCGCCGACGCTTGACGGGTGCATTGACAGGAGCGGCGCAGCTCCTTATCGATCAAAGAGGCTCGAAAAGCATGGAAAAAACAAATGGCTGAAGAACGTCAATTCTTCGAAGAAGCTGAAGGCTTAGTATATGGCCCTGGAATCGCTGATTAGTCGGTACGTAATTGTTATCATTGACTTTTTCCGTGGCCAAAATTTAAACGCATTTTACTCAAAACTACATTTTTCAAATTGGCATACATCCTCACGTAAAAACTATTCAAACAAACAAACCCAAATTTGGTACATGACTGAACAACATTACTACCTAGTCTGTAAGTCTAAATGTTTTAAAAAATCGGCCAAGAAAAATACTTTTTCATATAAAAAAAGAAGAAAAATGTCATCAAAAATAGCAATGTCTATTTAAAAATGGTATAATTCTTCCAATTTTGGTATTTTTTACTTGTTTTTTTAGGCGTACAGACGAAATATGAATGTTTTCAATGAAAATCTTCAACCCTATTGGTTTCAGATGAAAACAACGAACACCAGAGTGTATGCCATTTTCGAAGTCCCGAGTCGCCCTGCTCCAAAGCCAGCGGGATATCTCAGCCATTTTTTATTTTCTTGTAACTTAAAAAATACGCTTTGGTAGATCAAAGTACACCCTAATAAATGCTAAAGTTTAAAAAATCTGAAATAATTATTACCCTTCCAAAAATATTCGACAAAATCATCGATTTTTTAACCTTGTAAAGGTATCTCTCCCCCCTTAAGGAGTCCGCAAACTTTTCAAATGACCCTCGTAAGTTGATAATATTTCTCTAGCAAATTTACACCATTTTATCATAATAGAAGCTACGAAATCATCAGCGTGATCGTTCGATACTTGAAACCATCATTCGTATTATGGTAACTGAAAAAAAAAACTTATGGAAACACAAATAAAGTAGATTCTTCGTGGCGTTTCATCTAAAAAGTCACTTTTCAACCAGCCAACGGTTGGTACGGCTCTTTGTAAAATGTAAGTTTTGCATCGTCCAAAGAAAATTATGCATGTTCAAGGTGCAAGAGTTGGATTTCAATGCATTCTTTTTTTTTATTATTATACATGGCTAATTTGAAAAAAGGAAACGATGTTTTTACGTCCCCATTGAGTGGCGGCCAAGTTGGAAAAGTATAGGGTAAAAGCCGTGCACGTATTACGTGTCTGTGCGTAGCCGGTAGAGAACTTGCGGCAGAGGTGGCGAGATCGATGCGAATACAGATTTCCGTGAGACACGCGATCCCTGACGGGCTAATATATATATACAGACACAATCTCGTGTAAAAGGGGAAAGGAGCTGTTAGTTTGTACATCTCCCGAGGTCGTGCGAAAGCATGGTAAATCACGAAGGATTCAAGCACACTTTAGATGCTGCGAAACCATATACACTCGCAAGGAAACCATTTCCGGTGTCCCCCTCCGATTTCGTTCAATTTGTGATATGTTATTCTTCATCGAAATCTGATAGACGAATATTTTTTCTTATCGCCGGAAAAGCGGGCTTAAGGTAGTAGACTCGCCGAGGTGTTTTTCTATAGATTTATTTATTTATTTTGAGGACCCATTCAGGACACTATTGATCACCTGCAAAATTTCAAAAGGATTCACCATTGTGTATTCGATATATTGGCGATCAAAGATTGCACGGTTTTACACGTGTTCTTATGGGGAGCAATGGAAAATTTCACATTTCACGAAATAACTTCGAATCTTTTCTACAGATTTTTTTTTATTCTCAATTACAGAGGAACATATGACGAAGTGGGTCAAACAAAATCATGAATTTTGACCGTCTAGTTTCAGAGATATAGCGATTTAAATAAAGCAATGTCTAGCGACGCTAGCGCCACGAAGCGAATCGAGCAGACTAGAACTAGATTACAGTAGTGTGTGCATATCCGTATACGCAGAGTATCTATGTATTAGTAGCCGGAATGGATAGCCTGATATAAAAGTGAGGGTTAGGTAAACATGATAGTAGGCGTTTTCATCATTACAAGTTTCTACATCCCGATATGATGTACAACCTACATTATAAGAATGTTTCGCAATATTTCGAAGCTTCCATCGATTGAGCGGAGTCATTTTTCAACGTGACTGTGGCGAGACTACTACGTTAAAGAGTGAAATTCACCTTCAAAGTTCGCCACCCTGAGAGTGATTTTTGCAGTTTTGCATATTTCTAAACGAGATATTTCATTGAAACCATGTGCACCAAAAATGTACTTTTGTCAGTTCTGAGGGAGCGAGTTGATAGAAGTGTATTGGGGCTATGCATAATTAGCGTAGCGAAATTTCAACAGCTGTCGTTTGCAGTTGTTTGTTCGCTCGCACATGCGTCAACCATGTGACGTGTCGTATATTAAGTGAAAGCTAAAACTTATGCCGACATTTAACAAAAGTATCCATCAAGATTCGTGACGTATAGGAAGTTTAATTAGATTTGGAACATGGAAGAAAAAAAACGTGTACTTTCGATGCATTTTACTTTTTTATTTCCGAAAAGGCAAGAACGCGTCGCAAACTCACAGAAAAAAGATATGTGCCGTGTACGGAGAGAATTATGTAAGCGAAGGAATGTATCGGACGTGGTTTGCGAAATTTCGTTGTGGAGATTTTGATCTCCAAGAGGCTCCTCGCTCCAGTCGGCCAGTCGCTACTGATATCGATAAAGTCAAAGCTTTAATCGACGCCAACTGGCATTTGACGACTACAGAGATCGAACATAACCTCAACGTTGACCAGTAAACTGTTTGGGGACATTTACGGAAGCTTGGGATAGTAAACAAGCTTGATGTTTGGGTGTCGCACGAACTGAGAGGACTTCCATGAAAGAGGGATAATAAAGCTCGTGAAGAGATAGCAGAAAGTCATTGAACAGAATGGAACATATTTGGTTGATTTAAATCACTTTTTAAAAATATTTTGCGTTTGAAATTTACTCAATTTTCGTTATGCAATTATGCACAGACCCAATATAAGGGTTGAAGGTCGAAAAAAATGTAACTTAAAGACTTTTTTTTATATTTCAACGAAACCAGTTGCAACCCCGTTTGAGGGGTGGACTACCCTCATATGATACCACTTTCGGTATCCTCCTCCGTTTTCGTTCAATTTGAGATATGTTATTCTTCATCGAAATAAAAATGTCACGTGCTTTTTTTTATCGGCAGTAAAATAGGCCCAGGCATACTGACGGCAAACTTCCATGTCCAAACAGCTGTGGTGAGTGAGTGGGGGATATATAGCTGCCTTCGCATTTCAGTATTCTATTAAACAGTTAATATTTCGGAAGAAATGGAAGGACCACTTTCCCCTCGTGCAAAAATAGGGCAAGAATTTTTTTTCAAATTTTTCCCCAGATGCGAAATATTTAGTAGGAAGTTTGGATGTGGGATTTGGTACTCGGCTTCGAGGTTAATTTCAACTCAAAAGGTCCGCTTCCGGTTCTCAATAGTTACTTAATATTAACTGCATATATTTCTTCACATAATTATGTCCGATCGAAAGGTGTCTGAGATAGTGGTACGATTTCGTGGAGATATTTATCAGAAAAGTGATACTTCAAGTGCTACATGATTCCGAGTACTACACTATACGAAAAAGACAAAGGATTGGAGTTTGCATCGTTGGAACACAATAAAAAAATCTTTTCAATTTCTTATTTCCATTATTATCTAAAATTAATTTGTGCAAATTCGTTGTAGATCGCTAAAAAAAAAGTTCACGCGATTTTCGTAGCTCATAATCTGCCAAAGGAAACTTAAAAAAAATCATTTTCGTTGCATTCCAACGATGCAAACTTCAACGCCATGAAACTTATTTGAACATTATAGAACCTTCCTTCCTTCCTACTTTTCAACCGTTCCACGCATATTTTTTTTCTTCGCCAGTGGACTGTGCCAACCAAGATATAGGAAGATATACGTTGGATGGTAGGTACCGATGCCAGTAGGAAAAGCCTTTTTCTTTGATTCTCATACAGAGTTCGCCGTACGTTGGCGGAGAGGTAAATGCTTTAAGAGAAAGGCGCACACGCAACACTAGACATAAGTGAGAGAACGATAAAAGATGGCGGATAGATAAGAGCGAAAAATACCAAATACAAGGCGTGAACCACCATACGCGCATACTCATTTGATCCTGTTGTACTCAATGAACACAGATATAAATATAGACACATACACCCGTGTACACTCAGGCACACAAAAATATACTGATGCAGTCAAAAAGTGCGTGGGCATACAGGTATGTATAAGTGATTCGAATCCCAATGTATGCATGATAAGCTAAACCGGCACAACCTCGAACTATAAACAAACATCACGTTTTTCAACGATTCGGAGACGAATAAACTGTAGTTTTCGTAAAATTCTGTAGTGTTTATATAAAATTGACAAATATAGCAGGCCACACTAGAAATCCATGTGAATTGTTTGTTACACATATGATGTGTAACGTTAGGAATTAACACGTGTGAATGCCATACACAACTTAGAACACCGCACTTGTGTGTATTATAGAGAATTCAAACACATTTGATGTGTATATTCAAACACTTGGACCACATTACATTTTAACATGTTATTGCTGTCTTATTCAAGACATGCAAAACGTGTACATGCCTGCATTTACACGTTTAGATATCAAACGTGTCTTAAACAATGCATTTATGTGTATTGCAGTAAAATTAAGCACATTTGTGCGTATTTGTAAACATTGGATCCGCATTAAGTATATTAAAAATTACATGTCAATTTCAATGTACTTGATGCTAACATGTCAATTTTAAGATACTTGATACCTATTTAAGGCAGTAGTCTGCTTTACAGGCTTCAAAAAATCGATTTTTCGTTTTTGTCTTAAATCTATTCCAAAACTATCCAAGAATATGTGTTCAAAATTTTAGAGGCCAATTCGACATATTTTCGAAGCTAGATCAGTTTTAGTGGCCGAGCGTCGAGCAGGTGCGAATGTTCGGGCAGAACTTTACAGCCCGTTTTCTCGAGTTTTCATTTTCACAAGTTTTGGAAAACGGTGCCGGCGATAGTAAAAACAATATATGTCCGATCGAAAAAAACCAAAGTGATCTAGCTTCAGTATTGAATTATCTTCTATTTGAACTAAAAAAGTTGGACAAAAGTACTATTTAAATTACTTGTTTTGCAACTTAAAGTGAATTTTTTTTTTCAAAAAAGTGAATTTTTTTTTCAAACTTCGAAAAAATTTGGAATTTCGTCATTTCTTCGGTATTTTTTTAGTTCATATAGAAAAGGAACTTATAAAAACTAAAAAAAAATTTGGTTCCACTGTTTCAGATGCATCGCACGACCTCCATCACCGGCACCGATTTACGAGTGCACACTCCAGGCGCCCCAGAAAAATCGTTACAACTTTGGCAAATTTCAATAATTTGTAATAATAAAAATTGTTTTTTAAAGCTTGAATATAATATACTATCGTCTCAAAATTTCGTTTACCGCAATCATTTCCTTCCCTTTCAAAAAAATTGTTGAAAAAACGCTTTTTTTTCGGCTCCTAAAGCAGACTACTGCCTTAAAGGATCAGTATCATAAAGCTTTTAAACAAGCTGTAGGAATAATGTATGGACCAAGCATCGCTGATTAAGGGTAAGAGGCTTTTTTTAACCGCTTCATGTACTTTTTTACAAGAAAACCTTTAAAGGTGCTTATCTTAAAACAACATTTTTCGACCTTGTCGACATGATTTTGGAAAAACTATTACATAGATTAGGCTCAAATTTACAGGGATTATTCGATGCATGTTCGACCCTTACTAATGGTATAAATATTCATCAATATTTAATCCTATTTTTCAACAATTTGAGTTGTAGAAAACAGTCGAAAAATTCAAAAGTGCGCCATTTTGTTTTCTTTTTATCGGGGGTGAAAGTTTTTAGTAGGGGTCATAACTACAACTCTACTTTATAATAAAATACTCGACTTTAAGATTTCGTGTCGACAAGGTGAAGCAGAGGTAACTTCAAGCAGCCAGATCACCAAGATAAATTTGAAAAAAATAAAATTTTAATTTTTTCTTGTACTTTGAAACTTCTATTTTTATGTATAAAAAGATTAAAAAATGGGGATAAATTTTATTATGAAAAAAAAATTCTCGTAAATATGTGCAATAGATGAAGACTGATGCCTTAAATGAAATTAATCGAACAAGGGTTGTTAATTTAAATATGATGATTATACATTATAGTGTTAACATTTCTCTCTCTCTCTATCTCATACACACACATACACCCACACACACACACACACACGCCCTCCGCCCTCTCCCCCTATTTTACGTATAAAACCCTTCGAAGATCTGCCTATCTTATAGTGACTTAGTTTATGTGATACAACAAATAATTATAGGAATTACTTTTATCTGTTATGCCATATCTGCGATTAAACAATAAAATGCTACAAGCACTCGATAGCGTAGGTGCAGCGTGCGTAGCAAACGTAGTTAGGCTGTAGGTTCGATTACATTTGTAGGCGAAATGCCTTCTTCGAAATTATAATAAAAACTGATTGATGTATTTCACTCTATTTTGGATTTATGAAATCATCTAGGCATTTAGTGAACGGGTCGTGATGCTTTGAACGAACACAAATGCAGTGTGTAAAAAATAAATAACGCACAAAATATGCATAGATATAATACAATTAAGTGTGTAACACAAAACGCATGAAGGGAATCCGGAAATTACGCACCCGGAAATGTGTAAAAAGTGAGCGCAAGGTATAATAACGCCTGTAGCTGTACTAAAACAACACACTCAAATTTGCAGCGCAGTTCGAAAAGTTATGACTCATTATTCGAGTCGTGGATTCGAGAAAATTATAAATCAACGATCCTTCTGACTGCACACATCGCTGCCAATGGTTCTCCTACTCGTTGAAACGAGTGTTGGGCAAAGTTTAATTGCTAGGGTAACTAAACATTAACAATTGATTAACTGTTAATCACGACTAGAACAATTAACAATTAATCAATTGTAATTGTGAAAACTCACGATTAACAATTAAATAATTGTTAATTGCTGTAGTCGCAATTAACAATTAATCAATTGTTAATCGTGACTTTCCACAATTAGAAACCAATCAATTTTCAATCTTTTTGGTGTATTTGATTAAAAACTAACAATTGAAACTGATTATTGTATAGGGCGTTGCGTAAGCCTACAAAACCCAAACAAACACGTCGTATCTGATATCTGTAAAGTTAAATAGGTTAATTGTTAGTTTTAATTGTTTCTTAGAACAATTAAAAAAGTTAATTGCTATTGTTTTAATTGCGAGTTGCAATTAACATAGATTAATCCGAATTAATTAATTGCAACATGCCATTAATAGTTAATTGCAATCAATGTTAATTGCAATTACTTTCTAGTCAATTAATGAACTGATAAAAAATTTAATTGATTAACGCCCAACACTGGTTGCACCAATGGATAAAATCATTTTCTTCTAGGCTGTAATGCGTGTCAGTCACAGTTGTCTGTATGCTGTCATCAGTACCGAAATGTTTCCCCTTGAAGTGTGATTTCAATTTTGAGTACAAAAAGAAATCGCGCGGTGCTAAGCCCGGGTTGAATGGAGGGTAGGAGAGCACAGTGATTGATTTTTCACTCAGAAACTCTCTCACAAGCGAGCATGTGTGGCTTGGAGCGATGTCGTGATGAAGGATCCATGATTGTGCAATTTCATGACGCACACGCCCGGGACGAGGTTAATCTTCCATGCTTTCCCCAACTGCCTTTGAGTTCTTTGTGCGATCGGAAAATGTGTACTTTTGATAAGGAATCACTGCCGTATGCATTACTTAACATTCCTTTGGTATCCGTTGCAGATTTACTTAGATTGACATACAATTTGATCGCATAATATTGTTCGAAGCTTGCTTGCATTTTTCTTGTGTTACTGACCCTCGTCGGTAACAAGGGTTCGCCAAAACACGTGTACATACTTTATGCGAATTGGAACAAGACCTGGAGGGTGTAGTTTAACCTGGAACTCGAATAGTGAATAGTCTTACCAATCCCGTGCGATCACCCGTAGAGCCATTTTATTTTTAGTCTCATTACTTCCGGGACAGAGTTTGTATTCATATTCCATGTTACGAAACATGTATTAAGGGCAGGGAAGGTCAACATAGCCTCACAAATTTTCCAACCCAGTTTTCTCATAGACAGTTAAGTTTCTTTAGGAAAAACAGAGCATCAGGCTCTGTAGAATTTCCTGACGCAGTGTGTGACGATTTTCTTTTGCCCTACATATTATCCATCTTTGAGAAATCAAAGCTCGAAATTGTTTATCTATCTCTTTCGCACTCATGTCACGTGGTGGATTCTACTTCGTGGCTTCTACTTCGCCCTAAATATTCCGTCCCTAGCATCCACAGTATGCAGGAATCAAAGGCCTGTGTTGTGTGTGGATCTGTGTGGTTGCAATGTATGTGTAAGGCCTGGCTACCACATATGTGTTCGTCTGTTAGAATCGATTTCTGACGTTTTCTAGTAGTTATCGTAGATGAACAAGGGTCACCGTATTTCCCTCGATAGGGCAAATGCTTCGTAAATAATAAATAAATGTTCGGAACGAAGTTTTTCCCCAATTGGCTATCGGGCAGTTGAAGACAAACACAGTCCTAAATCGTTGTACACACGCACTTTTAACAGCAGGGAGGGCAGTTTTATCATGATGATCGTGTGTGTACAAAGAGATGCAAATTATTCAAATATCGGATCTAACGAAACCCTGCATATTTTATTTTGAGCCTGTGTGGTGTTTTTAACCACATACTTTAACCATTCTTTATATTTCCCTGACTGGATATAATATTCCATTGCCATAGTTCTTACCAAAAATATAGTACTGCTTATTGATATTTTAGCAGTTGCATAAATTAAGCTCATATGTCAACCGCAAGTGCTATATAATATGGTATGTTTTCATAAAATGGATATTCCCTTGTACTATCAAAAATTAATTCCCTTAAGAACCTAATAGCGAACAAGACTAAAATATACATAGGCTGAAAAAAATCTACAGATATTACACAAAATGCAACTATTTTATGGCATTGAAAATTATATCCAACTTTTCGGGTGATAAAAAAAAGGTACATGCAAATAATATGAGTTGCTCTCTCTTTCACATTCTCACTCTCCATCCATCCATCCATCACATTTGCTCATTTTCGCATTTTCAAATATTCGCATTTTCACATTTTCACATTTTCACATTTTCACATTCTCATCCCATCCATCCACCCACCCTCTCTCTCTCTCTCTTCCTCCCAATCTCTTACTATCTCAAACTGTAAATATAAATATCATCCTGATAATATTGTAATGTACCAATCAAAATTGAAACTTACCATTTATAACCATAAATGACTCTACATGTTACTCTACATGACAGCATCTTTCAATCAATCACATGCATTCAGCATGTCATTTTCAATGCTAAAATGTTGCTTATGATTTGTGACGATGTTTATAGTCATTTGTATATTATACGAGATGTGTAAATCAAGTAATGAGACTGGCAACGTAGCGTTCGATCTGGCAACACTTGGGACGCGGGACTTGGAGGGGCAGCAGGTGAATATGTGATACGCCTTCAGTACGAATTTGAACTCGCTAGAGTTATTTGGTTGTCCGTCGTGATTTTTTTTCGTGCAACAGTTTTTTCTAGTACGTTCTGAAAATGAGTGACATCAATCACGAGCAAGGCGATCAGGCTTTGCTTTTTTCGATAGCCAGGAAATCGTCCACAGAGAGTTTGTGGCTCAAGATCAAACGGTCTATCAACACTTCTACCGAGAGGTTCTGAAAAAACTTCGAAAAAAGGTATTGCGTGTGAGACCAAACATCAAGAACAACTGGGTGTTGCATCACGGCAATGCGCCTTATAACACAGCAATTTCAATAAACGCGTTTTTGGCCAGTAAAAACATTCCAGTGTCTTCTCAGCCTCTTTATTCGCCTGACTTGAATCCTTGTGACTTTTTCCTCTTCCCGTGATTGAAAAATCACCTCACGGGACGTCATTTTGGGATACTCGAACACATTTAAACGGCTGTAACCGACCAGCTGAAGGCTATTTCAGTATCCAAGTTGCAGCACTGCTATGAGAATTGGAAGAACCGTCTCCAGCCCTGTATGGCTTCCCAATGAAGTTATTTTGAGAGAAACATTATTGGATTTTAATTCTATTCGAATAAAAAAATTGAAAAACATCAGTCTCATTTCTTAATTTACACACCTCGTATGATACGGCCTGCTATGTTCACAGTAATGTGGGTCCTGCAAGAACAGAAGGTGAACTATATATAAGAAGTGTTGAACTGACATCCTATTTTTTGAAATGCGACAAACATACTATGTAATAGTTTGTAAAAATGAATGGGTAGTTATTAAAAGTGAGCATTACCATGATTTTTTTCGAATTGTCACTTTTCGTAAGGTCTTCTAGCAAATTATACTCGACAAATGTGAATGTTAACCATATGAATTGTACAAACTTAAATAGAATAGTAGAAGTTTGACCTAAACAAGACGTAACGTACAGTATACAACATTAGTATTTGTGCGCCGATTTTGTGATAGCACTGAATTAACCATACCTATATTGTCAAGGCTTTTAAAATAGTTAATAATTATTCCGGGAATGATAGATAGTCAAACACACCACCCAAATAGCTTGTTCAGATATACTTTTCGCTTATAGCTGTGCTAACTATGTTATGATTGAGGTGTCACTCAATTATTTACTTTTCTCTTTGTGTGTATGCACGAATACAATGGTTAAAACAGTCGTATGTATTATTACACTTCGCCACAATTATACTACGCGTCTCGTTCTTGATGATAATCTGTAGTAATGCTTGTCATACGTCAAACTCACAACTTTTTAGCGCATAGGGACTTTTTGAAAGTCCCGCCTGTTGCGCCCCTTTCCCGTGTGTCCACTGCGGCGCTGCGCTCTCCCCTAACTTCATTATGTTTCGTTGTGCAACGAACTCAACACGTGCAGCGTAAAATGAAAGATTATTTAATCCAAAAATTCTTACGTTTCATCGAAGGAATATGCCAAAGGACAGGAAAAGAAAACGCTCTCGCTCTAGATCTAGAGAAAATAAACGAGAGTACAGAGGGTCGGAGGAAAAAATCAAAAAGCCCGAAAAGAAAATGGATAACCTCCAAAACATGCTGTCGCAATTCCTGAAGGATCGATCAAATAAAACCAGGGCGATAACGACGCCAGAGCGATCAATTCAAGATGAAGGTAAGTTATTGTTTGTGGAAAATATCCATACGAGATTAGCACAAAAATTTTACAGTAAAAAAGGTCCCACGGTCCACACGAACGTGAGACCGCCCCTCGCGAAAAAGTGCACACGACTAAACGAGGAGGACAACACAACGAGATTCAACAAGAATCTGTTTGTGGTTTGTTTCTGATAACTAACTTCCATTCTGTTTTTCCTAAAAATAGGAAACGCTACAGAATGGGAGGAAGAAAAAGAAAATTCGCAAGACGAGGCCAACAAGGTCACCGCCAACGAGGCACTCGCCAACAAGGTACTCGCCAACAAGGCATCCGCCAGTGAGGAACCGGCCAATAAGGCACACGAAATTGTCTCAATAAATGAAACAGATCTGGAAGAAGAAGAAATTCAAAAAAGAAGCGATATCCTGGAAGCTCTTATAAACGATCCCACGGAGGTAGAGGAGACATCGACACCTGTTAACGCCGATCTATATAAAAAATGGAACCAGTGGATGGCGAATGGGCTGTCAGAGGAAAGCAGGAAGGAAGTCCTCAAAAAATATTCGAGAAAAGGCGATATTTATACAGCAGCTCCTCAAATAAATTTGGAAATCGCCCACGCTCTCACTGAAATCGCGAAAAAGAGAGACAAACACTTTGTAGATACACAAAAGTGTGTAGGATCTGCGTTGATTTCTCTAGGCTCAGCGCTTATAATGATGATTGAACCGCCTAAAGAAGGCAGCGAGGAGGAAACATTTCTAAAACTGCTCTGTGATACTGGAAAATTACTGACTGACGTATTTCATCAGCAATCGGTCGCTAGAAAGTCCTTCATAACTCCATTACTGAATAAATCGGTAAAACCAACGCTAGAAGCTACAATTTCAGACAAGTGGCTTTACGGAGAGAAATTCAACGATCAGGTGAAAGATGCGAAGGCCGTAGAGAAAGTCTGTGCTAATATAAAAGAAAAGCCTGTTCCCAAATTCTCGACGCAAAAGACACAGGGGAACTCCAGATATTCACCTGCAGGGAGTAGGCAGGTGGGCACACGCTCAGCATTTCGATTCAAGCGCAATTTTCAGGCGTACAACACGACCAAACCGTCGACAGGATCGTCCAAGACGACCAAGAAAAAGTAGTTCAGGTAAAAACCTTAGCTGGACGTCTAAAACATGTTATCAGCGAGTGGGAAAAAATCACCACGGGTAAATTTATTTTACAATGCCTGAAAGGTTACCGTATTCCGTTCGAGGAAATCCCAGGCTCAAATAATGAATCGTATTCGCAAGAATGGAGTAACAGTGAACGTATAAATATTCGAGTTGAGATTAAGGCCTTAATGACTAAAAAAGCGATAGAAAAATGTGAAGACCGCCCATCTCAGTTGCTCTCTCTCTTTTTCCTCGTAGAAAAATCGAATGGGTCTAAAAGATTTATTCTGAATCTAAAAAGATTGAACGGTTTTATCAGACCGGCTCATTCACAGATGGAAGACATTCGGTCAGCGAAGGGGCTCTTGTCAAAAGACTGCTTCATGGGGACAATTGACTTAAAAGACGCATATTACGCGATTCCGATTGATCAAGAATATAGAAAATATCTTAGATTCCGATTCGAGGACGAACTTTATCAGTTCACATGTTTGCCGTTTGGCCTCTGTACAAGCCCGTTTGTATTTACAAAATTAATGAAGCCCGTTTTGAGCTTGTTAAGATCACAAGGTATTACCTTAATTATTTATATCGATGACATTCTAGTCATGAGCAGAACTCAAATGATATGTGCAGAAAATATCACAAAAACGTGTGATCTTCTTAAAAATCTAGGCTTCAGTATAAACTGGGAGAAAAGCTCACTTATTCCTAGCAAAAGATGTACATATCTAGGATTCATTGTCGATTCAAAGAGTTTTAGATTGGAGTTGACTGAGCGAAAGAGAGTCCGGATCAAGGGCATGATTGAAACATTTCAAAATAAAAATAAAAATAGTATACCCGATTTTGCCAAGCTGCTCGGTACGCTCGCAGCAGCCACATCAGCGATAGCTTATGCATCGATATATTGTAAGAGATTAGAAAGACAAAAATTTCTTGCGCTTGAACTCAACGACGGAAACTACGATAAGATATTAATTTGCAAAGATAGACTCATAGAACATCTGTGCTGGTGGAAGAAAAATCTAAGTTTAGGTTTTAACCCCATTCGCACTTTCAATTTTGCGCTAAAAATCGGGACAGATGCTTCCTTAACAGGGTGGGGAGCACATTGCGAGCGTAGGAGTATTTACGGTTTTTGGAGCTCGATAGGAAGAAAATATAGTATTAATTACCTTGAACTTCTTGCAGCATTTCTAGCTCTGAAAAGCTTCGCAGAAAATCGATCGAATCAGGAAATATTATTGCGAGTGGATAATACGTCGGCAATCTCGTACATAAATTGATCGGGGGGTGTGCAATTCCCTCATTTGAGTAAATTAGCGAGAGAAATTTGGCAATGGGGAGAAAAACGGAAACTTTGGTTTTACGCGTCATATATTTCAACAAAACAAAACGTCTTTGCGGAAGCGGCATCCCGAATTAAAAACATTCACACATAATGGGAGTTGTCGAAAAAGAATTTTGAGATAATTAATCAAAAATTTTGTCCGTTTTCAATTGATTTGTTCACATCGAGACTGAATAAAAAATGTAAAAGATTTTGTGCTAGATTCCCACAGCCAGATGTTACGGCTATGGACGCGTTTACAATTTCTTGGACCAGTGAAGGCTTTTACGCATTTCCACCCTTTGCGTTGATTCTGCGATGCCTACAAAAAATCTCAAACGATCAGGCAGCTGGAGCAATAATTGTTCCGTACTGGCCAACACAGCCATGGTTCTCGTTGTTTTTGTCACTGCTTACCTCACCTCCCGTTATTTTAAAACCTAATAAGAATCTCTTATTATCTCCGTGCAGGAACATAACACACCCTCTAGCGCACAAACTTTCGTTGGTGGCAGGGAGTGTATCAAGCAGGCCTTCCAAAGGAGAGGCATCGAGGACAAAGCAGCGGATGTAATGGTGAACTCGATATCATCGAATACAATAACACAATATCAATCGTCCTTGAAACGTTGGTGGGAATTCAGAGCGAGCCAACAGAGCGATACGTTCAAAGCTGAGACAACGGACGTTATTGCTTTTTTATCAAAAAGATTCGAGGAAGGTGCAAATTATGGTAGTTTATGCGCTGCCAGGTCTGCGATTGCACTAATTCTCGGACAAAATTTCGGAAAAGATGATATGGTATCACGGTTTTTGAAAGGAGTATACAAACAAAAACGACCGCGTCCGAAGTATGATAGTACATGGGATACAGAACAAGTATTAC
Organism: Ophion ventricosus; assembly: GCA_963932345.1. Taxonomy (NCBI): domain Eukaryota; kingdom Metazoa; phylum Arthropoda; class Insecta; order Hymenoptera; family Ichneumonidae; genus Ophion; species Ophion ventricosus. The sequence continues at coordinate 7,946,338 of OZ010711.1, read as the reverse complement.
AATTTCTTAAAAAGGTTTCAATGGACAAAACTCCGCTGAGAGAGATAGGAGAAAAAGTTGCAACGTCATTGATTATAGCAACAGCGCAGAGACTCCAAACCCTTGCTCTGATTCAAATTAAAAATATAGAAGTCGAAAGCGGAAAGATAAAGATAAAAATTTCGGATCTTACCAAAACATCGAAACCAGAAAAAGTGCAACCAGAACTGGTCCTTCCGTTCTTCACAGAAGCCGGAGAATTATGCGTAGCATCGGCAATACTAACGTATATTAAAAGCACCGAAACCTTGCGACCGGGTGATAATGAGATGTCGTTCATTAGTACGATTAAACCACACAAGGAAATGTCAGCGCAGACGTTAGGCCACTGGGTAAAAGCCCTGTTAAGAAAAGCAGGAATAGATACGGAAAAGTTCTCAGCTTACAGTACAAAACATGCAGCTGTGAGTGCAGCGTTCAGAAAAGGCGTAGATATCGATACGATACGTAGAACAGCTGGTTGGTCCGAGCGTTCAGAAGTTTTCGCCAGATTTTACAATAGGCCTATTTATAAAGAAAAATTGTCATTCGCGCGGGCTTTGCTAGTATAATCAGCGGTCGAAAAATATTGTTTTCCCTCCTCCTTTTATTGTATTTCGCTTCCCTCTATATAAAGAGAAAACCTGTACGGGTAGACTGGACGAGAATGTACTGGACATAAGTAATAAAAATAAACAGAAACAATAGAGAGTTATCACTTTTTTCGCTGAAAGTCTACAGATTATCATCGAGACCCAGACGCGTAGTATAATTGAACGATCAAACGAGCCCGCCGAAGGCGGGCGAAGTTCGATCGTAATTATACGAAGCGTCTCGTTCGAAGATGATCCATTCCCACCCATAATTACCCAAAACACAAAAAAAAAGTCTTAACTCCTCCCATGAAAATCTCTGAACGAAATGAAGTTAGGGGAGAGCGCAGCGCCGTCGTGGACACACGGGAAAGGGGCGCAACAGGCGGGACTTTCAAAAAGTCCCTATACGCTAAAAAGTTGTGAGTTTGACGTATGACAAGCATTACTACAGATTATCATCTTCGAACGAGACGTTTCGTATAATTACGATAGAACTTCGCCCGCCTTCGGCGGGCTCGTTTCATCGTTCAATTGCATTTGACGATTTTTCGGTACATGATAAACCGATTGTCGGGGCGAGTTCGAACGTCATATTGAATTAAAAGTTAGTGACCATGCGATATGCTGAACTTCGTAAATTGATCCTCCTCAATCGTACATGTGTGCGTATCAAGCCATACGGGTATTGTATCTATACAGATGAATCCAGAAGCTGCTTGACGGTGCAGTTGTGGTCAGCCGGACGAGTCTACTGTGTGGTTTCGATTCACCCACATACTGGCAAATGGCCGAGTGGTCTCACACGGCCCCAGCGACCTCTCATCGTCCACATGCAATGAAAAACTCGCGATGCCGAACCATCCACATGCCATATCTATATGTTAGAATCTACTTGAAGTAGTATATGCGAGCATAAAAGACATGTATAGCTGTATCGGTATTAGATATTACGCGAAAATACGGAGTATGGGCGTACAATACAAGTCGCTAAAAGTTTTGTTCTAATTATCTCTGATGTGTTAGTACACAAGAGGGCGTATCCGGGGGTATGTGTACAGGACACATTCTCGAGTCATTCTATCTACTTCGATCTTTTACGTTTATCACTCTACCTTTCGTGCAATAAAGCATTTATACGAAGGTGTGTTGCAATTCCATCAATTAACACCCTTCTTTCAATATTGAAAAAAATGTGCATACACTTCCGAATAGCTGGTACCTCCGATTTGGGTGGTATTTTTCACGGACCTTCTTTTGGACAATATGAGTCTTTGCCTAAACGGATTTTTGGCGCATCACAATAGTTTACGTAATATTGAATTAACACGAGTGTATATTTATATATATATCATAATGCACTACTACTATCCTTACTTCATCGACATGATAGACCTAACAATCCCACGAAATCGAAACAACCACAACCGAGTCTAAGCAATCCCAAACAAACCCTAGAAAACCCAAATAAACCCTACAAAACCCAAACAAACTCTAACAAAACCCAAACAAACACAACCAAGCCCAAAGAAACCCAAACAAACCCAACGAAGTCCAAAGAAACCCAAACAAACACAACCAAGCCCACACAGTCTAAAAAAAATCCAATAAACCCTACAAAACCCAAGTAAGCACAACCTAACAAATCTTATAAAACCCAAATAAACCCTACAAACAACAAATCCAGAACCCGCGCAAACCCAAACAAATACACACACGACACGACACGAGCAAAGAACGTGTCTGATGATAAAGTAGGAATAACTGTAGCACGTCATGATAGATATTAATATACACGCGCGTTAATTTATTCATTTTCAATATTCGATATGTCGAAAACTATTGCTATCCGCCAAAAATCCACGTAGGCATTGACTTATATTATGAAAAAAAAGATCTGTGCAAGGTTTCAACTGAATCGGAGGTAACAGCTATTCGGAAGTACGGCCAAAAATGTTATTTGATGTTCGGTTACTGACTTACGAAACATGCCAAGACTTGGAAGGAAGCATGAGTGATCTGTTGCTACCGCATATTGCAGTGAAAGAGAAAAAGATTCTAAATTGCATTTAAATTTGATAGTGTAGCTAGTCTGAATTAAAATCGACAGGACGACACGAATCTCACCTTAGGAAATAGTAATCACCCGATGAAAATTTCAGTCTGAGTCTGTTGAACTTCAACTGCATTGCAGTAACTGAATTTAATAAAAATGAAAAGAATGCACTCCATCTTCAGAATGATAGCTCACGTCACGTCCTTATCCGAATTTAATCTACACTCATTAATATATTTTATTTTTATATCTTTGACTCGAAATTCAATTGTGGATTGGAGTCACATTTTGTATATATAAATCGTGCAGGCAGCTTTTTGCAGACAAACACTATGCTCTTGAATATTGGTGTAGAATTTTTGAAAACGTGTTCAAGAATCTAATCCAGTGATTAGACTTTTTTTTATGGGTTTACACAATCTTGGGACGTGCAAAAATCAATATTTTTCAGCTTATTTAATTGTACATAGATTCACGGTTCAGTGATTCAAAGCTTACTGACATATTTGCAAAAGGGACGGAAACAGGAATGAAAATACATGAGTGTTGCGATGCATGTGTGTGAGCTCAAAGCAATGAATATCTGGTCGCCTGTTGCGACGTGTTTCCATCCAACCGGAATGTAATACAAAGTATTCAGTTGCACCGTACGCTTATTTAGAGTTTGTCATTTTCTATTCAGATTGGTCAAAGTAAATCGGTCAACACAAGCTACATTGGAGACTGCAACGTCCATTTTCCTTTTTTTCAATAATCGCTGATTTGTTTGTTTGTAAAAATGGCGTAACCATTTCGGAAAAAAAAACATTTGTGGTTACACTTTAAATGCTTTCCAAAAGATTTTCTATTCCATTCATGATATGCCTATTAAAAAATTAGGCTGTTTGTTCGGACGCCAGGGTAGCATTACCTCTTACGATGCATTTATATGTGCACCTTTATAGGTGTACTTACACGAGCAATTATTTTTTACCAATAATTGCCCGGCAACAGTCGCCACAGGTATGCTGGATGTAGTCGTGACGTCATACTTGGCCAATCTTGCCCAGAATTGAGCAATTTTAGTTGCCCGTGTCAGTGCACCTTAAGAACAGGAAAATTGCGCGCAGCTTAGGAACGTTAAAAGACCACGCATAAACAACAGATTGTATCAGTATTTAGATATGACGTTGAAGTTTGCATCGTTGGAATGCAACGAAAATTCTTTTTTATTTTTTTATTTTCTCATTTTCATTATCATTCAGAATATTTTCTTACATATTTAGGCCGAACATCTTTAATAAGGATCCTGAAAGACGTTTGTGATTTTGGAAGGCTAAATGTGCCAAAAAAATGGTCTACGAAACTTTTGTTGCGTTGCGTTCCAACGATGCAAACTTCAATATCATATTTAAAATCGGGTAGTTTTGGAGCGACAAAAAATTAACAGCGTTATCATTTCTAAGGGAAATTCACATTACGGCTTGGCGTTTATGGTATTCACTCGGCGGCAGATATTTTTCTTTCAGGCGATAATAAATGCAAATTCTCAGTTTATGGGAGATCAGAAGAAGATCAGAACTATGATGCAGAAATTGCACAATTGTAGTTGGTTGTACTGTTCATTTACTCAGTTGATGTATATTTGTCCTGACGTTTTTTTTTTTAATTTACGACCTCGCCAGAAAACGCAGGATCAATTTTTCAAAATTTTAATTTATTTATTGAACTTCAAATTTTTGACAAATCCTTTATGAGACATTTGCGATACGTTATATATTTCAAGAGATTGTAACTGATTGCGGGTAATCTCTTTGTTCCGGTTGTTCAAGAAAAAAAAAATGCGTTCTCGTTGAAACAACCGCAGGGGAAGCATGCTGAAAATCAATAAGCACTTTAGCACTTCGCTCTGTACTGTTCTGATAAATAAAGCAAATATGCTAGAATTCGATCTTAAGGCTATGTATATACAAAATTATCGATTTAAGATAATCGCGACGAGTCAGAATGAATCATCGGTGAGATTGCAATGTATTAAGAGCCGCTATAACGTACGTAAGTTTGCCGCCACCGCTTATACATTTTTTACTATTTAAAACAAGGTTAATGCATTACACCAAGATCGGCAAATGATGTTCACAGATATTCGGTAAAAATGTCTTACCACTATTTTTTTTTAGAACTTCCGTTAACCAATTAATAAACCTCACGAGAATAATTGACCATATATTCGAAAAATTCACTTATATCAAATAGTACATTACGATACGAGTACGAAAAAATGTTCTAACGAGTGTGAGTTTGCACCACGAGCTGAAGGCGAGTGTTGCAATCACACGGGATTAGAAAAAGTTTTTTCGTCGAGTATTGTACGAAACTTTATTCTACGAGGTGTGAAAATGGGGTTTTTACGCACGCAAGGCATGCGTAAAACGTCCATTATCGTACCGAGTGAAATAAAATATTTTTTTTTCATTCCAACTCACCGTTTACAATTTGTTATTTAGAAACGTGATTGTGAAATGGCTTAAGGGAGAAAATACATGCAGCCGCATAAAAAAAAATCGATTTTTTTTCTTATTACGTAAAATGTCAGTTAAACATCTAACGAATACGGTGGTAAAGTAACTAATTAGACGATAAGTCACTGAAATCATTGAGTTTTAGTAGTTCGACACTTCGAACACGTTTTTCGCAAAAATACATTTTTTAAGTTTGTGGGAAACATAACTTCAAAATGAGTTGACCGATCGGCCTAAAATTGTACACAAAACTCTATAATAATTTTAACTTGAACTTGTACCTACTTGTTTATGTAAATAACTTTTAAAAAGTACGTTTTTTATTGCAAACAAGAACGAAAATGTGTGAAATTTCAATTTTTTTTAAAGTGTGCCATTTATGTAATTTTCAACTTAATAAATGTTTCTTAGGTGTAAATTCAGCATTTTGATATTAAAATACTAAAAATTTCTGGCTCGTATTTTTCAGATCAATATTGAAATCGTTGGATTTCCCGCAAACGGATAGCAACCGCCAAAACTTTCCTGGAAGACTACGCCATAACGTCGGCATTTTGCAATATTTTTTAATAAAAAAATTAATTTTACCAGTTAAATTATGTACTAAATTGTACTTAAAGTTTCAGAAATGTTAAACGTTTTGTTCCTTGTCAAAAGAAAATTATAAAAATTGACTATTTTTTTATCGTCCCCCTCAAAAAACTAGCTGACGATAATTTCCGACCATTTCCCTTACATGACGACTACAAGCATTTTCTAAAATGGAATAAATTGCGTTGATCGAATCGAAGAATAAATATAAACATTTCGTTCTGAGTTAAAATTATGTTCATCACTGAACGAAAGATAAATTCCCCGTTAGTTAGTTATTTACACTTCATTTGTTGCTCGACGACTATATATCGAACAAAAAGTATTCTCTCGATCGAGAAAGAACTGAGAAATAACATGACTGACGAGGCACGATTAAGGGTGCAGTTAAGAGCGACCATGGCAGGACGCAGGAGGGCGTTCAGGGTTTAGCGAAGAGAAAGAGGCTGCAAGGAAATATAGACGCTTTCTCTCGCGGTCTACCGGTTCTTTTAACGATAATCTCCGGGGAGAGATTGTGGCGTGTGTTGGTCTGCATGGATGTGGAAGGGCAGAGGAGAAAAGCGATGTTGGCGGACGAGGTTGAGACGGGAGTTATCCATATATAGCTTCACTCTCTTTTCCCTTGCGTGCCTTGCATGCGCCCTTTCTGGCCTCTGGGGTGGAGTGCTCTTTTAATACGCGAAAAAGGGGATAACGTCTACATCTATGAGCCAGCGCGCGTCTCTATATAATACATTTTACGCCAACCTGCTTTACGTTTAGTCCTCGTCATATCGAACACCGTCAAAAGGATTTTTTCGATAATTGCTACTGTGAAAATTTCCCACCTTTTTAGACATCATGTTTTAGGTTTTATCGTTATTCTGGCGTTTATTCTACTGTCGCTGTTATTTTCATATGCAATCGGCATTAACAAGACGATAACCCACCTCAAAACGTAATATATTTTCAAAAATATTTACCAGTTTAAAGGGACAATTATTGATACTAAAAATGATCAATATAATGATACTGATAATGGTCGAAATGATCTCAAGCGCAACTTTAAGCCAAAATTACTATAAGTTGTTGGCGGCCACTTTTTATAATAAATCGCTCATTTTTTCATGACTATCGTTCTTTATTTCACTCCGAAATGGCTCTTCGGATATAAGAATAAATATATTTTTTAAACGCCCACTATGGAGCTATTTTTTCCCTTAAACTATCATATCTGAACAGTATAACCCTAAAATTTGTGAAACAAAAATGAACATTGTAAGAATTATGATTTTTTTTTAAGGAAAAAGGGCTTTTTTACGTTAGACCCCTTGCTGATTTTTTCCGCCATTTTTAAATTCGATTAAAATATAAAACCAAGAATGTCACATTCTAGAATGTTCAAACTAATATCCTGAATTTTTATGAGTCATTCGGAACGATACGGTCAATGCGGTAATCATTTAAACATGACTGGGGTCATTGCGACCCCTCTATGACCTGCGTGTTACAACTAGAATGTGTAACCGTGAAGAACCATTTTTTTAAATTCATTTTTATAATTCTACAGATCTTTCTGAATAGGCTTGTGAAAACTGTTTAATTATACTCATGAAATTGGCCGAGTTATATAAATTATACGGAGTATGCTCGGGCAGCGCGGTCGAGATGCAGCAAACTTAAAACGTATTTTTCTCAAAACTAAGTTTTTAAAATCGGCAGCCACGATATCTTGGAAACCGATTGGCTGACTGAGCTCAGGTTTACCATACACCTTCAGTAGACTGTTTTTCAACGTTGGTAGTAGAATTAAGTCGAAATAATTATTTTTACTAAAATATAACTCGTAGAATAGTCAGAAAAATAGGAAAAATTCATAATATAATGTTTAGCATGTCGCCATTTTGTAGAGTTTTTTTGTTGAATCTGGTAGCGAGGTGTGTAAGATTTAAAGAGCTTAAGAATATGTTTGGTTTTTTCTTTTTACATTCACACAACGTCCACAACACTGGTCGCCGATTGGGGGCGTTTTCAGCGCACGGTTGTAAACAAACATACAAAAAAAAACATGTCAATAAATTAAATTTGTATTATTTTTTAAATTCTTACATATTATTGAAAGGTCAATAAAGATGAGTAAAAAATTTCAGAACGAAGACTGGAACAGTTGAAAAGTTATTTCATCTTAAAAATCACATTCAAAACAGCACTCTAGACAACAATACACTGCGACCTTTCCGAATGGCACCTCCATAAATGAAATCAGCCCCTCACTGGGTCCCGAATATCAAACGGTGTAGCAAAGGGTGGGAGAAGCGCCCAGGCCCTAGCGTCAGGCTCGAAGCATGCTGGACAATGAGAGTGGGGTTGGAGGGGTACTGCTATCCGCTACGTCAGCTGCGCAGAGTCAGTTTGAGTGGATGGTGCGCAACCTCTATGTTTGCAAGTGTGATGCGGAGGTGATCCCGCCACTATGCCGATTAGAGAGGTTGCATTGTACTGCCTTAACGTATTCCTTTTGCGGAGGGTCGTAATTTGTGGGCGTATAGGCAGGAACCGTCTGAGTCACTAGTAAATGACAGTGGTGCTTAATAAAAAAAATGAGCTACAATCAATTGTTATCCCCAACGATAAACTGGAATAAAAAAATTCCCACAAATTTGGTTGATTTAGACATTTGTACATTTTCTCTAAAACGCCACGAGTTACGAAAAATTCTTCTACTAGTCACATTTTTCTAAGTTTTATCATGAATATTTTTTTTAAACAATCGGTGACCTCCCGTATTTATTACCGTTGCGGAATTTAGAGATTTTTTATATGCGTTGAGCAATTCATATTAGATATCTAGAATTATTTTGTATACGGAATATTATATAGAAATATGGCTGGCTTGTCATCTCCATAAAGTGCCGTATAAATTAGACGATTTTTGAAGTGGTAATTTGTTGTTTAAAGTTAGGTAACTTAGGTTAAAAACTTTCCAATGTACTAGGATGTATTTTTACATCAGGGTACACGAAAAACAGTTCATTGTTAAATATTCGGGTTCGTGAAAGGATTATCTTGATGGTGCTATCCGCGGATTTGTAGTGATACCTTTCCTGAAGGAATATTTGTAAAAAGCGGTCAAGTTTCCACATAAAAATAAAGACCTTCAACAGACATTTGAAGATTTCCGATGAAAATAATTATATGTATATATCCCATTTTCAGGATCTTCGTAGATTTTCTCATGTTTCATAAGAGTTCATTTTTTTGCTATCTATTGAAAACACTAATTGAGTAGTTCTTCGCGAATATGAATTATGAATATGAACAGAGCTATAACACGAATGTTTCATAGTGAGGTCGAAAGCGAGTTTGCTCACCTTGAAATGTCTTATAAATGGCCAGACGGCGTGTCATTCGAGAGCTGCGTGACTGTATAGATATGGCAAAGCTGAAAATCTCTGAGAGTAATCGGAAACCTTAGCACTCAGCGTAATTGCCCGACCTGAGATAGAAATGAGACGTATATGTGTGTCGCGGCAGAAAATGCACGATGGTAAATGTCTCGTATGAGGACGAATGTCAGAGGAAGCAAGTCGGATTGGTGATTAGAGTTAATCGCCTCGCAATGAAGAAGTTCAATGCGAATGGAAAATGTGAAGTTGGCAGGTTTTGAAACTATATGTATATGCTACAGTACTGCATGACACACACACCCAAGAAAGTGTGGGTGACTCCATCTTAACAAAAAGACTATCCCGTGAAATGCACGCCGCACCTAAACTTATGGATAAACATTCTTCTTCATCGGTCATCGATACATTACCCTTTTTACATCACTTCGATCATGGATAATGTAGCAATCTAAGTATCAAATGGCGGAATGTATTTTTGGCACAAATCGAAATATTTTATAAATGAAGTACCGTTATATGGTCTTTTTTCTAACGGTAGCAGACAAAAAAAATAGGAATTTTGTCTACTTTTTTTCTAATTGAACGGTTTTTACTGATCGTACGTAAATATACTAAGAATGCTTGTACAGTGGACAAGAGAAAAAACGTTTATTTTCCACTAAATGTCAAGTTGAACTGATATCGCAATTAATATCTGTACAACATTAAAGAATCTTAAGAGGAATATGTTTATATCCTTTTACTAATTAATGATAGAAGAATGTCATGGTGGTTCGAATAGTTATCGGTCGTTTTTGTTCATTCACATGATTATCTTTTTGTAAAGTAAGATCATTGTAAAGTAAGATCTACATGATCAACATAACCTAATAAATTTCTGAACAGAGTTTTCTCATTGATTGTTAAGTTTTTAGGAAAAAAACAAAACATCATGTTCTGTAGAATTCACTGACAAAGAGCTTGACGATTTTCTTATGCCCTAAATATTGTACATCTCTGAGGCATCTCTGTTTGAAAATTTCAGCTATCTCTCTCGCACTCATATGCCACGTGATACAGCTTCTTCTTCGCCTTAAGGAGTTTCGATACCTTTCCTTTGCTGCAAGAGTGGGGATAAAAATACAATGAGTTTTCGGCAGGCTGTCAACCTCTTGCGAATCAAAATTCTTATAAAAATTAATTATTATTGGGCAATTTCCGACTCACAATAATGTTAAAAAATATTTCCAAGTCGGGAAATAACATTAATAGGCATTGAGGCAATTAAATATAAATATCTTAAAATTTTATTAAAGAAAAAATTACCGATGGATTTGGCAACAGCTGTAGTTTCTGATATTGGCACGAAACTTTTTTAAGAGCCACATGGGGCGATAGGATCACAAAGTTTATTTCGTTGGATAAGTAAAAATATTCAGTAGTATCAGAAGTACTACCAACAATATTCAGGTCATAGAGTACACGTCATGCCTCAACATCCGTTGCAAAGTGAAATTGAATAAACATAGATCTAATCATAAAAACCATTGGATGGGCGACCGATACCGCAACGTTTGCATAATTTTACTATCGATATGTATCAGAAGATGGCGGAGAGTAACATGCAAGAGGTGTTTACGGAAACTGAACATATTATTCGATGCTGAGAATAGTTTAGGACCCTGTTATCGTGGTTGTAAAAAAAGGCCCACAAATATTCAGCTGTAACGTACTTTCACCATCTACAATCTGATTTCCGAGGAAGAAGCGCGAGATGCAATTTATGATTGAACGAACTTACCTGCAAGCGAGGTTTAATCATGATTGTATGAGCGCCTCTTCCAAAAGAGATCACTGCCACCCACCCACGTATTTCATTAGGGACCCCCAAAACGTTTAAGGCAGTACTTTAAAAGAATGAGCAGCTCACCGGGAGACTGTGAGGCTTACCCGACTTCGGTGGGGTAAAAAAAAATTAGTTTAAAGTCTCATAACGGTACTAGCGTGAAATAGTAGTACTATCATCTGATCTTTTTCGGAAGAGGCGTTTACGCATAAATTACGTTTGATACTTGTAAAATAATAAGTATAGGTACCCTAGGATATTTATTACCTTTTTCGAGCGGTTTACTTGCCGTTTTATCTGAACCATTCACAAGAGTCCGCCACTAAGAAGTCATTTCGCCAGTCAGTTCCTAATTTCATTCCTTAATATTTTCCGATTACTTCTTCATCATTTTCCTCGTTTCTGTCTTTGTTATTTTCCAATCGGTTTTCGACTAAGGAGGGGCAAATCGAGCCCTGTTCTAAGACCCATTATTTGGCGAACCCAAACGTGACGTTATTTAGGGACGGCAAATAAAGGGCAATACCTTTTCCCTCTTCAAAATATTTACCCGTATCTCCAACACGTAAAGGCAACCCAACTTGTCCTTTCCACTCTTCTTGAAGTTTAAAATATATACAGCCTTGGTCAAAATTATTAGCCATCCTGTATGTTTTCTATCCAAACAAAAAATTGAATATCTCGGCGAAAAAAAATCATAAGCCAATTTACCAAATGGGATTTTAAATCAGACCAAGCCAGATTCATTTTGCTTTTTTATTTCTATTTTTGGGATTTTTTTTGTACCCGGTACGTCATTTTGAGCATGTCAGTTTTGCACGATTTTCGCACTTTGCAAAATCGCGTGCTGGACTTTGAAAAAATATAATCTCACCATATAGTGATAAGATCATTGAAAAGGACAGCATTAGCTTTAGTTTCGTTTTTTTAAAAAAGTTTTTGCGATTTTTTTCCGCAGAGTTATCAATTTTTTTTTGAAAAATGGTAGTTTTTCGAATAGCCGATAGCAGCGTAACTTGAAGACTATGAGGTTTGGAATATTCAGTCCAAGGAGTAAAATGTTTTTGATTTTTTTTCAGAATTTCTTTGTTATTTTTGGTTGATAGTCGACGATTTGATTCGTATCGACTACCATCTGATTCGTACGACGTACAAATTAAATTATGTACTTCTCTTGATATTTTCTCTCCTCTTGATATTTTCATTGAAACATCTTTGTTTCAAAGTAACGGCAATAAATTAAGGCCTTATATACGCGAAAAATTTTTCATTTTTTTATTATTTTTGATTCCATTAGCCTGAACGGTTAGGAATATTTTAAGCTTTACAGAATTGAAAAATTGCAAAAAATTGTTAAAATTACAGCATTTAGAGCGTAAAAACTTTTATTTTCTCTACTTTGTTCTCTACAAAGGAAGCTTTGTAGTACTTTGTAGTACTAAGCTTTGACATACTGCAAAGGAAGTAAGGATTGCCGCCAGAAACGACAAAAAACATGCTGGAGACGTTTTAGATGCCGAGGAAGGCCCCACATTTAGCGCAGGATGCTATTAAGGCCTTATGTACGCGATTTCGCCGATTTTCGAAGGTACTTTTCTAGACGCGGTTAAAAAAAAATGACGCATATATTGACAACATTTTTTTACAGATCATTTATGCACATGGTTAAGTATATGTAAAAAAAAATCAGAAATATTAACAAATGGCGGAGATATAACATAATAAAGCAATGTATTTTTTTTGCGCGCGCGTTGATGGTGAAAGTTCTCGGCATCGATGTGGGTGTCTGAAAAAATATGAACATATTTATAATTGCATAATGAATGTATCTTCTCTTAATAAGGTAAGATTGCATTTATAATAGATACCGCGATTGCATTTATAATAGATACCGCGCGGCGCGCCCGACCGCCAACTTCAAAGCCGTTTTTCTACGATTCACTTTTTTGAACCTTGTGAAGTTGTAACTCTTGAACGAAGGTTCAGATCGCATTGAAATTTTTACAACATATTCTTAGTATCATCACTATCGTGTGAACCACAGAAACAAAAATTTCAATGACACAAAAAAATATAAAAAATAAAATACCGACAGAAAATTGAGTAAATAAATTTTAAGTTTCGAATTTTTATTATAATAATTTTTTTTATAATATTGTTGGTTCACACTGAAGATACATTCATTATGCAATTATAAATATGTTCATTTTTTTTTTCAGACACCCACATCGATGCCGAGAACTTTCACCATCAACGCGCGCGCAAAAAAAATACATTGCTTTATTATGTTATATCTCCGCCATTTGTTAATATTTCTGATTTTTTTTTACATATACTTAACCATGTGCATAAATGATCTGTAAAAAAAATGTTGTCAATATATGCGTCATGTTATTTTAACCGCGTCTAGAAAAGTACCTTCGAAAATCGGCGAAATCGCGTATATAAGGCCTTAATGAGAGAATTCGTCGATTATCAACCAAAAATAGCGATACAAAAAATTTTTGGAAAAAACCTAAAAAAATGTAGTGACTCTAAAATGACAATATACATCTTTTTACTCCTTAGACTAAATATTCCAAACCTCAAAGTTTTTAAGTTACACCGCAGGATACCGACTTTTCGGAAAACTGCCGTTTTTTTTTTCAAGAAAAAACTAGATAACTTTGCGAAAAAACCGGAAAAAATTAAATAAAAAAAAACTAAACTAAAGCTAACGGGGTCCTTTTCAAATATCGTATAACTAAATAGTGAGATTATTTTTTTTCGAAGACCAGTACGCGATTTTGAAAAGTGCGAAAATCGTGAAAAACTGGCATGTTCAAAATGACGTACCGGGTACAAGAAAAATCGCAAAAATAAAAAAAAAATAAAGCTGGCTTTGTCGGCTTTAAAACCCCGTTTGGTAAATTGGCTCACGATTTTTTTTTGCCGAGATATCCAATTTTTTGTCCGGATAGAAAACTTATAGAGTGACTAATACGTTTGAGCAAGGCTGTGTATAGTAAACATTTCACATAATCAATTATTTTTGACTGTGTTCAACGCGTCGATATTTAACCTAGACCTCAACAAACGTCTTATAATCTTACTTTTTATTGTATAATTCCGAAAAATAAACAATAAATAATGATCGGCGGAGTTTTAGTCCACATGGTCCTGATTGCTCTCTGTAACATAACTAAACTAAATATTGTAAGAGCTCAAAAACCGAATAAAGAATCTTAAAACGTGACGAGTACCCAGCATGATCATCTCCATAAAGTGCTGCATAAATTAAACGATTTTTAAAGTAATTTTCTTATTAAATGTTCGGTTACTTGGCTTGAAATTTTACCAGTATGATGGGATGTATTTTTACTCAATTCCCGACGAAAAACAATGAATTGTTAACAACCCGAATACACTGAAAACCCGCAATGTCGCATAAGACCCTGTGGTACAAGGGTACCCTCCCACTCTCGACTACTTCATTATCGCTGGATCGATCACTATATTTGTGAAAATAACCGATTAAGAACTTGCATAGCGTAGCTGTTTTATTTAGTCTCATCACTCGATGAGACTAAATCAATACTTGCGAATCAATACGTATTTCGATGTCACAAACGCACTTCATAAACGTTGACCTCATTTTTCTCATAAACATGAGCTATATATGCAGAACTCTATTAATCCGGATGTACACCCACTCCGTATTGTAATATAGTACTCATGTATGTATCTTTCTTTTACGATTACGATCCATACATGCAAGTGATTTAAATGATGTTGAAGCTTACATCGTCGGAACACAACGGAAGTTCATTCTTTTTGATTGCTTGAATTTGTCTTTGGACGACTTAGACCAAGAAAATCTCCCAAATGTATTTACGTATTCTTATTAGAGATTTACAATCTCAATTTGTAGAAAAAAGGCTTTGGATAATGATAGAAATTTACAAATTAAGAATGGAAGAAAAAGTTCGTTGCTTTCAGACGATGAAAACTTTGTCATCGATTTAAAAAATGTAGAACTTAAGAGAGCTCATATGTTATGGAGAGTTATGTACACCAGTGGGAAATTAAGGAGTTTGGATATCGTTCCGTGGCTGCAAGAGTGAAGATGAAAATATAATGAGCTTTCGGCAAGCTGCCAACTTCTTGCGAATAAAATTTCATATAAAAATAAACTATTATTGGGCAATTTACAACTCATAATATTGCGTTGAAAAGTATTTCTAAGACGAGAAATTATATTTATAGTTATCGTTTTTGCAATTGAAGATTTTGTTACCGTGTACTGTAAGAGAATCGATTTTTACAAGATCGATCTTTAAGGTTTCTATTTTTTGCAGAATCGATTCTCAGACAACCGATTCAGAATCGATTCCGAAATCGATTTTTTCAGAAGATCAAACATACCTACTCGGTGGTATGAATTTCAGCCATCTACAAGAATTTTGATATTAGTCTCGAAACTCTTTAATGCGCAATGGCTGTATAGGGTAGGGAGGGGAATGTTAAGCAGTCGGGTAAGTTGGGCAATCGAAATATCTGGAAAAATAAGCACCGCACGCGGGTACATCAAATGGCGGAAAGAGAGGTATGGGGAAGGGAAACACATTACGCCATCGCCCGATTCCATGCGGAGCACACGAGACGGTAATAAGGGACGTTTCATTATTTTTGCCCCCAAAAGTAAAAAAAAAACGTGATTGAAAGATTTTCTTCTACCATTATATGAGAAAAAATAATTCAAATTTCATTTCAAGTTATGTTAATGTTTCAAAATCTAACTAATTAACAAGCAACTGTTGGTTTATTACTGAATTGTACCAAATCATGTTACATACGTCTGATTTTTTAATGCAATTCTTACTTTGCTCAACTTACACCACTATCGGGGCAGGTTGAGCATACATGGCCTTAGTCATTTAAGAGCTATTATCTGTGAAACAATAAGGATAACAAAAATTTCCTCTACAGACTTTTTTTCCCAGATAAATTTCCTATTGACCAAAGTACGTTTCATTTTTATACGGCAGACTGTTAAGGAATTACAGGGCGATAATTCGAAACTTGTTCAACATGCCCCTCCCAACCCTACTATATCGACAAAACTACACGAAATTAAAATTTACATATGTACCTATCTATTCCTAAATGGTTACCTTCACTATTTTTTATTTTTGCTCATTCGGCTGTATAGGCATATGTATGTATGTTCGTATGCAGAGACACACACACACACACGCACGCACACACACACACACACACACACACACACACACACACACACACACACACACATTTATCCAGAACCTCGCTTAAGGAACAACTGAGATACCTATGAAAGTTGAGCCAGCGATTTTCTGAGAAAGTGTGACTGCGCGTATATGTGTTGCTGTACACGCATACCTAAACCATTAATTACAACTCATTAGGAAAGCGACCGCCATCTGCCCCGGACGGATCGTGAATCACTCTTAATCGCTGCATCTAGAGAAACTGTATATGCACGGTAAGTGTCCAAGCGCATTGCTCCCACTCTGTCGAGAGACAGGGAGAGAGAGAGAGTGAGCGAGAGAGAGAGAGAGAGAGAGAGAGAGAGAGAGAGAGAGAGAGACAGCCCTCCTGTTCCTTTTGTTTTATTCTTTTTCTCGAGCACGCAGGAGCTCCGTCGTCGAGCGCTTTGCACTTTGCAGTATAGCCTCACGTGTTTGCACACTCTTGCTAAGTACAAAGGCTACAGCGATACCTACTCGCACCAAAACTCAGATGTGAAATAACTATTGAGCGTGCCATCTGTAGACAATCGTACCAAAGCCGCAGTCTTCTGAGAACGAATGTGTACACGCTCATACAGAATCAATATTTTTCGGTAGCATGTGACTTCTTTGAGATCTTGTCACTTCCGTTGAGAGGAAACAAAATGTCAGGTTTGGATTGACGCAATTGACTTGCTGTGACTCTTTCACTGATACGCTAAAAGAAATTTTGGGGTTTTAAAACGTATTTTAAACACATTTTATATTTCCCTGAAGGAACAACAATATTTTATAGCCATAGTTACTGCCAAAAATATAGTACTGCTTTTTGGGAGATGATTGAGGAAATGTGCGAGATAGTGAGGCAGTTTTGAAAAGATAGCGAAGAGAAGGGCAGAGGCGACAGGAAGAAAAGGGGAAGGCGAAATGTAACTCTAACTTAACACTTCGTGGTCACCCTGGGTAGAATCGACCCGTCGATCAATTTTTTGTGTAAATATATAATAGTTCCCGGCTTCGAATGGGACTGTGTTCACCATCTTACCTGGAGCTTGAAGTATCCTCATACCATAAAATTTACCCTCTTCACATGACGGAATAAATACCTTTTTTGAAACGCGCTCTATGCTACTATTTTTTCCCAAAAGTTGCATATCTAAGGAGTATTACGTCCAAATTTTAGGTAAAAATATTGAAAATTCACGGAACTATCATTTTTTGAGCGAAAAAGTGTTTTTTTGCGTTTTCACCTCCTTATGATTTTTTTTAACATGTCGCCACGTTATTTCTTATAAATAAATTTTTGCTATGTCATCTAGAAAGTTCAAAGCGTGTTCCGTAATTTTTTGAACCACTTCGGACGGATAGTTTGGTCACAATACTTTTTGGAAAACTGACTGGGTAGAATCGACCCAAATGTGATCACCGCGATTGATTTGGAAGTGTGACCACGAAGGGTTAATGTAATTGTAATTGTAATTTTAAGTGTTATTGTAAATCTTATTTTAAGAATAGTGTAAGTAAAGAAAGGTGGAGAATTGTACGGCGAATGTGAAAATCCACAAGGATATACAAGTAGAATAAATCCGATCTAGTACTGCTTTTCGATATTATAGCAGTTGCATAAATTATGCACATATGTTAACTCCAAATACCATAAACTATGGGAATTTTTACTGTTCCTTCTTTTACCATGGGCGTTTGTTGTAAGCAGAGATGAGCATACCTAAATTAAAATGTAATTCAATTATTAATCTAGTTACAAATTAATTAAATTACAAAATAATCTCATTGAACTGTATTTCATTACATTTTAATTGTAATTATTCAGACTATATTATGAAATCTGTTATAATGTATTTAATTACAAAGTAATTTATTTAAAATGTATCCAAATACTTTGTAATTTAATTGCTTTGTTACTAGTTATGGTTTAATATAAGAGAAAATATCATTTTATCCTCTGAAGTTGGATAAAAAAAAGTGATACATTACGTCTCGTTCGAACTACAAAATCAAAATATTGTTTAGCTATTAGTTAGCAAACCGGTTTATTCAAATTAATATATAATCGATTAACTTTTTAATTAGATTAACTTTTAATTAAATTACATTGTAATTAATACTAGGCACTTGTGGTAACTAATTACTTAAGTAATCGGTTACAAAGTAATAAAATTATCAATTACAGTAGTAATTGTAATTGATAATTGTTAATTTAATTACTTTTTGCCTATGTCTGGCTGTAAGATGGACTTTTCTCTGTGTGTAGAAAGAAGTTTTTTTTTGTCGAATACGCTTGACCGTTAAGAGGAAAGCGTCCTCTGACGTAGCCGGCCTGTGTGCGACTGACATAAGATAGCTATTTTGCGAATTCAGAGTTATGTCTTGGGGTAATGTGAAACAGATATGGCTATACGAAGGAGATGGCACTATCAGCGTTGACGTGAAAACGAAACTGGCGAAGAATGTTTTTCACATCACTTCAAGGTGATGTAAAAGTCGCCCGGCCAGTAACGGAATCTGTAATCAATTTTTGAAAGTGTTGGAGGTTCGGAGAAAGGTCTAACTTTTATAACCCTGCACCTTTCGATTTTACAGGCCCTCAAACTTTTTTCTCCCGACGAACTTGTCCACTGCTGAAAATAGTTGCATCTGAGATTTGGAGTCGGAGTAAAGCAGGAAGTTTTAAGAAAAGAAAAGTACCATCTTTCGTTCGGTAGAAAGCTGAACGGGAGTGTGTATCGTCGTTTACTTCAAGTGTTACCTATGCCTGGGAGAAAACTGTGCCTCGGGATTTTTATCGAATAAACTTGTCCGATACGTAGCCTTGTACGACAATGACGATATTCTGCTGTGTATCGAATACATCATGTTTTTTTTTTATTGGAAGCACCGATTCACTTCAATACGATGTTTCGAAAGAAACCTTAACACCTCCTACAGAATATAGTCGATGGATGGGTTGAATTATTGCTGCACGAACACAGCCTAATTCTTCGTGTATAACGAAGTATACGAATTGGTAAGAGGTGTTACTGGATGGATATTAAAAAATCGGCAAAACTCTTGAAAATTTTAGGAATGATAGTTCTTGATAGAATAATAATACATGAATTATTTTAGAATTTTTCACTAAATAATTTAGTAGTTATAAACATATGAATTTAACACACTCGCTTATGGGAAAACAGCTTCTGCAGACGTTGATGGTTGCAAAACGAATGTAACTAAATCGCCGTAAATTCTGAAAATATTATATCATCAAGATTTAGGATCAAGCGATTGATTGTACTAAGTTTCAAATAAATCGACTGAGTAATTGTCGAGAAATTAATTAAAGTAATGAGGAACCAAACAAAATCGATAGGAAAAAATAATATTTCATTGGTAAGATGTCATTAGATTTTCGATTCGTTTCCGCGTTTTCGCGTAATGTCGATTCTAAGTTAAAAAGTCATCTGCTAAAGCCCATCTTGGTGTATAAAGTGGCGCGGTGTGTCGTTGTCGTGACAGTCGTTTTTCTTTTATTACTTGACGTCGAGACGCTGCCGCGGCTCTTGATACCGCCTTTCGTATCGATGAATGAATAGCAATCATTGGAAAACTCAATATAAATTGAGCTTTTGGGTAATTATTAATAATAATAATAAGATGATCTGAAGGTATTGATTAAATATAAGGATTTAGAAATTTCTTTGTTGAACAGTTGAACCAGACAGTCACTGACAAAACATCAGTCAAGCACACGCCAATATCGTCGAATTTGACTTCAATTATTATTAAAAGTGGAACATTGACATTTCTAAGTGTTAATTTATTATTAAATTAGCTTTTTGTAAGGCTATACATGTACGACATGATCTAGGACTTGTAAATGTACGATTCGCCCATTTTGGACTTACTTTTTGCCCGACGGTTCATGCAGTTTAAGGCACTTTAAGGCTCTCCTTCAACGCGTGAGAATTTTCATCGTTAAGAAAGACAAGAAAAATAATTAAGCGCCGACGTAATTCTGCAGTATCGCTAACACCAAACGAGGGCATACACGCACAGACGTATTGAGCATAGCTGTAGCAAGATCGCTTCGCGACGCGACATATTCGTTTAATTCACCTTTTCGAGAAGAGACATATACGAGGAAAAGCGAGAGGGAAGGAGGAAGAACGAGATCCGGCCATTATTGCGTGATTAAGATAGACTGGCGTGTTCAACCATCGATACGTTGGTCGCGCGTAATTGACGGAACATTTCTCAATCATACGTACATACGACTTGGACCAAACAGGGAGAAAATACAACTTGTGATACGACATGTGATCAATTGAAGGTAGCTAGGGAATGTAGGGTAAACTGACCAGTGAATGGACGAATAACGAGACTGTAGGTTCACATGGACTGGAAAATGAAAATATTATCAAAACAACTTTTTTAAGGAGGTTGGAGCGTTACCCACAATCCAAGATTTAAAAAATATATATGTATATATATATATTATCGTCCAGACTATATTGAGTCTTTACGAATTCCTTGAAATTTTTTCTACCACTAAATACCAGAGCTAAACAAATAGTTTAATGTATATAATTTTACGTGCGGTTAGATGGGCAGGACGTTCACGCTACGCGTAATGTAATGTTTTTTTAGCTATCTAGCACCAAGATAAACCACTTCTAACAATGGAGCGTGAGCTAAACCGGTGTAAACATTTAGAAGAAAAAAAAAACCATTCTGCTCGTCAAAAACCATATACATTCCATATTGAACCATCAAGGTTTAATAAAAGGTTACCAATCTTCAAGGTAGTAGTCTCGCCACAGTCACGTTGAAAAGTTTATTGTCCGCTCAATCGATTAAAGCTCCGAAATATTGTGAAGTATCTTTATAATGTAGGTTGTACATCTTAATGGGATGTAAAAACTTATAAAGTAATGATGAAAATGCCTAATATAATGTTTACCTAACCCTCACTTTTGTATCAGACTATCCATTCCGGCTACTAATACTACTCTAATTATACTTTATTAGATTATGATTAGAGTAGTATTATTAGAGTAGTATTATTATACTAATACTACTCTAATAATACTAACTAATAGATACTCTGCATATACGGACATGCTCACACTATTGTAATCTAGTTCGAGTCTGCTCTAGTCGCTTCATGGCGCTAGCGTCGCTGGACATTGCTTAATTTAAATCGTTATATTTCTGAAATTAGACGGTCAGAATTCATGATTTTTTTACCCACTTCGTCATATGTTCCTCTGTAATTATGAATTTAAAAAGTTTTGTAGAAAAGTTTCGAAGTTATTACGTGAAATGTACAATTTTCCACTGCTCCCCATTAGAACACGTGTAAAACCATGAAATCTTAGATTGTCACTATCTCGAAAAAGGAACAGTGAATCATTTTGAAATTTTGCAGGTAATCATTTCATAGTGTCCTAAATGAGTCCTAAAATAAACAATAACATCTAGAGAAAAACGCTTTGGCGAGACTACTATCTTAAAATCTTTGAATATTTTTAATCTTTAAAAGCGTACCACCCATTCATAATAATCTATAATGTTATAGTTTTTCAAGTTGGTAGTAACACAATATTTTTTTCTTCTTCACGTAATAAAAATATAAAGTGCATAATTTTGCCCTTTACTTGTATATTTTATGAAAACTTAGCATCTGTAGAATAAATCTATACCTCGTATGCATTTTTTTTAGCTTTATTGAAAATAATCTCACAAGCCGTCATTTCACTTTACGGGACCGCACCAACCTCCTTAATTGCCATTGCTGCCAAAAGATATTATTCTGATAGTAGAAAAAAATATTCGAATTAATTGCAACAAATAATATTGGAGGAATTGATAAATGAATAGCAAAATTACCACATCGTCAGTGAATGGACGAAATTACCAGTAAACGGACACTCGACGACCAGTAAATAATGGACGTGTAGTGAAAATGAATGCTGTAAAGGATAACTATTTATAATTTTTTTGCATTAAATGCTACATTTAAAGATCACTGTGTTGCACAAACATTTTAATATTCTTATACATAAGAGTATTATAACACATCGTTTTTTTTTCATCTTAGCGTGACATAGAAAACTACCAAAGTTTGGTCGACAGAGAAAAAAAAATTAAATTTCGTCAAAATTTAAGAAACGAATGAAACGATTTTATGACAACATTTGCTAAAATGTAAATTATCAAGTCTTATCAGTAATTCATTTTGCTATTTTCAGAGGAATAAAATTTTTCACTCTGCTTTGAGAATTATCAGAGCCCATTTGTTCATTCACTAAAAAAAGGTTAGCATACAGCGTCAATTGATAAACATGTGTAATTCTCACCTATGTGAGAATTAAACATTCGTAATAATAATATCACGAATTTATTTTTGAAAATTGTAAAAAATAAAATATTTATTCTATCTTAAATAACAAAAGTAATGGTGATTATAAGAAGTTTTGTATTCTCCTCTAGAACACCTACTGTGCACAGCCGTATCGTAACTAAGTTGCGCGGTCGGCAAGTACCACAAATTAGAAAAATTCCATATGACGTCAAAATTCGATATTAAACTAAGAAATTGGTTTTAACGACACCTGTGATTTTTTCGCTAAATTATAATGATTCGAATCTTTATCGACAATTCATATGCTCGTTTTGAATATAAATCAGCTTTCGTCCGCTCACTGGTCTCCGTCTATTGACTGGTCGTTGTACACTATTGCGATCCGCGGACATAAAAGATTTTGAGAAAAGTAAGTAAATCAGCCGACACGTTGGCTTCTTGGGAGTCCGCTAATTTGGCTTCTCTGTGAAATCTTCACCCTCACTACGTTACATTAGCTACAGATTTTGTTATCGATCGAAACGCCAGCAATTACCCATAAAAAAAAAGGAAGCGGCGGATTAGTATCGCTGAAGTGGAGCCCGGTTTGACGTCTCGCATTTTTTACTTGGCACTATAGAACCGCAATGGACCGTTTCAGGCAGCGCATGAGTTTCGGAACCGGTTACCGAAACGACAAATTTATTCTCTTCGAAATTAATGCCATTCCGGTCGCGTAGGCTCACGCTGTACGAATATCACAATAAAAATGTGGATATGTAGATACAGGTATACGCTGGTGTATATTTTCGTATCTATGCATTTCTCTCACCCTAAATGCTACAAGCATTTATGAAAAAGAGGGAAAATATGTTTTAAAAGCCAAAATCATAATCGCACGAATAACGATCAATATCATCAGTATTATTATTTTTATGTTTTTAATATATACGATATTTAACAATACAGTAGAGCGTCGATTATCCGAATCAATTGGGACCGGGCGCCTTTCGGATAATCGAAAATTCGGATAACCGAAAAGCATTATTCAATACGATAAAACATATATATTTAAAAATACAATGAACATTGATATGTTGATAATACAAGTACATTTTTGGTGAATTACAAATAACCATTGTATTATTTAATGATATAGAACGAAGTTAAATATGTATTTAAAAATAATCAACATTTGTACATCTTTGAGTTCTTATCTATTTACTTTTGAAAAAGTCGACGATTTTCTTCTGCTTCACAATGGAAGCTCGTTTCTTTGCTGCCAAATCTCGCAATCGTTTTAGAAGAAGTTGCATTGAATAAAAACATTCAGGCTGCGTTTCGTATCAACCCATTGCCATAATATATAGGGCGTAATCGTTCGAATAACTGAGCATTCGGATGAACAAAATTATTGTTTAGTTAATTGATATTTTGGATAATGCAAATCGCCATTCGAATAATCGACGTTCTACTGTATAACGTAAGTGTGATCTTGGGCGTACAAAACGATATTTTGACTTGCTTCCACTTGATTTCCCGAAACGCGGTACAGAACAAATATCGACATTTTCTTTTTTTCGCTTAGTGTACAGCTGCTGTTGCAGTATTTTCGATCGTTTTATCGTTATTCATCTTTGGTCAAGATCATTGAGTGATGATAAGATGTTTTCCAATCGTGCGAGTTACTGTTTAGTGCTGAAGAAAAATAATTTTTATTGAGTTTGTCACGGAATAAACCCGAATTCAATACAATCGTACCAAAAATATGGATGACGTTCAGGTTTGCATCGTTGGATTGCAACGATACCTTCGCATATTTTTCATTTATTTATTTTATTAAATTTATTTTTATGCTTTAAATTTATTTCTATGATTATCCAAAATCTTCTTTCCCAAGTTTAGATCGCAAATCTCTGATAAGAATACGTCAAAAGTTTTGGATGATTTACACAGTAAAAAGAATCGGACAATAAAAAAAAAATTGATTTTCGTTGCATTCCAACGAACTTCAACATCATAGATACGGTCGTCACAAATATTTACCACGATGTTCTTTGATTCAGGCTGTGTCACATTGGACGGTATGAAACCAAAAAGTCGTGTCATCTTTGATTAGTGAAGGTCAAAGTGTATTCGTATGTACAGAGAAGATGAAGATAGAGGTGATAATTTCATGAAGAACTATCGTAATGCGCTACAAGCTGCCCGCACGATCGTAACTGTAAACCACGAGCATGTAGGTTTCCACCACGTCTGCAACCACGGCGAATCACGACTGCGGGGTCAAATGACAAGTAAAAAAGACGAATTGCGCAAAATAAAGAGCGACCATGGTATAAAGTTGAATAGAAAATAGAGAATAAAGTCAGACTTCTACAAGAAGAAAGGAAGTCTAGTTTGCAACAACAAAATGTCAAAATAATCTTGAATAATAACGTCAAATATATGGTGGTCCTTGATATAGTAATTGCGGAAAAAATTTGTAATGGAAATAAAAAAGACTGATTCTTGACTGCCAATCGCTCGTGCTTGACACCGGCGTTAAGGAGGGTAGCTGCACCAAAAAACCAATTTTTTTTTGCGTGAAATGTTAGTAAAACATCTCAAGGATACGGTGGTGAAGTAAGTAATTAGCCGGTGAGCCATTGAAATCATTGAGTTTTCCCAGTTTGACGCTTTGAACGCATTTTCCTCAAAACTACATTTTTTTAGTTTAAGGGAAATATAACTTGGATAAACTTCCGAAAAGGGGAAATCGAATATCAATCTGAAATTCGGCATACACCTTTATTTTAATGTTATAAGACTTGCCTTAAAAGAATTTTTGACGTCTTGCAATATGTTCCGAGAAATCGAAATTTCGAAATTTTGTCACTTCAGCCCGCTGGGTATATCTTCATTTGAAATACGCTCCGACTAAAGGGTGTCTCAAAATAACCTGATATTTCAAATTGCGCGCCATTTTGTTTGTGGCGAACATAGAGTAGTAATCTTTGACAACTGGCATCAGGAACTATTGGGGTTTAGTCATGGAGAATTAGCCGATCGAGCAACGCATTGAAATTATAAAAATTCACTACGAAACAATGCAGTTATTGCAGACGAAGTTTCATGGTTGTTTTATCTCGCGCACGCGGCGATGTGAATTGGCCACCAAGATCGTGCGATTTTACGGCATTAGACTTCTTTGGGGTTTTCTGAAAGGAAAAGTGTATGCCAATGATCTACGAACCATTCCGGAGCATAAGGAAGCAATTGGACGAACCATTAATGAAATTAGTCCGCAATTATGCCAAAATGTTATTGAAAATTTCGTCAAAAGAGTGAACGTTTGCAAACAGGGACGAGGCAGCCATTTATCGGATATTGTATTTCACACATAACCTCCATGCTTGTACCTTATATCGAAATAAAAATATTCCTACTTTTCAAATAAATAAAACTTTTTATCAATGAATTATAATGTCAGGTCATTTTGAGACACCCTTTATATCTATAGCTAACAGGCTCAGTTCTAGCTATACTTATATATATGGTGTGTCTCAAAAGTCATGAAATATATTTTTTTGCCGCGTCCCGACCGGTCGCAACACGTTAGGGCCGTTCGAGTCAGGTGGGGGAGGCTTAGCAGCGCACCCTAGGCGCCACAGATGCTTGCAGTCTGCTGCAAGCATCTGTGGCGTCAGGATCGCTGATTTAGTGCACCACTGTTTCGAGATCACGTCATGACGGATACTTTCGAACAACGTTGGGCGATGAAGTTCTGCACAAAACTCGACAAAAAAGTTAGAGAAACTCATGAACTGCTTAAATGAGCCTACGAAGATTGCGGAAAAGGGTCATCCGCGTGCGAAAAGACATCGCCGGTTCCTGACTGCAACGTTACGACAATGCGCTCAGCCACGTGTCCCCCTGTGTCCGTGAGTTCCTATCGAAGCATAACGTGGCAACGTTGCCGCAGCCACCCTACAGTCCTGACCTCGCTCCGGCCGACTTCTTCTCGTTCCTCAAAGTCAAAGACGTACACAAAGGACGCCATTTTGACAGCATTGAGGCTATCCAAGCGGCTGTGACAACAGTTTTAAAGGAGATTCGTGTCGAGGCCTAGAGGGGGCGCGGGCGTATCGAGCATAGGAGAGTGGGTGGAAAAAATGTGTAGATGCTCATGAAGAGTACTTTGAAGAATATTAACCCCTTGTACAGATATTGTTAATAAATCTTTAAAAAAAATATATTTTATGACTTTTGGGACACACCGTATATGTTGTTGCGTTCTCCGTTTTGTGCGAATAGTGGGGTGCGTGAAACACTAGTGTGGACACGGGTCATATCGGATGTACGTGTGGATTAGTGGGGTGCGTGAAACACTAGTGTGGGCACGGCCACCGCGGATGTGCGTGTGGAATGTTGGGGTGCGTGAAATACTTCTACCGCCCAAACTTGACGAAGATCCACACAAAGCAGAGAGCGCGTTAACATATATAGGTATAGCCAGAGGGGAGCCCGTGAGCTATAGATTTAGTAGGAGCGCGGTAAAAAAATAACTTTCAAAAATCGATATCTCGAAAACTATGGCGCGTCGCCACAAATCCTTTTCAGGGAAATCTTATAGTATTGAAATGAAGGTGTATGCCAAATTTCAGATCGAAATTCGGTCTCCGCTTATCGGAAGTACACCCCATAACTTTAAAACGAGTTGACTGATCGTACTAAAATTGTACACACAACTCAATAACAATGTTACTTTGAACTTAAACCTACTTGTTTATGAAAATCACTTTTTAACAGTACCTTTTTTATTGCAAAAAAGAACGAAAATTATGTGTAAAAGTTGCATTTTTTTTTCTGAAGTGTCCCATTTTATTAATTTTCAACTTTTTAAATATTTCTTAGGTATAAGTTCAGCATTTACATGTTAAACTATTAAAAAATCGTGGCTCATATTTTTCAGATCAATATTGAAGTCGTTGGATTTCCTACAAACGGACAACTGCCGCCAAAGCCTTCCTCGAAGACCACGCCATAAATTTGTCATTTCACAATATTTTTGAGTGAAAAAAAATGATTTAAACAGTTTAATTATGTAATGAAGTGTACCTAAAGTTTCATAAATGTAAAACGTTTGGTTCCTTCAAAAAAATTATCGAAATTGGCTATTTCTTCTTAGTCCACATGTATTTCCCACCGTAAACAATCTAAAACATTAGTCTCCGAAATTTTAGACTTGCGAAAAAAAGCTTTCTTCCCATAGCACGACCCAGCAAGACATTCCACCGGGTCGTTTCCCGTACCACGGACCCATATCAGTGTGACCTGATGTTGTACACCCACGCGAGCAAGCCTGAACATGTTACACGCATACACAACCGCCTTCACTGCCATGAATTCAGTTAACGATCTCTCTTTAACTCCTTTAACCCTCCCGGGTCTGGACGATGATGGAGCATACCCTAAGCACGGCTCTCGGTTCCCCCGGTGAAATCTCGCGTTCAAGCTGCGTGGTATTTTTTAATTAATCCTGAAAATATTTTTTATAAAAATTCCAAGGGGTGCGATCTCATCTATCGTCGAAGCAACAAGGATAATCCCGGACGCGTCCCTCGTTCACTGGATGATATGTTTAGATTGATCACGTATGAGTGCGCGAGTATCAAGATGTGAGCATCTCGACAGAAATTGTTGGTACCTCTGCTGGGAGTCAGCGTTAAGGGATTATGACTTCAAAAAATCAATTTCTTTTAAATGGATTTCGAATTGTGGATAGAACTGTTCAAACAAGCGGAAGGCATCCTGTATATTGCCGGCATCACTGATTAGCTGTATGATTTTTTAAATGATTTTTCAGTAAAAAAACCTTGTTTGCAATGCTTGCCCCGAAAGTGCGATTTTCGATTGGTGTTTAGCGTGCGGAAAGTGGCTTATTTTTCAACGATGCTTACTTTCCCGCACTAGTGCGGGAATGTGAGACTTTCCCGCACTAGTGCGGAAAAAAATCTATTTATAGCTCACTTTACCGCATCGATTCACGAAAAAACGGTTTTTTCACGGTTGATAGTTTTTTGTTCTACGATTTTGGACCGATTGAACAAACTTGAATGTAGCGAAATTCATGTGATATGAAACGTCAACTTATCACAGTCGTATTTTCTGACAAGGAAATGATCTGAACTGATCTGATCTGATTCTGACCCGGAATGGATAAAGAAAATGAGTGCCCGAGAGCGTCTACACCGGTGGAACTCATTGAAGCGGCTATATCTGCCGAAAAGAAATTACTACCGAAGAAATCAAAGGACAAATATTTGAACACTTATGCAAAATTTATGGAATGGAGAGTGTCTAAAAAAACAACCTCATTTTTGGAAACAATTTTAATGGCGTATTTCGATGAGCTATCACAAAGTGTTAAACCATCGACTCTTTGGTCTCAATATCCAATGCTAAAAAGTACTTTGAATCTGCATCAAAACGTTGATATAAAAAATTATGCGAAACTTACGGCCTTTTTAAAAAGACAATCAACGGGATTTGCAAGCAAAAAATCAAAAGTTCTGTCATCCGAAGAAATTGAAAAATTCATAAATGAAGCCTCGGACATTAAATATTTGGCCGCGAAGGTAAAATTTGACATTTACACTCTTACATTTATAAATAGCTCAACGACAATGATAATTACAGGCTGCTCTGATTGTCGGCATAACGGGCGCGTGTAGAAGAGAAGAACTCTGTAACATCACTGTCAGTGATGTCGCGAATATCGACTCAACGACAATTCTTGTAACCCCTACCCAATACTAAAACGAACATCAAACGATCGTTCACAATCATCGGCGCATTTCACGACATTTTGAAAAAATACGTAGCGTTACGTCCAACAGACTCAAAATCTAACCGTTTCTTTTTAAATTATCAAAACGGAAAATGTACCCAACAACCGATTGGCATAAACAAATTTGGGAGTATGCCTAAAGAAATTGCGCAGTACTTGAATGTACCAGACCCTGAAAATTATACCGGCCATGCTTTTCGACGAACTTCAGCAACTTTACTTGCCAATGCTGGAGCGGATATTACAGCGTTGAAACGTCACGGGGGCTGGAAATCAAATCAGGTGGCTGAAGGTTACATAGAGGATTCAGTGGGCAACAAGGAACGAATTTGTGAGAAAATCATGCAATTCGTTAATGTAACAAAAACCAATGTTTCTGCGACTTCAACATCAATCCGATCAACGTCAAAAATTATCAGTTCCCAAAACCTTTGCGAAGTA
Source organism: Ophion ventricosus (assembly GCA_963932345.1). NCBI lineage: Eukaryota > Metazoa > Arthropoda > Insecta > Hymenoptera > Ichneumonidae > Ophion > Ophion ventricosus. Next base: position 7,916,500 of record OZ010711.1, on the reverse strand, counting down.
CATGTTAATGTACCGCAATTGAATAAATGCAGATTCTGGAGTGCTTCATGGAAATTCGGATCAAGCTTCGCAACAGTCTTCAAATACAAGAACCATGACCTTTAATATAAATAATTGTTCAAATCTTACATTTCATGTAAACGAAAAATAAACTTGACGCTGGTTATATGCGAGTTCTTATTTGAATATAATTGTTATTGGTTTTGTTGAATCTGAAATCCCACTTTCGAGACAGTCATTGCAAAAAATAATGTATGGGACGTGTGCGAAAAAAACCGAATTCCATCGCGCGTAAGTTGCCGAATTCGCCTCGACTTATGGTGCAATTCTCACTCGTACTCGTGTGGAATGCACCATAAGCCTTCGGCTCATGCGGCAACTTCACGCGCGATGGAATTCGTTGTTTCCCGCACTTGTAGCATAAATTACTATAAACGCGTTTTTCTCAAAACCACTTTTTTCTTGCTTCGTTGATTTTTTTCTCCGGAACTACTGAACCGACCCTTACGAAATGTTAACTACATATTCGTGACATGTATGGTTTTTTTTCTTAGGTACTTTTTTATTTTGATCTTAGGTACTTTTTTAACCGAAATATCACTCAAAAAATCTTACTTTTGGAGATTATTTTTTTCGACAGCCGCTATTTTGTTATTTTTTTCGTAAAAGGTAAATAATTCTAGTTCGGGCAGTAGCCACAACCATACTGAACTCAAATGTTTTTGGTTTTTGTTTTTCCGATAAATCTATTCAGAAACAACATCAACGAAGCTGACATCGCTTTTTTCAAGGGGTTATATGCGGATCCAGCTACCAGGGATAGATAAATAGTGTAAAATGATTTAAAAAAAATGTTCATACATTTCAAGAGTTATTTTATCAAGCCCAAAAAGATTTACATCAATATCTTTTATAGAAACCATACAAAAAATTCCCAAAAATACCTAATTTTTCAGCCGTCTAGAGTGGGATGATTCCAGAAAAAAAAAGTATTCGGTTGTATGAAATCGAAAGGCCAAATGAAAATGTAACTCGTACCGAGTCGGATTTACTCAGGCTTGCAAACTCCCGGAAAGCAAAGGGGGAGGCGGTCGCTAATGTTCGGTCTCTCTATTGGGGTTGCATCAATAGTCGAGATACCGCTGCTGACCGTTCTTGCTGACGTGCATAGGGCAGCAGTTGTAGCTACGGTAGTCAAGACGTGTACCGATTGGCGTTATAGTGTACAACGCGAAACAACGGGGTGAGCGCAGGACAGGCTACCGATGATTAATATAGCTGCGGCATGCGATCCAACTGAACGACCTTTCTCTCCGTCCCTCTGCCAACTACATACCCAGCAGTACTCTTTCTGAGGCTTCATACTATTACTGGTATACTATATCTGGACGTAGGTTGTTTCTTTCGTGTCATTCCACATTATCTTCGTTCTTCTGATTACAGCGCAAGACTCTTGTTCTTTCCTTAATTTGTGTCATTTATTGATAAGGTTCAGATAAAGTGGATGGCTCCATACGTACGAAGCTCATCATTGTAATGATTTTATAATTGAAATGTATATACATCATTTTCTTACGTTTATCTAGGACGTAAATTTAATTAATGTTGCATTGTAGGAGAAGTCCGGGTAAAGTCAATACCCCGGGCAAAGTGAATACTCGCCACCACTCGCAAATTATGCGTTTGCCGATCGCCACATTACTATAGCAACGTTCGTCCATCGTCACCCAGTATCTGGCAAATACTTTGGTGAGTGGCCGTGTCACGAGCCGTCCAGGAGACGACGATTTGTGTTTTTGCTTGAAAAATATTGATTCATCAAGGTAAGTATTTTACTAATGAAATTAAAGTTATTTATTTATCGTCCTTTGTTTTTTGGGTGGTTACGATGTATGTTTATGTAGCTTTTTACACTGTGTAGAAAGTGAGACCCAATGCAGTAGTTTTTATTTGAAACGGGATAACATCAGGAGTGACCACATAGGGCAAAGCGAATAGGGCAAAGTGAATATCGTATTAACTTTGCCTGGTGATCATAAAGAATTCCATTATATATAATAATCTGCATATTTCGTTTCAGATCGTTAATAAAAAAAAAGATGACGCAAAGTTCTTGAACTGCAGACGTCATGCAAATAGCAATAAATTTATGTAAAGCTGGAGAATCCATCAAAGGAACAGCCAAAACGTACGAGTCATCGTACGCTCCCATACACAGATCATTTTGTTAGTAACTTACGTTTCCAAAGATTTCTTTGTTGTTATCCACTTTAACGTTATGCCGTATCCACTTTACGCGGGGGCTCGGGCAAAGTGGATACTTTGATATTTTTTGTTATTTGATTTATAACATCTAATTAAACTAGAATTAAGGGAAAATTGCTAAAGCATTTCGAAAGTTGATTGAATAAAGATTAATCTCAGATAACTGTTTTAATTTTCTCTATTATACATTATCGGCAATAATCACAGAAAGCTTAAGGTGTTCACTTTGCCCGGACTTCCCCTATATTACGAATAAATCTATGGATCGCTTTGAATTGCGTTTGTTCGAGTCTCCGAAGGTGCAACTAAGTTACTTCAAACATACTGTTAATTACTGCATACCAGAATGAGAAATTAGATCTGTGGATGGGTCTTTTAAAATGCAGAGCTTAAGCGATAATCATACTGCTGAGAACAGATAATATGAAGACGAAATTAATCCTGCTCTACGCGTACGTCACGATTGGAAAGTAGACCTAAACACCTGTGTTCGGTACAGATACGGTATTCCGTATTAAGGTATTCCTTTAACGAACCGAAATATTTAACGATTAACTGATTTGCGTCTGCAATAAAAGAGTTTCGAGCGGTCCAGTTGAGTCAAATCATGGTTTAAGAGTTTTTTTTCAACCTCAAAAAAATAAATTCATACGAGGTATGGATTTATTCACTAGATGCTAAGTTTCCATCAAATATATAATTAAAGGGCAAGATTATCCATTTTTATACTTTTATTACGTGAAAAAGAAATCTTTTATTAGATTAAAAGGATTTAAAATATTAAAAGATTAGAAAGCCGAAGATTAGAAGACCGTATAAAAAGAAATATAGTTTCATCAACTATCGTATAGCTGTTACCGGATTGGTCGCAACCTGTTGAGGTAAGTCACAAAATACATAGCAATTTAATTACTTCAAAAAGCTTGTATTACCCCCTATCAAATCTCTGCTTAATCTCTCTTTTTATAAAAAAAATCAATGTGATATTAAACCGGTTTGCATACGTACGATATATAAGCTGTAATTACCGTGATGTGTTATAGCCGTAATGAATACGGCAAAACAAAAGGTTCGTGTTAAAGTGCAGGATTCACACAACAGTCTGCGCTCCCGAAACATCAAGCCAGAACTCGGGTAGGCTCTCTCGTATCGTAAACCCGCAGCCCGAGTTCCACTTTACCGGTTGAAATAAAATGTCCAGCCATTAAACTTCCCGAGTCTTGAGCTACGTATGTGTTTTTGTAGATAGTCGCGAGAATTCACGTTTATAGCAAATCGCTTTTAGCAAGTATCTTAATGACGACTTCTTGCTAAACGACTAGATACATATAAGTATAGAAATTATCATGTAAAACGTGTGCGTGAATACCTATACGTATTCATACTATATACATTTTTGGAAATGAATAAATGAATATATAATATTGCTTCTTATGTAACGTCTCTGAGCTATTATATACCATTATATATACCATCTTCGTCTTTTTCGTTGACCGCTAACAAAAACGCGCTCTTACTTTACGTTACGGAGCCCTTGTTGTACAGACCCCGGAAAAAATTATGAAAATATGGTATTGAAGTTTGCATCGTTGGAGTGCAACGAAAACCCATTATTCTTTCATTTCTTTATTTTTATTACTATATAAACTCTTCTTTTGCAGTTTTAAATTATCAATCCCTAATAAGGATCTTAAAAAATATTTCATTAATATCTGTAGCCAAATAAGCAAAAAAAAATTAAACAATACGAAAAGGAAGAAAAAATCGTTGAATTCAAACGATGCAAACTTCAATACCATATGAAAATGCCGTTTTTCCATATTCAACTAATTGTTCGCCCTCAAATAAAGCGGATGCGAGCACTTCTCTGGCATGGTCACTACTCAACCATACAAAGACTCATCCTGTAACATGTTATTTTTTATTCTGACACAGGCAAGAAGCAATGTTCATATTGGACAAGTAATCCTGGATGAAAGCATTGAAATAGTAGTGAAATAATTAGCAAAACATGTGAATATGAATAAAAATGTATTATTTTATGGCAGACATACAGAAGTGGAAAATGAAATATAATACGCTTCTTCGCAAATGCCTTCGAAGCCTTCAGAGATAGTTAACCTCTCATAACTTAATTTTTAATAAATAAAAAAAACATGTATTATTTAGATTTTGAAATTTTTTATCAGGGGCCCAGTTATAAACCAATAAAGCGAGTGTGATAGTCATGTTACATTGTGTTGTAACATTTCTTAATGATGTATGGAATGCCTTGAAGCAGTTGTTTGGCTCGTGGTAGCCCAAACAAACCCGAACAAACACGTAGTTTTTGTCGTTTTTATATTTTTTCGACTTTCGCAAACTTTACAAACTTTGCATTTTGCAATCTTGCGACAAGTGAACTTTGAACAAATTTTGATTCAACTAATGCCATCTAATTTGCATAAATTGCACTAAAAACCATAGAACGGTATGTAGCCGTCGTTTGACATTGATTTAAAAATGGTTTAAATGTCAATATGGGATCTTGTGAGGACGTAGATGGTTTGTTACAGAAGTGTCACACGGTGATATAAAGGGGTAGGGACGGGGAAAGAAAAATAACTTGTCAACATTTTGTTGCAATACAAATGTTGTTAGAAATACGAAATTAGCTGAATTACACAAAATTTGAGCCATTGGCGCGTCTATATCAGCAAGAAATTTGAGTGGTTTTAACCCCTTAACTGCGAGATATCGAACAACAAAAAAACACGTATCCGTTTTGTTCTGATCCTCTACACACGTGCAAAAGTACATCTGATTGTAAGAAAAACCTTCAAAGATATGCGGAAAAAATATAAATCTTTGCAATCAACAATATTCAATTTTTTTCAATTCCGATTGCAATCGACCGTCTCCACAAGACGACGTGCTTCACTAGCTCAAAGTGCTCGACTTGACGATTTTATTACGAAAAAACTGAACGGTCAATATATCTCAAATGTTTCCAAAGGATGCATAACCTATTCGTCAACATCATATAAAAATTTCCGGCCCGAATGTTGTTTTTTTTCTTAATGATCGTACCTCCGTAAGTAAACCGGTTGCCAAATAAACTGCAATCTCTACGATTTTTAGACCAGAATGCAAGTGCTTCGGCGTAAGACGCCAATCGGTCGAATTAAAACTTTCTCTCGCATTTTGCGTGTGGCCACCCGAACACCTCTCCAATGAATAATGTTTAGATAAGTCTTCGTAAATTGGCAGAATATGCGGTTGCACGTCGAGGTACAGTGATGCAGGGTAGTGTAATAGTCCTGGATTGGCTACTACAGCTTCTACCTTTGACGGGCTGTAACGTTTGAAGTTTTTCGAATTTAGCTTTGAAACGTTGGGAAACTATTCTGCATATATAGTTATATCGTTTAAAAAAATCGTTTTCTTGATCCTTGTAAATGTATATCTCGCCTCAAGTTGGATCGATACCATAGTGTATCGATGTATGCAGTCCTAGAAAATCTGCTCAACGTCGATGAATGGTCCATTGAAAGAGGATTAAAGTTTCCGACGCTTAATTCTCTGAAGCTCGTACATCTCAGTTCACCGTACACATTTTCACGTATGGCATTATACACGAAGAAAGAGATAACGAAACATTTAAATCCGCTCGTACGGTGTAATTCGACGTGAAACACCTTGCATCTACGGCAATCTACCATTTACGGAGCGTGAATTGATTCGGAAAAGAGAGAAAGAATATTGTTGGCAGTAAAAGTATTTTAGGGTGTACGTAGCGAGAGCCAGGGCCGTTTTACGGCATCGTCATCGGCGCCAGACGCATAGAACAGAGTCGTCCGTGCGAATGGTTCGAAAAACGAGGGAGATGAAAACCGACGTGTAGCAAAGAGGACAGAAAAGTGAGAATTTATGCTGCGCGTACAAGGGAGATGGAAAGACAGCGAGAGAGCGAGAGGGAGAAGGGGTGAGCGCGAGAGAGTGTAGAGTAGGATGCTCTTTATGAGTTTTCGCGATAAGGTCGTAAGCGCGGGTGAGAATAATTGCACTAAGGTTGAAAACATATCGCGTCCCTCACTCACGCTCTTGTCCTCTCATGCGCAGCTGCACACACACACACACACATGCATACACAGAGACATTCACATGGATCGCTATAACGTAACGCACTCCAGCACCATGAAGCGGATTCTTTTAGATCCAATTAAAAGAGGCACCGTCGCAGCTCTATGAACGCCCGAAGACGGTCTTCCCCAAGCCCGGCAATGTAAGAGGGCTTAGCGTGTTGGGAAGAGAAAATAAATTCTAAACGGGTATATTCTGCCTCATCACAGGCGTTGCTCGTTCATCGTGTGAAAACGTGACGAGAGCTCTTTTCATAGCTGCCGTACCCCGTCTATATCTCGCACGAAAAAAAAATAATTCAAGATTAAGCCTCCGATAGTCCTGTGTACGTGATAAAGGCAAAGGGCCATAGTGCGTATGATTTTATGCACGAATTGTGGATCGTCTTTTTTTTTTCGAAGTATCAAAGTATATTCAACTCAAGTTGGCAGAGTGAATTAGCAAGAATGAGAGCTACACATTTGAACAACCTTGCGTCTCCTTGAGTTAATGAGCTACAGTTGGATAACGTATCCATGTATGCATTGCAAAGCCTTGTGTATTGATTGTTACATGTAAGGTGTATAATTTTAGGATTGACACGTTTAAATGTAATACACAACTAAAAACAACGATGTTACGTGTGTTATAGAAAATTCAACCACATTTTACGTGTTTTTTCAAATACTTGAACCGCATTACATTTTAACACGTTATTGCTGTCTCATTAAAAACATGCAACACGTGTAAATGCACACATTTACACGTCTAGATATCAAATGTGTCTTAAGATAGTAATCTCGCCAAGGCGTTTTTCTATAGATTTTTATTTTTATTTTGAGGACCCATTTAGGACACTATTAAATGATTACCTGCAAAAAGAATTCATCGTTCCGTTTCCGAGATATTGGCAATCAAAGATTTCACAGTTTAACACGCGTTCTCGTGGGGAGCAGTGGGAAATTTCACATTTCACGCAATAACTTCGAAACTTTTCTACAGTTTTTTTTCTTAATTCTTAATTACAAAGGAACATATGACGAAGTGGGTAAAAAAAATCATGAATTTTGACCGCCTCGTTTCAGAGATGTAGCGATTTAAGCTGGAGGCGGCTGGAGCAGACTAGAACTAGATTACAGTAGTGTGTGCATATCCGTATACGCAGAGTATCTACGTATTAGTAGCCGGAATGGATAGTCTGATACAAAGGTGAGGGTTAGGTTAACATTATATTAGGCGTTTTCACCATTACTTTATAAGTTTTTACATCCCGATAAGATGTACAACCTACATTGTAAGAATATTTCCCAATATTTCGAAGCTTTCATCGATTGAGCGGAGAATAAACTTTTCAACGTGACTGTGGCGAGACTACTACCTTAAACACTGCATCTATGTGTGTTAACGTAAAGTTGAGCACATTTTATGCGTGTCATGACACGTCAATTTTAAGATGCTTAATACCTATTTAATCGAGCAGGGCTTGGTAATTTGAATATGACGATTAAAAATACATTAACGTGTTACCATCTTTCTCTTATCCCCTCCTCCCTATTTCATGGATAAAACCCTTCGCAGTACGTGTCTTACTATCTTTTATATACAGGGTAGATCAATAACTATTAGCACCTTGGATATCTTTGAAACTATAAGGTTCACCGAAATATTTGCTGAAATGAAATTGCACAGTACGAAAGGGGCCATCCGATAACGATAATAATTTTTTTGCAGGTGGAGGTACTTCGGACATTTGAAGGTCAACTCCATTTTTTAAAATGGATCGGTATGTTTTTTTTTCTGTATCATGAAAGCGGAGCTTAAAACGAGTTCAACGACCTATAACATAAGGTCATTGAAGGTCATAGAAAGTACAGAAAGGCGATAATATCTACAGTTTCGGTAGTAAATAAAATTACTACGTTTATAGTAAGTGTTCAAACTGACGACCATCAGTATCAATGCAACATTGGATTCTTTTTTCGATTGATTGACTTGCAAGTTTTACAGCGTCAGAACTTATTGATGCACAGGCTGTAATGATTCTTTGTTGCATGTCGTCAAGTGTAGTTGGTACTTCTTTGTACACTTTATCTTTCAATGTTCCCCATAGAAAGAATTCTAAAGGTGTTAGGTCTGGGGAACGAGCTGGCCACGATATTGGATCACCGCGTCCAATCCAACGATTTCGAAATTTTTCGTCGAGTTGCCTTCGTGCAATCAATGAATAATGTACTGGACATACTATGCTGGACTTACTATAAAAAGTAGTAATTTTATTTACTACCGAAACTGTAAGTATTATCGCCTTTCTGTACTTTCTATGACCTTCAATGACCTTATGTTATAGGTCGTTGAACTCGTTTTAAGCTCCTCTTTCATGATACAGAAAAAAAAACATACCGATCCATTTAAAAAAATGGAGTTGACCTTCAAATGTCCGAAGTACCTCCACCTGCAAAAAAACTATTATCGCTATCGGATGGCCCCTTTCGTACTGTGCAATTTCATTTCAGCAAATATTTCTGTGAACCTTATAGTTTCGAAGATATCCAAAGTGCTAATAGTTATTGATCCACCCTGTATATATATATATATATATATATATATATATATATATATATATATATATATTAGGACTTGGAATTAATTCGTAGCCTTTTTTTAATGAAAAAAAAAATATTTATTTTAAATGAAAATAAAAAAATACATTAATGAAAGTATTGCCCATCGCTTTCTACTGCTTTTGACCATCTTTCGGGCAGGGTACGAATACCGTGTCGGAAGAACGCCTCGTCTTTAGATGCAATCCACGAACCGACCCATTCTTGACAATCTTCGTAAGAAGTGAACTTCTGCTCAGACAGGCTATGAGCCATCGAACGAAATAAATGGTAATCAGAAGGACCGATATCTGGAGAATACGGCGGGTGGGGTAGGACTTCCCATTTAAGTGTTTCCAGATATGTTTGTACCGGTTTTGCGACGTGCGGACGAGCATTGTCGTGCAGCAAAATGACTTTGTCGTGTCTTTCGTAGTATTCCGGCCGTTTTTCTTTCAATGCACGGCTCGAGCGCATCAATTGCGGTCAGTAGCGATCCCCAGTTATGGTTTCATTTGGTTTCAGCAGTTCATAATAAATCACACCCCTCTGATCCCACCAAATACCGAGCAGGAGCTTAGACCCATGGATATTTGGCTTTGCCACTGATGTTGATGGTTGGGACACGTTTGCTCAGCTAGAGCATGTTCACCACACACTTCCACTAAAATACGATGACCTTCAGCAGCACTTTTGTTTATTTTAAAGTAATGAAGTAAAACCATACATGCTTATATCAATCGACTCAGAATTACACCCCCAACCCCCCATTTCAGGGATGACATTCCGTCCTGGGACACCCTGTATACTCAAAATTCTACATCAATGATTTTTTATTATAATTCGTATAAAAGAAAACATTACATTTTTTTCAAATATAATCTATATTATATATATATATATACACATATATAAATATATATATATAATATAGGTTATATTTGAAAAAAAAGTAATGTTTTCTTTTATACGAATTATAATAAAAAATCATTGATGTAGAATTTTGAGTTGACTAATTCATTTTATTTTGGATTTATGAGATTATCTATGTACTTAGTATACGGGCTGTGGTACCTTGAACCAACACGCATGCAGTGTATAAAAAATAATGAAATAACACACCAAATATGCATGTAAATAATACACGCATGTGTGTAATAAACGCATGAAGCGAATCCCGAAATTACTCACTTGGAAATGTGCAAAAAGTGACCACAGGGTAACAACACATGTAGCTGTGTTGAAACAACACACTTCGATGTGCAGTGTGGAAAAAATAATCCCCGTGTTATAATACGCCGCATGCCATGAGTATGCAGCAGAAAATATCGTGTGGCCGATCTGATGACTCAATTTTTCGGGGTGTGTACTGCAGAGGAAACAACAATTTTCCAGTAGATTGGACAACAGGTGTGGGGTACGCAGGAAAGCATGGCGCGCTGTGAACGCTACCCCATGTCGCATATTGTGTGTACGTGTGTGTGTATCTTTACAGATAGGTGGGGAAGGAACGAGGTTGCTGAGGTTGCAGCGTAGTAGCAACCGAAACGCAAAGGGATGGTACATTCTCGGGTCAAGAAACCGAGGGTCTGTAAATCCGCTTATACCCCGGAGGGAGAGATTGTGCGAGGGACAAAGAAAAAGACCGAGGTAGTGAAGACTGGAAGACGAAGAGCGAGAGAACACTGGATATGAAGCTGGGTGGTGGCTGCAGGCAACGAACCTAAACACGGGCTGCCCTGATCGAGCCTGTATATGGATTTGCCGTGGGATTCAACATTTCAACGAGAAAGGTCCTTCAGGTAGGATTTCATTTGGCCCCAGGGGGCCATAGAAGCAAGAATTCTCCGGAAGAAAGTGCTCGATCGTATAGCACTGAGGCAACGTCTCCGGAGTAGCTAGGAAAAATATAGCCGGCAGAGGAAAAAAAATATTTCCGTGCAAACGTATTGAATATATCGAGGTTCACGTCACCACTTCAGCCTTCGTATTCCTTGACGGAATTTTTTATTGACATTTAAAATAAACTATTTCTGACGAAAAATTGAACGAAGAATATGAAGTTGGACGTTAGTGATCCAGATCAAGCTGTTTTTCTAGCCAATAATTCTCGTGGGTATCTTTATTAGTTATGTTTAATAATTAAAAAAGCTGCTTATAAACGAGAGTTTTTTTCACCATAAATCTGTGTGGACAACACTCTTGTTACGCACTTTCTTGCTCCACCGAACATTTCTTGAGGTTTTTTTTAAAATTCTATACATGAAATCGATAGCACAGATTTTTGTTATAATGTCCAATTCGATGTTTTGAAACACATGAGACAGTATTTTCTAGAGCACTATTTTGCAGATGATTTTTAGGCTGGAATAACTGTTAAACTGTTCCAGTTTTCTGTCTAAAACTCTTTACACATGTTTTTTAATTCTTCGAGAATATGTGAAAATAAAAATTGATAATTTATTATCATGTACTTTTGTATGTTTGTTAACATTGTTTGTTTACGGTGTGCGAAATACGACCCTAGTTGCTGAGCAGTGTTGGGACGTTGTATGAATGTGAAAAAAAAAACCAAACATATTTTTAAATTATATGAGTGTTGTGATGTTTGGTACCAGATTCAGCGAATAGATTTTTCACATAATAGCCGTTTGCTAAACTCTGATTATTAATTTTCCTTATTTCCCTGAGCATTCCACGAGTTATATGAAAAAAAAGTGTTTCGACTCACTTCTGCTACTAACGTAAAAAAACAGTTTATACTGCGTTCAACAAGAGAACGACACGCTCCCTAACCTAAATTCGTCCGGTTCGGTAAGATCCCGCCTAACGCGCCGCCCTCTTTACCCTCTCCACGTTGTTAATATGGTACAAGACCACTGCTAGCATATGGTATCCGCCTTATTGTCCCTCTCCACAAGGGGCGCTAGTAAGCACCCGCCTTCCCCCCACTCCGCTCGCGCAGCGTCTGCATTCGACGCATACGACGCGTTTTGATTGATGGATACGTCTGTGCGCCCGATGGCTTTTTTCCCCAGGGACTATTCCAAAGATCTATGTCATCATTTAAATAAAAATCTTCAACACCGTTGAGTAATTAAAAGTTTATATGTTTCTAATAATTTTGATATTTAGTATTGTTTACTGAAAAAATATTTATTCGCATAGACGAAATGGGTTTATTTAGATTTTTTTTTATCGTTTTAACCAGCAAATTCCTAGAGTAGTACGCTTTATGGCCGATGTGTGGCGCAGGGTCCGAAGCTGCTCCGGCTAGCCATTAGTTGACTTGAGGTTGGTACCGATGCGGTTCCCCTGTGTATGAGCATAGGGATCCCCTCCACCCTGTTCATCCCACAAAGTTCGAGCCGAACTGCCTTAATATTTTTGAAGTTAAACACTTGGATATTTGGAAAAATCGGTTCCCCGAAAATATGAACGGTTGATTGCACACTGAATATCGGTATACTCAATCTTGTTGGGCATCGAATCCTCCACAAACTTGGTATGCAGCTTTGTCCCTAGGATGGATAGTTTAACCTACTATTGATCTTAAGGTAGTAGTCTCGCCAATGTGTTTTTCTATAGATTTTTTTTTTAATTTTGAGGTCTTATTCGGGACACTATTAAATGATTACCTGCAAAGTTTCAAAAGGATTCACCGTTCCGTTTTCGAGATATTGGCAATCAAATATTTCATGGTTTTACACGTGTTCTTATGGGGAGCAGTGGAAAATTTCACATTTCACGCAATAACTTTGAAACTTTTCTACAGATTTTTCTTTAAAAATTCTCAATTACAGAGGAACATATGATGAAGTGGGTAAAAAAAGTCTTGAATTTTGACCGTCTAGTTTCAGAGATATAGCGATTTAAATTAAGCAATGTCTAGCGAGGCTAGCGTCTCGAAGCGACTGGAGCAGACTAGAACTAGATTACAGTAGTGTCTGCATATCCGTATACGCAGAGTATCTACGTATTAGTAGTCGGAATGGATAGTCTGATACGAAAGTGAGAGTTTGGTAAACATTATATTAGGCGTTTTCATCATTATTTTATAAGTTTTTACATCCCGATAAGATGTACAACCTACCTTATAAGGATATTACGCAATATTCCGAAGCTTTCATCGATTGAGCAGAGAATAAACTTTTCAACGTGACTGTGGCCAGACTGCTACCTTAAACTATCGATCCTATGAAAAAAATGTAGCGCATCACATTTGTAGACCGTGTTACACGCTATAAGATTGATAATACCAAATTTCGACATGTCATCAACTGTTTCACAGATATTTACCAAAAACTACATTTCAAAATGGCGGCCGAACAACCCTCGTCATCCCCAACTTGGGTTTACGCTCTGAGAGAAAATTCCGAAAGGAGAGCGACGCCCCGTTGCTTTGCTATTGTTTCGAGCACCGGCAGCCTGAACAGAGCAGAAACTAGGGACAAAACAAAACGCACGCAGAAGATGCATTTACGCGGTGTCAAGATGCTCTGTGGGTTCAGTATGATGTATTTACTTTATATAGGTATCATCCATATGCGTTTATCATAGGCATGGCCGTCATAACCGCTTAGCGGGACAGTTTGATTGCTGTCATCGTTTTGTGGCTCTTCCTTTTCCTCTTCCTCCCCATTTCCATGGTTCTTTTCTGTTTTATGAATCCCATACACATTTCTCCGCCATATTTCTTCCCTTTTTTCTATTTAATCGGACACGTTCTTATTTTCCCGGCGGCAATAAAGAAAACATAAATTACGAAGTCTCAAGCTCGTGCGTCGTTTGAACAGCATATTTAGAAATGAACGCGGTATGCGGCGAGTATCCATACGGTACACACTTAAGGCAGAACACCACTGTGACCCCCTGTTTTTTGCCATTTTTCAAGAATTTTTTTTTGTGGGAAAAAAAGAGATATTCGAAAATTTTTTTTTTGTTTTCTTCGTTGTTTATTGAAGATACATAAAAAAAAAATTTCAAATTTTTCACGCCCCATGGTGACGCTGGGGAAGCTCCCGCGTCAGGTACTGTTGCCTCTGCAGTGGTTCGCGGCACGCAGCAGAACTCTCTTCAAAGTCGATCTGAAAAAAAATACCGAGTGTTTTCGTTAATAATATGATATTTTGAAGAGAAGTACATAGAGATTTGAAAAAATATTGATTTTTTAAAAATAGGCACGCTTTTGAAATTAAAGGACGATTTTCGAGCAAAATTTCTCGTCGAAAATAGGCTATAACTTTTTTTATTATTGAGATATCGAAAAAATCCTATGTACTTCTTTAGATAATCTAGTTTTATTGTTGCAGTCCAAATTTGAAGTCGATCGGATAAAAATTGCTCGAGTTCTGCTGCGTGCCGCACTCAAAAAAGTGGTTTTGAGAAAAACGCCTTCAAAGTTTTGGGTTTGTTAATTTATGCGATAAATTGGAAAAAAAACCTGTTACCTTTAATCAGCGATGCCGGCACCATATAGCTAGCCTTCAAGAAGCAAATGATTGTCCCTAGCATCTTTTCTCGAACTTGTAGAGGCTCTTCTTGCCTCTTTTGCAGCGTCTGTGAGCGAGCGCTCCGCCAGCTCGATCCGCGCTGCGTCGGTTTCAACGCAAAAATTGAAACAATTTGGGCCGATAGTTATCCCCAACGTCTCCGAAACTTTCATGAGGCTTCTCAGGCCATCATTGAATAATAATACCGCGATATCAGCTGCAATATCGACGATTTTTTTGCTCCCGGACTGACACTTGGGGGCTATTGCCCAAACTGATTTGTTGTAGCTTTCGTTGTTGTTTTGCGTGAAGCCGCCCAAACAACGCTGCAGCAAATCGTCTCTGCTCAAATTTTCGAAGACTGGCGTAATTGCCTCCAATACTTCCTCAGGAAGAGGCGGCTGCGCGGGACCCCGAGCGTCACGGAGCGCTGCACCGCTCCACAAAATATTCAATATCTCCGAAAATAATTATTTTTTCCACCTGGGTCCAACGGCATCTTAATCTTAAATGTATTTTAGATTTTTCTAGATGGTTTTCAAAAAATCGATTTTTTGAAGCCGTCACAGTGGTGTTGTCCCTTAACCAATATAAATGCGATTTAACTTAACCAATATAACCGCGCATGCACGCTACCCACACGCACACAAATTTTCGATTTCTTCTATTATTAAGTTTTGATAGTTAAATTGTTTTTTCTTTTATTTTACCGGAATCCTTTGTTCAGTTTCTAATCTGGCTTCAGAAAAAAATATAATTAATTTCTAAAAAAAAGTATCTTATTTTTTATAAAGACGTTCTTTAAGAGACCGCCATCATTATTTGTTTAATTCTTCTTATGAGAATGATAAGACCAAACCCAGAGTGGAGTGATTTTTTCTTGAAGAGATACAACCATTTGAAATTTGAGACTAATAAAAATTTGATCGAAGCAAGTAACAAAATATCTTTTTATGCAACATCTGCCGTGAAAGTTCGTTTTGTGAATTATTTCTTTGCCCCGGTCCCACGACTCGAGTTAATCCGAGTTTAAAGGGTTACGGGGGTTTAAAAATTTGAAAAAAAATCCATTTTTTATTTTATTATCTAATGGTACAATATGTCTAGAATATTCTCTCAAAGTTTTAAGTCAATCGGAGTAAAAGTCTAGGAGAGAGCGAGAGCCTTTGGGAATTCCCCCCGTTGGAAAAGACCGGCCGGGAGCGACGCAGGTATACGCATTTTTCTCAAAGCACTATTTTTGAAGTCGGTGGGTACAATTTCTCAAAAACTAATGCACCGATCTTATTGAAATTTTACACACTTCTTCAAAATAGCATTGACTAGTGATTGAACGAAGGTTTTTTTTCGATTACCCAAACAAACCCGAACAAACACGTTGTTTTGTCGTTTTTGTATTTGTTTTCGCAAACTCTACACACACTCGAATTTTGCAATTTCGCAACAAGTGAACTTCGAACAAATTTTGTGACGAATCTGTCATCGCAAATCGTCCGCCATCTTGAATCTCTCATTCTCACCAACCTAACAGCGTCGACTAATGCGCTCATAGCGCCAACGACAAAAAACTCTAAGTTCCCTGTCTACAAAAGCCTGACTCGGGGTTCCGAGGCTAGATAAAATATGTTTAGTAGTTGGTAAGCCTGGCAACCGCGTAGCGAAACCAAAAAACGTGTTAATTATCATAAAAGTAATATACAGCCATGCTCAAAAGTATTATGCACACCGTAAGTGTCCTATCTGGGCAAAAACCTGAATATCTCGGCGAAAAAAAATCGTAAGCCAATTTACCAAACGGGGTTTTAAAGCCGACGAAGCCGGCTTCATTTTGCTCTTTTATTTTCATTTTTGCGATTTTTTTTTGTACCCGGTACGTCATTTTGAACATGTCAGTTTTTCACGATTTTCACACTATTGAAAATTGCGTGCTGGACTTTAAAAAAAAATAATCTCACTATTTAGTGATAAGATTTTTGAAAAGGACACCGTTAGCTTTAGTTTCGTTTTTTAAAGAAGTTTTTTCGATTGTTTTTCGCAAAGTTTTCTAGTCTTTTCTTGAAAAAAAAACGGCAGTTTTCCGAAAAGCCGGTATCGTGCGCCGTGATTTGAAAACTTGGAGGTTTGGAATATTTAGTCGAAGGAGTAAAAAGTTGTCTTTTGTCATTTTGGAGTCACTTTTTATTAAAGATTTTTGTTTCAATTTCTTTTGTATCGCTCTTTTTGGTTGATAGCCGACGATTTGTCTCATTAATTTATTGTCGTTACTTAGAAACAACGATGTTTTAATGAAAATATCAACAGGAGAAAAGGTACATGATTGAATTTGTACGTTGTACGAATCAGATGGTAGTCGATACGAATCAAATCGTCAACGATCAACCAAAAATAGCGGTAAAAAGAAATTTTGGAAAAAAAGTTTAGTGACTCCAAAATAACAAAATACAACTTTTTACTCTTAAGACTAAATATTCCAAACCTCATAGTTTTGAAGTTACGCCGCTATCGGCTTTTCGCAAAGCTATCGTTTTTCAAACAAAAACTTGATAACTCTGCTGAAAATAATCGCAAAAACTTAAAAAAAAAAACGAAACTACAGCTAACGGTGAGATTATTTATTTTCAAAGTCTAGCACGCGGTTTTGCAAAGTGCGAGAATCGTGAAAAACTGACATGTTCAAAATGACGTACCAGGTACGAAAAAAAATCGCAAAAATAGAAATAAAAAGACAAAATGAAGATGGTTTTGGCGCTTTAAGACCCCATTTGGTAAATTGGCTTACGTTTATTTTTCGCCGTGATATTCAATTTTTTGTCCGGATAGAAAACTTACAGGGTGCCTAATACTTTTGAGCCCAGCTGTACGTTGAATAAATAACCGCTGTTAAAGAAATATCGTGTACACTTGGGGCAATAACACTTGAGTAATCCGTGAAACCCATTCAAAAGTTCCACAATTTTGATCCAACTAACGCCATCTAGTTTGCACGAATTGCACTGAAAAAACGATAGAACGGTTTGTAGATGTCGTGTGACATTGATTTAATAAAGGAATAAATGTCAATACGGGATTTGATATATACCATTTAAAAATAAATGTTTAAAAAAATGTTCAGGTCTCCGAAATGAAACTTATCCGTTACATACCCGATATACAATCAAGTTCCTATAACATCCACCCCAAGCTACCTTTGTTCGTCCCTGCGATGGCTTTCCTCTATAAAATATACGTCCATAGCTACCTTTATTTTTCCCTCTGGGAGATAGCATACTCTTCCTATGCCATCAATGCCAGAAGTTAATACGTAAATTGCGTGACCGCGAAGGAATAAACAGATTGTATGTGCCCTTTAGAACTTAACATTGAGGGAAGAGGCGATGCACACCTGTATAGACGTCGTCGTTGCCATAGCTAAAACAGCGGGTCACTCTTCGTATTGCTGGAAAGAACGTTACGAACGTATACCCAAGAAGAAATGAGCAATGAGAGAAAAAGAAAAGTTTCGTCTGCGTTCTCGACGTTGATTTATGATAAATATAATACTTGCGTACTAAACCTGCGCGAATATCAGTGGTGATCGTAGTATTCCCCTAGTTGTAAACTTTAGGTCGCACAAGTTTTTAGTGCACACATTCATGCAGACCCGCTACTTCAACCATTCGTGGCCACACGTCCAAATTCAATCGCCAGTCAGTTTTCAAAAAAATATTGTGACCAAACTATCCGTCCGAAGTGGTTCAAAAAATTACGGAACATGCTTTAAACTTTATAGATGATGTACGAAAAATTTATTTATAAGAAATAAAATGGCGACATATTAAAAAGAATTTATAAAGAGGTGAAAACGCAAAAAAAAAGAGACTATTTCGCTCAAAAAATCATAGTTCCGTGAATTTTCAACATTTTTACCTAAAATTTGGACGTGATACTCCTTAGATATGCTACTTTTGGGAAAAACATAGTAGCATAGTGGGCGTTCCAAAAAAAAAAGAAATGTATTCGGACATGTGAAGAGGGTAAATTTGATGGTATGAGGATACTTCAAACTCCAGGTAAGATAGTGAATACAATGAATACTTACGCCAAAAATTAATCGAAGGGTTGATCGTGACCATGAAGAGTTAATCGTTCAACATTTCTTTGTTCAGCACAAAGTAGCCGAATCCGCAACTCCATATGACGAGAAAGAAGAAATGTGTTTATTTAAGGGAATCAAGGACGCGAGTCTGTAACGTAAATGGTCAAATAGATCTGAAGAAACGTTGCAGCTGTTTTTCTGTAACAGATCAGATGTTGCCTTATGCGAGAACGAAACCGGCGGGAGAAAGCCAGAGACGGTAGAATAAAGGGAGAAAAAGGGACATTGGAAGGAATGGAAAAAAATGAAGGCGAAGAGACGAGATGTCGTCGGAGGTTACGGACTGACGGCGCTTTTTACTTTTTCGACACTGCACACATCCCCGGCGACCTCGTTCATGCTTTGTTATTTTTTCACTGCCTCTCTCTCTCTCTCTCTCTCTCTCTCTCTCTCTCTCTCTTCTTTCTGTTAGGCGAGCCACTTATTTTTGAAAAGACGATGTTCGGAAAATCGATGTTCTGGCTATACGATTGCCTTCTATTGAGTCGTTGCCGTGCTCCCATGTTACCAATTGTATGTGAATGAAAAATATGGATGCACATGATCCAAGGAGTATATGGAAAATTAAGGGAGACGATTATTCACGATAAAAATACATATACCCACCCATACGATTTTGAAGTTTGCATCATTGGAATGCATCGGAAATTCTTATTTTTTCATTGCTTTATTTTTATTATTTAGAATCTTTTTTTTTTCTGCACCTTTGTTTATAATTTTTTCATTTTAGGCACTTTCATATCGTGAATGTGCCGAAAAAAATATTTTCAGTACGTTCTAACGATCCAACCTTCAATATCATACATCCATGCATATATATAAATTGAATATTCTCAAGCGCCGAACACGATGTTTTTAATATTCCTTTTTCATGTAAAGCGTGTCTCAAAATGGGCTAACATTTTAAATTGCGCGTTTAGTCATGGAGAATTACACGATCGAGCAACGCATAGAGATTGTGAAAATGCAATATGAAACAATGCAGTTATTGCGGACGAAGTTTCATGGTCGTGTTATCTCGCGCCGCGGCGATGTGAATTGGCCACCAAAAGATCGTGCGATTTGACGCCATTGGACTTCTTTCTTTGGGGTTTTCTGAAAGGAAAAGTGTTTGCCAATGATGGACAGACTATTCCGGAGCTCAAGGAAGCAATTGGACGCACCATTAAGGAAATTAGTCCGCAATTATGCCAAAATGTTATTGAAAATTTCGTCAAGAGAGTGAACGTTTGCAAACAGGGACGAGGCGGCCATTTATCGGATATTGTGTTCCACACATAACCTCCATGTTTGTACCTTATGTTAAAATAAAAATATTCATACTTTTCAAATAAATAATACGTTTTATTAATAAATTAAAATGTCAGGTCATTTTGACTCATCCTTTATAATATCCTATGTATAATATATTGGTTGCTTTGATTTCCATAAATCATCCAAACTATACGCAATTTTTTATCATCGTTCTTTATATTGATACACTATCAATCAAATCTGAAGTACCGAATGGAAACAACGTTTCGTTCTTCCTACAGATTAAAAAAAGCAATCATACACGGGGATTAGGTCTTACTAGTTTAGAGATATTTTCGACGAACATCAAAAACGGAATGGCTAAAATGATATGGGATATCTCTCATATATAATCGCTATGCTAAGTTCCCTTTGCCGATGTTTGCGGGATCAAGCTGTGTGTTTAAAACGATGCAAATGTTACGTTTGCTATGCATCCCCATATATCTCCACAGAGAGAATGAGAGAGAGAGAGAGAGAGAGAGAGAGAGAGAGAGTCCTATCAATAAATTACATGTCACATTTATATGAATACAGCCGTACGAAATTTGCATAATTTAGAGGGTTTCTGCCGCGAAAACCAGAGTCGTTAAGAGGGCTTATCGTAGCAAATAATGCTAGTTAAATTTGCACGAATACGGGAATATTATTGGCAATAACGTATAGACAAGGATATATCCGACATATCCCCTTTCTATAAAGTACCATTATACCTGTATTTAATATTGAATACAGGCTAGAACCAAAGGCTATAGGCATTGGAAGCTGGAAATGACGTAGAAACTTCGAAAAAATGGATATGTCGTATTGACGTTTATCTCCAATTATTTACAACGGTTCGAAGTTCTTCTTCGGGTCAATTAATAATAATATTACTCAAGCATAACTTTTATAACAATGCTTATTTTTATATTTAAATATAAAAACTTGGATTTTAACGTGAAGATAAAAACCGATATTGAATCAAAACTAGTTTAGTTGACTTCTTTCTTCACTTAATGCCAATATGATCGTTTAGTAACGAGAAATGGATTTGCATCGACAAAATAAATCATTGGAATTCTTCATTCGAAGATCTTCAATAAGTATAGCGAACAAAATTTCAACGATTTCGCACAGATGAGCATTCATGTTGATGAATTATAGTCGGTCATAACGTTAAACTATTAATGTTCAGATTAATTGAATATACACTCCAAGGAATACTTCCTGCTCGATACAAATGATAAATCGTTGATGGAATAACAAAAATGGTTGAATACAATATTTTCATTCACTAATGGAATCGTAGAAACCGTTGGATTTTCATGATATTATATATTGGTTGGATATCAAAATTGATTGGATGGAATTCTGTTCAATAAAGACAAATTCCAAGTAATAGTACGTAGGGTAGGGAGGGGCATGTTGAGCAAGTTTGCAATTATCACCCTGTAATTCCTTAACAGTCTACCGTATAAAAATGAAACCTATTTTGGTCAATAGGAAATTTATTTGGGTAAAAAGTCTGTAAATGAAATTCCTGTTATGCTAATTGTTTCACAGATAATCGTTCTCAAATGACTAAGACCATATTTGCTCAACCTGCCTCGATAGTAGGGTAAGTTGAGCATGAGTATGAGGTAAGTTGGGCAAAGTAAGAATTGCATTAAAAAAACAGACGTATGCAACATGATTTCGTACAATGCATTAATGAAGCAAGATTTGCTTGTTAATTAGTTAGCTTTTGAAACATTAACATTAATTGCAATGAAAGTTGAAATATTTTTTCTCATACAATGATAGAAGAAAATCTTTCAATCACGTTTTTTTTTTCTTTTGGGTGCTATAAATAATGAAACGTCCCGTGTTACCGTCTCGTGTGCCGCGTGGCAACGGGCGATGGCGTGATGTGTCCCCCTCCCCCTCACCTCTTTTTCCACCATTTGATGCACCCGCGTGCAGTGCTCAGTTTTCCAGATATTTTGATTGCCCAACTTACCCGACTGCTCAACATGCCCCTCCCTGTCCTACTTGACACAACTGCATCACGCTTCGAAAATTTGTAGAAATGAACGAAAGTGATGCTGACGGAATTAGAGAGTATATTCAATCGTCGAATTCGCCATCGTTCGTTGCAAAGAGAATTAAAAAAAGAGCCTTTACCAGTGCTGATTTCATTTTTCCACACAATCAAAAATAGTTAACCATACAAACATATATGCCACGCCAAAAACAGAATGGAAGACGACGCCGAAAACGAATAAAAATAGGAAAGGGAATGGACTAAATGACTACGTTTGATGGCCCATCGGCAATAAAAAGCCTAATTAGGATTTTATAGGCAAAGGCAATATATTCAGTTTTTTATCTCCCTTTTATGTAAATCTTGTACACACGATATTCATTGTTAATAAAACACATTTACTACTACCATTACTAGAAAATGGAAATGATATATCGTAAAAGGCAAATATATAATCGTGATAATTCAGAAAATGCGCAAGGTCTGATCAAGTTATCATAAACCTAAGGCATACGAAAGAGCAAACGACTATTTTGTCGTCACCTAAAGGCAGGCGTAGGTATGCAGAAGGTGAGAAAGGAGAGAATCGATTTCCTGAGGTGTTATGACCGGAATAGTCACTCTAGCAGGCTGTGCCGTTTTATAACCTGAGCTTTGGAAAACCATACAATCTTTCACTCGTTTCCAGCACTATTTCCTACGTATATGCACATACACGCAATTACTGACGTGCCGCACTGAACCGAAGTTTCGATGCCGGAAGCAATTACCATTGCATACTAGCTTAACAGCGATCATATATAGTTCCTCACCCATCCCATTCGATGTCACCAGCCCAAAAGTTTGATTCACAATACGCGGTAGTAATATACATGGACAAAAAATTCCTACAGTAATCATTTCTCGATTCACACCTTATGCAGATTGGTATATTTATAAAAGACTGATTCGATCATACAGTTTATTTCCAACTCGTCGTAGCCCTATTGATTTTCCACATCGCAACCGCAACAGATTCTGCATCATAGATTGGTATGCTGGTAGAAGTGATTGGCGTTGAAAAAATTTCAATGTCGAAGGATCCAATTCTTTTTAGCGATAATTGGAAATTGCATTGGAAAAAGTTGAATCGCGATTACAGGAATATTGGACATAGAACAACTCAACGAAGTAATGTATGGACGACGCTTAGTTTCAAAAAAAGTTATTTCCTATAATTCATGTCTTTCATAATATATCGCGTCAGTGGCATTTCTTGTGTCGTTGAAACTTCAAGTAATTGTAAATTGCACTAGCCCTACAAATTTTCTGTCACTATGAGATACTTTCAAATAGAGCGAGTTTCTTTAAAAAAAAACGAACTTTTGTCTCATCTTCAAAGTTCAGCAAAGTTTATTTAGGCCCGAAAGTAAGTGAAGCTCGGAAAACACTTTTCCCAGCTAATCACACATTGATTCCCACTTTTTTAGATACCCGTTACAAAACGGTAATCCATGGTAATAAGTGGTCTCTCAAATGATTTCACGGTAACCGAAAATAAGTCACAACGTGCTCACCGTCTATGCTTTGCATAAAATATAATAATAGAAGTTATGCCAATTATAATCATATAGCCGTACATAACATTATTAGTTAATGTACGGCTTAGCAGCGCATCGCGAGATTTCACGTTATGCGGAAAAGGAGCAGAACGTTTTAGCACGTACATGTCCACGATAATACTATGTGGATTGAGGTAGTAGTCTCGACAAGGCCTTTTTTAATAGATTTTTTATTTATTTTGGAGACCCATTCAGAACATTATTAAGTGATTACCTACAAAATTGCAACAGGATTCACCTTTGCGTATTCGAGATATTAGCAACTAAAGATTGCACGGTTTTACACGTGTTCTTATGGGGAGCAGTGGAAAATTTCACATGTCACGCAATAACTTTGAAACTTTTCTACAGATTTTTTTTTTAATTCTCATTTACAGAGGAATATCTGACGAAATGGGTAAAAAAATCCATTTTGACCGTCTAGTATCAGAGATATAGCGATTAAAATTAAGCAATGTCTAGCGACGCTAGCGCTACGAAGCGACTAGAGCAGATTAGAACTAGATTACAGTAGTGTGTGCATATCCGTATACGCAGTGTATGTACGTATTTGTAGCCGGAATGGATAGTCTGATACAAAATGAGGGTTAGGTAAACATTATATTAGGCGTTTTCATCATTACTTTATAAGTTTTTACATCCCGATAAGATGTACAGTAAGGTACATTATAAGGATATTTCGCAAAATTTCGAAGCTTTTATCGATTGAGCGGAGAATAAACTTTGCAACGTGACTATAGCGAAACTACTACCTTAATACGTTTGTAAGTATTTGAAGGCAAGGATAATGAACCGGTTTCCAAAAATTAGCATAAATTTGTACTTCTTCGCGACAAAAAAAGACAAAATATTTCGTTATATTCTTTTTATAATTCTATGACCACGAGCACAATCTCCCGAGCAGAAATCTAATCAGGCTGCCTGAGGATCCATCAGGGCCGGATCAGGGATCAATAAGGCGCCCTGATCAAGTACGCCTGATTTGAGCCAGACAGGGGCCTGAGCAGGGATCAATAAGGCGCCCTGATCAGGCACGCCTGATTTGCGCCAGACAGGGGCCTGAGCAGGGATCAATAAGGCGCCCTGATCAGGCACGCCTGATTTCCGCCAGACAGGGGCCTGAGCAGGGATCAATAAGGCGCCCTGATCAGGCACGCCTGATTTGCGCCGGATAAAAGCCTTATCAGGTATCAATAAGGCGCCCTGATCAGGCACGCATGATTTTCGCCGGACAGGGGCCTGAGCAGGGATCAATAAGGCGCCCTGATCAGGCACGCCTGATTTGCGCCGTATAGAAGCCTCATCAGGTATCAATAAGGCGCCCTGATCAGGCACGCATGATTTGCGCCGCACAGATTGGGCCGGAAAGATTGGGACGGTCATCGCCAAAACCGGAACAAAAACTAAACGATCAAGTCAAGTAAAATAAAAATTTAAACTTTGAAAAAATGTTTTCATATGTTTCATATTTTTAATAACGTTAGTAAACTTGATAACGTGTAACTGCGATAATAATTTAACAAATGTTGATCTATTTTTAAACAAAAAATTAATCAAATGATTGAGCCAGATGACACGCATGTCTCAGGCTGGATGAGGCACCTGATCCGGGCCAGATAAGTTGCTTGATCCGAGCCAGATATAGTGCCTAATCCGAGCCTGGTAAGGTGCCTGATCCGGGCCTGATAAAGCGCCTGAGCAGAGCCTGATAAGGTGCCTGATCCGGACCTGAATTTGCAAAAGCGTTACATCCCTGATCGGGGCCGGATTAAATTTGCCTGATCCGGCCCGGATTTGCTATTGTGGCAGCCTGATCCGGTCCGGATTTCACCCTGAACAAATTTCTGCTCGGGCTGTTGAAATATGATTCATTCATTCATTCATATTTTTGGCTGCGTCGCACCAAAATATAAAATCTTCTAATCGCGTTCGATTGACAAAAAAAAACATTTTTTTGCACCTCGATATCTAATGATATGAATGTTTCCATGCCTTGAATTTTCACGCAACATTTCGCTAAATATATTTTCCAGCAGGATTCCAATAGTTGTAAGTACTCCAAACGCCAATGAGCATCTGGGCATTCGTCTGGAATTTGAAGATATCATCTCAACGAAATCACAGAACTTGCAAACCAATTTTGTTCAATGATGCATTTTTCGAAAAAAAAAGGCGTACATTCGACGTACGCAGGTGCTGTTGACCGAGTAACCCGTAATATATCTTTTTTTTTTACTAGATATGCGATATAAAAAAGCTAATGTTTATTACAAGCGTGAAGCAAGTCGCGTCCCATCGGACGACATAAAAGTGGAGAGGTATCACTACAAATAATAATCCTAAACCTATCAATGCAATTTGCTGTTCCTGGTCGAGGACAATTAACCGTCGAAGCGAAAAGCTGGCGTGTTCATTTCTTCTTCCACCCACACAGTTATGTGTACGTGTCCCACGTTCAATGGGCTTGACCTGAAAACGTTTAATTCTTTACCCAGCTAGTATGCCATGCGGCAACTGCAAAAAACGCTGCACTTCGATTTTCGCGTTTTAATGGAACTCGATTCAGTTCAATTAATTTAGAATAATTTGAAAAAAAAGGTGTCCAATAAAAGTCTATACTGCCCGTTAGACACGAGTTGATAAGAATTTATCAGAACGATCTTTGATCGATATATTGTTGCAGGAAAAAGTTGATAGACATTTTTTACAAAAATGGTTATTCCGCTGAGGTTGTATATGTAAGACACCATGTAATAACGAAAGTCTCATTCTCCATGGAGAGCGTGAGGTTGGAATTGGAAAAAAAGTTGCATTTAAAGTTTGCAACGTTGGAAGGCAACGAAAATTCTTTTTTATATTGTCGTTTCCTCCCTTTTCATATTTCGAGGAAACTTTTTTTCCAATTTAGATTATAGATCTGTAAATTAATAAATTAAAAAATTGTTGAGGGACTTCCGTAGCTAAGATTTGCCAAAAGAAATTGGAGCAAATAAAAAATCATAATTTTCGTTGTATACCAACGATGAAAGGTTGTACATCGTAAAAAAAGAGAGTATCATCTTTGGATAATTATTAGGCAAACGATCTTGCAGAATAGATGTAAAAATGAAATAAAAATTTAATGCGAATATTAAATATATAAAATAATTTTGATTTTTTACAGATACATTATAATTTCATGACCAGATAAAAAAAAAGTTAAATGCGAAGGAAAAGTCTTCTAGCAGGAACCTCTTTAAACTGGCGGACAAAATATCTCAAGATCTACTCAACCGATTTTGATGAAATTCATACCACGTATTCATTATAATATTATCTAGGATCATACAAGGGTGCCGCGTTCATTTTTTATTCATTTTAAGGGGCCAGTCCACTTTGAAAATTTCAAAAAATTGATTTTTGTTACCGTTTTCGAAAGTACATACATTCAGAAATATTGTGTCAATATTGCCGATTGAGTTTAGGTAAGAGTTTTTCATAGTATAAACTTCAAACGCGTTTTTCTCGAAACAACGTTTTCAAAATCTAGCTCCATCGTATCTCTAAAACTAATAAACCGATTCTCTTGAAATTTCAACCACATATTGTAAACATGATTCGCAACAAGATGACCCTCGATGGTTTTAAAATTTTGATTTTTACTCTTTTTTTTTGCGAAAAACTGCGAAAAAAGCGCGTTTTTTAAATACTTTTTTCGTTTTTCATCTGCCATTTTTTTATTTTTTGATAAAACTTTATATCCGAGGGTCATTTTGTAGCTGGTATCATACTGAATCTAATGGACTTTGATTTTTGTGTTTCAGACAAACCGTTGCCGAGTTGTGATGGAGCTACCTAGCCCACCTATTTTTGAGGCGTTACATTAAACCATAGTTTTTGTACTTAAAAATGAATAAAAATGAATTAAAATTTTTTTAAATGTATTTCAAGACTTTATTTATTAAGCCCAACAAATTTTATATTCACATCTTTTATAAAATCGTCAAAAAAAATCGCGAAAATAGCCTTTTTTCGTGGCTCCAAAGTGGACTGACCCCTTAAAACTCATAATTTTGGTAAAAATCAGAGTTTTTTTTAAACAGCTGTTATTTCTAGAAACAAAAAATAAAAAATTGTTTCCCTATGCTATACTTTTGCTATTACCTTTCTATACAAGATTTCTTTTTATTTTTCAGACGATACCTGATAGAGAAAGAAATTCCACCATCGGCGAGGATTTTCAAAAGATTATGTCTTATATCTCCGCCATTTTTTACTTTTATAAATTTGTTTTTTTTTAACTTTTGTTCATAAATCTATGTGTTTGTAAAAAATAAAAATTATTTTATATATTTAATAGACGCGTGAAATTAAAACAAAATTTTATATCTATTTTTCTGAGCGCCAAGCCCGTGTAACGCCTTAAGATACATATCCTTTTTGCATCCTGTTGACAATCTTAACAAAGAGAATAAGCCTTTTCAATAAATTCGTTATGCACTCGTGGCACCGTTTGAGCAAATATTTTACAACGATTTATTCATGCTTCCTCAACGGTTTAGTTAGCCGAGAAGAACGATTTGTTTTCATAAAAAAAAACATTGGCTTCAAACTATACGAGTCGGATTATTAAAGTTGTGCGAAATACAGCACAGCCCTCTATGCCGGTTATATCCACGAGTGAGAGTTACCAATTCCAATGATATCAATAGTTACCCCTCCGAAGTTATAATTTTTCCGTCACGGTTACCCCCTAACATTCTCTCACGCAGAGGGATTACGATTGCCGTTCCTAATCCGGCTCAAGATATGGATTCTAAAGGTAATCGCTTCCAGAGACAGGTATACGATTCGAGATCCGGTTTGCAGGATGGGAAACGAAGTACGAAGCGAGCTTGTGAGGGGCGTTATTCTAGTCAAAGGATAGCATTTGTTGAAAAGCATTCGAACAGATGTGCACGGGTGCACAAGTAGGTCCATGAAAAAGAGGGTACGCAATGGGCAATATGGCGGGATGGAGAGGGGTCGCCTCCTGGCGCGTTAAATCGAACACCACGAGGCGAGATGTGCATTGATCGTGAGTATGAGAAATACGAAACAAAGAGGAACGTTCTATCGTAGCAATTTCCAGAAACTAACGCCAGTTTTGTGCTTCAAGTTTTTTGTTATTACGCCAAGTTATTTTTTTGGTCTTGCCTGTGCGGAAAATTGCCAGGGTACACCTAATACAATTCGGGGCCTTCAATAGATTATTTGTGGATTCCATAGTAGGGTTTTCCGTAAAAAAACGTTGGTTCGGGCCCCTATTAGGGAATTTTAGGGTAAGTAGGTTGACTAAAACTATGGTCTAAGTACGGAAACCAAGTAACGGGGTGTAGTTGTAGATTCACTAGTAGCGATTTCCCCAATATTACTAGTCTTTGCTATTATAGGGGCGAATCAGTATAAATGGCTTAACTAAAGAATTTGTGGCATAATTATTATCGAGATTGATTAAATATAATAATTAAACTATGCGTTTAGTAAACGAGTTGCGATGCCTTGAACCAACACGCATGCAGTGCAATCATCGGATCAACGCGGGATCAAACGTGTCAAAATATGCGACAGAATTCTAAGCCTCAAATTTATTGAAATAACACATTTCCTTTTTCACACTGCACACACACACGCACGTACGCATATGGCTGCAATAATTTTTATGTGGCACCGTTGAGGCGATTTTAAAGGCCCTGGTTATTTTGCCTTCAATGGCCCTCGGTAGCAAAGTGCCACCGGCCACTGATGGCCCATGTGAGGCTTTCAGACTAGGGCCTTAATGAAGTTAGGGAAAATTAAGATGGGCCCGATCAAAGCCCAAACTCAATTTCCGTACGGGCTGTGTTAAAAATCCCACGTTCGATCATTTGTATCTCTCTCATTTGTCCTTATCCGAAACTTTCCATACGTGAATAGGGGTACTTCATTTATGATATACTTGAAACATTTTTTTTTCTGGAGTCGAGACGTTCCTGACGCAGTCTCCTTAAAACCGTTTTTCTACCCATAAAATTAAATGCGTGCCTTTAAAATTCTCCGCCACATACATGCATGCGTTTCACTAAAATCGGCAGCGGACACCAAAATTACGATCTTTATTGGAACTCGGAGACACCCAGAGCTGCGAGAACTTTTCCGACAGTGACTCCCGGTGTGCCAGAAACGGATGTTCGAATGCCATTAATTTTGATTTCTGTTCAGTTATCACGCGCGTAGTTGTTGCCAAGCATATACATGATTTTATCAACTTTAGATTCGACTGCTTCATTGTTACTCGTCGATTTAGCTGATTCTGCTCTTACATAGTTCTTAAGCCAGATTCCAGAGGGGTAGTTTTTCCTGCGTCTAACTTCATGGGAAGAAGAGTGTTTAGTAACAACTTGTAGGTCCGCCATGTATTTTTTTCACTACAGTCGAAAGTATACTCTGCATAGAGCTCACAGCCACTTCAATAGAGCCTAATGTACTCTCATTGTCAGTTAAGGAACTTGAGAATTGAATTAATGCATTAGGAGCATCGCTATTGTGGAAGCTACGGTCAGACGAAGATTGCTGGAGTTCCTGGGATTACGTGTGGTCTCTGCATAGCGCATGAGTCACATTGAATATTTGCACCGTCCTTAAGGGCATGTGTCATACGTCCGGTGAGTAAAAATCCTGCGACAGGGTTTTTTTTTTCTCGACGAATTCAAGGCAAACGAACATATAGACATTCATCTTCTACCAGAGGAAAAAGCATTATTATTTCCTTCCCGAAATATCAGCCAAAATATGCACAAAAAATTTAACTTACTATCAGCTCTAAGATTGTGCGAAATCACAGGTAAAAAAAAAATAAAAACAAGGAATCGAACCCAAAATACCATGTAGATGAGCTGAGCATGCAGCAACAAGCTGAACAATGACAAACTATTTTCTCGCAATACTAAAAATGAATACCGTTTATATTTACCGCGACCGCTTAGGTACACTGAGAGAAATGTATGGTAACTTCAACCATATTTTAACCATATTTTATATTTCCCTGAGGGGACAATAATATTTTATAGTCATGGTTACTGCCTAAAATATAGTACTGCTTATGATATTTTAGCAGTTGTGTTAACTATGTTCATTTGTTAACCGCAACCAATAATCTTACAAGCATACGCTGATTGTTCAATGCTATATAATATAGTAGGTTTTCATAAAATGGATATTACCTTACACTATCAAAAAATATTAATTTTTACCATATTGCATCGTATGTCTAATAAATGTAGAAAATATTCATAAATTCAAAAATTCTCAATTGAGAGTACTACCTGCATGATTGTTTATCATAATTTGTCATTCCCTGACCTCCTGAAATGATTCCTATCGGAGAAAATATTTCGCCTGAACATGGATTCGAACCTACGACCTACCTATCTATACTGCGCACGCTGCCACTATGCTACCGGGTACTTATGTTATTTTGATCGTAGATTTGGCATAAGAGATAAAAGTTATTCCAGCTGCAATTCCGAATAGTTGTTACCTCCGATATAGGTAGAATTTTGCACAGATCGTCTTTTTGAGAATATATGGATTTTAAATGGATTTTTGGCGCAACGCAATAGTTTTCGAAATATCGAATTTTAAAAACTGATAAATTAATGCGCTAATATATCTATATCGATCACAGCGTGCTACCGCTGTCTCTACTTTATTGACACGTTCCACAAATGATTCACGTCTTCACTATAAGATTACCATAATTGTGTTCGTATAGTCACTTTTCGTAAGATCTTGTAAAAATTTATACTCAACAAGTGTTAATGTTAACCATATAAATAGTACAAACTTTCACTGAGAAAAATGTCCATAGTATTTTCTAAAAAAACGCCCATGGTAAAAGTGGGCATAGTTAAATTCCCTATAGTTCATTGATACCGCAATCATAATATGGTTAACACAACTATAAGCGTCTATCTAATCATGCCGTTTTGGTAGTGTGTTTGATTATCTAGTATCCCCGAAATAACTATTAACTACTGTGAAAGGCTTTACAATATCGATATAGTTAATTCAGTTAATATTTTTACAATAGTTAGTAGTTATTTCGGGGATAATAGATAGTCGAGCACGCCACCAAAGTTGCATTTTTAG
Source organism: Ophion ventricosus (assembly GCA_963932345.1). Classification (NCBI taxonomy): domain Eukaryota; kingdom Metazoa; phylum Arthropoda; class Insecta; order Hymenoptera; family Ichneumonidae; genus Ophion; species Ophion ventricosus. The sequence goes on along the minus strand of OZ010711.1, from coordinate 7,884,860 downwards.
ATATACTTTTCCCTTATAGTTGTGTTAACCATATTATGATTACGGTGCCAATAAACTATACGGGATTTTACTATCCCCTCTTTCGTCGTAGGCGTCTTTCATAAATACCATGTACTTTGCTCTCACAAGAGGACCTTACAGGCTGTCACTCACGGATTTTGATAAGTCTCAGATATTTTGTAGAGGGACCTACCCTGAGTACCCGAGTAAAGGGATTTCATACAACGCTCCTTAGTTTTCGAGAAAAAACGTTCGAAAGTTTAGCTCGTAGCTATCATACCGGTACGGTTGCACCTTTGTCGAACCAGCGGGCGTGGCCCAGTGGGCAAGGTTCCCGGCTCTGACGCTCGAGGTCCAGGGTTCGAGTCCCGTGATGGCGTTTTTTTTTCACAAAATATAAATAAATTCGATGGATGATGCAAAACCGTCTAATTATTTATTATTATTTTATTTATTTTTTAATTATTTTTTTTAATTTTAATTTTCCATTTTTTAATATTATTTATTATTATTTTATTTTTCACGCAGAAAAAAAAGAGAGGAAGAAATTATAACATCTTTCACAAGAAACTACAGTTTATTATTTTTCATTACAATATACAGGTTTTTCTTGCTCGCTATCACTGTGGTCGCTTGTTACATCAGAACAATATTGCGGGTGGTATTTGTCGTAAAAGCAAGCAAAACACAAGACCAAAGAGCAGCGCACACATTGTATAAAAGCTATGGCCTTGCAGGCGCACGGAGTTTTGAGCAGCGTTATTGGAAAGCATACTTGATTGACATTTAAAAACAGCGGGCTTTCCTCAATTAACTTCGATGCAAACCACGCATATTTAATCATCGGCGCGAAAACAGGTGCGCTTAATTGATGAAGAATCAAAGAATGAATAGGCTTTGTATAACAAAGGGATAGGGTACAAGTGGGGATGACGAACGCAGGTAGCGAACCCGGCTGGAGTATTTGAAATAACGGCCCGACCATTTTAAAATTCATATTGTAATGAAAAATAATAAACTGCAGTTTCTCGTGAAAGATGTTATAATTTCTTCCTCTCTTTTTTTCTGCGTGAAAAATAAAATAATAATAAATCATTTTAAAAAAAATGGAAAGTAAAAAATTTAAACAATGAATAAGAAAATTAAAAAAATTAAAAAATAAATAATTAGACGGTTTTGCATCATCCATCGAATTTATTTATATTTTGTGAAAAAAAAACGCCATCACGGGACTCGAACCCTGGACCTCGAGCGTCAGAGCCGGAAACCTTGCCCACTGGGCCACGCCCGCTGGTTCGACAAAGGTGCAACCGTACCGGTATGATAGCTACGAGCTAAACTTTCGAACGTTTTTTCTCGAAAACTAAAGAGCGTTGTATAAAATTCCTTTACTCAGGTACTCAGGGTAGGTCCCTCTACAACATATCTGAGACTTATCAAAATCCGTGAGTGACCGCCTGTAAGGTCCCCTTGTCAGTGCAGCATTAGTATTTGTGCGCCGATTTTGTGATATAGCTGAATTAACCATATCGATATTGGAAAGCCTTTTACAATAGTGTATAGTAATTTCGGAGATACCACACGCCACCAAAGTCGCATGTTTACGTATACTTTTCGCTTATAGTTGTGTTAATCATATTATGATTGCGGTGACAATAAACTATAGGGAATTCGACTATACTCTCTTTTACCATGCGCGTTTTTTGTAAATACTATACACTTTTCTCTCAGTGTACTGAAATAAACTTGTTGAATATACAGAAAACTTCAATTACGATGATTATAATGGTAATCATCATTCTTTTGAATCGATAGATTACTTTTTATATTATATACAGCTTACACGACAATACAGTAAGTGATGTTAGGGCGAACGGCGCATGCGCTGTGGTCAGGAGGAAAAGAGACGGAAGAGCTGTTTATCTGTTTGTTGCACACCACTTTTGCTTGCTAACACGCACCAAGCGGTCAAAATCGGAATAAAAAACGACCCACTAAGTGCGCCTACCCTCGTTACCGTCATTGCCAGACCTGTATGTAAGACTTTGGCTAAGACTAATGAGAAGCGTATGCGTGAAAGTTATGTCACCCTGTCATTCAGCTATCTGACGAAAATTCAGGCATCATAAAATTACAGACTCAGGTTATGTTAAGATGGGAAAACCCTTTACAATGTCCAAGAAATCGATTTTTGTTTTTCACATATTTCGAAAGTATAATATATTGAGAGTACACTGGAAAATCGAAAAATTGAAATATGAAATATTTACGAAGTTATAGCACATAGTCCAGAGCGCGCCGGGGTCGCATGCTGTGAAGTAGGAAAATTTTGAACGGGATTATCTCGAAACTGTATTATCAAAAACTGCTCATGTTAGCTCAAAAAGTTATTGATCGATCTGGCTGAAATTTTAGGAGGTTTCTCACTGTAACATTATCAGAAGGATATACTTAAAGCTTTAAGGTTATCACGTAAATAAATTACTCTTTTAGGGTAAAAATTGTTAGGGAAATGGTCAAAAATATGAAAATTTGATTGACAAGCCGACTTAATTCTTTATTTTATATTATTTTATATTTTTATAGGTATATCCTTCCCTTACACATGTCAATAATCGAAAAATATTTTCGATTTCTGTTTCGGATCAATAGAAAAAATCAAACATATAGAGCACTTTTCGATATCACGCAAAAAACGCCTAAAGGAATACCTTATAACGCCGCCATTTTGTGTTGTTACACAACTTTTTTTTTAAATTTAACCCTTGAAAGTTGTAACAAGATAATGTCAAAATTCTAAAATGATGCGATTATTTTATCACCTTTAAAAAAAATCATGAAAAATGACTCATTTTCGGGCGTCTAAAGGGTTTTTCCCCCTTAAAGCTGCGTAAAAAGTATTTTCTATCTCGGTTACTTGAAAATTGAGGAGCATGCATCGATGCGACATGCGCCAGGATAGAAAACGATTTTTCGCCTGCTTTTTATCTCTAAAAAAAACTGCCCGCAGGCGACTAGCGTCAGATAGATTTCGCAGATAAATCGGAACAATGAGAGGCACACTTAGAGGTACTCACGAAAAGGGAGAGAGGGAATGGCGGAGTCATACATTCTGTTGTACAGAAAGCATCCGACATTGGCACAAGTTTTCCCTAGTCCTTGGGCATTGAGAGGGAGAGTCTCAGTAAGACAAGTGCTATATACGCAAAGAAGCCCGTAGAAGCTTGACGAAGCATGCGGAAGATATAGAACTACATTGTAAAAGGCATTCTGCGCCAAATCAACTCATCTGTCTATTTCTTAACGTTCATTCAGATCGGAAAAAAAGGTTGCGGCACAATTCAAACTCAACGATACTGTTTTGTAGCTTGATGCGTTATAAACATCATTTGTTTCGGTACAAACATAGAATAACGGAAAAGTTGGCAAACGTGAAATTGGACTACTATCGATGTTTCTCAAACTTCACTACATTTTTCAAACATAAGCAACAACTTCGTTTTCTGAGGAAACGAATGTGAAAGTTTAGCCTTAAGTTTTCCAAGCAATATTGCATCGTGCATAGACGGAGTGTCTAATTTCGACCAGAACTGAAATTTCATGATTCAAGAATTTTTAAGGCAAGGAATACGGATTTTTTTATGATGATGAAAAGAATAGCTTATAATTCTTTAGTGCGACTAATTTTCTAAATTTTCATATTTATATTCTGCTCTTTGAAACATATGTGTGTTGTATGCCAATAAAAAGTATACGAAATAAATGAAAAGTCACCAAACTGTACAATTCCATGTGCAGTAAAAAATGTGAGACGAACATCATTTCAAGTTTGCTGTAAAAAAACATATTTTGAGAACATCTGGAAATATATTTGATACGTTTAGAAACTTTTAGTGATATCATCTAGTCGCTTTACACGAATAACAAAGAAAAACTAATATGTCGAGATAACGAATCATTTTTATTTCTACTACTTTTTTTGCTAATACCGTAGATTGTCGCAAACTCGCGAAAATTTAAAATTATTTGAGATAAATCAATACAAAAATCAGCCATGATAATGAGCGCTGCAGAGATCTTAAAAAAACCAGGTAGACTGGTAATTTTTTATGACGTTTCATGACTTTTTCAGGCTCGAGTGTAATTTCATACATTTCATACTTTTTATGACTGTTCAGGTCGCCAGACACCCTGATAGAGCTATTTCAGCTCGTCGAGAAATGATTGCATAAAGATTTCATTTCACTGTGATATTACATATATAAATATTTCGTTGCGAAATATACCATCGAAGGAAATCCGATTATAGCTCTGTGACATTTTCATTTGCATCGAGAGAACAGAAATTATTTAACTGTGATCACAAGCTCCTCACAAGGGCGGGAGGGGGGGGGAGAGAGAGAGAGAGAGAGAGAGAGAGAGAGAGAGAGAGAGAGAGAGAGAGAGAGAGCGAGAGCGAGAGCGAGAGCGAGAGCGAGAGCGAGAGCGAGAGCGAGAGCGAGAGCGAGAGCGAGAGCGAGAGCGAGAGCGAGAGCGAGAGCGAGAGCGAGAGCGAGGAGAGAGAGAGAGAGAGAGAGAGAGAGAGAGAGAGAGAGAGAGAGAGAGAGAGAGGCACAGTGATGAGGAGAAGCAGAAAGAGACGAAGAAAGTTAAGAACCCGTGGACAGATAAAGGTTGAAGACGGAAAGTAAGTATAAGAAGCGCTGGCGGATGCGAGGGGAAGTTTCAAGTGGGTGAAAGAAAGCAAGGAGAATTTAGAAGGCAAGCAGAGATAGGAGAGATGTCGGGTGTGTACGAGAGTTTGAAGCTCTCGAGTTTTCTTAATTGTGCCGGGTTTTTCCACCGCTACGGAGTCAACTGAATAGTACACTACTTCGAGACTCTTCCATATCCTGCGGCTGCTGTTATATATCACGAGCTTCTCTCAAGAAGATGCGGCGCGTTTTCCCAATCAGGTTGGGGATGACGCGTTGAAGCACGTAATCGGCTCACAAGAATGTACAGACCTACAAGGAAAATGGAAAAAGCAGAAACGAGAGAGGAGATAGCGAGATTAGGAAATTGATCTCAAACAAAATATAACAGAATTGAGTTGAAGATCGATTGTCCCGGATCCCAGAACAATTCTGCTAAATGATTCAACGTATATGAAAAACTGCATGCGCGGCGTAGAATGATGTTGAAGTTTGCATAATTGGAATGCAAAGAAAGTTGATTTTTCTTCCACTGCTCACATTTTTTACTCCAATTTAGGGTAAGCAAGTTCCTCAAACGGTTTTTTCTTATCCTCGCAAGGCATCCATGATCTTAATCTATAAAAAAATTATATATTGTAATAAAAATGAAGAAACAAACAAAATTTTAAAGACCTTTCATTGCATCCCAACGATGCAAATTTTAACGGCATGTTGAAGACACATGGAAGTGTTTTAGTTTTGAAAGTGCCATAATCGGTTAAGTGAAAAATAAATGATAATGGGCTAAAAAATGGCCGAATTCCTGGAGAAGAATGGATTGGAAGAGTGCAAAGATATTTTCATGAGTAAGTGCATTGCAAATATATGATGTGATATATTTGCAATGGGCTTACTAATATAATATGGAGAAATGATTTTTTTGACGACAGTACACGATTACCAGGTGCGCAAAATGGTCCATTCGGCTTTCCAAATGCAAAAAAAGACAACATCCTCCACAGTCTACGGGAAATTCTTCCCGAAAACCGAAAGAGGTTCTGAAAGAATTTGCCTGAAACTTCGCTTAACTCTACAAAAAAACGGCGCAAGCGACGCCGCGATATTGATTAAGGCCATGTATCACACGCCTTCGACCACTTCGAAATTTTGAAATGCCGTTTCTCCCAAACGGAACAACCAATTGGAATGAAATTTCTTGTGGGCATGCAGGACGCCAGCTCCGAGAGCATGGTTCTCGCCATTTTCCCAAATTTCCAAAAAAAATTTACAGTTTGTGGTTACCATGGGATAAATTGTGAATTATTAACTATTTCATCGCGTTTTCGGTAATTTGGAGGGAACCATGCTCTCGACCATGAAAAATCACACATTTCAAGCTTTGTTTCACTTGTTTTCATGAATAAATGGCGGAGAAAACTCATTTTGAAATTTTTTACATAAAAGTAGCAAAATTGTACCATCAAAGCTCAAAATATTATCGACGGACACGATAGTCTAGTTCATCTGTTTTCTAACTGACAGCGCGCAGCTCGCATCGTTCCGTGTTTACCGACCGCGCTCGTATCCTTCCGAAACAGCAAATTGTTTTTTGACAGTCGGAAGCGGCACCCCTCGCGGAACGTTTTATATTCGTTCGGTTGACATGCAGTTTTTTTTCGAAATATGTTGCTGCGTGCGTCATACATTCGCAAGAATTCTAGAACGGGTCGGTTTATCCGCGATGTGTGAAAAAGGGTTTACGAATATAGTCGTGAAACGTGCGTCGAATCGGCGAAAAGTTCACGTGATCGGCCGAATATTTGTGTACAGCGCGCAGATGACCAAGTGTGCCATTTCGAAACTGGGTCGCGAAAAGAAGTGCTCGAGAAGGAAAATGTCGAGCAGCGCAAATCCTAGAAGGCGGTTGCTTTGCGTATCGGTGAGTGCAGCGAAGCCTTGCCTGATCATGTGCCTGGTTATTTTTCAATCCCTGCCTCGTTATTGTTTAACCCATTCCCAGCGATCGGGTTATCTTACCTGTTGCCTTCCTTTCGTGTCTCGGGTTATCTGTTCTCGTTATTTTGTAGTCCCTCCCCATCGATTCGGTTATTTTACCTACCGTCTCCTTTTTGAGTCTCGAGCTATCTGTCATCGTTATTTTTTGTGCCCTCCCCATCGATCCGGTTATCTCACCTACCGTCTCCCTTTCGAGTCTCGGGTTATCGAACCTCGTTATTATTTACTCCCTCCCCAGCGATCGGGTTATCTCACCTACCGTCTCCCTTTCGAGTTTCGGGTTATCTGTCCTTATTATTATAGATTCCCTCCCCGTCGATCGGGTTATCTGTCCTCGTATTTTTTTATCCCTCCTCAGCGATCGGGTTATCTTACCTACCGTCTCCCTTTCGAGTCTTGGGTTATCTGTCTCCGTTATTATTTAATCCCTCCCCAGCGATCGGGTTATCTTACCTACCGTCTCCCTTTCCAGTCACGGGTTATCTATCCTCGTTTTTTTTTAATCCCTCCCCAGCGATCTTGTTATCTTACCTACCGTCTCCCTTCCGAGCCTCGGGTTATCTCTCCTCGTTATTTTTTAATCCCTCCCCAGCGATCGGGTTATCTCACCTACCGTCTCCCTTTCGAGTTTCGGGTTATCTGTCCTCGTTATTATAGATTCCCTCCCCGTCGATCGGGTTATCTGTCCTCGTAATTTTTTATCCCTCCTCAGCGATCGGGTTATCTTACCTACCGTCTCCCTTTCGAGTCTCGGGTTATCTGTCCTCGTTATAATTTAATCCCTCCCCAGCGATCGGGTTATCTCACCTACCGTCTCCCTTTCGAGTTTCGGGTTATCTGTCCCTGTTATTATAGATTCCCTCCCCGTCGACCGGGTTATCTGTCCTCGTATTTTTTTATCCCTCCTCAGCGATCGGGTTATCTTACCTACCGTCTCCCTTTCGAGTCTCGGGTTATCTGTCTTCGTTATTATTTAATCCCTCCCCAGCGATCGGGTTATCTTACCTACCGTCTCCCTTTCCAGCCACGGGTTATCTGTCCTCGTTTTTTTTAATCCCTCCCCAGCGATCGGGTTATCTTACCTACCGTCTCCCTTTCGAGTCTCGGGTTATCTGTCCTCGTTATTTTTTAATCCCTCCCCAGCGATCGGGTTATCTCACCTACCGTCTCCCTTTCGAGTTTCGGGTTATCTGTCCTCGTTATTATAGATTCCCTCCCCGTCGATCGGGTTATCTGTCCTTGTAATTTTTTATCCCTCCTCAGCGATCGGGTTATCTTACCTACCGTCTCCCTTTCGAGTCTCGGGTTATCTGTCCTCATTATTATTTAATCCCTCCCCAGCGATCGGGTTATCTTACCTACCGTCTCCCTTCCGAGCGTCGGGTTATCTCTCCTCGTTATTTTTTAATCCCTCCCCAGCGATCGGGTTATCTCACCTACCGTCTCCCTTTCGAGTTTCGGGTTATCTGTCCTCGTTATTATAGATTCCCTCCCCGTCGATCGGGTTATCTGTCCTCGTAATTTTTTATCCCTCCTCAGCGATCGGGTTATCTTACCTACCGTCTCCCTTTCGAGTCTCGAGTTATCTGTCCTCGTTATAATTTAATCCCTCCCCAGCGATCGGGTTATCTCACCTACCGTCTCCCTTTCGAGTTTCGGGTTATCTGTCCCTGTTATTATAGATTCCCTCCCCGTCGACCGGGTTATCTGTCCTCGTATTTTTTTATCCCTCCTCAGCGATCGGGTTATCTTACCTACCGTCTCCCTTTCGAGTCTCGGGTTATCTGTCTTCGTTATTATTTGACCCCTCCCCAGCGATCGGGTTATCTTACCTACCGTCTCCCTTTCCAGCCACGGGTTATCTGTCCTCGTTTTTTTTTAATCCCTCCCCAGCGATCGGGTTATCTTACCTACCGTCTCCCTTTCGAGTCTCGGGTTATCTGTCCTCGTTATTTTTTAATCCCTCCCCAGCGATCGGGTTATCTCACCTACCGTCTTCCTTTCGAGTCTCGGGTTATCTGTCTTCGTTATTATTTAATCCCTCCCCAGCGATCGGGTTATCTTACCTACCGTCTCCCTTTCCAGCCACGGGTTATCTGTCCTCGTTTTTTTTTAATCCCTCCCCAGCGATCGGGTTATCTTACCTACCGTCTCCCTTTCGAGTCTCGGGTTATCTGTCCTCGTTATTTTTTAATCCCTCCCCAGCGATCGGGTTATCTCACCTACCGTCTCCCTTTCGAGTTTCGGGTTATCTGTCCTCGTTATTATAGATTCCCTCCCCGTCGATCGGGTTATCTGTCCTTGTAATTTTTTATCCCTCCTCAGCGATCGGGTTATCTTACCTACCGTCTCCCTTTCGAGTCTCGGGTTATCTGTCCTCGTTATTATTTAATCCCTCCCCAGCGATCGGGTTATCTTACCTACCGTCTCCCTTTCGAGTCTTGGGTTATCTGTCTCCATTATTATTTAATCCCTCCCCAGCGATCGGGTTATCTTACCTACCGTCTCCCTTTCCAGTCACGGGTTATCTGTCCTCGTTTTTTTTAATCCCTCCCCAGCGATCTTGTTATCTTACCTACCGTCTCCCTTCCGAGCCTCGGGTTATCTCTCCTCGTTATTTTTTAATCCCTCCCCAGCGATCGTGTTATCTCACCTACCGTCTCCCTTTCGAGTTTCGGGTTATCTGTCCTCGTTATTATAGATTCCCTCCCCGTCGATCGGGTTATCTGTCCTTGTAATTTTTTATCCCTCCTCAGCGATCGGGTTATCTTACCTACCGTCTCCCTTTCGAGTCTCGGGTTATCTGTCCTCGTTATTATTTAATCCCTCCCCAGCGATCGGGTTATCTTACCTACCGTCTCCCTTTCGAGTCTTGGGTTATCTGTCTCCATTATTATTTAATCCCTCCCCAGCGATCGGGTTATCTTACCTACCGTCTCCCTTTCCAGTCACGGGTTATCTGTCCTCGTTTTTTTTAATCCCTCCCCAGCGATCTTGTTATCTTACCTACCGTCTCCCTTCCGAGCCTCGGGTTATCTCTCCTCGTTATTTTTTAATCCCTCCCCAGCGATCGTGTTATCTCACCTACCGTCTCCCTTTCGAGTTTCGGGTTATCTGTCCTCGTTATTATAGATTCCCTCCCCGTCGATCGGGTTATCTGTCCTCGTAATTTTTTATCCCTCCTCAGCGATCGGGTTATCTTACCTACCGTCTCCCTTTCGAGTCACGGGTTATCCGTCCTCGTTTTTTTAAATCCTTCCCCAGCGAAACATATTCGTTTAAACAATAGGCATTATTTGTTGAATTGTAGCACTCTCTCGCAGAGAGAACATCTAGTGACCTCCATTGCTGGGATATTTTAGTCGTGGAAAACCTCCGAAGGTAAACTTCGGCAGAGCGAACGAATTCCGACAGTATTTCTTTAAACAATAGGCCTGTTTTGTAAAATTTTACCACTTTTTTGCCATGTTAGTCTCGGGCGATTTCATTCGTCCGCGATAAACGTCGAAGTCAAATTCATCAACGATGACCTGCATCGAGAATATAAATCCAGCTCGAGCTTATGTGTTCAAATTAATTTAAAAAGACCGGAATGGTCTTTATTAATTTAAAAAAGACCGGAATGGTCTTTTTAATTTAAAAAAGACCGAAATGTCACCACCCTTCCACAAGACAAAACTTTAGCAAACTTCGTTTGCAAGCGTAATAAAATTTCTACCGATGAATGCCGTCGAGAAAAGAAATCGATACCAGTCCATTTCTTTAAACAATTCATGATAGCAAAATTTCACCGCTCTTCCGTAGAGCGAGACTCCAGGGATCTTCATTGCTAAAGACTTCGATCCGCGAATAACCCGCCGAAAATAAATCCTGCCAGAGAGGAAAAATGTTCAACATATTTGTTTAAACACAATAGGCATTAATTGTCAAATTATAGCACTCTCTCGCAGTGAGAGTCTCTAGCGATCTCCATCGCTAGAAATGTTTGCCTTGGAAAACCTGCCGAAGCTCAACCTCGGCAGAGAGAACGAACGCTGAACGTAATTGTTTAAACAATAGGGATCGCCTGTCAAATTTAGCCATTCTTTTGCTGAGTGACTCTCGAGCGATCTCGTTCGTTCGAGAATTTGGCAGAAGTCGAATGCAGCGATGATAAGCTGCATCGAGAATATAAATCGTGCATGAGCTTATTTGTTTAAATTAATTAAAAAAGCTTGGAAAAATGTCCCTTCCCTGCCTCAAGACGAGTCTTTAGAAAACTCAGTTCACTAGAAAGTTCAACAGTAATCAAATTTCCAGCGACGACTATCGCCAAAAAAAGAAATCAATTTGAGCCCATTTGTTTAAACAATTCACGATCGCAAAATTTCACCGCTCTTCCGTAGAGCGAGACTCTAGCGATCTTCATTGCTAGAAACTCCGATCCGCGGTCGACCTGCCGAAAATAAATCCCGGTAGAGAGAAAAAATGTTGAACATATTTGTTTAAACAATAGGCGTTAGTTGTTAAATTTTAGCTCTCTCTCGCAAAGAGAGTCCCCAGCGATCTCCATCGCCCGAAAATTCTGACCTCAGGAAACCTGCCGAAGCTAAACCTCGGCAGAGAAAACGAACGCTGAACGTATTTGTTTAAACAATAGGGATCGCCTGTCAAATTTCGCCATTCTTTTGCTGAGTGAGTCTCGAGCGATCTCGTTCGTTCGAGAATTTGGCCGAAGTCGAATGCAGCGTTGATAAGCTGCATCGAGAATATAAATCGTGCATGAGCTTATTTGTTTAAATTAATTAGTAAAGCTTGGAAAAATGTCCCTTCCCTGCCTCAAGACGAGTCTTTAGAAAACTCAGTTCACTAGAAAGTTCAACAGTAATCAAATTTCCAGCGACGACTATCGCCAAAAAAAGAAATCAATTTGAGCCCATTTGTTTAAACAATTCACGATCGCAAAATTTCACCGCTCTTTCGTAGAGCGAGACTCTAGCGATCTTCATTGCTAGAAACTCCGATTTGCGGTCGACCTGCCGAAAATAAATCCCGGTAGAGAGAAAAAATGTTGAACATATTTGTTTAAGCAATAGGCGTTAGTTGTTAAATTTTAGCTCTCTCTCGCAGAGAGAGCCTCTAGCGATCTCCGTTGCTAGAAAAGTCTCGCTTTGGAAAACCTGCCGAAGGTAAACCTCAGCAAAAAGAATGAATGCCGAACGTATTTGTTTAAACAATAAATATGACTTGTAAAATTTCACCACTCTTTTCTTGAGTGAGTCTCGGGCGATTTCTTTCGTTCGAGAATTCGGCCGAAGTCGAATTCGAGAATATACATCGGGCTCGAGCTCAATTATTAATTAAAAGCTTATAAATTTAAAAAGGATAAAAAAATATCACCACCCTTCCACAAGACGAGTCTCTACCAAACCCTGTTTGCTAGAAAGTTCAATCGTGAAATTTCCACCGATGGCCGGTGTCAAAAAAAGATATCGGTTCGCACCCATTTGTCCGTACAATGTAACAAAGTTTCACCGCTTTCTGCAAAGCGAGCGCATGTCATGAGGCGTAGCATGGTCGCTAACCCTAGTGTGTGTACATCACTCTATACACACATACTTATATATATAAGCTGTTTTCGATACGACCGAAGAGCGTGCGGAAACCTTACATTGTTTCTGCATGCGACGGCGTAGCGAAAACACACTCATACACGGGCGCACACGATCGTTGTTTGCTATACGGTTTCGACTCTTCGACGTAGCGCGAAGCATCGAGACCATGTAGGAATCAACCGTGGCGCCATCCGGCGGGAGTAGCGGTAGTTCGCAAAACTGCGAGTCTGCTCTACCGCCCTGACGGGACCCCGCGTCGAAATTTCCTGGCGTGTTATACATGCCCTTAAGGAAAAATTATGCTTGATTTGTGATCTCAATAAACCTATGTTTCAATTCTTAATTTCGTTTATTGAAATTAATACTTTAGTTAGCTTAATTATGGTATAAACTAATTAGATTCGGGATTTCTACATAGATGCCGCATTATAGATAGTATTGCCATAGTCGTAGTTTATTAAAATGCAAATTGTAATAGCGGCAACTACATTATTTCATCGTAACTTCTTCAATTTCTATAAAATTAATATTATTCTTTTTTTTTACAGTAAAACAAGAGTTAGCCCATTCTACCAGTACAAAAAGTTATAGGTATTTGCATCCCAGAGCTATGAAATATAAAAAAGTTACGTTTTTCCTATCTATCTCAAAACAACATCATCTGTAGATGCCGCCTTCTTTTATATGCCGACAATACTGCCGCAAATATAACATTTATTTGTGCCAACTAAAATACCCGGCGACGTGTCTCCTTGTCCACCTAAGGCCGGGGCCACACAATGCGTTTTCGCCGCTGCGGTTATGACGGATACAATTATCCAGTTTGTGAAATTGCATAGGTCCAAATGATAGCTGCCATACTAATGCGGCATTGCCGCATCTGCCGGACATCGCTGCAGCATGCTGCGGCAGACTTGACGCACCGCACCGCCGGATACGTGTCAGAACACGTTTAGTCTTATGACCGCTGTCACACTACGCAGTTTTGCCGCGGCGTTTTGTTCAATTTATCCACAGAAAAAAAATCACCATGTTTGATACCGATAAATTTATTGAAGATGTCCACGTAAAGGTGGCGATGCGGCACAACAGTGCAACAGATAACAGTGACAAAATAATTCGTGAAAAATCATAGATTTAAATTGGCGAGACGTTTTATGATAATTGGTTGGGGTTGGATATAAGAGAAAAGGTTAAAAAAGGCATGTGATAAATAGTATTTTTTGTAGATTTAAAAATTATTTTTATTCAAATTTCAGTAACGACAGATAAAAATGTAAGATTTTCTATTGAATGTCAAAGCAGCAACCCTTCTGCTTCTGTTACACAAATAATTTGCAAAAATTTCATCGCTCTCCTGTTAACGCATTGGCTGTTGAAGCCGGCTTAAGACTGACTACGTTCAAACCGCAGCAATGTGTCGCGAAGTAACCCTCCGGTTTAAGTAGTAGTCTCGCCAAGGCGTTTTTCTATAGATTTTTTTTTAATTTTGACGACTCATTCGGGATACTATTAAATGATTACCTGCAAAATTTCAAAAGGCTTCACCATTCCGTTTTCGAGATATTGGCAATAAAAGATTTCATGGTTTTACACGTGTTCTTGTGGGGAGCAGTGGACAATTGCACATTTCACGCAATAACTTCGAAACTTTTCGACAGATTTTTCTTTTTTAATCTCAATTATAGAGGAACATATAACGAAATGGGTAAAAAAAAATCATGAATTTCGACCGTCTAATTTCAGAGGTATAGCGATTTAAATAAAGCAATGTCTAGCGAGGCTAGCGCCACAAAGCGACTGGAGCAGACTAGAACTAGATTACACTTGTGTGTGCATATCCGTATACGCAGAGTATCTACGTATTAGTAGCCAGATTGGACCCTCTGATACAAAAGTGAGGGTTAGATAAACATTATATTAGGTGTTTTCATCATTACTTTATATATTTTCACATTCCGATAAGATGTACAACCTACATTATACGGATATTTCGCAATATTTCGAAGCTTTCATCGACTGAGCGGAGAATAAACTTTTTAACGTGATTGTGGCGAGACTACCTCAAATCGTGTTCGTTATGACCGCAGCGGCGAAAACGCATAGTGTGGCCCAAGCCTAAGCGAGCATCTCAGCGCGGCATAACGAAGGGGAAGAGGAGGGGGGGGGGCAGTGCGGAGCGAAAAGTACCCGACCGTGATCTATTGAATACTCCGAGCCTCACGTGGGCTAGAGCCGCGCCGGAGATCCCCACTCCGTCGGATACTGACCGGGGGGGGGGGCTGGAAATTTGACGACGAGCGAGATGCTCTCGATCGCGGATCGACAGAGACTGAACTCGTGCTGCGGTAGCGAAGAAATCCATCCCCACTCCTCGCCCAGCCCTTCTATACAGGTATAAAAGAGCAAGCGAAGAGGCCTCGTTCTTTTTTTTTCTCGGGAGCAACTCTACCTTCCGTGGGAAGAAGCTGCCATTCAGAAACGGAGAAATCTGGGGAAAGACATGGAGGAATACTCATCCTTCGAACTTCCAAGCCTAGGTCGGTAGTCAGAGCCGGAGCAATCCGTGGAAAGACGTGATCAGGTATCCCTTTCCCAGCGATCCTCATACGAGTGAGGCCGAGAAGGGGGGGGGGGGGGGGCAAGCGTGGCAACGAAAAGCGAGCGTGTGGAGAGCAGGCGAGAATTTTGCGGCTGGGCGGATAGCGACGCGCGGCAAGGTCTCGCGTCATGCGTGGAGAAAGCGATCGACGAGCGTCGTCGATACAACGTTGGATAGCAGCGTCTGGGTCTAAATTTTCGAAATTACACTGTACATTCGACCTAGACATCGAGTTAGTCATCTCAATTTAGACTGAGACTACCTAGCCCGTGTAGAAATTGTGTTAGGAATCCTATAGAATTCCCCTACTCCTTGCTACTCCCTGATAGGAATCCCATCCCAATAGGGCACCCCATTGGATACCTATCGTACATTGGATTCCAATAGGGATGCCCCATCCGGATCCAATAGGAATTCCTCATCGGGATCGAATGTAAGAATCCTAAAGCATTTCCATATTATCCAACGGAATCCGATACGATGCTTGATCGATCATATCCCATTCTGTACGTCCAAATTACTATTAAAAATAAATCAATGCATCGATATACTAAAGAGATCAATTTATTGTTTAAAAAAGAGTACATGTCGAATATCACAATATACTTATATTCCATTGTTACTTTTTTTTTTACTTTATTGCTTACCCATATAGTATATTTACAGTGTGTAACTTTCACCCCCCGATAACGGCAAACGAAAATCGTTCTTTTTTTTTTTCGAGACTTTTTTTGGGTGGCTCTACAAATAACGCCAATAAAAAATTTGGCTATCCCCATACTATGGGAGATACGATTTTTTTAAACTTTCACCCCCCGATAAGGGTAAGTTCCGGCGAACGAAAATCGTTCATTTTTTTTTTCGAGACTTATTTTGGGTCCCTTTACAAATAACACCAATAAAAAATTTGGCTATCCCCATACTATGGGAGATACGATTTTTTTTTAACTTTCACCCCCCGATAAGGGTAAGTTCCGGCAAACGAAAATCGTTCATTTTTTTTTCGAGACTTACTTTGGGTCCCTTTACAAATAATGCCAATAAAAAATTTGGCTATCCCCATACCGTGGGAGATACGACTTTCGTCAACTTTCACCCCCCGATAAGAGTAAGTTCCGGCAAACGAAAATCGTTCATTTTTTTTTTCGAGACTTACTTTGGGTCCCTTTACAAATAACGCCAATAAAAAATTTGGCTATCCCCATACCGTGGGAGGTACGATTTTCGTCAACTTTCACCCCCCGATAAGAGTAAGTTCCGGTAAACGAAAATCGTTCATTTTTTTTTCGAGACTTTTGGGTCGCTCTACAAATAACGCCAATAAAAAATTTGGCTATCCCCATACTATGGGAGATACGATTTTTTTAAGCTTTCACCCCCCGATAAGGGTAAGTTCCGGCGAACGAAAATCGTTCACTTTTTTTTAGACTTACTTTGGGTCCCTTTACAAATAACGCCGATAAAAAATTTGGCTATCCATACTATGGGAGATACGTTTTTTTTTACTTTCACCCCTTATTAATAGTAGGTTCTGTTTGTAGAAACCCCTTCATATGTTATGCACGATCGTTTTTAGGCACCTAGAAGCCGACTGTTCAATAGATTAGGCGAAATACAAAAATAAAAAAATTTCGTTGCATTCCAACGATGCAAACTTCAGACCCATGATATTCTTCGAATACTTTTTATACTTTAAGAACTTTTGATACTTAATATAAAAAAGTATATAATGTATTTTATACTTTTTATAACCTGTTTTTTATACTTTAAATACTTTCTATACTTTAAGAACTTTTGATACTTAATATAAAAAAGTATATAATGTATTTTATACTTTTTATAACCTGTTTTTTATACTTTAAATACTTTTTATACTTTATGAACTTCGAATACTTTTTATACTTAATGAAATATGAATACTTTTTACATTGTCAATACTTGAATACGAATACTTGTTACACTGTAATGTATTTTTTAGACACGTTTTATACTATCATTAAACAGACATACTTGTGTGCAACCACGTCAATCTGAAAATAGCGGAGAATCCATTTGGATTCCAATGTGAACTCCCTACATGGGGCATCCCTATCAAAACCCCATAGGGATCTGGTAGGATCTGGAGACTCCCCAATAAATTTCTGCACAGGGCTTTGCTAAGGTTGCCTTAGCAAAGCCTATCTGAGGTAAGGTTCTCAGGTAAACCTACCTGAGAACCTTTACTAAGATTTGATGTTGAAAATATTATAAAATTATATTAAATTGAATACTTGGAGTACGTATTTATTTAAGGCGAAGTAGAAGATGAACCACGTGACATACCAGTGCTGGAGAGATAGGGAAAATTGCCGAACAGAGATTTTTCAAAGATGAATAATATTTAGGGCAAGAGATAATCCTCACGATCCGCCACAGGGAATTCTCCAAGGCCTGATTGTTTGTTTTTTTTTTCTAAAAAAACTTGAGGCGTTTCGTGACAGCTTATGTTTAGGGGAATTCGACCGGGCGGGGGAGGGGGGGATTCTATTGATCACGAGCAGGGCGCAAACTTCTAGACACCAATATTTCGTTTGAAAACCACACGATTACTGTCATAAATTTCGAATCGTGCATTTAAGATTATTATGATTTTTAAACAAGTGTATGAATAACGTGTTTTCAATGTTATATCAATGGGTATTTTTGGGTAATTTTATATTTAAAAAAATTTGATACATTTGGCGACGATGCAAAGTTTGTATTGCGAGTTAAGGGGGCATGTCTACTATGATGGCTCAAAAATCAAGCTTTTTGATAATTTTTTTCTTAAAAACTGTTACATGTTTCGGTACAAACTTTTTTTTTTGCTTAAAGGTATACTCTTGCAGAATAGAAAACAATTTTTTTTGTTGCATATGAATGTAGATTTATTTTACAATTGATAAGCGTGTAAAGGCATGAAAAAAAAGTATGTCGCTTGCGTTGATGATTTGCACCTTCCAGGTAATCTCAACAAAAAAATCAAAAAGATTCTTGGACTGTATGAGTGCCGCTATCATCCGAACTAGAATTATTATTTTATATTGCAAAATAACAAAATGGCGTCGTTTTTAGCAAAAGTATTCGAAAAACAGGTTTTTTTTTTCGTCATAATTCGGGCGAAAGTATAAAGTAAAAATTAATATTTTTTAATCATTCTAGTTCGGGCGATAGCCACACTCATAGAAATTAAGAATCTTTTTGAATTTTTTGTTTCTGATTACCTGGAGAGCGCAAATCATCAACGCCAACGACATACTTTTTTTCATACCTTTACACGATTATAAACTGTTAAATAAATATACATTTATGTGTAAAAAAAAAATTGTTTTCCATTCTATAAGAGTGTACCTTTAAGCGAAAAAAAAAGTTTGTACCGATAAATGCAACAATTTTCAAAAAAAAATATTAAAAAATAGCTTATTTTTTTAGACTTCACAGTAGAACAGCCCCTCAAACAACAAAAGTTCTTTCGATAAATAAAATGTTATAGGTAAAGCCCATATACAAATAAGAAAATTCATTCGTCCGAACGAAATCTTATTGGTTCGTAGTAAATCGTGTCCATGGGGGAATACGTAGGATATAAATGCTCATTTTCAAGAGCCTGTTCAAGACAACGACACGGTGAAACCTTGCGCACTGAAAGAGTGTGTGACAAGTATAAACAGTTCTGAGAGCTTTTGTATCGGAGATCTTCTTCCTTCCCCTTCTCTCGTCTTTGCTCTGTAAATACTATAAGTGGTGTATTTTCTATGCACTAGTCAGGTACGTGCATGTCCGTCGAAGAAGAAACTCATCCTAACGCGAAGGTTCGTTTTATGACCGACGAGCCGGTTTTCAGAAACGTAGAACCAGCCACCAGTCGTATCAGTTACCAAGGCGAGTGTATTCTTCTTCCGAACTGAAGCATAGAACAAAGGGAATTTTATACAGATGCATAGTGGAACAAAATATATACGAAGCCACGATTCTTTTGTTTTGCTTGTGAAAAAAAATAATAATAGTGCGATACCGTTCTGGTTTACGCTGTCTTGGGCAATTATTTACAAGGTTGCGAATCTCGCCGATGACCTTGACCTTCATATGTTGTAGGACACATCATTCGGAGTAGACTTGACCTTGAATGACGCGACGGTTACCTTCAGTTCGAGTGTCACAAGTCAACAGTTTAGAAATTCAAGAATGCCATTACTGAATATGTACGTGCGGATTACATTGCGGATTACGCGCAATGCGTGCATATTAGCGCCGTCTATTTAACGATGGCCAATATGTATCCCATTGCACCCGAAAACGACTCGCATTAAGGGGTTACGTGGGTTTGAAAATTTCAAAAAATCCATTTTTTTATTTTTTTATCTAATAGTACAATATGTCTAGAATATTCTCCCAAAGTTTTAAGTCAATCGGAGTAAAAGTCTAGGAGAGAGAGAGCTTTTGGGAATTCCCCCCGTTGGGAAAGACCGGCCGGGAGCTACGCAGGTATACGCATTTTTCTCAAAACACTATTTTTGAAGTCGGTGGACACGATTTCTCAGAAACTAATGCACCGATCTTATTGAAATTTTGCACACTTCTTCAATAGAGCATTGACTAGTGATTGAACCAAGCTTTTTTTTCGATTAAAACTAATTTTACAAGGCTATACGTAGTGTAAATTGTACCAAAAATTGAACTATTTGCATACAACTCTGCCAAAAATTCAAATTTCAATTTTTTTTTTAATCCTTCGTTCAATCACGAGCTGGGCTTATCTACTAACAGAAAAAAATTGGTTTTTTAATTTCAGATAAAGCTATCATGAGTTATCCTGACCACCACGAGGGCACTTTTTTTTTAGGGGTCTCCGGAAACCAGGTCCCACCGGCTGAATTTCCCAAATTTTTGCATGAATTTTTTTCTAAATATTGTTGAAATGTTGCTCTTTTATGTGCTTAATATTTTAAATAAAATAATTTATATATTATATTTTAAAAAAATAGAAAAAATATGCTTTTTTTGGCTTCGAAACCCACGTAACCCCTTAATGAAACTAGTATCGAATTGTATGAGTACGATGGGATTAAAGTTTGCATCGTTGGGATGCAATGAAATTTCTTATTTTCATCATTATCCAAAATTATATTTTGCAAATTTCTTGTAGACCGCTAAATAAGAATCCTTCAGGGATCAGTATCAGTCTATTTTCGGAAATGTTCGATTTTCTAAAAACCACTTTCGTATACTACATACCTGTAGAAATACGGTAGAGAACGTTATTTAGATCGGAGTGACCGATAAGGGGCTAAAAAGAGTGATACAGTAGAAGCGTCTCTGCGCGCTCAGCGCATAACCGCCGTGTTAAGCGTCCAAAGCTCGCAGATCCGCAACCAAAAATCCCAAGAAAGTGAAGCTTTTGAAGAAGCTGAAGGAATAATGTATGGACCAGGCATCGCTGATTGAGAGTAAGAGGCTTTTTTTAAAAGTTTTATGTACACTTTTACAAGAGAAACTTTAAACGCGTTTTTCTCAAAACAACGTTTTTCGACCTTGTCGACATGATTTTGGAAAAACTATTGCACCGATTAGGTTCAAAATTATAGGGATTATTCTATGCATGTATCTCTTCGATCCCTACTCACGGTATAAATATTCGTTAATATTTAATCCTATTTTGAAACAATTTAAGTTGTAAAAAACAGTCGAAAAATTAAAGAGTGCGCCATTTTGTTTTTTTTTCATCGGGGGTGAACATTTTTAGTAGAGGTCATAACTACAACTCCACTTTATAATAAAATACTCGACTTTTTGTTTTCAGATGCTCCAAAGTTATGATTTCGTGTCAATAAGGTGAAAGCAGGGGTAACTTCTGGCAGCCAGATCACCAGTATAAATTTAAAAAAAAATTGTTTTATTTTTTATTTTTTCTTGTACTTTGAAACTTCTATTTTTATGTATAGAAATATTAAAATCTGGAGATAAATTTTATTATGAAAAAAAAAATCTTGAAAATATGTGCAATAGATGGAGACTGATGCCTTAAGAATGCTTGGGTGATTTTCGTAGCCCAAATCTGCCAAAGGAAATTTGGGAAATAAAAAAAAGAGAACATTTTCGTTGTATTCCAACGATGCAAACTTTAACGTCATAAAAGTAGGTGGACTATTTTGAAAACTTCAAGGCTCCATGGTTCAAAGTTCAAAGCACCTCAAGGCTGCAGCAAATATTTTTTCCACAGCCTTAAAATTCATTAAGGCTGTGATTTTTTTTTTAGGAGGCTTAAAGTTCTACAGCTCAAAGCCTTAAAAGCTCATTTTAACAGCCTTAAAATTTCAACAATGACAGTAGCTCGAAAAAAAACACTCCGAACGGAATCATCCAATAGACCTCTACTTTTGGATTGTTTCGGAATTATACTCGAATAAATCGAGTTCCATTTTGATTGGTCTCTTTCCTTCAGCCGTCTTCCCTTTCTCCCATAATTTTTTATCAAATTCTCCGAACCAAGACGTTTGGCACGGGCGTCGTAAGAACAATATAAAGATCGAGAATATCGTTCGAGGCCACGACAACACTCGAATCGAGACGGCGTTTGAGGCCGGGTCATAGAGAAGCGGATAGAAGAAAAGGGAAAATATCAAGAGTAAAGAAAAAGAGAAGGTAAACGAGCAAAAGCGTGTCGGTGATGCGCTATATTATAATATATGCACAAGCATACCCGTACGCAGGTAGACACACACACACACACACACACACACACACACACACGCGCACACACGCACACACACACAAACACACACACACACACGCACACACACACACACACACACACACATTCGCACACGCAGACGTGGGGTTGGCTCGAGAGTGAGACTACCGAAAGAGAATACTCGAAGGGCGTGAAGTGCGCCAATCATGGGCCGTTATTGGCAACAATTATGATAATAGCATACCCTCGAGAGAGGATGCGCGAGAGGGCCACTCGTCATACACACACACACACACACACACACACACACACACACACACACACACACACACACACACACACACACACACACACACACACACACACACACACACACACACACACACACACACACACACACACACACACGGGCCACACCTCACACGGACACATATCGAACATTTTACGTACAGCTGCGATTCTCGCCATTCCTCATTTATTCCTTTATCTGTTTAGACGGCAGGCTGGATCTATAAAATGCCGATATTTTTTCAACCTGCTTATCCATTTACCCTCCGTATATATTACAGTAGAAATGTTCGATAAAAACGCTCGAATAAAAATGGTATATACCGATCGTCTGCGAAACAAAAACGATCGCGGTTTCTTTTGAAGAGCGGTCTTATTTTTGCGGATTATTTGCTTCGACTGGAATCAGGAAAGCAAAAATAAACGGGTGATGAATGGTAAAATTCAAAGCTTCACATATAGTGGCTTCGTTAAATATACAAATGGGTTGCCAAATATTTATGAATTGGTCAGTAAATGAATACATCGATGTCGAATAACCAAACGACATCGGTCCATTAAGAAATTATATCAAGTGGTTGTCTTTTCGATGCGTTGCTATTATGCAACCCCCTCTCTACATATAACGTTGAAGTTTACATCGTTCGGGATGCAACGATAGTTTTTTCCATTTTTATCATTATCCGAAGCTCATGGCCTCAATTTGCAGGAAAAAAAAATTCTTGCCAATTGCGGTCTTGAGGTTCTGCTAAGAATACGTAGAAACGTTTGAGCGATTTTTACAAACGAAATTGGCGGAAGAAAAATGTGAGTTGTCAAAATGAATTAATTTTCGTTGCGTCCCAACGATTGCAAACTTCAATGTCAATTCTACACCCATTTGCGTGGAATTGTCATTTTCATTTACCGAAAGGGTTTTTTCGTGTATATTTACACATTTTTTTACAAATAAATGTCCACATTTCAATAAGATATAAGAGTTTGCATGTACAGTAGAACGTCGATTATCCGAATCAAGTGGGACCGAGCGCCTTTCGGATAATCGAACAGCAATATTCCGTGAGCGAAAAAAACGTTGATTCTTTCAATATGATAAAATATATATATTTAAAAATACAATGAACAATAATATGTTAATAATAGAAGTACATTTTTGGTGAATTGCAAATAATCATTGTATCATTTAATGATATAGAACGAAGTTAAATATGTATTTAAAAATAAACAACATTCGTACATGTTTGAGTTCTTATCTACCATATATATATTAATTTATGGACTTTTACTTTTACTTTTAATTTATGGACTGAAGACAGGATTTATGAATTAATCACGATTGGCGTTGCGAATTTTGTTCATTCGCAACGCCATCTGAAACTCAAGGTGGCTAGCCAGCCACGAGTCATTCGCTAGATCACTGGTTCCTAATCTTTTCGTTACCAAGGACCACAATCATTTTTTTTATCCTAGCAGGGACCACCAGGCACGAGAATAATAAACTGTGTTTATATTTAAATACACTTTACCAAGACTTTTAACGTGTTCCTAAAACTGTTAAGTATCATGCGCTAAAAGTATTTTTGGGGGCCATTCTCTGAAAATAAAACAAATACAAAGTCCAGCATAAACGTTACAAAAACTATGTTTTTACATAACATTTAGAATCAATTTTTATCGTTTGCTAAAAGTTGAATATTTAAGTCCCAGAATCGAAATTCTACCTACCGACAAAAATCAGGAACGAGTGGGTCAGGGCTTAACACTCTCTCTCTCTCTCTCTCTCTCTCTCTCTCTCTCTCTCTCTCTCTCTCTCTCACTCTCTCTCATTCTTTCATTTCAATGACCAGTTCAGTATGGTAAGACAATCTAATTTTTTTTTCTCAAACTTAAGAAATTTGACGGGCAAACAGCCGTTCGTCTATCGATTTGATGTCGGTTGTTCAAGTTTCCAGAAATTCTGAGGAACCTGTCTTCTGCTATACAGGTGGCGGTGTGTCATTCCGTCTTAACATTCCAATTGTCGGGGCCACCGCACATCCTCGGATTTTGTAAAGCAAACTGTGCTCCTCATAAAAATTGATAAACGGTTGAATCCTCGCTAAAAGTAACAAACGTTTCGCAGACCATATATGGAATATGGACCACCGGTTGGGAAACACTGCGCTAGATGACAATACGTGTAGCCACATAACCTCTCTTTGTTATTCGTGGCCATGTTTGGCTAGTCCAGTACGGCCTACTTAGTAGGTGACATTTTTATTGCAACACAGCGACATCTATAGTGAAAATCGATTGGGCAGTGAATAGACAAGAGCCTGCTTACAAAACATTTAGTATACACTATCACTAGCTCATAGCGAGGCAGCCATTACTCAGTTCGTGTGAGCTCAATTGGAAGAGCCAGTTACTATTTAGCACGTAACTCAGACTGACTAGCACGATTTCTACTCGAGAAGCAAATCACGTGTGCATCAACGAAGACATAACCGCTTTACTCGGATAAACAGCAAATTAAAATACGATATCAGTTTGCAAAATTAACGTTACAGGAAAACAAAACAAAACAAAAATGTTATTAGATTTTATAAAAGAACAGGAAAATGTAGCACAAGGCAGATTGCGGTAGAGCAGGTCAAATGTTAAAATATAAGGAGATGATCATTTATCGTTAATAAATAAAACTATCATGTAAATAATATATCCAGGAGAATAGGTCACAATTCCCACCTCTTTGAATACAATCGGGAGCGGACCACAGAAAAAAGCTAAAGAATGGCAAAAGCGCAATCGTCATCACATTACTAATTACGATCGAATAATAATACTTTACTGTCTGCGGTATAAATTTTCAGTTGCTAATTATTGAGAGTTTGGCGTCAAGATGCTACCGTCTCTGAATAAAATAGTTCGTAGTCACTTTTTTTATTATACAACTTTGGATGTGTCATCACGGCTTTAGGCAGACACGTTCACGCATGCACACTACGTTTTATGAGACGAACTTTTGTGCCAAATAAACTCACGTCAACAATCTCACAATTTCACTAGTGTGACGAAAAAAAAAATCGCAATAGCGTGAGCTGCTCACTTTTGTCATTTTCACCCAAACTCAGCCCTCCTGGTATAAGTTGGTGATTACGAGAAATAATGTTACCCCTAAAAAAAGTACAGCAAATTAAAATGAACGATTGCTTAGACTTAACGCGTTGCTCCGGCCTTCGAATCTACACTTCGGCTTGCCATGCACATTGGTATTGCATACACGTACACGTGTGGAAATGACGCTGTACAGATGCGGACTAAAATTTGTACATGGTACAATGAGTTTGTGTCTGTGTACACGGCGATTAATGAAACAACTATCAAACAGAACCGGCAGACCTTGTTGTTGATCTCACACGACAGGCTCTCCTCAAGCCTCTGCGGCCTTCATCGTGCACGCACGACAATTACCGTGCTTATACGCTCTCATATACTCACGTAAATACTCTTATATTGATCGAATGTGTGTGTGTGCGCGCGCGCGCGTGTGTATGTGTGTGTGTGTGTGTGTGTGTGTGTGTGTGTGTGTGTGTGTGCGTGTGTGTGTGTGTGTGTTTGTACACTCGTGGGTAACGGTTTCATACGCGTAGGCCGGCATTTTCACCGGCATGTTTGCGTGTGGCCTTGAGTTAATAAAAACTATTTGGAAGAAAAGCGAAAAACTCATCGCATACCCGCGCCTGATTGCTGCTTTTGACGGTTGCATGCCGCACATTTCTCTAAGATAAAAATCGAGTCTGTCCAACCGATTTTGTCGTTACGTCCTCCTTGTTTATCTTCGAATCACTCTTCTCGACTGATTTTATGTCGAAATCGTAAAATGCGAATGTGAAGGCATTTGGTTGAATACAAATATATGTGGAATGATGGAATCTTGAAAGAAAAAAAAACTCATTTGACTTCCAAGGCCTCGACGTGAATTAGTCTCGGCATCTGTCTAACACTGTCCAGGGCTTTAGCTTCTAGAGAACTGAAGTTCAAACAAACCCAGACAAAAGCTTCGCCAAAATGGATTGGATTAGATTTTTATCAAATTTATCACCAGATAGGGGTAGATTTGCGGGATGATATTAAACCATTTTGGTATTTTTTAGGTGTAGGAGCTTGAATTTGTGACATAAAAATGTCCGGGTGCCATTAAAATTGGAATAAAACGAAAATTAGGGCTGTGTGACAAATCAACTAAATATCATCTAGTGCAGTTATTATTCTGTTTTTTTTTTTTTTTCTTTCAAGACCGTAATTTCGTACTTCTTTGTCAACGACGTCACGTTAACGACAGAGGTCCTTTATAATCTTCAATGATCGCGTAGATTAATTGGCGGTTGAAAATTCCGGAGCTAAAATTCTTCATCGTTGAAAATAATGAAAAGTAGATAAGCGCGTTTCGGAAATACCTGTGTCTCGTCTACAAGGAAATACAGGGTGTCCGATGGCAGATTTCAAACTTTAAATGATCATAACTTTAAAACGCGAGGTGTAAGAGGAGTGCGGGGCGGGTAGCTGAGGTCGCGTGCGTTGCGAATTTTTTAGTCGCCATGGAGCGTTGGTCTGGATAGCAACGTGCTTTCGCTGTGGAGGCGTATTTAACTAGTCGTTTTTCGCTTACTTTGGCGCGGCGTAAATTCTGTAACCGCTACAACATTCGTCGAATAAGTGACGCGCCATCGATAAATTTGATCCAAAGTTGGGTAGCAAGATTTAGAGCTTCAGGCTCGGCTGTAAACAGGCATCACCAAAATCAAGCAGCCTCTGTATCAACTCCGGAAAACATCCAACGTGTGAGTGATTCTGTTTTAGAAAATCCACGAATGTCATTGAGTGTGCGTTCGTCTGTTTTGGGTATTCCAAAATCGATACTGCATGAAATTATGAAGAAAATAATAAAATTTCATCCGTATAAAATCCAAATAATTCAAAAATTGAACGACAGTTACTACCCAACAAGAGGGTAACTTATGCTCAAAAGATGCTGGAGACTTTTTCCACCGAAACACGACTAAGAAACATTTTTTATAGCGACGAAGCACATTTCCATCTTGGAGGTTATATCAACAAGCAAAATTTTCGTTGCTGGAGTCTCCAAAAATTCAAGAGAAGTGCATGAGAACGGAATCATCGGGCCCTACTTTTTTTTAAATCATTTAAACAATGTTATTTTCAAAAATTGAAATCCGCATTTGATTTCTTTTCATTTTAATAAATATTTTTTAATTACTTTGTTTATTCATTTTTTGACGAATTTTTTAAGTATGAAATCTACCATCGGACACCCTGTACATCGGGCCAGCACTGT
Organism: Ophion ventricosus; assembly: GCA_963932345.1. Classification (NCBI taxonomy): domain Eukaryota; kingdom Metazoa; phylum Arthropoda; class Insecta; order Hymenoptera; family Ichneumonidae; genus Ophion; species Ophion ventricosus. Next base: position 7,857,637 of record OZ010711.1, on the reverse strand, counting down.
GGCCCGATATATTTCCTGTGGAGTCTGGAAGGAAGACTCTACAATGAACGTCAGTGAAGACTACTCCCCGGCGTTCCAGCGTTATTGTCAAACAACAATTTTTGTTTTCTCGACGATTATTTCCGTTCAGTGTAGTCCGATTGATTATCAATGGGAGTTGATACTTGATGACGTTGAAGTTTGCATCGTTGGAGCGCAACGAAAATTAATTTTTTTTCCATTGCATACACTTTATTTGGCCGATTTAGAATGTGAAAATGACTCAAACTTTTTTACGTATTCTCATTAGAGATTTACTATCTCAATTTGCAAAAAAAAACATGGGGAAAAAATCGTTGCGTTCCGATGCAAACTTCAACGTCGTTTTTCTTGTTTATTTTGCGCTGCTTTTTCGATGGGTTGTGAAATTATCGGTATGTATGAAAATCTGTTATCTATGTTAGGAAAATATAAGAGTTTGAACCGGCTCGTTGTAAGTGCTCGCAGCACTTGACACACTCTACCCACCTATCTGACACATTGTACCCCACCCGTGGGGCACAATGAGCCAATCCGCAAATTTTTTTCGATCCCGTTATTTTAGAATTTTTTATAATTTTGCAAAAAATATGGTAACTTTATTGTACGCCCAAAGGTCTATAAAATCGGTTATGACCTTTTTTTTTCTAATCAGACTACTTTGGTAAGAGTGAAAATTCGTTAGAACAAAAGTGACACACTGTGCCCCACCTCCCCATATATAAAACATCGAATTTTGAAGGAACGCAGGCAACTATTTTATTAGGCGTAACGTTCGGTCGAAAAAAGAATAATCTACGCACACATATAATAGACGAAAACGTAACAAGCACGGTCGGCGTCCAAGATGGGGCAGAAACTCACGAGGGAACAAAGAGGAAACGGCCGAGAGTTGCGAATTTTCGATTCGACACGGGAATTATTATATCGCTCTTCTTAGTAAATATACAGATATACACACATACATTCCTTGTGCAAGCCAAGGAGCCAAGGAGCTCTCTCCGTCTCTCTGTCCCTCTCTTCCTCAGTCGTGATCTTTCTCTTGCTCTCTCTTTCGGTCTGGCTCTCTCTCTCTCTCTCTCTCTCTCTCTCTCTCTCTCTCTCTCTCTCGCTCGCTCGTTCGCTCCCTCGGTGTTAGACAATAAAATCAGTCCCGCCGCGCGAGTTCCCATGAAAGGAATATAGCCAGAAGAGATGAAGAGGGAAAGAGAGAAAACTCACCTGAAGAGCGCCGAGAGTTGGGTGATGGAAGAAGGTTGCGGGGCAATTACGCGCGGTAATTCGCAGGTGTTGTGAGAAAACAGCGAATGCCGAGGTGGATGCTCTGTGCACGCCTTAATCGCAGTAATTTTTCCACCATTATATACGTGTACGAATATATAGTGTATGTATGGGTAGAGAGGAAAGAAAGAGGGGCGAGGAGAGGATTGACTTTATCAGAGAGGGGTGGCTCTTGCGCTCGCTCGCTCGCTCGCGCGCATGCGTGCGTGCTGTGCTCACTCTCGCCTTGATACTCCATCAGCCCACAGGCCGATTACGCGTTCGACACGTCTCTTCCGACGGACCCAATATAATTTTTATATCAACCGGTCGTGTGTGTGTAGTATCACCATTCGATGATTTTGAGAAATACGTCTTTTTTTATATGTGTGTCGGGTATACGAATTTGGAGCATATGAAAAATCCCGAAAACCGCAATTTCATACTTTTCCAAAATTCGGACTAGCCGGATACCAGTCTCCCGTAGCCGACGAGATTGCTTGTAAAATGATCGTATAGTAAACTCATCGAGGAATTCAATTCGAATTATACGTCGCAAGATTCCGAATCATTTATAAAAATAAATAAATATAAATCATTTCGACCATTCATAAAAATATAATGAATTTGATAAATCTTTTATTTACAATATTTGTCGAGACTTATTGCAGCCGACCTGCGGGATACACCGAGTCACTTCTGGATATTATACAGTAGAGCGTCGATTATCCGAACGTCAGTTATCCGAATGGCGATTTGGTTTATCCGAAACGTCAATTATTCGAATGGCGATGTGAGTTATCCAAAATATCAATTATCTAAACAATAATTTTGTTCATCCGAATGCTCAGTTATTCGAACGATTACGTCCTATATATTACAGCAATGGGGTGGTGCGAAACGCAGCCTGAATGTTATTCAATGCAACTTCTTCTAAAATGATTGCGAGATTTGACAGCAAAGAAACGAGCTTCCGTTCTGAAGCAGAAGAAAATCGTCGACTTTTAAAAAAATAAATAGATAAGAACTCAAAGATGTATGAATGTTGATTATTTTTAAATACATATTTAACTTCGTTCTATATCATTAAATAATACAACAGTTATTTGCAATTTACCAAAAATGTACTTGTATTATTAACATATTAATGTTCATTGTATTTTTAAATATATATATATAGTTTATCATATTGAAAGAATCAACGTTTTTTTTTTGCCCACGGAATATTGCTGTTCGGTTATCCGAATTTTCGATTATCCGAAAGTCGCCCGGTCCCAATTGATTCAGATAACCGACGCTCTACTGTACTGTAAAAAATAAGTGTGTTGTTTCAACATTTTTCAGGCTTGGAATTCTGTCGCCGATGTCAACACGTTTCCTCCCGTGTTGTTCAAATCAACACACATACACCCTTGGCCAAAAGTTTGGGGCACCCTGCAAATTTTCTTTCCGGACAGAAAATTGAATATCTCGGCCAAAAAAAATTGGAAACCAATTTACCAAACGGGGTTTTGAAGAGAATAAAGTCCGCTTTAATTTGCTTTTTTCATTTTATTTTTTCGATTTTTTTTGTGCCCGGTACGTCATTTTGAAAATGACGGTTTTTCACGATTTTCGCACCTTGCAAAGTCATTCGCTGGACTTCGGAAAATAGAAATCTCGCTATTTAGTGAAATGATCTTCGAAAAGGGAAGTGTTAGCTTTAGTTTCGTTTTTTTTTAATTTGCAATTTTTTTTCGCAGAGAAATTTAGTTTTTCTTGAAAAAACGACAGGTTTCCGTAAAACCGGCATCGTGCAGCGTATCGTGAAAACTATGAGGTTGAGAATATTTGTCCTAAGGACTAAAAAGTTTTGTTTTGTTATTTTGGAGTTGTTACATTTTTTTCTGATTTTTTTGGCAAAATTCTTTTTTATCGCTAGTTTTGGTTGATCGTCAACGATTAATCTAACTAATTTATTGCTATTACATTGAAACGAAGATGTTTTAATGAAAATATCTTTGTTTCAACGTAACGTTTCAAGAAAACGGACATAATTGAATTTGTACGTCGTACGAATCAAATGACGTTCTGAGCTTATACAGAGTCAAACGAATGAGTACTGACTGTCATACAAATCAAAGATGATCGGGAAAAATAAAGTAATTACACTTCGGCAGATTCGAAAATTAGTGACAAGTGCTCTTAAAAATCAAAAGAAAATGTCGTCTGATCAGTACGACGTACAAATTCAATTACGCCTTGACCAAAAGCATTAAGCACCCTGTGTTTTCCTTCTTTTTCTAGTTTAGGGTATACCATTGAACTCTTTTTGTTTTTTAAATGTATTTATTAGTCAATTTTTACGATCCAGATGTTTTGAAATTCACTCAAAGCGCTTCTTTATTGTTTAATTTTATATTTGATGATGCGAACTTAGCTTTAGTGCAACACAACTATAATAGCTTTATGTACTTTTGAAAATATCAATACTTTATAGGGGTGCCCAATATTTGTGGCCAAAGATGTCAGTAGCTTTTCTCTTCTTGATATTTCCCTTAAAACATCTTCGTTTCAAAGTAACGGCAATAAATTAGTTAGATTAATCGTCGACGATCAACCAAAACTAGCGATAAAAAAGAATTTTGCCAAAAAAATCTGAAAAAAATTTAACAACTCCAAAATAACAAAACAAAACTTTTTAGTCCTTAGGACAAATATTCTCAACCTCATAGTTTTCACGATACACTGCACGATACCGGCTTTACGGAAACTTACCGTTTTTTAAAGAAAAACTAAATTTCTCTGCGAAAAAAATTACAATTAAAAAAAAAACGAAACTAAAGTTAACACTTCCCTTTTCGAAGATCATTTCACTAAATAGCGAGATTGCTATTTTTCCAAAGTCTAGCGAACGACTTTGCGAGGTGCGAAAATCGTGAAAAACCGTCATTTTCAAAATGACGTTCCGGGCACAAAAAAAATCGAAAAAATAAAATTAAAAAAGGAAATTGAAGGTGACTTTACTTTCTTCAAAACCCCGTTTGGTAAATTTGTTTCCGACTTTTTGGCCGAGATATTCAATTTTTTGTCCGGGAAGAAAAATTGCAGGGTGCCTCAAACTTTTGGCCAAGGGTGTACATGCGTGTAGCTTCAGAACACTTCGAGCATGTAAACGCGTGCCGTTTTTTTCAACACGTTTCATCCCGCGTTGCTGTGAACGAACACACTGCATGCCTTGAACCGGTACAAAATATTTCATAATTCTCGCGCATAAATTTCTCAGTTTTCAAAATTAAAAATTTCCAATTCGAAATTTATATTATCACAAAGATCTGTGCAAAATTTCACCTATATAGGAAGTAACAGCTGTTCGGAATTACAGCCGGAATTACGTTTGTCTGTTATGGAAAATCTACGATTACACAAACCTGGGCATCTGATAGCATAGTGGCAGCAGGCGTAGTATAAGCAGAAGATAGGTAAGTTGTAGGTTCGATTCCATGTGTAGGCGAAATATTTTCCTCGAAAGAAATCATTTCAGGTCAGGGAATGACGAATTATGATAAAAATCATTGAGGTAGTTCTCTTCATTGAGTATTTTTTATTTATTTCGGATTTATGAAATATTCTATTCATTTTGTAGACGTACCATACAATATGGTTAAAATCACTATAAACATCGTTGCAAATTACAACCAACATTTTTATCAATGTATATATATTGTAGTCCTGTTCATTATACAGATTTTGTACAGTGCAAGAATTGCCGATTGAGTTTAGGTAAGAGTTTTTCATAGTATAAACTTCAAACGCGTTTTTCTCGAAACAACGTTTTCAAAATCTAGCTCCATCATATCTCTAAAACTAATAAACCGATTCTCTTGAAATTTGAACCACATATTGTAAACATGATTCGCAACAAGATGACCCTCGATGGTTTTAAAATATTCATTTTTACTCTTTTTTTTGCGAAAAACTGCGAAAAAAACGCGTTTTTTTTACTTTTTTCGTTTTTCATCTGCCATTTTTTTATTTTTTGATAAAACTTTATATCCGAGGGTCATTTCGTAGCTGGTGTCATACTGAATCTAATGGAATTTGATTTTTTTGTTTCAGACAAGCGGTTGCCGAGTTGTGATGGAGCTACCTAGCACACCTATTTTTGAGGCGTTACGTTAAACTATAGTTTTTGTACTTAAAAATGAATAAAAATGAATTAAAAAATTTGTTTTGATGTATTTCAAGACTTTATTTATCAAGCCCAACAACTTTTATATTCATATCTTTTATAAAATCCTCAAAAAAACATCGCGAAAATAGCCTTTTTTCGTGGCTCCAAAGTGGACTGGCCCCTTAAGATACCATACATTTCTCTAAGTATGGTTTGCTATTTCACCATTCCCTGACCTCTTGAGATAGAATCGAACCTACCTATACTATACGCACGCTACCACTTCGCTATTGAGTGCTTGTAACATACCAGGTATGTAAATATGAAACCGGAATTTTTGTATAGAAAATACACGTTTATTGTATGTAAATGATGAAACATATTTTATTCAAAGTATTGTCCATTGCTAGCTATACATTTTTCCCACCTGTCTGGCAATTTGTGGATGCCACGCCAAAAAAACTGTTGCTCTTTTGAGGCAAACCAGTCATCGAGCCATTTTCGTACATTTTCGTAAGAAGTGAAGCGCTGCTCAGCAAGTGCGTGTCCCATCGATGCAAATAAGTGGTAATCGGACGGAGCCAAGTCTGGCGAGTCAGCCGCATGCGAAAATATTTCCCAACTAAACGCCTCAATCGTTTCCTTAACCAATTTTGCTGTGTGTGATGGTGCACTATCATGAAGCAAAATCACTTTGTTTTGCCTTTTTTGTTATTCTGGTCATTTTTCACGCAAAGCTTGATTCAAATCGATCATTTGTTGTCGGTAGCGTTCAGTATTAACAGTTTCGCCAGGTTTTAGCATCCAACAATGCTTGCAATTCGCTGTCTTCAAACTTTTTCGGTGGCTTCCCACGTTCTTCGTTTCTCACGTCAAAATCACCACTTTTGAATTTTTTAAACCACTCAACACACTGTGATTTACCAAGAGCATACTCACCGTAAGCTTCGACAAGCATTCGATGCGATTCTGCAGCCGTTTTCTTCAAATGGTAACAAAAAATTAATGCTGTCCGCAAATCGTAATTTCCAGGCACAAAATTCGACATGTTCAACGCTATAACAAACTATGTTGGGGTATGAAACTTGTATTGCTGTGAGTTAAAAATCTTTGTCAGATGTCAACAAAGCAAATGGCGCCAAATGACGCGACTTGACGGTAACTAAATTGACAGCTAGGGCCATCTATGGGCAAATTCCGGTGTCATATTTACAAACCTGGTATCAACACCAGATATGCGATAAGAGACAAAAATAATTCCAATAATTATTTGTTGTATCAACTAAACTATTTCAATTAGTTAATCTCATTGTGATAATTAGTGAATATTATGAAATATCGTATTATAGATTTTCCGAAAAAAACCTCTGTACTGACTCGATTAATGCCTGTCGTCGGAGAAGAGATCGCAACAAAATGAAAACAATACGGGCATGTACCGTGTTGTTCAATAGTGTGTTGGTCGTGTCGCGCATGCATGCTGTGTGCGTTCCGTCGCGCCGTGCTGATATTTGCCGAGATTAATTATGTGTCTTTTCACTCGCGAACCAAAATCCGTGTGCTCATTTGACTGCCTTAAATATTTATAGCTAGATTTGAAGGATACGAGGTACTGAACCTAATATGATGTTGCAGTTTTCATCGTTGGAATGCAACGAAATTTCACTTTTTCGTATCAACTTGTTATCATTCAACATTTTTCGACGACAGCTTTAGGTCACGAGAATCACTCAAACGTTTTCTAGGATTTTCTTTTTTCTTACATCTACAATCTAAAATTGCAAAAAAAATATTTCGGGTGATAAGAAAACAAAAGACAAAAATGTTAGTTGCATTCGAAACGATGCAATATTACGTAGAATTACAACAGAAAATACGTAGGCGTATTTTCTGTTGAATACAAATTTCTGTGCGAATACCATATACGTTTGGTCCGGCAATTTTTCATCTTTCGACACTCGTGAATTCTTCACTGCATTTTCACATGTTTTTTTTTTTCATGCCCTTTTCCGCAATCTCTGCAATTATTGAAACATGAAATGGGTTTTATCGAGGAAGATATATCATTGATATATCAACATTGATCAATCAATATCAATTATTCAAGTCATATATTAATATCAAATGCGCTATTCAAGGTGTTGAGACATATGATCCTACAACGGCACGACTTTTTTAAATCCCTTGAGCATGAAGTTACTAAAAACCACTGCCTGTGGGCTACGAACAGTCATTTACATTAAAAAAATATATATATATTTCTGTTACAATGACGTTGAATTTTGCATCGTTGGAACGCAACGATTTTATTGTTCATTTTTCATTTCTTTATTTTTATGCTCATCCAAAGCCTTCTTTTTTTTTGTAAATTGAGATCACGAATCTCCGATAAGAATACGTGAAAACGTTTGAGTGATTTTCATATCCAGAACAAAATTTGGACGATTAAAAAGAATTTATTTTCGTTGCATCCAACGTTAGAAGGTTTTACTATTCTTGTAAGATATTTATTCTACACAGTCAACTTGTAAAAATCCTGTGTGTATCGTTTCAGGTAAAAGTTTCGGCCATTTCTTAATCAATTTCTATTCTGATTTACAGAGAGCTAATGTGCCCAAGATTTTTGGAACATTAAAATTAAAAGTCATCAAGTTGATGAGCCCAAACTTGCCTATTGAACAAATAAATAAGTTAATAATTACCATTTATTATGTTTAATTTATATAATTTATATAATTAATAATAACTGTTTCCATTGAGAGTTCGTCTTCGAGCCTCGCAATAAGTCACATTTGTTAGGTCTTAACGTTGTAATGACCACGATCAAACATGGCCGACCTCGATTCTTGACAATTATTTACTCCGGTCTTGGCATTAATTTACGGCTCTGATGTACAGTAATAATACCAAGCTATATTTAGAAAATCTCATCACCTTGAGAACCCTATACCGAATATCCGAAGCGGGTACAGACATCCCCTTCACTTTGTGCTCCTGTAAGGCTCTCGATCAACTGGTCGAAAGAAGCGCTCCCGGTCAGCGCACAATGCGAACTACGCGTCACTTGAGCGCGCAATTCCAATCCATGAAACAAAGGGAACCGCAGATTGACACGTGAATCAAACAGATATCCACGTCCTTTTGTGCTAAGTCGAAAATAATCTCGGGCTATTATTTGAGAGTATCTTTAGCGTCGGAAATACGATTTTTTTTCGACCTTTACCCCCTCGTTAAGGGTGGAATCACGAAGTTAAAAATCGTTGCCAATTTTTTTTTGTGGCTTCTCTTAGGCACTAAGAATATATAACGCAAATGAGGTTTTAGACCCCCCAATGAGGATGGATTCTGACCTGTTAAATTTTACAAAACGTTTTGCTCTGCGGTTGAAATATTCACAAAAACGATTGATAATCATTTTTTTTTAATATCGTTACAATCCAACGATGCAAATCTCAGACCATAATAATGATGCAACAATGAGAGTAATAATGTGTTTATTTACAATGCCGATGAAGATCCGTTGATATTTTGATTTATTACGTACAGCATTTGCTTTTCAATCGAAACCCATTTCATGCTAATTAGCCGTAAGATTCTTCAAAAGCTTGATCAAATATACTTTTAAAAAGTCCACAGATATTACACAAAGTGCAACAATTTAATTGCACTGAAAATGTAATCAGACTTTTCGGATGATTAGAAAAAGGCACATGCAAATAGTATGAGTTGCTCTCTCTCTTCAACTCTAAAACTACTCCTCAACTACTTTCCAACTCTCCAACTATTCCCCAACTCTCCAACTACTCTCCAACTCTCCAATTACTCCTCCATAACTCTCCAACTACGCTCCAACTCTTCTCCAACTCTCCAACTACTCTCCAGCTACCCTCCAACTCTCCAACTACTGTTCAACTCTCCAACTCCTCTCCAACTCTCCAACTACTCCCCAACTCTCCAACTCTCCAACTACGCTCCAACTCTCCAACTACTCTCCAACTACTCTCCAGCTACACTCCAACTACTCTCCAACTCTCCAACGACCCCCCAACTCTCCAACTACTCTCCAGCTACACTCCAACTCTTCAATCACTCTCCAACTACTCTCCAACTCTCCAATCACTCTCCAACTCTCCAACTATTCTCCAACTACTCCTCAACACCCCAACTCTCCAACTCGAACTGTAAATATAATTATCATCCTGATAACATTGTAATGTACGCATAAAAATTCCAACTTACAATTCGTAAATATAAATGACTACATGAAATACGGCATTTTTCAACCAATCACAGGCATTCGGCATGTCGCAGCTCCCCCTACTCTGCCTCAACACAGCGGCAGTGGAGTGGGGGTAGCGTTAGTTTCGTGTGACATCTCGCTAAATCAGACCCCCTATACACATCTTGGACAGCGTTTTCAATGCTAAAAGATCCGAAATATCTCTCTTTCCCCAATAGATTAAAAATATATTTCTTATAAGCGGCCGGTTTTTTTAGATTCATAATAAATGAAGCAAAAATTCTAGGATAATAATTCATTTAAAGGAAAACCCGTAAATATTTCCCGCAACTTCGAAAAGGGATGTTGCAGTATCGTGCCTCATCAATTGATATTGATTTCGTCCGGTCGATTAAATATTAATTTCATGCATGTCTTCGGTATTTTATCCGGCTGAAATAGGCTTGGATAAATATGTATCGTACAATCGAACGTGCGTAAAATAAGTGATGCGAACACGAGAATGATGGGTAATCGAAATTCAGGTGTTCACTCGAGTTCGGAGAGTGGCTCGTGCGGGAAACGCGACACTTGTGTCGATGAAGTTATTCCGGGGGCTTGTATGTACGGGATACGTGCGTGTCTCTACCACCGATATAACTGTCGTAACGACAATACATACCTATGTACATATTGCATTGCTTACATGTGCCGACAAAGATGTTTCGTGCTGATGGTGATCGCACCATAGTATAACTCAATTTAAGATTAATAACTTGGCTATTTTATCGAGATGTCTTCAGTGACTTGTCGCATCGCCAAATCAAAAATATTTGTAATAAATGTTTCTTCGTATTCATTGTTTTACCGTACACTTGCGAAATGCTTTTATTTCGATTTGTAGAAAAAGTAAATCTTTCGATTTCGCTGGCAATCTGACAAACTAATTTTCTTTGAGGGGCCAGTCCACTTTGGAGCCACGAAAAAAAGGGTATTTTCGCGATTTTTTTTTGAGGATTTTATAAAAGATATGAATATAAAAGTTGTTGGGCTTGATAAATAAAGTCTTGAAATACATAAAAAAAAAAATTAATTAATTTTTATTCATTTTTAAGTACAAAAACTATAGTTTAACGTAACGCCTCAAAAATAGGTGGGCTAGGTAGCTCGATCACAACGCGGCAACGGCTTGTCTAAAACAAAAAAATAAAAGTCCATTAGATTCATCATGACACCAGCTACAAAATGACATTCGGATATAAAGTTTTATCAAAAAGTAAAAAAATGGCAGATGAAGAACGAAAAAAGTAAAAAAAAACGCGTTTTTTCGCAAAAAAAAAGAGTAAAAATAAAAATTTTAAAACCATCGAGGGTCATCTTGTTGCGAATCATGTTTCCAATATGTGGTTCAAATTTCAAAGGAATCGGTTTATTAGTTTTAGAGATACGATGGAGCTAGATTTTGAAAACGTTGTTTTGAGAAAAACGCGTTTGAAGTTTATACTATGAAAAAGTCTTACCTAAACTCAATCGGCAATTCCTACACCGTACAAAATCCCTTCTGATTGCTCATCATCGTCGATTTCTTCAAGTCTTGCTTGCTTTCGTTTGGTTCTGGTCTCTTTTGAGCACCCAGAACTGCGGCGGTTTGCAGAGCGAACACGCTCGTCATCGCGATTGTCGGCGAATCCGATGGCGATGGGGCCAAGTTTGACGCCCATTATTTCCATTATTTCAAGCACTGGACGAAATCCTTCATTAAAGACACACGCGGAAACTTTGCAGGCAATGTCTACGATTTTTTTTCCGTTGAACATGTGTTTAGGTGCCATATTCCATACGCAGTTGTTAAAACTTTCATTATTGTTTTGCGTATGGCCACCTAAACACCTTTCGAGCAGTTCTGTTTTGGTGAGATCCTCGTAAATAGGTTTTAAAACTCCCTGTACTTCCTCAGAAAGAGCAGGAGGATGTTTGTGGCCGATGGATCGGCCGAGTGCGCTATACGCTCAGGTAGACGAAATGAGGTCCTGACGTTCAGGTAAAAAAAAATACTTAGAGAGGTCGGATTTTCATAAAATTTTGACACAATATTTCTGAATGTATGTACTTTCGAAAACAGTAAAAAAAATCGATTTTTTGAAATTTTCAAAGTGGACTGGCCCCTTAAACACATAACTGTTCTAATCCACATAACGTTGAAGTTTCCATCGTTGGAATGCAATGATTTTTTTTCGTTCATTTTCCATTTATTTATTTTCATGCATATCGAAAGCCATTTTTTTTTGCAAATTAAGGTCGTAAACCTCAAATGAGAATACGTAATAACATTTAAGGGGTTACTCCACCTTGGCGCTCGACAAATATGTATAAAAATTAAATTAAAATTAACGCGACTATTATATATTGGGTGAAGTAACAAGTTCTGCGCGTTTTCCGCTAGATGTCTTTAGTGGGCCATATCTCACGATGTATACATCGCATCGGGTCATACTATACGGCGATTTAAAGGTGACATTACGCTTCAAAAAAAGTTCTTCGACAGTTTTGTGTTTGGTGAAACCAGTTGTGTGTTACAGCGTTCCAAAATGGAGGTAAAAAAGTGAAAATTCGATACATTCTTCAGTACCACTACGACCAAGGTGAAAAGGCGGAGCAGGCGGCCAAAAAAATTTGTGCTGCTTATGGACTCAATACAGTATCGAATGCAACAGCAAAGCGGTGGTTCGAACGATTCCGTTCTGGTAATATGGACGTCGAAGATGAGGCACGCTCTGGTATCGTCGAAAATGTCGATAAAATCATGGAAATCGTCGAGTCGGACCGGCATGTGAGCACTTATTCCATTGCCCAGGAATAGAAGATTAGCCAGAAAACCGTTTGGAACCATTTGCATAAGGCTGGTCTCAAGAAGAAGCTCGATGTATGCGTGCCACACGAATTGACGCAAAAGAACCTTTTAGACCGAATTGATGCCTGCGATTCTTTGCTGAAACGTAACGAAATCGACCAATTTTTGAAGCGGATGGTGACTGGCGATGAAAAATGGGTCACATACGAGAAAAACAGCCCAAAAAGATCGTGGTCCAATCGCGGTGAGCCGGCCCAAACGATCGCCAAGCCCGGATTAACGGCCAAGAAGGTTTTGCTGTGTGTTTGGTGGGATTGGAAGGAAATCATCCACTATGAGCTGCTCCCATCGGGCCAAACACTCAATTCGGACCTCTACTGTCAACAACTGACCAGATTGAAGCAGGCGATCGACCAGAAGCGGCCAGAATTGACCAATAGGAAGGGTGTTGTGTTCCATCAAGACAACGCCAGGCCGCACACATCTTTAACGACGCGCCAGAAGCTACGAGAGCTTGGATGGGAGGTTCTATCGCACCCGCCGTATAGTCCAGGCCTGGCACCAAGCGATTATCACCTTTTCAAGCATTTGCAAAATTTTATTGAAGATACAAAACTGACCTCAAGAGAGGCTTGTGAAAATGAGCTCGTCAAGTTTTTTACCAATAGGGACGAGGACTTCTTCAATCGCGGAATTATGAAATTTCCTTCAAAATGGACAAAAGTTATCGAACAAAACGGCGCATATTTGATCTAAATCGGATAATCCTATGTTAATATCATCGTCGAAATAAATCGAAAAAACGCTCAGAACTTTTTACTTCATCTAATATATATATATAAAATAATTTTTATTTTTCACGAAGACATTATAGTTTTATGAACAAATTTTTAAAAACATGATTCGAAAAAAATTAAACAATGACGGAGATGTAAGTTGTCATTGTTCATATATTTAATAGTTGCGTCAATTTTTATTATTATTTTTATACCTAGTTTTCCGCGCGCCAAGGTAGTGTAAAACGCCTTAAGTAATTTTCAGAGCCAAAAAAAAAGTTTGAAGAATTAAAGAGAATGAATTTTCGTTGCATTCAAACGATGCAAAGTTCAAAATCATTAACCCACATAGTGATGAAGTTTGCATTGTTGGAACGCACCAAAATTTTTTTTCTCATCTCCATATTTTTACAATAATGCAAAATCATGTTGCGCAGATTTTATTTGAGATAAATTGTGCAAACAGAAATTTTGGCCATTAGAGAAAAACAATTTTCGTTTCATTCCAATGATGCTAACTCCAACTATATTAATCCCCGGACTTTTGTTCCCTCGTAACGGATATAATATTAAAAATTTTAGTCTGACGTTACAAAAAAAGGGTAATCAAAACGAGTTATTATTTTTCTTCCATTAGTTCGTCGACATCGATAACAGGACAATGTACAGCTAAAATAATTACGAACATTGTATCCGAGCCGAGATGGGAGATATGCTGAAGGCGGCTCTCAATTTATTTCATTATCGACCTGCAAAAGCAAATATCGCACCGCGATGAGGCAAGAGGGAGAGGGTCGCGGACCATAAATGCATCAAGATTAGGCTCGGCCATATAGATCAACATAGATATCACGTCTCTTATAAGCCCACGCGAGAACAGCGACAAACTCTTCCAACGAGAGGGCACTATCTGATCGCAATATTGGTAACTTTTAGATCCTGTAAAGTAAGATGTTCCCGATATGTCACTCTGCGCAAAGTGCACTCGTACGTATCGTCGGTAATGACAGATAACAGTACAGTAATCAAAGACAAAGTTACATTTTTTTTTCAAAGTCTCTTCTTTTGTGCTCCTTTTCGAAATGTTTACCCAGTCTCCCTCTCTCTCTCTCTCTCTCTCTCCCTGCCTCTCCCTCCCACCCTCCCAAATAATCAAGTGGTTTCTCTACTTCGTTCAATGATGTTGAAGTTTCTATCGTTGGAATACAACGAAAATCAATTTCTTCTTAAATGTCCGAATTTTTTTTTGCTGTGTATATCACCCAAATCTTTCGCCGTATTCTTATCAGAGACTTGCGATCTAAATTTGGAAGAGTAGATTTTGAATAAGCACAAAAATAAATAAATGAAAAATATGCAAAGGTGTCGTTGCATTTCAACGATGCAGACCTCAACGTCATTTCGTTAATTAATAATACACGAAAAAAGATTGTAATTTTGCGCTCGAACGATTTGTTTTCGGACATTAATGAAACTTGTAAGTTAAACGTGGCGATATCGCGAACTGACTCTGTCGAGTGAGCCACTCGCAGACAAGCATTATCTGGCGGGTATTTCAAAATACGCGGGTGTTCAAAACTAACAGAGTATTATAGCATTTGAACTTTATAATAAAATGTATTTATTCGTCCCCTCGACATTTTTAACGTATTCTCGATTTTGTCGAATCAAAAACTTTTTACAAAACGTTGAGCGTCATTCGCCATGTGAATATTGGGAAATTGCCCAATAACAATTTACTTTTACATGAAATTTTATTCGCGAGAAGTTGGCGGCCTGCCAAAAATTCATTTTATTTTCATTCCCAGACTTGCAGCCAAGGAATGGTATCGAAACTTCTTAACCCTTTGTGGTCACTCTGGGTAGAATCGACCCGTCTATCAATTTTTGGCGTAAATATATAATAGTTTCCGGCTTCGAATGGGACTGTATTCACCATCTTACCTGGAGTTTGAAGTATACTCATACCATAAAATTTACCCTCTTCACATGTCGGCATAAATACCTTTTTTGGAATGCGCACTATGCTACTATTTTTTTTCCCAAAAGTAGTATATCTAAGGAGTATCACGTCCAAATTTTAGGTAAAAATGTTGAAAATTCACGGAACTATGATTTTTTGAGCGATAAAGTGTCTTTTTTGCGTTTTCACATCTATTATGATTTTTTTTAACTTGTCGCCATGTTATTTCTTATAAATAAATTTTTCGTACATAATCTAGAAAGTTCAAAGCATGTTTCGTAATTTTTTAAATTACTTTGGACGGATAGTTTGGTCACAATACTTTTTCCGAAAACTGACTGAGTAGAATGGACCCAAGTGACCACCGCGATTGAATTTGGAAGTGTAGGTTTCCTTCAACCCACGAAGGGTTGAATGAAATACACTGAACATGATTTTCGATTATCATGAAAATATGGAAATAAAAAAAAGGAATTTTCGTTGCGTTCCAACGATGCAAACCTCAATCCTATGTGGATTTGGAGAGTTATGGATTTAAAAAATTGGTTTCTCAGTTTGCCAGCGAAACCGACGGATCGATTTTTTCTACAAAATGAAACGAAGGCATTCCGTCATTGTACGGTAAAATAATGAATTGAAAAAAAAAAACATTTTTACAAATATCTCTCCGATTTGGTGATGCTGATAGGTCACTGAAAACATCTCGATAAGCCAGCCTATTCATCCCAAATTCAATTACGCTATGATGCGAACATAATGCGAACAAAAGATATTGCCAAATATTCGAATGCTCTATTCTCTAATAGGATTCACGGTAATTCACAAAAACTCATTTCCTCTCAGTAATTTTCACCCTCAGCGAGCTTTTCCAAAGTTCGTGACAGCCTGAAGCTCAATCTCGATCAGTTATGTAATTGGAGCGAAAGTGGAAATCGCCCGTTAGATTTCGACTCTGTGCCAATATATATACGACGGAAGTTGATAACATTGTGTGAATGTCGATGGCAGACGAATTACCAATTTTACGACACTTATCCGTTACACTCAGGAATTCATTAATCGTAATATGATCACACGAGAGTACAGATACGCCATCATATTTCGAGTAAAGTGGGAACTATAAAGAGAAGTACGAGTGATGTGCGGGCGAGAAGAAAGTGCGAGAGGGATGAAAAATACGGTTGTCAAGGATCTCTCGTTGGTGGAGTTTCTAGCATGCGGTAAAAGGATATAAACTGCTTCGCGTATATTTTCTGAATTGCCACGAGGGATGAGACTCGGCTGTTTCAAGTTTTTGCGCTCTTAAATACCAGCGGATAAGGTACTGCGAAAAAATAAATAAACACGTGGAAAACGAATCCTGTCAAACCCAACTCCGAAACGTTGCACTAGTATATATGAAATTCTTTGCGGATATTAAAAATTGTGCTACCTTATCAAGTGAATGATTTACCGCAGTTTTATAATTGTCTAAATTTGCTCACACATCGATTTGCTCTTCGCGAATGGCAGATATCGTTATTTTTTTGATGATTTGTATATTGAGTAAAACTTTGGCATATCATTTTTTGTTATCACATTGTACATTATAAACTTTTTTTTTCGTTATACTCAGCCTGATACTGCGTGAGAAAGAATCAATATGAACGGAATCTATAACCGAAAGTTTCGGAAAAATGACTTTAAGGGGTTTGCCACTCTACAGTTGTGGAAAACTCAAAGAAAAGATCATTTGGCTTGAAATATGCTTAAGGGTCTTAAAATTCATATACCAGAATATTATGGGCGATCGAAATCTCTAGATACCCCAAACAGTTATAATCTGTGCCTGGAGGCGGCCGCGCAGTGCATCAAGCTTTCCGAACAATCGCCGCCTAAAGCTGCGAAAGAGGCACGGATCAACTTCAGAGCGCTCAGAAAGGAAACAGAGGAGCAGGACATCAATGTAGAAGGCCAATTGTATGGTGCAGAAATTGCAGATTAGAGGTACGGTGGATTAAAAAAAAGTATTTGCACACCTCGTGTTTTTCAACTTATCCTTCGGAAAAAAAATGATTTAGCGTTTTAGTTTTTTTTCGAAATTTTTTTTTGAACATTTCATTTTTCTTCGAGAAAAAAAATACTAAAGTTTTTTTCTTCCGCAGGATAATTTGAAAAGCACGAGGTGTATAAATACTTTTTTTACCCACTGTATATAAGAATTTTATATGATTTTATAACACTAAAAACAGTTTTATGCATTTTAGTGAAACGCATTTATCTCGAAGGCACGTTTTTTCAACTGGGCGGCCAAAATAACTCGAACAAATCGTCACCAATTGATTTGAAATTTTTACTGTACATTCAAAACTAGCTTATCTATGACGTACGTACGATTTTTTTCGTTACACTGTATAGTTTTTTTGTTATAAACAATTATCTGATGTCATCCTGGAATCTATCAACGTTTTCTTTCGACATTTTGGCAAAAAACAATATATCGAAAAAATCCTACGTACTTCTGTAGCTATTCTTGCGCATAATGGGAATTTTTTTGTTTTTTGTTCCAGGTAAAAAATGGCACGTTTCCGTCCGTGGACGCTTGAAAAAAAAAAGACTTTCACGGAGAAATGCTGTGCAGCCGCCATTTGGTTATTAATCACTACGAAAAAAAAATGATTTTGTATAGGTCATTAGTAATATAATAATGATCTGTGTACGGAATTTAGATTAATTTTATTATTTCACTAAAAAAAATCCCACATTATGCCTATTCTTTCTTGCTCTAGAGTGGCCTAACTCCTCAAAAAAGAAATTACGTATCAGGTGGAATTGAAAATGAAAATAAAAATGTTCGTACGTCCTCTCGATAGTCGAGACATACAAAAAATTCTTGCCTGTACAGTATATATATATATAATTCTACAAAATTTCCGAAAATGCAAAGTATTTTCTCATTTTTGTTCCAATAATGTTTAAATACGAGTAAGTAAATAGGACAATGTTGAAGTTTGCATCGTTGGAATGCAACGAAAATTATGATTTTTCATTTGCTCCAATTACTTTTGGCAAGTCTTAGCCACGAAAATGCCTCAAAAACTTTTTTATTTGCTTTGGAGATTTACAATATAAATTTGGAAAAAAAAAAGATATCTTTTAAATAATGAAAAGGAGGAAATGAAAAAATAAAAAAGAATTTTCGTTGCATTCCAACGATGCAAACGTCAAGAGCATTAAATAGGTCCGAAACATAATTATTCACTTTTAAGAATATCTTGATAAAAACAATTCAAATATTTCAATCCCATCCAGCTCCAAGATCATTGAATCCATCCAAGATCATTGAATTGTTCCAAGATCATCCATCCAAGATCATTGAATTGTCTATTACTCACACATTGTATTTTGACAACTAACAGCATATCTCGTCGACTCAATACGATATTTCTTTCTCGGCTGAATACGATATTTCTTATTTTTAGGTACATACATATTTTGGAAAAATAAGTATAGCTAAATTGTCGCGTACGCGTTTCAATGGAAGCCACAGAAGGCGATAGAAATGAGTACACGTTGCCCCATCGCGTCTCTTCGCCGAGATGAGCGCCACCACGTTTGACCTATAACCCTCGCTCTCGCGATACGATGGTCAATTGAATGACTTCAAAGTGGAATTGAGAGACCGAAACAAATAAATGTAATAGAAAGTAATAAGCGCCGAAACAATGCAGTTAACTATTTGCTGTACCAGATTATTTTTTCTTTCGATTAATTAGCAATATAATTTGTGCTTAAAAAGTCATTCGTCGAACCTCGAATCAAAATTCATTATTGACTGTCACCGTGAAACTCTATCGGATACACGATTTATAAATTCTCGGTTTTTTTTCAGTCACAAAGTGAAGCTATCATTTTGAGGCAATGCCAATGTACATTTGTTGCTCGAACGATGTTTGTTATGGTGCGGAGCACAATCACCAGAAATAATCATACGCGGTAATAACAATAACCAAGGCCGAATTCAAAGGTGTGATTGCCCTGGGATGGGGGGGGGGGGGGGGGGTCAACGAGGAAGTGTGAGGCTTCTAATTATTCTCCAAGCAAGATGAAGATTTATAGTTTTTAAATATATTATTGCTTGAAAACGAGATTCCTTTCAAACAGCCGACGTTGTTTGGCGATAAGGAAGGAGACGTTTTCTGACACCAGCTAAATTCAATTAGAATTTTAATATTATTGTTTCGCGCGGAGAAATTAATTTTTTTAGTATCATTTTTCAGTATACAACATAGCGTAATTATATACTGCACACTACATTGAGTTGGCTTTATCGATTTAAAGGTTTTTTTTTCTCTTTTCCTTGACACAATTTCAAAGTAATTTCAGATAAATTACATAAGGGGTGTGTAAATTAAGTAACGAGACTGGCAACGTAGCGTTCGATCTGGCAACACTTGGGACACGGGACATGGTCTTGAAGTTTGCATCGTTGGAATGCAACGAAAAGTCTTTTTTATCTTTTCATTTCCTTCTTTTCATTATTTGAAAAAAAAAAAAAAAACATTTTTCCAAATTTAGATTGTAAATTTCTAAATAATCAAATTAAAAAGGTGTTGAGGCATTTACGTAGCTAAACATTTGTCAAAAGAAATTGGAGCAAATAAAAAATCATAATTTTCGTTGCATTCCAATGATGCAAACTTCAACATCGTCGCGGGACTTGGAGAGACGGCAGGTGAACATGTGATACGCCTTCAGTAAGAGTTCGAACTAGATTCGAGATAGTTCATTTGAGATTCATTTGATTGTCCGTATGCAATTTTTTGTTTCGCAAAACACTTTTTCGACCATGAATTTCGAGCAACGGTGTGCTATCAGGTTTTGCTTCAGATTTGGGCACAGTGCATCGGAAACTTTTGCAAAACTTCAGCAGGCCTACGGAGACAGTATTTTGTCGAGGGCCCAGGTTTTTCGATGGTCCAAGGCATTGTCAGAAGGAAGAGAGTCGATTGAAGATGAACCACGCAGCGGAAGGCCTTAATCTTCAAGAACCGATGAAGTTCTTGTTTGTGGCTCAAGGCCAAACGGTCAACCAATACTTTAACCGAGACGTTCTCAAAAAAAACTATGAATAAGGTGAATGCGTGTGAGGCCAAACATCAAAAACAACTGGGTGTTGCATCACGAAAATGCGCCTTGTCACACAGCAATTTCAATAAACGAGTTTTTGGCCAGTAAAAACATTCCTGTGGCTCTTTAGCCTTCTTATTCGCTTGACTTAAGTTATTTTGACGGAGAAAATATTGAATTGTAATTCTATTCGGATGAAAAAATTGATGATGTTGAAGTTTGCATCGTTGTAACGCAACGAAAATGACTTTTTTTGCATTGACAAAATATTTTCTTCGCTGTTTTGTTCTACAAAAAGCATTCAAACGTTTTTCAGGGTCCTTATTAAAAATGCTTCAACATAAATTGGCGAGACAATAATTTGATAATAATAAAGATAAACAAAATGAAGGAAGATAAAAGATTTTTTCGTTGCATTGCAACGATGCAAACTTCAATACCGTAAAAATTGACAAAAATCAGTCTCATTACTTAATTTACACATTTCGTATACTGGCCGGTATAAGCGTCTGGAGCTAAGTACTAAAACTTTCATAAGCGTTTTTTTGCAGTTGTAAAAACAGTACGAGTAAACGCGAATATCTTTTTTCCGGATAAAATGCCAAATTTTAAGAAATGGTTGGCTCGATCCAAATTACGTTCAAGTTCGCATCGTTAGAATCTAATGAAAATGATTTTTTTCGTTTTAATTTCCCAAATTTCCTTTGGCAAATTTGAGGTATGAAAATCACGCAAACATTTTTTGTGGTTCTTATTTAGCGATCTATAAGAAATTTGCAAAATATATATTCTGTATCATAATGAAAATAAGAAATTGAAAAAAAAAAATTCGTAGCATTCGAACTATGCAAACTTCAATCCCATCAATCCATGTGACATTCTCCGAAATATAATCCATGGAATATATTCTTTTCTAGAGAATTCATCGTGTTTGGTGTTTTATTGTTTTTTTTTTTTTACTAAAATACGCTTTGAAATGTTATTTTTAAAAAGTGCTTCGCGAAAGTGTGACAACTTTTTTTTCTTCGTCAGATTTCCGGAGTTTTTTTGCACTAAGTGTCGCGTACAATTCGTCAGAAAATTTTACTTAAAAATTTGTATTGTGGAGGCCCCGGGGCTTCAGTTTTTAATCTTGAATTAATTTTACTCTCTCCCTAAAATCTTTGCATAATGCACATTTTTGTATAGTTTGCTTTTTTCAATTAATTGACATTATTAGTGTACAGCTCACGCGAAGTGTCATGGCGAGCAGTCCGCACACTTAGCAGTTACTCCAATAATACTTAGGAAAATTGATATTCGCAATGTTTGCAAGCTCAAAAAAGCCACTCAGCCGGAAATTACGTTCTCACTTTTCGAAACTTCTCGATAGATGACCCTAGCATCACAAAAAATATGGCGAAGCCCACCATTTTTTATTTTAAGAGGGTATGTGAAAATTGTATTTTTTTTTTGTTCCCATTGGAATATTTGTGTACTCAATCAACGTAATCAACTACTGCATGCACTTGTTTTACTTTCCATAATGTAAAACATTTTTTTTCCCATCATATAAAACAGAGATCTTTATATTCAGCCCCGATACTCGTTGCATCATTTCTTTATAATATATTCATGAATCACGAATGGTACTGATCATAGCATAGGCAATTGACGCATACTAACGAGCATCGTACGATACTTTCTCGAAATATGCTAATAACGAACGAACCGAAGGCAAATCGAGCGAATAATGTTTCATGCCAACACAACGAAAGCTTTTCATTGCGGTTTCTTAATATCGGAGTACAATTTAATTATAGTGAAACCTCGTTTATACGTTTTGTACTTATAGGTTTTTATCAATTATACGTGAGATTTCTTTGGCCCCGGCAGATTCTGCCCATAAAGAATGTATTTAAGTGTCATTTCTAAGTTTTTCGCGCTTTACGCTGTTAATTTTGTTCCCTAGCGTCCGTTTCGACGTTTGTTGATTTTTTTCTTCAGTTATACGTTGATCAGTGTTCTGCGACACAAAAAAAAACAGACAAGTATAGAACAAAATTCCAACCCGGACTTTTATTTTTTTTTCAATGGTATTGAAGTTTGCGTCTTCGGAGCGCAACGATGATCCATTATTATTCTTTCATTGCTTTATTTTTATTTCTATATAAACTCTTCTTTTGCGGTTTCAAGTTATCGATCCCTAATAAGGATCTTAAAAAATATTTCAATGATATCTGTAACCAAATAAGCGGAAAAAAATTCAACATTACGAAAAGAAAAAAAAATCGTTGCATTCCAATCTCTTATTTTCTTTGTTATCCAAAATCCGATTTTGCAGATCGCTAAATGAAAATCCGAAAAAAATGTTTGCGTGGTTTTCATAAATCGAAAGTGGTCAAGAAAATTTAAGAAATAAAAAAAAATCGTTGCATTCCAACGATGCAAACTTCAACGTCACAGAGTTTCAAATAAATACTGTATTTCACTTCGATGTTATTTTCATTTATACGTCATACTTGATGAACCCCTTGAAAAAATGTATAACTGAAGTTTAACTGTAGTCAATAATTTGTTGCCTACGGATTATTCGTTTCGGACTTATTATCGTCGTTAATACGTCACCAAAGTGCCCTCACGATATTCAACTGTACATCGTGAGCATGCAAAGAAAATTTATTTTTTTAATCGCTCACATTTTTTTCTGACGGATTTACCAAAATCATTCAACCGCTTTTTTTTTACGATTACTAAAGATAAAAATCCTAAATTTGCCACAAAAGTTTTCGAACAGCAAAAATATTCGATGAAAAAAAATTCAAACGAACTTATGTCGCGTGCCAACGATGCAAACATCAATACGTTCGTGTTCTGAAAGTTCTGCTGTTTTGATTTCAACGTCCAGCAGACATCTCGTGAACGAAAGAGTTAAAAGGGCATATGGAAAGTCCCAAAAATGTACAAAATTTCGTACACTTGCCGAGATCGACGGACAATTTTTTTTTAATTAGGAAATCACGAATGAGAAATCCGCCGTTCACGTTTAGACAGTATTTCGGAGTAATAATTCGCGCACCGCTGACGTCGTACACACCAGGATGGCGCCTGGCCAGTCAAATGTGCAAATTCCAGTCATTCTTTTATCACAAATATAACATCCGCTCGAGGATATTACGATCGCAAAAGTGGAAAAAATGAGAAAAGTAAAGAGGAAAAAGAACGAATGCTCCTGAAGTTCGCATAATTTGAATGCAACGAAAATTCTTTTTTATATTGCCCCTTTACCATTATTAAACAAAAAATCTGTTGTGCGAATTTAGATTACAGTTCTGCAAATGAGCAAATTGAAAAATTGTTGAAGGATTTTCGTAGCTAAGATTTGCCAAAGTGAAATTGGAGCAAATGAGAAATCATCATCTTCTTCGGATTCCAACGATGCAAACTTCAACATCGTGAGAACGATAGGACGATCAGGATGCAAACAACGTCGAAAACGTCACGTTATAGCCTCAATTTCGATGAGGTTGAATTTTACATCGTTGAAATGCTAGCATCGCTAAACAAGAATCCTAAAAAATGTTTGCACGATTTTCGTAGCTCGAATTTACCGAAGGAAGGTTGGGAAACAACTACAAAAAAAAATCATTTTCATTGGACTCCAACGATACAAGCTTCAACGTCATAAATTTCCATGAGATTGAGATTTGCATCGTTGGAACGCAACGGTTTTTCTTTTAATTCCTTATTTTTATTGTTATTGAAAGTTCTATTTTGTAGACTTGGGTTGGTAGTTCGTTAATCAAGGATCCTATAAAGTGATCGCGTGTTTTTATAATAGCTCAAATCTGTCAAAGGAAATTATGGAACTTTGGAACAAAAATATTTCGTTACATTCCAACGATGCAAACTTCAGCATCATGAAGTATGGGTCATAGGAGATGATGTATGACGTTGAAGGTTCCATCGTTGGAATTAAATGAAAATGATTTTTTTTTTCTTCATTTTCCCAATTTTCTTTGGCAGATTTGAGCTACAAAAGTCACGCAAACATGTTTTAGGATTCTTATTTATCGATCTACAACAAATTTGCAAAATATAATTTTGAATAATAATGGAAATAAGCTTGAATATAATGGTGAAGTTGGCATCGTTGGAATGCAACGAAAGTTAATTTTTTTTTCTTCGATTGCTCACGTTTTTTACTCCGATCTAGTGTAAGAAAGTCCCTCAAACGGTTTTTTTTCGAATCCTCGCAAGGCATCCATGATCTTAATCTATTTAAAAAAATATATATTGTAATAAATATATAATCAATACAATGATGATGTTGAAGTTTGCATCGTTGGAATGCAATGAAAGTTAATTTTTTTCCTTCGATTGCTCACGTTTTTTACTCCGATTTAGTGTAAAAAAGTCTCTCAAACGGTTTTTTTTTCGTATCCTCGCAAGACATCCATGATCTTACTCTATTTAAAAAATATATATATTGTAATGAATATATAATCAATACCATGATGATGTTGAAGTTTGCATCGTTGGAACGCAACGAAAGTTAATTTTTTTTTCTTCGATTGCTCACGTTTTTTACTCCGATCTAGTGTAAGAAAGTCCCTCAAACGGTTTTTTTTTCGAATCCTCGCAAGACATCCATGATCTTAATCTATTTAAAAAAATATATATTGTAATAAATATATAATCAATACAATGATGATGTTGAAGTTTGCATCGTTGGAATGCAACGAAAGTTAATTTTTTTTTCTTCGATTGCTCACGTTTTTTACTCCGATCTAGTGTAAGGAAGTCCCTCAAACGATTTTTTTTTCGAATCCTCGCAAGACATCCATGATCTTAAGCTATTTAAAAAATGATATATTGTAATAAATATATAATCAATACAATGATGATGTTGAAGTTTGCATCGTTGGAATGCAACGAAAGTTAATTTTTTTTTCTTCGATTGCTCACGTTTTTTACTCCGATCTAGTGTAAGAAAGTCAATCAAACGATTTTTTTTCGTATCCTCGCAATACATCCATGATCTTAATTTATTAAAGAAAATTATTATATGTATTGTAATAAAAATGAAGAAATAAATAAAATTTTAAAAATCTTTCGTTGCATTCCAATGATACAAACTTCAACGTCATCATTGCCCGTGCGGAAATTGAGTTCGGGCTATGATCGGGCCCATCTTAATTTTTCTCCTAACTTTATTAAGGCCCTAGTCCGGAAGCCTCACATGGGCCATCAAGTGGCCGGTCACGCTTTACTACCGAGGGCCATTGAAGGCAAAATAACCAGAGCCTTTAAAATTGCCTCAACGGTGCATCATAACAAATTATTGCAGCGATATGCGTATCCCGCGTGTGTGTTTGCACTGTGACAAAGAAATATGTTATTTCAATAAATTTGAGGCTTAGAATTCTGTCCGCATATTTTGACACGTTTGATCCCGCGTTGTTCCAATGAACGCACTGCACGCGTGTTGATTCAAGGCATCACAGCTCGTTCACTAAACGCATAGTTTAATTATTTAATCGATCTCGATAATTATTATAGCCATAAACTCTTCAGCCGAGCAGTTTATACTGGTTTGCCTCTATAATTTGCAAAGTCCGGTAATATTGGGGAAATCCCTACTACGGTATCTACAACTACACTCCTTAAAGGCCCTTACTTGGTCTCCGTACTTAGACCGTAGTTTTAGTCAACCTATCCTAGCATTCCCTAATATGGGCCCGATCCGGCTCTTTCACGGAAAACCCAACCACGAAATCCACAAATAATCCCTTTATGGGCCCGAATTGTCATAGAGATTCCCTGTCGATTTTTCGCACGGATGGAGTTGATCTATTCCACGATCATTTTAATTTCTTCTGGCAAATTTCACCCATGAAAATATCCCCACACTATTTTTCCAAACACCCATCCACAAATCTACGAAATAATCTTTCAAAAGATATTTCGTCCAATAACGAACACGAATAATGATAATACGCAATAGAACTCTCGTTGAATTCCAACGATGCAGATCGTCGAGCACATCGTTATCAAACGACATCACAAAACGCGAAAGCGAAATCCACTGGACAGATTCGCTCTTTTAACTCCAAAAATCATCTCCTCCAAAGTGAATATCCTCATCTGATGTATGTAGGTTTTTGTGCGATTAAAAAATCTACAATAATCACCAGCGAAATAATGTTCCCCTCGCCAGAACATCGACACCGAGCACCTCAAGTATATACGTGTAATCGCTATTTTCGATGTCTCTTTCGTCGAAAAGTGGCCGCGTCGCTGCGAGTAGCGCGAAGGACCGACGGAAACGAGCCAAAAAAAAAAAGGTGCGGCGCAAAATCGATGAGTTTTGTCCGAATCGTCGAATCACCGGACGGAAGCACGAGAAGCGAAAATATATAAATAAATAATGACGATAAGTAACGAAAGAAAGTTCGGTACTCACAGGCTGTACGAATCCGACGGTAGAATGTAGGCACATATCGTTGAGCCCGGACGGTATATGAATCACCACCAACACTGTCACACACCTTTTATTATCACTATTGTGAATATTAATACGTATATATGTATTTTTTTTTCAGCCACGAGCACGTTTTATCCAAGCTTGACTGTGGCCGTCAAAATTCCACTTCAACACGAAAGAGAGAGATATATATATATATTATATATATATATATATATATATAGAGAGAGAGAGAGAGATGACCCGTAGGGCAATTCCACGATCACGGAGTGAACGGTCGAACTATAAGAGCGTCGTGACGCTCGATCCGATCGAAAAACCGTTGCAAACGCGCGCGCGCTCACTTCGCGGCATATATAGCGCCTCGATTTTACAAGAAAATCGTGTTGGATCGTGAAATTTACGATCGAACACGAGATTTTTCACCCTCGTGTTCGATAATACGCCCACGCACACGAGCGCGCACCGTAAACGCGTAATAAGAAAGAAAAAAAAATTCCATATACGAGAAATAATTGTTTGCACTATCGGCAACAGGATCAGAAGCTCGATTTAACGCGTTTATTACGAAACGCGAACGGCCTTCTCCGTGCTCTAGCCGAAGCGATCGAATGAACCTGCGATGATTCCCTTAAAAAATCCTCCGAGCCCGTGAAACGAGAAAAGCCGGTGATATACATGTAGACATGTATATGTCTGTATGCGTCAAAGGATGATACGTTCGATTCACATTGACTGTCGTTCCGATACGCCAGATTCGCCTCAATTTGTATTAAAAAAAAAACGTAAATAAACAAAAAAAATAACCCACCCGCACTGACACACAACTGCACGACACAACCGTGGGTCCGCGAACGACGGTTCCGATGCCGCGCACCACTAAACCCAACCGACGAATCTTTATCCTCGCGACGAGACTTATGCCCACGTTCGACAACGTAATACAAAACTATACAGGAGGATGTGAAAAGAGAGAGAGAGAGAGAGAAAAGAAAAACAACGATCACCCTGCGAAATTCACCAAACGCACTCACGTACAATCTCGATGCACAGATGAAGAGATATCCTGGAGCGTTTTAAACATGAGACGAGATCGCGTCTCGCAAAAGATTGACGATATAACGATGAGGATTTTTCGTTCACGGATATGTTTCTTCCATAAGGATCTCTAGCAACGAGATTCCATACGTTCACTCGCGCCGAGAACTCACGAAAACTATCCGAATTTCTTAAGAATTAATAATCCATCGCGAGGCATCACAAATTTCCGTATTTCTCAAGTCAAATTCTCCAAACCCGAATATACATATGCGTATAGATGTGTACGTACAAGTATACATATGTGAATATATGTATGTGTATGTTATCCGTGAATACGTATATAGCGATATTCAGATAGAGAGAGAGAGAGAGAGAGAGAGAGTGCGAGAGAGAAGTGGGAGAAGGGATATAGCGAGAGGGAGGCAGAGTGAGAAAACGACGCGCGTGCCCTTGTGTGCGAATGTATATTGGGTGAGAAAAATGCGACGACTATGTGCGTGGAATTACAGAACGAGGCACGATCCGCTCTCGACAACGTCAGCGGCGAAACTAACCGACGTAGGGGCGATGGAGCTTCGGAACCCCCCTCCACAGCCACTTCCAAACCCTGGCTGGCTCGCTCGCTCTTTTCCTACCCATGCCCGAAGCCTCACCGGTAGAATCCCCTCCGCGGCCCAACTTTCACCTCCTACCACCGGTAACCACTGTCGCTTCCCTCCCTTCGAAACCCGCTCCCGGTCGACGTCGGAGCCCCCCCCCCCCCGCCCCTTGCCCCTCTCGCCTCCCTGGACACGTGAATCCCCGGCATCCCTCGTCCCAACCCTCGCCGCGGCGTGGTCCTCGCGCAAAACCCGATTGTGAGTGCCGCCGCCGCCGCCGCCGCTGCTGCTGCTGCTGCTGCTGCTGCTCCCTTGAGCGGCCTGGTCGCCGTTCTGCTCTCCGAATTCATATGTATATATATATGTGGATGTGCATGCACCTATATACCTGCGCCTCTCTCTCTCACTCCCTCTCTCTTTCTCTCTCGCCCCTCTCTCTCTCCCTCTCTCTCTTTTTCTACAGACCTTTTCTTGAGGCCTGCTCACCAACAGACTGCCGCACACGTTGTTGCGGACGTGAAGGTTACGCGGGTCAAGCTATAGACAGTTTATACAAGCGTCCCAGATCCTGAACGAAAAAATATACATTGCTAAATTTTTGTTACCTCTTGTAGCGGAGCTTTGACGGAATCGCAGTTTCTCTTCAGATTTTTGATTTCACAGATTGTACCCCTCGCGCGTTACTGGGACCAACGGCATTGAAAGCCGTTTCGGTTGTGCGAACGCGGGAGAGAACGTTACGTGGTATTGTAGAATCGATTCCAATTCGCACATTTCGATGGTTTATTCGAGCCTTTCGTTGAAGATATGAAAATAATCGACGAATCCGGGTCCTCGAACAACCCGACTAGAAATTGACGTTGGGTTTTTGTACCGTTTATTGCTGGGTCATCCCAATTCCTTGTTGGGTCATTATCGGGCTTCCCTATCAGGTTCTTATAGGGTGTGTAACGATCTTCTAGGGTTTTCTTTGGGTTCTGTCGGGTTCTGCCTCGGGTAAGCTCAATTTTTTGTTGGGTTCTTATCGGGCTACCCTAACCGGTCCTACCATTAACCCACTGAAATCAGTAGCGTTGCACACGGAGAGAATTAAATGTTAAAAATTAGCGTGCAGTAACGGTAACCAGATGACAACCCTGAAACTTCGCTTATTATTACTGAGTAAAACACAGATTTTCACGAAAATAAAATAAAATTTCTTCTTCAGATAGAAAATTTTACCAGATTTTCTAGTAAATTTTCATGTGTAACAAAATACGTAAAACTTAAATTTAAAAAATATATAATATCAGCGAAATTTTACTGTGCATTTTATTATTTTATGCCTTTCAAAAATGTCTATAAAAAAGTATCGTCTTTATAACAGTTATTTTAAGATTTATTATCAAATTTAATGAGTGTTATAGGAAAATGTATTGTGCTCTCGGTAAAAATTATCGTGCGCGCTACCCTTCTTGTATAGTAAAATTTTAGCTACGTATTTGAAATTTTCTGTAACGTGAGTTAAAAAAAACTTGTCGCATACGAATTATTATGCTTTTCTCACTTGTCACCACATTGAAATATATCACGGTAATTTTTACCGTGAAATTCACGACAAAAATTACTTTTTAGCTCTCTCCGTGCATGCATTTGGGTTGGGAATTTTTTAGAACGTTATAAAAATTTGATGCATGTAAAGTCGTATTCACGCACTTTATAAGATTTTCTCTGATGCAAAAAAATACAAATTCACCCCTTCCGTCGACGCCGAGTTGTTCGATGACGCGGTTCGTTTTATTCGTACCTAGGAATGTTTTTACACTCTTCGGTAAATTCGAATAGTCCTGTTTTCTTAAAATATTGAGCAACAGTTGTAAGCGCGAGTGGGGGATTGCTGGGGTTCGCAGAGCCCATTTTTTGATATTTTCGAGTGTGTCGAATTCTCCATCTTCACTCGCTGCTTCTTCATCGTTATCATCTTCATGATGCCCAACATTATCATCGTCGAAAAAGTTATCTTCATCACTGTTTTCCACTACTACACGATTAAATTCCTCTCTTGGCTGTTCTTCGGTTTGTTCATTGTCACTGTGCCTAACCTCAAAATCACTGTCACTGTGCCTAACCTCAAAATCATTGTCACTGTGCCTAGCCCCAAAATCTTCCGGTCTTTCATCATTCGACTGTTCTTCAGTCTCCCAATTAGACGTTTCAATTGATAAGCGATTGTTTTTTGCTGATAAACCGCGAAGGGCACGATGTTTTCTTACTCGTAATCGAGTTAATGCTTTGCTTTGCCTGGCTCTCAACATTTTATGCGTACACCGATTCTCTCTCTTCCTCTATGTATATGCCGTTTCAAGTTTTCATCCCCACCTCCTCCAATCCACAGATAGGTAAGATAACATTTTAAGGTATTGTTTACTTTTAAAACAAAATACCGCACAACAAAATAAAATGAAAAATTAAGTTCCGAATAAAAATGAAAAAAAAATCCGAATAAAAAAAGAAGAAAAGTTCTACAATAAAAAAAAAAATGTCATAAGATCCACTTATTATTGCAGTATCTATCAAAATAGTAATTTATGCTACAAGTGCGGAAAACAACGAATTCCATCGCGCGTGAAGTTGCCGCATGAGCCGAAGGCTTATGGTGCATTTCACACGAGTACGAGTGTGATTTGCAGCACGAGCCGAAGGCGAGTGCTGTAACCACACGAGTACGAGTGAGAAATGCACCATAAGTCGAGGCGAATTCGGCAACTTACGCGCGATGTAATTCGTTTTTTTTCGCACATGTCCCATACATTATTTTTTGCAATGACTGTCTTGAAAGTGGGATTTGAGATTCAACAAAACCAATAACAATTATATTCAAATATATCACATCAGTTCAGATCATTTCCTTGTCAGAAAATACGATTGTGATAAGTTGACGTTTCATATGACATGAATTTCGCTACATTCAAGTTTGTTCAATCGGTCCAAAATCGTAGAACAAAAAACTATCAACTGTGAAAAAAAACCGTTTTTTCGCGAATCAATGTGGTAAAGTGAGCTATAAATAGATTTTTTTCCGCACTAGTGCAGGAAAGTCTCAAATTCCCGCACTAGTGCGGGAAAGTAAGCATCGTTGAGAAATAAGCCACTTTCCGCACGCTAAACACCAATCGAAAATCGCACTTTCGGGGCAGGCATTGCGAAAATGTATTTGTATATCTATTTATTATTGCGAAGTATAAGGTTTATATGTTCACCTATGACTCATGTGGTTACCCCTAAATAAACATTGTTGGCACCTTACATCATTACCTTATCCAAACCCCAGATGGGATAACCCTGTTAAAACGTTATAAGGACGTTATCGGTACTTCCCTTCGCAGGGTTGTCCCAATACTATCTTTATCAGGACCTTGAGAGGCATTCCCTATTTAGGGTTCACCTGAAAAGGTCCCTATGCCGTATAGGGTTGTCCCTATGAAAATTTCTAGTCGGGAATTATTCGATCATCGAACGAAAATAAATTGTCGATCTTATTTCTAAAGATTCGTAGTTTCTCCGATGGTTTCGTATACGATCGAGAATAAATCACCTCGAGTTTAGGTCGTAGATCTTGGGCCACGAAAGAGACGAGCAATAAGCGTTTTTTTCTTTGTGTGGGACGATCGTTGTCCATTTCTTTATACGACTGGGCATTTCAGAGTCGACCTGCAATCACGAACACCGCTTACTGGGCTACATCTGAGAGGTCCCCGAAAAAAATGTCGATATACGGAATTTTTTACCGAGTAACGATTGGTGGAAATGAAACGCATTCATTTTTTAACATGAAGGTACATGTATCGACGACCTTTAAAAAAATCATAGAAAAAGTATAAAGGAAAAAAAACATGGCTGCCGGCAGATGATGCCATATTTTTTGCGACGTCGGGCGGTGGTCACTGTCCAACTAAAACGGCCCATCTGCAATTGAAAAATCAAACGGGTTATTTAAGTGAACAATAAGCACGAGTCGTTGACGATCGCCGATTTTCAAATCTATTTTTTTTTACAAAATGGCGATGAATTCAAACTCGAATAATCTGTAAAAGAAATGAAGGTCCACGGAGAGAATTAAAAAGTAATTTTTGTCGTGAATTTCACGGTAAAAATTACCGTGATATATTTCAATGTGATGACAAGTGAGAAAGGCATAATAATTCGTATGCGACAAGTTTTTTTTAACTCACGTTACAGAAAATTTCAAATACGTAGCTAAAATTTTACTATACAAGGAGGGTAGCGCGCACAGTAATTTTTACCGAGAGCACAATACATTTTCCTATAACACATTAAATTTTATAATAAATCTTAAAATAACTGTTATAAAGACGATACTTTTTTATAGACATTTTTGAAAGGCATAAAATAATAAAATGCACAGTAAAATTTCGCTGATATTATATATTTTTTAAATTTAAGTTTTGCGTATTTTGTTACACATGAAAATTTACTAGAAAATCTGGTAAAATTTTCTATCTGAAGAAGAAATTTTATTTTATTTTCGTGAAAATCTGTTTTACTCAGTAATAATAAGCGAAGTTTCAGGGTTGTCATCTGGTTACCGTTACTGCACGGTAATTTTTAACATTCAATTCTCTCCGTGTCTATTTTTTAAAACTGATCGTGAGTTCGACCTCGGACTCTGTTTCTCAGCGTATTTCTTGTAAATTTGAGAACAATACATCGAGTGGTTCTCGAGATATGGTGTGCACCAGCTTCGAGAACAGTATTTAAAAAAAAACGCTTTTAAAATTTGAAGTATGGTTCTGTTATATTTGAGTGAAGATTTTTTAACTTTACCTCTAGTGGCGAATTCCAGGTCCATATGAAGTACCCTCAGCATTAATCGCAGCTTCATGGGAAGAGGATTGTCTTTGTCTGAGAGTAATTCTTCCTTAACGCGTCACCTCGTCGATCTTGGATCTCGCAGTATGCAGCGCTATTCCGTCCAATAGTGACATTCAATGCCTGCATCACCAGCAAATACGTCGTAGCACTTTCGGTAGAAATACATCGGGCAATATTTGCAGCAATTTTTACAATGAGTGTACTTGCGGACTTTGGGAGCTATTTACCAAATATTGTTATAAAAGATCTCGTTAGATGGTAATTATCATCTCGATGTTATTTGTCCGTTGAACACTTATGGTGAAATGTGGACCATATAGCATGCTTTGTTTTTGTCACAGAATCGCACATTCTTCGGATGGCGAGGCAGTAATAAATTATGAGTTCAGCGATCAGTTTTCCGGTCAACTTTCCTCTACCACCAAGGCTCGACGTGTGGGTGTTTTTTTTTTAAATTTTTTGCAAGCGCGAAGTCTTGTATCCATTCGTTTTTGTACGTGACGTACACATACTTTTTTTGTTACGACAACAGAAGGATCGTACGGAGAAGAATCCACAATTACTTTATACATTTCTGCGTCACGCTCTTTTATATAATTGGTGTATTTTACTCCGTAACTGGATTGAGATCGCTCGAACATTGCACGGGTTGCGTCCACATCCATCTTTCTCGTCGATCTTTCACGATTAGCAGAACAATTGTCTTGATGCGATTCATACCACTCGAGATATTCTGCCGTATTTATCTTATCAGTCCAAGATTCAAAAGCCTTGCAATAACTACGTTTCATCGAGATATCGAAAACTTTATCACTGTACACGGAGAGAATTAAAAAGTAATTTTTGTCGTGAATTTCACGGTAAAAACGACCGTGATATATTCCAATGTGGTGTCAAGTGAGAAAAGAATAATAATTCGTATGCGACAAGTTTTTTTTAACTCACGTTACAGAAAATTTCAAATACATAGCTAAAATTTTACTATACAAGAAGGGTAGCGCGCACGATAATTTTTACCGAGAGCACAATACATTTTCCTATAACACTCATTAAATTTGATAATAAATCTTAAAATAACTGTTATAAAGACGATACTTTTTTATAGACATTTTTGAAAGGCACAAAATAATAAAATGTACAGTAAAATTTCGCTGATATTATATATTTTTAAAATTTAAGTTTTGCGTATTTTGTTACACATGAAAATTTACTAGAAAATCTGGTAAAATTTTCTATCTGAAGAAGAAATTTTATTTTATTTTCGTGAAAATCTGTGTTTTACTCAGTAATAATAAGCGAAGTTTCAGGGTTGTCATCTGGTTACCGTTACTGCACGGTAATTTTTAACATTTAATTCTCTCCGTGTAGTGACCGATGATAGTAGGGATGCTACACGGAGAGAATTAAATGTTAAAAATT
The DNA here is from genome assembly GCA_963932345.1 of Ophion ventricosus. Classification (NCBI taxonomy): domain Eukaryota; kingdom Metazoa; phylum Arthropoda; class Insecta; order Hymenoptera; family Ichneumonidae; genus Ophion; species Ophion ventricosus. The sequence continues at coordinate 7,822,891 of OZ010711.1, read as the reverse complement.
ACCGTGCAGTAACGGTAACCAGATGACAACCCTGAAACTTCGCTTATTATTACTGAGTAAAACACAGATTTTCACGAAAATAAAATAAAATTTCTTCTTCAGATAGACAATTTTACCAGATTTTCTAGTAAATTTTGATGTGTAACAAATTACGCAAAACTTAAATTCACAAAATATATAATATCAGCGAAATTTTACTGTGCATTTTATTATTTTATGCCTTTCAAAAATGTCTATAAAAAAGTATCGTCTTTATAACAGTTATTTTAAGATTTATTATCAATGAGTGTTATAGGACAATGTATTGTGCTCTCGGTAAAAATGACCGTGCGCGCTACCCTCCTTGTATAGTAAAATTTTAACTACGTATTTGAAATTTTCTGTAACGTGAGTTGAAAAAAAACCTGTCGCATACGAATTATTTTGCTTTTCTCACTTGTCACCACATTGAAATATATCACGGTAATTTTTACCGTGAAATTCACGACAAAAATTACTTTTTAATTTTCTCCGTGTATGCAAGAGACTGAAGCTTCGTTTTCTCTGTATTCCGTCTTCAGAAACAGTAAGTCTTTTCGTTGGTCTCCCAACTTCTTTCAAGTCATTCGCTTCCCTCGTCTTGTATTTTCTTCTTCTACAACAGATCGACATAATACTTGTTTGCAAACAGGGTCCGAATCACTGAAGGTGCGCTTACACGGGCAACTAAAATCATTCAATTCTGGGAAATATTGGCCAAGTATGGGGACACGACTATATCCAGCAATATACTGCTATTCCTATATGGAGGAAATGTCGCTGCATATGTCGACACAACATATTGAGCGATATGGAGCAACTTAAGTCAACTAGGCAATAGATTCATACACTAATAATTCAGTTGAGCAACTGTCATCGGCCATGGAAAACGTTTTTCTTGCGGTAGCGGCTTGCAGCGCTACCGCAAGCGGGAGGGAGGGAGGGAGGGGGGAGGGAGAGAGAGAGAGAGAGAGAGAGAGAGAGAGAGAGAGAGAGAGAGAGAGAGAGAGAGAGAGAGAGAGAGAGAGAGAGAGAGAGAGAGAGAGAGAGAGAGAGAGAGAGAGAGAGAGAGAGAGAGAGAGAGAGAGAGAGAGAGAGGGGGGGGGGGGGGGGGGGGGGGCGAGGGGAGAGGGAGAGAGGGAGAGAGGCAGAGAGGCAGAGAGGCAGAGAGGCAGAGAGGCAGAGAGGCAGAGAGGCAGCGAGGCAGAGAGGCAGAGAGGCAGAGAGGCAGAGAGGCAGAGAGGCAGAGAGGCAGAGAGGCAGAGAGAGAGAGAGAGAGAGAGAGAGAGAGAGAGAGAGTTGGAGAATTCGTGAAGTTCGCGAAGTTCGTGACGTTCGTGAAGTTTGCGAAGGGTGTGAAGTTCGCAATGTTCGCGAAATTCGTATCTCCCCAGAGATACAGTTGGTGTGAATCTCTTCAGCCTTTACGAAGAGTGGCTTCAGTCGCTTCCAATGAACGTGCTACCCGCCCTCATAGACTCACCACCATTAACTCGCTTCCTTGCATTTTTAAGATCCGTAATTGACCATCGACTTGGGTTGGTAGTCCGTTTCCTTCGGGACATGCTGGAAGTAAAAAAAAAAATAATAAACTTTAAAAACAGCCGTACAAGACTACGCGCGTACTCCTACACACCTAAGCACTACGTACTCTTATATGACGTTACTGCCATTGATTGATGAGATGCAAAGTACTTTCATTTTGAACAATAACCTTAGTAAACCGGCATACGAAATTAAGTTGTTTTCGAAGAAAGTAAATTGTGTTTCGTACTTGTAATGCTTTAAAAATGTCAAAAATAGATAAGAAATTGCAACCAAAACTTTAAACTTACCTGACCTCTCCGTTTTATTCCACTTTGGATTTTTTTTGTTACAAACACTTCCGCTGTTAGATGGTTTAAACACAACTAAAGTGAGCTTCCATTAGCAAACCGTTTTGTCAGTAGCGTTACTGCGTGCTCTTATCGCCCGCGTACTCCTATTCCACCTTACCCTATATGGAGAAATTAGAAGCGATGTTGGCGAAACAATTGCAGCAATTTTTACGAATTGGTCCAGATCGCTCCACTAATTGCCCCACTAGCTCCGGTGACTGTTGCTGGGTAATTATTGCTCAAAAAATGGCCCGTGTAAGTGCACCTTAACACAAAAATTCACGATCGGATCATAGGTAGCCTGAAGAACTGGTCGATGCAAGGAGAAGTCCTTGTTTCTTGCGTAATTTTCTCTATCAATGTCATTATTAGAAAAATTAGGGCAAGCGCGTAAAGTCTATCAATATGTTCTTTCGCTAGCTCAACGACTTTCATACTGAATACTAACCGTTCTCAGTTCAAATATCCTGGTAGAAAAACGAGAATATATTGTTGTGATCCACAGCATTGTTGATGTCAACAATGTAGATCGAGAGGACACCGAGAATGCTGAATAACGTAAAAGCGCGTATTTCGTGCGCGCCACGCCAGATAACGAAATCCGAACGCTCGAACGTGCTTTACTTAGAGTTCTATAACTTCGCCAATTTTCTTAACACTCGGCAGTTTTAGAAAATGCAATGAAGAAAAATCGCACTTTTTCACTGTTCTAGGTAGATGTAGCCTCTTAAGGGAAACACCGATTCTAGAGCCGTGAAGAAAGGTGACTTGAGAATTTTTTATGGATACCCAGTTAATGGAATGGAAATATCGTTTGGTGGCCTTTATTTGACATATCTTCGAGTATGTTTACAATTTTTTTTCACAAGATTTTGCCACGAAATAGAGGCGCTGAAGCTGGACGAAGCGAGTCACCTTTGTCTGATGGTGTCCTGCGGCTGGTAAGAGTTCTCCTCCAATTTTTCATCTGGAACGAAATATCAAAAATAATTTCAGTTCCAGATAAGATTTGTCTTCGAAGTACTTAGGTTAATCGAAAATATTGAATTTTGATCCAATGATGCATGTTCGAAAAATAATTGTCTTCAGTAGAAAGAAGGTGCCGAAAATAATTCTTTTTAAAAAGTTTTTAATTTATAAAAAATTCCCTGCATTCTTCGATGTAAAATGTTGTTACAAGGTTCAAAAAAAAAATTCCATTTAAGAGGTAAAGAGTTGTCGATGTAATGCTGCTGGCCGCAGGACACTATCAGACAAAGGTGACTCGCTTTATCCAGCTTCAGCGTCGCCATTTTCTTAGATAATCTTATGAAAAAATTTGTACAGATACTTGCAGATATGTATAATAAGGGCCACTAAATGGAAATTTTAATGTGTCGACTGGGTATCTGTAAGAAATTCTCGAAATTTACCTTTTTCACACGCACCAGACTGGTAGTATCCTTCAATAGCACTGTTAGTGTAAGCAGCAAAGGAGTCCTCCAATTATTTAAGACAAATCGTACATTTATTTATAGACACCCGTTGATAAAAAAAACTGTCCAACTGTCGGCAAAAATGTACTTATTGTAATATGTTTTCTGTTTGCAGATATTACATTTCTTATTTATTGATTTGGTACAGGATTATTTGCAAGAGAGATCATAAATATTAAAAGGAAAGAAAATATACAAATTACAGATGATATATATATATATATATATATATATATATATATATATATGTATATGAAGGGGTTCATACCGGTACCGTTCCAAAGGCTGAAGGGTATTTATGGGGATATTTGGCACATGCGAGGACCGTCCCAATATTTTTTTAGATAGAATGGTTAATATTGGTACTGGTCCCAGTTTTTTACCTAAGTGAAAGGAGTATTGTGGGGACCGATCGCATCGGAGGATCAAAGGTATTAATGAGGACCATCGAGAATATAACCGATGTGCCGGTAAATTACCCATACCCAAATATAAATATTCTTATAAATAATATAAACCATACGTAATCATTAATATACTAAAATCGATAAACTTTTAATGTAAAATAATGATATTCACCATGTAATTTTACAGAATTAGGTCTTAAAATCGATCAGAAATGTCTAGACGTATATTTTTAGACTCAGATGTAACATAATGAAATAAAAGTAAAAAATGGGTTATTGCGGCACAAAACATGGGAGTACTCTATTGTTTCACGTACATCTTTCTTACGATATTATGCCTTTGCCGCGCTTGTAACTTGACAATTTTCAGTTGGACAATTTCTATAGCCACTCTTTTACGACACACTACTGTATTACATTCACATGAGGAAACTATAAAATATATGTGCCAATACATGGAGCTATATTTTACCAACTTTTCAGTGGCGTTGCCATTGATTACTTGGTAAAAGTGTCTGTTGCTTTGAAGGCGGCGCAAAATCTAGTGTGCGGTTAGGCGGCGACCTATTCTCATATTGGCCCAGGCCAAAACTGCTTCAATAGAGGATCGCCGAAGCTACTCGTCCACTAGTCGTCTCAGGGGTACCCTATTTAGGGTAAATCTATTCTTCATCGTAAAGGTGCATCCTTTATTCAGTTCTCATAGCAACTATTATGAATCAATGGGGATACCGATATATAACGCAAAGAAGACCTTGTGGAAGATATTCTATTCATCATAGATATACTTCTTAAGACCGGCGCACCGGTCATACTATTTTAAACCACGTGGTATCTTTACGTGACGAAACTTGGTAAAGGGTTCGTGTTTTCGGGTTTTCCACTCAAATTATATGCAGAACTTTTAGTTGAACTTGTAATTAATAAACAAAATATATGATCAGAAATGATCTTAAAATTTTTATAATATAAACAAATTTTGTTCTATACCCTTCCATCTAAACAATATGTAGTATTTTGTTTTTAGATAAATTTGCGCCTCACAGATGTGTTGTAAAATCGCGACTTACAAAGTTGCTTATACCGTCCCCGGTACGGGTACGGGTATGCACCATTACACATGGATATACGCACTAAGGATATTCTTTATCGTAAAGGTTTTTGCTGGGTCCACCCGTCATATACTTATCCATTCGGTCCTTGAATTTACCATTACATGTCTATGTACGCTACACAATGTTTTTGGTGAAGGGGTTCATACCGGTACCATTTCAAAGGCTTAACGGTACATGTGGGGATATTTGGCACATACCAGGACCGCCCTACCATTTAATTTAGATGGAATGGTTAATATTGGTACTGGTCTCAAACTTTTGCTTATGTCCGAGGAGTATTGTGAGAATCGATCGTGTTGTAGGTTCACAGGTATTAGAGCCACCATCCACCAAAGCGGAGATGAGCGGAGCTGAGGAAAAGCAAGCGCTGAATTCATGTCTAGCGAAGCTAACAGAGCGATTCTATTGGCTGTTTTCTCCTAGCTTTGCTGATCTCCGCTTTAGTGGATGATGGCCCTTCGAAGAAAACCTCGTAGCAAATATTCTATCTGTCATAAATACACTTCTTGGGACCAGTACACTGGTGATCGGTAGTATTTTCGACCATGTGGTATCGAAAAAAACTTGGTAAAACATTCGTGTTTTCGCGTTTCAACTCAAATTATATGCAAAACTTTTAAAGTAAACGCATTTTCTTCTGTAACCCTCCATCTATACAAAATTTATTATCCTATTTTGAGATTACTTTGCGCCTCGCGGATGTCTTGTAAAATCGCAACCTATTGTCGCCTGTACGGTCCCCATTTTGACCATTCTAGCACGGGTACTGGTATGCACCATTACACGTCGATATAACCGCTAAGAATATACATTATCGTAAAGGTTTTTCTTGGGTCCACAAGTCATATACTTATTCATTCGGTCCCTGAATTCACCATTACATGTCGATGTACGTTACGCAGTGTTTTCGATGAAGGGGTTCATACCGGTACCGTTTCAAAGGCTTAACGGTACATATGAGGATATTTGGCACATACCAGGACCGTCGCACTATTCTATTTAGATAACATAAAATACTCGAACTTGTAATTAATAATAAAAAAATATCATAAAGAATGATCAACAGCAGCTGATACACCGTCAGTATGCGGCTTTGGTGATTCTAATTCTGGCATGCGGCAGTACCCATCGAAGTGGGTATGCCGCACTGCCATTCTGGCAGTACCCATCGAAGCTGTATACTTTTACAAATGTGCATATTAGAACCAAAATGAAAGCGATTTTATTTCTGACAACGGTTAACATTGTGACAGCACTTGATCATCGGTTGAAATAATCCCATTTTCTTTAAATTTAAAAGTCGCAGTGAAACTTGTTAGTCAACCTTATACTATATAATATAAAACTTATACTATATAAGGCGATAAAATAGAAAGCATAATGATACATGCTACAATGGCACCAGACTAAAAAAATGCAAATAAACAAAGTAGATAGACATGAAACATTTTTTTAGCGATGACGAATTTTGTCACTTTAGTTTTTACCTGCAAGAGATTCAACTATTCAATAGGTTATTGTTAGGATTTACCTGTGATACCCTGATAATCGCAGAAGCAAAACTGGAATGTTTGTTGCTTCCGGTTACTTATCTTTGCATCGTACGAATGTATGGAAAAATTTGTGCGACTTTTTTTATTACATTTTTTTCAAAATAAAGCCCAATTATCATCAGTGCCCAAAGAGCTTTTAAATTTTAACTGGGTTCTTCACATAAAAAACGATCAAATAACTTTTATAGCTCGAACGCGTGATATTGAATTTTTTATAATATAAACAAATTCTCTTCTGTACCTCTCCATCTATACAAAATTCAGTATCTTATCTTTATATTAGCTTGCGTCTCGCGAATGTGCTGTAAAATCGCAACCTACAATGTTGCTTATACGGTCCCTGTTTTAGCCATTCTGGCAACGGTACTGGTATGCACCATTACATGTGAATATACGCACTAAGAATATTTATCGTAAAGGTTTTTGCTGGCTCCACAAATCATATACGTATCCATTCGGTCCTTGAATGCACCATTACATGTTGATGTACGCTATACAGAGTTTTTTCGTGAAGTCGTACATCACAGGACTGTCTTTGTTCTAAAGGCCCGGTCGTCAAATTTTTGCCATCCTTTTATGCTTATAGCTACCATAGAACGTGCGATTATCAGTTCGATTTCCACATTCACGGCAGAATATAACAAAAACGGTCCTGATAGACACCCTTCTTTATTCATGTACGCAAACGTACATGTCAGATTCATGATTTGTATTAGAACTCCAGGGTTGACAGATTTTTGTAAAACTCTCTACTTAAATAGTTATCTATCTCTCGGTGTTCAAGTCTTGGTGTATGCTAAGCCTCAGTTGGATAGGATGCCGGTCCTGTAAAGAGTAAAATCGTGCTGTCGCATTGTCCGCGTTAATACAGTTCAACGATAAGTCTTTTTACATGTGTAAAAAAAAATATCTGAGGAAAAACAGCAATAAATCTATTGTTTGGTACAAAGAGCCGCGGCTTGAGTGCACGGTTTTGGCCGCTAATGGTAAGTACGGAGATTAATTTCAACGTTCAAGATAACTAGTTGCACATAGTATGTACAATTTTTCCATGAAATGGTCAAAAGAAACTACATTAAATTGTATTTAATGTGAAAACTTTCAGCGGAAAAGCAAGCACTGTTAGAATCGAAGGAAAAATTGGAATTCGAATACAAAAGAAACGGTGGAAAAAACGGCTCCCTGAAGACTTAATCGATCACGCGTCAAGTAATAATGAAGTTTCGTACACTGACAGCAAAATTCTTTTGCTATTAACTAGATGTGTCTATTGAATTTTTTTATTTGCATTAACTGGGTTTTTCGTGAAATCAAATTTTTCCTATTACATTTCATTATTAAAATTATTTATTTTAAATATATTTATTTATTCAAATCAATATCTATTCAATATCATCTGATAACTAAATATTTTATTTATTCCTCATAATTCCGTGATTTTGTTACATCTGATGGTATAAGACAAACAAGAATGACGGAAAAATGGTACACGGTTAGATAAAAAAATCTCATGGTTTTGTTTCCATTAGAAGACTGTTGTAACATTCTGCAGTTGAGAAAAAGGGTTAGTCTTTCTATACATAAATAGTCGCGCCTATTAATAAATGGCAGGACGAAACCTTTCTTTTTTCCAAATAACAGCCTTGTTACACCGCCAAAAAAAAAATATTAAATTTAAATAGGATCTATTTGAAACAAATAGAGTTTTTCCATGTCTCACAGCCTACTTCGACCCTATTTGTTTGAATTTTTTTTAAATTTGTTCAAGCTATTCTTTCTAAATATCAAATATATTCAAATTAAATAAATGAAGATGAGATTCAAATTAACCAAATAAAGATAAAACACGATATATCGCATGAATATGAGAAAGGAATATAAGTTCATGACATAAAAGTGCGGTAAAAAAAGTTTAATTTTTTTTCACTAACAAGGCTGTTAATTAGGCAAAAAAAAGGTATCCTTGTGCTTTTTATCAACAGGCGCGTCTATTTATATATGGAAAGACGAACCCTTTTCCGAATAATCACTTTCCCATATAGTTAATTACAGTTTTCTCACCGAATGGGCAGAGTTTAGTACGGCCGAATAGTATCATCTTAAAGGAAATCGATGTATTTAGTGGCATTTCTTTTAGATCCACCGTGTGGAACGTGCGAGAATACACGATGGGCGCAGGAAGAAACAAACGATAGTCTTACGAGAGTTCGACGAATATATTGAAGAAGGAAAATTGCCTTCATTTAAAGAAATTCAAGACGCCAAGCAAACAAATTCTGTACTTTTGAGTAGGAACATTCCCGCAATAAAAACTTGGGTAAATAAACAAATAAAAAAAAAGTATAAGCAGATGAGTCTTCTTCTTATGATATTCTATTGATATCTATGTTTTCTTATTAATTGTACGCGCATGAGCAATGAAAAGGGGAAAAACCGCAAGCTCCTCTACAAAGTGTATGTTTTTAATTCAGTATGTCGTACTTAAGATAATTACTGCCAAATATATCAAAAATAATAATAATTCCATCGACCCGACCCAACGTTTTATGTATTGTTACATAACAGGTCCGGGTAAATTACCGCATATCTTACCCGGACCCATTAAGTTCCAGTACATCAACTTCCGAGGTCCCGGTTTCAACCGTTATATCAACAGATTCTAAATTTGATTATTTCAGGGTCTATTGAGTATACATATCAATATTAATACATTTGTACATGTTTAATTACTATTGTAGATCTTTGTATATTCATTATACCATATGTACAATCGGTCCTCATATGTACCCCTTCATAAACATATATATATATATATATATATATATATATATCATCTGTAATTTGTATATTTTCTTTTATATATATTAGATGAAGTAAAAATTTCTGAGCGTTTTTTTGCTTTATTTCGACGATACAATTAACATAGTTAGGATTATCCGATTTAAATCAAATATGCACCGTTTTATGCCATAACTTTTGTCCATTTTTAAGGCAATTTCATAATTCCGTGATTGAAGAAGTCCTCGTCCCTATTGGTAAAAAACTTGACCAGATCATTTTCACAAGCTTCTCTTGAAGCCAGTTTTTTACCATCAAGAAAATTTTGCAAATGCTTGAAAAGGTGATAATCGCTTGGTGCCAGGCCTGGACTATACGGCGGGTGCGATAGAACCTCCCATCCAAGCTCTCGGAGCTTTTGATGGAACACAACACCCTTCCTATTGGCCAATTCTGGCCGCTTCTGATCGATCGGCTGCTTCAATCTGGTCAGTTTTTGACAGCAGAGGTCCGAATTAAGTATTTGGCCCGATGGGAGCAGCTCATAGTGGATGATTCCCTACCAATCCCACCGAACACACAGCAAAACCTTCTTGGCCGTTAATCCGGGCTTGGCGATCGTTTGGGCCGGCTCACCGCGATTCGACCACAATCTTTTTCGGCTGTTGTTCTCGTATGTGACCCATTTTTCATCGCCAGTCACCATCCGCTTCAAAAATGGGTCGATTTCGTTACGTTTCAGCAAAGAATCGCAGGCATCAATTCGGTCCAAAAGGTTCTTTTGCGTCAATTCGTGTGGCACCCATACATCGAGCTTCTTCTTGAGGCCAGCCTTATGCAAATGGTTTCAAACGGTTTTGTGGCTAATCTTCAATTCCTGGGCAATGGAATAAGTGCTCACATGCCGGTCCGACTCGGCGATTTCCATGATTCTATCGACATTTTCGACGATTGGCCTACCAGAGCGTGCCTCATCTTCGACGTCCATATTACCAGAATGGAATTCTTTGGAACCACCGCTTTGCTGTTGCATTCGATACTGTATTGGGTCCATAAACAGCACAAATTTTTTTGGCCGCCTGCTCCGCCTTTTCCCCTTGGTCGTAGTGGTACTGAAGAATGTATCGAATCTTCTCTTTTTTTACCTCTATTTTGGAACGCTGTAACACACAACTGGCTTCACCAAACATAAAACTGACAAAGACCTTTTTTTGAAGCGTAATGTCACCTTTAAATCGTCGTATAGTATGACCCGATGTGATGTATACATCGTGTGATATGGCTCACTAAAGACATCTAGCGGAAAACGCTCAGAACTTTTTACTTCACCAAATATATATATATATATATATATATATATATATATATATATATATATATATATATATATATTTATAACGAATTTTTCTGAAAATATACATATATACATAACAAAGTCTCTAATCGGGACCGAACGAAGTTTTTGGTTATGGATCAATCCAAAAGAATGATCCGACCATAGAGTAATCATAGGTACTTATCTTCTAAAAATACGCGTTGTCCTAAATTCCACTATTGAATTCGCCCGTACGTTCAGGCGTCGTCACGCCGCGACAGGCGTAGAAGACGTGATATTTTCCGTTGTAATATCGGTGTATGTATGATGATCCAGGTATTGAATATCGGTTGAGTACGGAAATAATGCGTCCGTTCACTGAGGGGTCCCGGTGAGAAGTACCTGTGGCTAGGGCTTGCGAAAATTGGAGCGACACGTACTCGAATTTTCGCTACGATTTGGTCATCGTGGAGGGGATGACGCGAGCGAAACTTAAATATCTTATATTACAATATGGGAAGAAATGTATTCTCGTCGTACATAGGATTCCAATTGCCAGTTATTCTATTTTTTTACCTCAGAGGTTGGCTTAGATTTCACGTTTTAAAATCCATGTTTCAATACTTCGCGGATGATCATTGTACGGTTCTCGACACGTCGCCCGCGCCGTTCTCTGCGTTTTTATTGTGACTCCATACCCGCGTACTGGTCGGTGCATTGAATCGCTGGCGAGAAGGTGCTGCCCTCTACGCAATTTGTCACACTCGCTTGGGTTTATACGCGCACCGTGGTCGTAGCTGTTCCCTAAACCTTCAGCCGACGAACTCAAGCATTGTGTCTCGGTTCGAGCACATGTTTTCGACAGTGACGAAACGCAACTGGGGCCTGGAGTCAAGTGCAATACTCGGCTATTTTTTTTTTTCGAACGAGGGTCGATAATTCGGAAAACACTTGGTTTCTTTCTTTTTCGTATGAGGGTCGATAATTCATGAAAAGAGGGCCATTTGAATGAATTACGATTTTTGGTGCTTCTAATTTTGGAGCTCGACCTTGCGTATGCTTTGAAGCGTTATACAATTTTCTTTTGAAAGAAAATTTTTGCTTTTTCCAGAGAAAAGACAATAATTGCATCTACCCGTGCAGAAATTGTCGTAGGGATCCAATTGGGCTCATACTTGTCCCTACTTCCTGATAGACATCCAATGGCTCATTGCATTGGATCCCAATACTAAAACATCATTATTTTTTCGAGAAATATACCACATTATTAAATACACACACGAAATATCTCATACCAACCAAACAAGTTTTCAATCAGCCTGTTTCTTATTACGCAGATTTTTATTAGCTTTTTGCACATGTTAACAGAATATTCATGATATTTTCGTACATTTTTATCTCTACCTGTTTTACAGACACGAATTATTCAAAGTTACAGACCTTTTTGGTTACTTGTGATTTCTTTCGCTGTCAACGACAGAGGGAAAATCATATCAACATGCATAGGCTAGTCAACTTTGCCCATCTTAAATAAGACTTCCAAATAAAATTTTTTAGCTTTTTTTCGACGATTATTTTCAAAAACAATTTTTTTTTTCGAGAAACACATCTTTGGTTAAAAGAAAGTCGAGGGACAACTCTTAGATGTTTGAGCTATAAAATATGGAGGGAAAATGATTTCAACTATTTATCAGAGATTCTAGTCTCATGTTGAACGAACACCAACGCTAATCGGTGCCTAATGAAATTTCGTGAGAAAAAGTACAGCATTTTTCTATTAAAGCTTAAGGGATCATCACAGTGTAACGGGTCGAAAAATAGCTGATTTTGGCGATTTTTTTTTATTGTTAAAATACGCTAATCAGGCTGATTTTTTTTATGTCGAATCAAAGCACTCATGAAGAACAGAAAATGAATTTTTAAACGTTTATTATTATTTTTTTTAAAGGCGTACACGGTTGTAGCCGTAAATATTATCTGAAACAAAATTTGTAAAAAGATTATTAATGAATGATGAAAGCTGCTAGCTTGCTATGGAGGATTTTTTTAAAATCAAAATTGACAAAATGGCAGCGGTTTGAAAAAAAGTACCGAATTTAGCCTATTTTTTCGACAGTTTTTCGTTAAAAAAAATATGAAGATTAAAAAAAAAGCTTCCATAGGAACCCGACTAGAAATTTTGATCCGGTAGCCTGAAGGCTGATCAGGCCTCGATCAGGCTGCAGTCCGGCCCTGATCAGGCGTGCCGTACTACGGCATTCCGGACTGCAGCTTGATCTGCCCCGTATTGAAGCTGCCATATTTAAGAGTCTTGGCGGTGTATGCACGCAGATATACGCGTTTTTCCAATTTCCTGGCTGAAATAATAGTGCAAAATGGATCAAAAAGCGTCCCGAAAAAAATTATTGGGACCCTTAAGGGTGCGAAAGTGGTGTGCTGTACACGCAGAAAGAAAAAAACAACGGCTAACAGAAGTAAATTCTTCCTTCGTACTAGGTGTGTATATATATACATATACATGTATATGTATATATGTAATATATACATATACATTTTCTCTTTATATATTCTTTACTTTCAAAATTAACAATATCTATTATTATTTATTAACATAATATCTATTATTATTTATTAACATGCATAATATCTATTATTTTTGTAATGGTATTTTTAGAGCCAAGCGGAGAATTGCCTACAAATCTTGAGAATTGAGATTGCCTATATTGGCAATTGGCAATCCAGATCAAATCTAGAGAATTGAGATAGATAAAAATAAAAATATAAGTGAGTTTATTATTGTTATCGAAATTATTATACATTCATAAATACCAAATTCCCCTTTTTTTAGTTCTTTAAAAAAAAAATTCTTTAAAAAAAGAATCAAAATAACGTTGAATTTTGCATCGGTGGAATGCAACGATTTTTTTTTTCATTTTTCATCCGTTTATTTTGATGACCATCAAAAGCCTTTTTTTTGTAAATTGAAGTCGTAAAATTCTAATAAGAATGCGTAAAAACGTGTGGATTATTTTTAGTGCCTAATCAGGCAAAAAGAAATTCAGCGGTCAAAAAGTATTAATTTTCGTTGCACCGCTAACTTCGATGCTAACTTCAACGCCATAAAAAAATATTGACATTTTTTAAAATGATAATAATATAAGCAACGAAAAAAAGAGAATTCCTACAAGTGTTAGGATGGCTAAGTAGGTAGCGCGTTCAGCTCTAGAATTAGAAGACGTAGGTTCGAAACCGAAGCTAGACAAAAACTTTAATGAGGCAGAACACGTTTTAATCCAATTATCATATATGCAGCAATATAAGTAAAGCATATGAAAACGAAAAATCCTACCAGAATATTTTTATTCATCATTTGTTGCCTTTTTTATTTTTCATTTCAGACACGGCAGCCGGATCAGGGCCGTAATCGGCAGCCGGATCAGGACCGTAAACCGCAGCCGGATCCGGGTCGGATGCCAAAAAGCGTTACAAGCCTGATAAAGCCCTGATCCGGCCGCCTGTTCAGTGCCGTAGTACGGGATACGGATGCCGCATCCGGCACTAGTCAGTCCCGTAGCAAAATTTCTAGTCGCACTGTAAAAACCAAGCGCGTTGTTTCAACACGTTTCCCGTGTGTAATCTTGTCGCTCTTTTCGACACGGTAACTCGTGTGTTTGAGGTAACGACACATCTTACGCGTGTTGTTTCAATACACTTTAGGCGCGTAAACGCTTGTCGCCATTTTCAACACGTTTAAAATATATCGAAGCCTAAATCAACACACTTCAAGCGTGTTATTGTCGGCCATTATTCGGTTTACCTTTGTGGGACTTTCTACATGCTTCCACGCGTTTTTATTTCTGCAGCACACTTTTTGTGTGTACTTGTAGACGTTTGGGAATGATACATATGACGTCACGTAGGCGTACGTTCTAAAATAAATTTAAAAAACGCCTTTTCCGATACGGATATTTTATTCCAATGGTGTACTTACCATGTTACATGGCTTCCAGTCGTCCTGAAACAGATTCCTGCAAATAAATTTTATCATTAACCTAGCCGCGAACCTACCTACTCCTAGACCTAATGTACGTACGCTAACCATTATGCTATTTGCTACTTGAGGTTTTCTCATGATGAAAAGGGATAGTATGCGTACTTCGAACGAGGGGAGTAATTAAAACCTTTCACATTTCACACACACACACACACACACATATATATATATATATATATATATATATATATATATATACTTTTAACCTACATACATACATACTTTTAACCCAATAATGCTTTATGCAAAAGTGAACTATTTTGAGATATTGTTTTATTATTATTTTTTTAAAGTGAGGGTTCGGCAACTTTAAAAATTAATTAAAAAAAACGATTGTATGGAATCAAACTTTTAAATTATTTGTAGTTTTAAGACACAGTAACAAAAAATTATTAAAAATGAAATAAGAATGATTTGCAAACATTTTTGAATTAGGCATCCAAAAGTCTGCAAGTCTAATAATTTTCTTAATTTTCTTCAACAGAAACGTAGGTTTTATTTATAAAATCACTAACTCACTTAAACTCATTGAAAAAACAACTACACATTATTAGCTATCCAAAGAGAATTCCATATAGCAGTTTTCTTTAATTAAAACTAATACATTTTATATTTCTATGTAAAAGACAAAAATGTGGCGTTTCACATAGCGTGAGCTCTCATAACATGTAATGTTTTATGCTGAACTGTTGCATAGAATTCGTGAGCTCTGAATTTATATGCAAGAAATAGAGTCATTACTTTTAAAACTGCGGAACCATTTTCCACAAGGGGTTATCCTTGCTAGGAATTCTGCTAGCGTAACTGGTCTACACAAAGAATTCTTCTAGCGTAACCAGTCTACGCAAGGAATGCTTCTAGCATAATCAATCTTCCCAAGCAATTCTTCTAGCGTAACTAGTATACGCAAGGAATTCTTCTAGCCTAACCAGTCTACGCAAGGAATTCTTCTAGCGTAAGCAGTCTTCGCAAGAAATTCTTCTAGCGTAAACAGTCTTCGCAAGGAATTCTTCTAGCGTAACCAGTCTATGCAAGGAATTCTTCTAGCGTAAGCAGTCTACGCAAGGAATTATTCCAGCGTAAGCAGTCTTCGCAAGGAATTCTTCTAGCGTAAGCATTTTTCGCAAGGAATTCTTTTAGCGTAACCAGTCTACGCAAGGAATTCTTCTAGCATAAGCAGTCGTCGCAAGGAATTCTTCTAGCGTAACTAGTCTATGCAAAGAATTCTTCTAACGTAACCAGTCTACGCAAATAATTGATCTGGCGTAATCAGTCTGCGTAAAGAATTCTTCTAGCTTAACCAGTCTACACAGATAATTATTATGGCGTAACCAGTCTCCGCAAAAAATACACTAAGGGATACTAACTATGCAGAGGAACAAATTAGAGTATTTTATGTTCATCCTTTGCAAAGAACAAATATGCTCTGAATTTCTATGTATGGGACAAAAATAAGACAAATGTCACTTTTATAGTAGATCACCGTTGTTCACAAAGAATTATTCTCACGTAAACTCTTTCGCACGTCCGTCAATTATGTAGTGAGGTTATGAAAAATCGCCTTATTGTCATATCAACTCATTTGACGCGTGTTGTTTGTGGTACACGCGTACAAGTGAGTTGTTTTCTGACGCGTTGCGCGACGAAATGTGTCGTTCGCGTCGCGTGTAGCTGCACCAAGTGTGTTGTTTCGAAAAAAATGCGTTGATTCAACACGCTTTATGTGTGTTACAGTAAGTGTGTTCTCCGGCAATACGTTAAAATCGTGTTGATGCCAAGAATAGTAGAGAGCGTGTTGTTTCAACACGGCAAAATAAGTAAAACGCATTGTTTCAACACATTAACCAGGTTCTACACACGCTGTAGGCGTGTTGTGTGTTGTTTCAACACACCGACAATACGCTTACCCGACTAGAAATTTTGATCCGGGACTGACTAGGCCCGGATCCGGCATCCGTATCCCGTAATACGGCACTGAACAGGCGCCCGGATCAGGGCTTTATCAGGCGTGTAACGCTTTTTGGCATCCGACCCGGATCCGGTTGCCGGATGCGGCCCTGATCCGGCTACCTGTTGCGGCCCTGATCCGGCGGCCGGATAAGGCCTTGATGCGGCTGCCGGTTACGGCCCTGATCCGGCTGCCGAGTACGGCCCTGATTCGGCCCTGATCCGGCTGCCGTGGCTGGAATGAAAAATAAAAAAGGCAACAAATGGTGAATAAAAAAATTCTGGTAGTATTTTTTGTTTCCATATACTTTATTTGTGGTCCTACATATACGTTAATTGGATTAAAACGTGTTTTGCCTTGTGAAAGTTTTTTGCCTAACCTCGGGTTTCGAACCTAGTCTTCTAATTCTAGAGCTAAACGCGCTACCTACTTAGCCATCCTAACACTTGTAGGAATTCTCTTTTTTCGTTGCTTATATTATCATCATTTAAAAAACAATCAATATTTTTTATGGCGTTTAAGTTAGCATCGAAGTTAGCAATATGCAATGAAAATTAATACTTTTTGACCGCTGAATTTCGTTTTGCCTGATTAGGCACTAAAAGTAATCCACACGTTTTTACTTATTCTTATTAAAGCTTTACGACTTGAATTTACAAAAAAAGACTTTTGATGACGATCAAAATAAACGAATAAAAAATGAGAAAAAAAAATCGTTGCATTCCACCGATGCAAAATTCAACGTTATTTTGATTTTCTTTTTAAGGAACTAAAAAAAGGGGAATTTGGTATTTATGAATATAATAATTTCGATAACAATAATAAACTCTCTTATATTTTTATTTTTATATTATTTAGAAATTTTTCAGTCTTCACATCTTTGTTTATTCAACAAATAACAGCTTCAATAAAACATTTTCGGCTAATAAAGTTTAAATAATCCGTTGATTAAAACTATCGCTTTAATCTTTCGATTACTCCTTCCCAGTCTTCGCCCTCGCTTGACGTGCACCGTCCCAATCTTTTGCAGCATTTATAATTTTGCCTAGCGATTTTTCGATGTCCCTTCGGTATATTGGTTGATTATTCATCTCATATTTTTGAATAAGCACGGCTAAATTGAAAACAAAAAAAGAAAGGGTACTGGATGCAACTGAATCAGGTCCAGACTCGTCGGATGCACTGCTCGTGTAATTTGTATTAAGCGACGAGGCATTGTTGTCAAGATTTGTAGGCAATTCTTCGCTTGGCTCTAAAAATACCATTACAAAAATAATAGATATTATGCATGTTAATAAATAATAATAGATATTGTTAATTTTGAAAGTAAAGAATATATAATATAAATGAAAATGTATATGTATACATATATATATATATATATACATACCTAGTACGAGTGAAGAATTCACTTCTGTTAGCCGTTGTTTTTTTCTCTCTGCATATATAGCACGCCACTTTCGCACCCGTAAGTGTCCCATTAATTTTTTTCGGGACTTTTTTTTATCCATTTTGCACTATGATGTCAGCCAGGAAATTGGAAAAACGCCTATATGCGCGTGCATACACCGCCAAGACTCTCGCAAATATGGCGGCTTCAACACACAAGTCAGGCTGCAGTCCGGAATGCCGTAGTACGGCACGCCTGATCAGGGCCGGATGTCCACCGGATCAGTGGAACCGTAGTACGGCCGTAAAAAGGCACCCTGATCCGGCCGTAGTAAGGTAGCCTGTGCGGCGCCGTAAAACGGCGTCCACGGACGCCTTGTTACGGCGCCGCACAGGTTACCCTACTACGGCCGGATCAGGGTGCCTTTTTACGGCCGTACTACGGTTCCACTGATCCGGTGGACATCCGGCCTTGATCAGGCGTGCCGTATTACGGCATTCCGGACTGCAGCCTGATCAGGGCCTGATCAGTCTTCAGGCTGCCGGATCAAAATTTCTAGTCGGGTATTTTTTACAGTGCGGGAAGATAAAGAATGTCGTGAAGAATGTTGTGCCAAAATTTGAGACGGATAGCGTGAAAACTCTTCCTTTGAGGTTTTTTGAATCACTTTCTCTAAGAAAGGCTGTACCGACCGAAATTATTCGAATTTCGCCCCAAAAGTTGAACAGCATGTTTTTAACCGTTATACTATCGGATAATACAAGAACGAAAAAATCGATTTTTTGAAAATTTTACACTGTGATAATCCCTTAAAACCTTTCTATATTGATGGGAATTCTATCGAGCAGTGCGCACACCGTCCATTTTCAGTAAAGCCTGTTGTTATGGAGTTTACAAAATTGGCGGATATAATCCAGCATCAAAAAGAATAAGCCACTAGCCGAATAGAGGCGCTTCATTCACCAAAAAACGTTCGATAGAGCCCGGATTTTTTTGCCCTTTCCTACATAAACCCAAATTTTATGCAGTGTTTTATACGATACAAGTTTTTGTCGCCGTTATCACAGAGAAGGCCGCAAATAGAAAATCGTAAACAATTTATGCGGAAGAACATTCTTATTAGGATTGGTAATGATACAATAGCGTGAGATCGGTTGTTTGAGGTTCTTTACGAATTTTAGTAGGGTACAGCGGGGCTAATTGAGCACAGGGGCAAGTTCGGCAATTGAAATATTTCAAAAACTAAGCAACGTATGACAAAGTTTTAAATAACGGACAGACGGGTACGAGGGAGGTGAAAATATCGCGCGACCGCCATAATAATACCTCATAATAATAAATTTCCTTGTATTGTATTTTTATTTTTATATTATTTACATATTACAATTATGACATATTTGGTTGAACTTTGGTTCTTGGATTAACGGTTTACACCTAGTTCGTGCAGGTTTTTAACTTTTTTTTCACAGTAAAGGGTATCATTTCAAGTATCTTTGACAATTTTTTTATTGGGAAATATTTATAAACGACGGAGATACAGTAAATTGCACAGACCGCTGTGCAAAAAAGGTCCTTCGCGGTGACCACTCCTGCTCGGGAACAAATCATCTGAAATCAAAAAACCAAATGAATTTAGTTTTTGTACCGTATTATCTAGTCTTTAATTGAAGGATTCAATAAAATAATGATTTTTGAAAAAATGGTCACCGATCGAAAGTGATCGTCGAAATTTCGGTGAAAAAAACACTCTATTTTCCTTGATATAAAAAAAGTATGCATTGAAAAAAAAAATCCTTCGATTATGGACTGCCTTTTGATATACAAAAAATGTCTGTGAAATTTGAAGCAGATCGGTTTAGTTTTTTTTGAGATATTTTGTTTACCGATTCTGAAAAAGTCATTCTGAGAAAAACGCGTTTAAAGTTTAACGTCAGGTATATACGTAGATAAAATACCTACCTGTAAACGCTCATAACTCCCCCAATTTTCAACTGACCGACTTGAAATTTTCAGAGAATATTTTTGAAAGGTTATATAATAAGAATCCGTCGAAAACGAAAAATCGATTTTTTAAAAAATTCCAACTAGATGTAATCCCTTAATAATAATTTAAATTATAATTTATTAAATATTATCACTTTTGTCCTTAACCTATTCCTTGGTTGTCTTCGCCTTCAGCAGCCTCAGCACGTAGCTGACAGCTATCAAGCTGCGGTCCGGTGTACCGTAGTAAGGCACGCCTGATCTGTGCCGTATATCAATTGGATCAGAGGAACCGTCGGACGGGAGTTAGACTCAACTTACCCCATCCCTTAGGGTAGTTTGAGCAACTCGGAACTTTTGCACATTTATGACAATAACTTATAAACCACATCTGAAATAGTATACTAGTGGAGATGCTTTGATCAGGATAAATTACGTATGTAGCAGTGTAGGTATCAAGTAAATCTGATACATCTTTTAAGGCCTTAGGCCACTCTAGAGGCCAAAAAAGGCATATTTCGTGATTTTTTTCAGCGAAACCATAAAATAAAACTTTTTTTTTCACAGCGATACATGTCAAAATGGCGACTGTGCAGCATTTTTTCGATGACGCCTTTATTTCCGGAAGGTCAACGGCTGGACCAACAGCTCCTATAATTTTTGAGTTATGAGACACTAAAGTTTTTTAGATTATATATAAGAATACCTATAGAAGTACGTAGGATTTTTTTGATATATTGTTTTCTGTCAAAATGGCGCATGTCTAAAACAAAAAGTATAAAATGCCAGGAGAAATGGTCGGAAAATTAATTATAAAAAAGGAACTATGCATTATAATAAAAAAATCCTACGTAGTGCCGCAGAAAATGTAATTCTAAATATACAGTTAAAATTTCAAGTGAATCGGTTGAAATTTGTTTGAGTTATGAGTCCGGCCGACTTGAAAAATGTAGTTTTGAGATAAACGCGTTTAAAGTTAGTAGAAAGTCACGAGATCAATCAAGAGGGGTTGCGCTAGAATTCGAAAATCGAGTACTTAGAGATTTTTCACACCCATAATCTTTTGGAATATAATTTTATAGATACTAAGGTACATTTTTAACAAACAAAAAAAAATCGATTTTTGGAAAATCCTAGAGTGGCCTAAGGCCTTAAGAGTTCGGGGAGACCGAGGAGGGTTGTGACAATTTTTACTTCAACTAGCATTTCTCAATAAAAAAAAAGTCCTACATCTATGAACTCTATAACGTAACGTAGCTAGTTCTATACTCTATTCGAAACAAACATAAAAATAAATAAAAGTATTAAGGTTTCTGAGAAAATCGACAAAAACCGAAACAACTCCCCGGGTCACAACTTTCCTAGCACCGAGGTAAGTTGTGACACCTATGTATTTGGTGATTACGAGGAAAGAAATTTAATTCAAACACTGCTATTAGTGAATAAAAGAAACATTTATATTAATAATAAATAATTACACATGTGTTTTGCCTCAATCAACCTTTGGTATGTGATTATAACCAACAATAACTACCTATTTATTTTAACACTAATTAGACTCCTTTAATCATCCTTTGGCACATTATTACGAACTTAAATAACATTTAATGTTAATTATGAACATATGAGGTATTAGTTATCTTATAACAATAATAAAATATGGCATTTGTATGAGATCAATCGAATTAAAATCAAGTAAAAAATTAAAATCAAGTAAAAAAGTTCCGCCCGAAATCTAGTCCGACAAGCAATTATGACAAATATATCGACACTCTCCTCCAGTGCAAGCGTCATGTGACTATCCCTTGCATTTGATGCACTGAACCCACTTCTCTTTTGATTGGCTAATGGCAAAAGGCTCGAGGCAATACGAGCAGAAACAATTATTTTCTGCATCTTCGTCATCGATGGTATTTTTCTTTTTAGTCTTCTTCGGTCACACCACAAAATATTATTGTCAGGAAAAAAAAACAAAATAGGAGAGTTTGTTTTGGAGAACAAAACAAAATAGGAGAGTTTGTTTGGGAGAATTGTGACAAGCAGCCACAATTCTCCTAGGAGCAAAAAATCGTACTTCGGTCTGTATTGTAGTAGGTTGGAGAGAGCTGCAACATGCTAAATGCCTATAATTTGTTGAAAAATGTTGCATTACGAGTAGGGTCATTTGTGGTTACAAGTTGTAACTTTTAATTTTGGTGTGTACATTACAATTTTGTTGGGTTTGTCGAGGTTTGTCGAGGTTTGTCGAGGTTTCTGGGGGTTTGTCGGGGTTTATCGAGGTTTGTTGGGGTTTGTCGTAGTTTGTCTGGGTTTGCCGCGGCTTGGCGAGGTTTTTCGGGGTTTGTCGGGGTTTGGCGGGGTTTATCGGGGTTTGTCGAGGTTTTTTGGGTTTTGTCGAAGTTTGTCAGGGTTTGTTGGGGTTTTTCGGGGTTTGTTGGATGGATGGAGGGAGGGACGGATGGATGGATGGATGGATGGATGAATGGATAGTAAGAGAGTGAGAATGTGGGAATATAAGAATGTGAGTGAAAGAGTGAAAATGTGATAAGAGCGTGAGAGAGAGAGAGAGAGAGAGAGAGAGAGAGAGAGAGAGAGAGCAACTCATATTATTCGCATGCACCTGTTTTTATCACCCGAAAATTTTGATTACATTTTCAATACCATGAAATAGTTGCACTTTGTGTAATATCTGTAGATTTTTTTGACAATACTAAAGAATCAATAAAAATGGGGTTCGGAGGGTTTATTCTAGATGTGTTGATATATACAAACAAAAATTATGAAAAAATACAAAATGGGAAATCAGTTGTAAGTACACTGAAAGCGTTTTTTTAGCCGGCTTGCGAATGGAAGCAGTACTTTTGTGGAACAGCACTTAGGAAAAACTTTTCATTTTCATTAGTTTTGCTAGAGAAGTACACATGGTTATTAAAAAATCTGGGTTTTTCGTAAAATGGAAACATTTTGAATAAAATTTTGTTTTATTTTTTGCTAAAAAATCAGTCTTATTTTGTTTATTAAAACGAGACTTGTAGATAAATGAGTGGTATAAATTTCATCAAAATCAGTTGAGTAGATCTCGTGATATTTTTCGCACCAGTTTGACAAGAGGGTTTGTCTACTAGACAATTTATATTTCTGCCATTTTTTATTTTTTTTAATAGTTTTTTTTAAAATTTGTTCACAAAACTACAATGTATTTGTGAAAAATAAAAATTATTTAATGTATTTAATCGTCTCTTTGAATTCATTTTAAATTTTTATACCTATTTTTTCGAACGCCAAAATAAAAACGCCTTAAATAATTTAGTGCCGCAGTGACGCTCATTTCCAGGAGTACGAACATACCCCGTGTTGGGCAAAATTAAATTGCTAGAGTAACTAAAGATTAATAATTAATTAATTGTTAATCAGGACTGTAACAATTAACAATTAATTCATTGTAATTGTGAAAACTGACGATTAACAATTAGAGACTAATCAATTTTCAATCTTTTTGGTGTATTTGATTGAAAACTAACAATTAAAACTGATTGATTATTGTATAGAGCGCGTAGTGGCGTCAGAACAAATGTGTCATTTATTGCGCTGCGAAAGCCTACAAAACCCAAATAAACACGTCGTATCTGATATCTGTAAACTTAAATAGGTTATTTGTTAGTTTTAATTGTTTCTCAGAACAATTGAAAAAGTTAATTGCATTTGTTTTAATTGCGATTTGCAATTAACATAGATTAATCAAAATAAATTAATTGCAGCATGCAATTAATAGTTAATTGCAATTCATGTTGATTGCAATTAAATTAATTGTAATTACTTTTTTAGTCAATTAATGAACTGATGGAAAATTTAATTGATTAACGCCCAACACTGGCCATATCAGTGTTAAACGCCATCTTTAAATGGTTGAACTGCGATATGGACTGATTTCCCATAGCTTGTTTACACACTGGCTCCAATTGAAGTGCCCAAAATCGACTCTGGCCGTACTCGGCGCGAGGAACTTATACGATCGATCCTTAAGCGACGAAATTCTCCATTGGACCGTCTATGTCCGACTGAACTCTCAGCCCAATAATTGACATCGGAGTGTTCCAAATTGGAATGGTCAGTGTGATTGGCAGTTCAACCGTAATTATGTCCCGGTTTGTAAGTTTCGGTTACATTCTATTTTCAACCCTTTAACAGCCTCGCCTACATTCGTAACCTGACAGCGTGTGGTCGAGAAAAAAAACCCCATTAGAGTATAACTAAATTGTTTACTATAGCAAAAATATTATTTGCCAGCGAAAATTGATTTTTTTTCGCGACTTTGATTAGTATCGCGAATTTTGTGGTTCAAGTTCGTCGTGAATTGATAGATGATAGTTCATTTTAGATGCTGCACAAAAGTTAATTACGGTTTACTTTAAAAAATTCGAAATTTGGAGTGCGAAATTATTATTTTTTGTATAAATATGGAAAACAAAAAGTGGTCTGAATCAACCACCAATTGCTGAATCGTTTTTTAGAAAGACTACCAGTCCAGAGCCCGGGAAAACGATGAACTTCGACAATTTTTTATGGATTGTCAGTTGATCGAATAAAAATTCTGTTCAATGGCGTTCATTCCCCATATCGTCAAATATATTTACAAATTTTTTTCACAAGATTATGTAACAGAAGGTTGGCGCTGAAGCTGGATAAAGCGAGGCAAAATAAACCAAATTCTCATTCTATCAATAGGGAAAGGTATGGCACAGTGTGTCACTTATTTTCTAACGATTTTTTACTCTTACCAAAGTAGTCTGAGAAAATGAAAAAAGGTCCTAACAGATTTTATAGACCTTTGGGCGTACAGTAAAGCTACCATATTTATTGCAAAAATATAAAAAATTCTAAAATAATGAGATTGAAAAAATTTGCGGATTGGCTCATTGTGCCTCACGAATGAGGTACAATGTGTCAAATAGGTGGGTACAGTGTATCAAGTGCTGCGAAACGTAGGATACAACGACCCGGTTGAAACTCTTATATTTTCCTAATATAGACAACAGATATTAATACATACCGATAATTTTACAACGGGTATTATTTGCCAACAACGTTGGAAGTCGACTCATTGTGCTCAACAACTCGATGACACATTGTGCCCCATACAATTGCCCCACAATATTTGACGGTTTCCCGGCAAGAGAAATTTTTTTTCGAGGCTCAAATTACTTTTGCATTTTTAATAGTTCTTTGTGAGCTGCTATTGACTTTCTTTTAGGCCAGCCGAAACTTAATATAAATCGCGGTGTAACACAAAAAATTTCGGATTTTACGAACTACAAAATTCGGCGTAATCGCATGTGGTTGACAGTTGCCCGTGACATATTGCGCTTCTTCGGAGCGTCGTCCATTCTTTGTTTCCTCATTGGGAGTCGACTCATTGTGCCCCACAACTTGATTACACATTGTATCCCACTAGTAAAATATTTGATTATTGATAAAAATAACTATTAATTAAACTACGAATGGAAAAACACAAGTCACTGAATGCATCATAAATAATAAAACTATCGATTAGGACCGAAAACCCGAGCCACTACAGAAAGTGTCGTTATATTTTATATTTTTCCGGCGAGCAAAATATTTTTTTTTTCAAACTTCAAATCAATTTTTAATTTTCATTAATTCTTTGTGAGCTGTTATCGACTTTCTTCTAGGCCTGACGAAACCAAATATAAATCGCGGTCCAACCCTTAAATTTCGGAATTTACGGGCTACGAACCTCCCGGAAACCGCATGTGGTTCACAGTGTCCCGTGACACATTGTGCCCCACTCTCGCCTACAATTGATGTATTGATAGAATGGGTATCCATAAAAATGGTTGAAATTCGCCTTTTCTTCTGTCCTTTCGATTGGTTGTCTCCCTCAATGAAACCTACAATCGTTTCAACTGAAAACTGAGTTGAATATCCATAACCGCAGAATTGGTCGATATTGGATTTTTATTATTGTACGATCGGCTATTTCCGTCGTCACGAATCAACTGAATCTCTACAAATAACGCAAATTTCACCAATAATACCGGCCGCGGCAAAACTGTAAGCACCTATTACAGATCGTGCTACAATTTCCTAGCATCACCTATAAATAACATATAATCCCTAATTCCACAAACGGATCATAAAACAAACTGATGACTCACAAAGTCCGTATAATTGTGTACTTCCAATACATCGTGTTACATCACAAGCCCTGTACATCATTGCCGTTTATTTGGGCTTGCTTTGACAATTGACACAGTGAAATATTATTCAAACAAATTTTCAAATTATCCACTCGATTCAGTAATTTCAATTATCCGCAGATTTAAAATCAACAAAGGATAGACTAGATCAAATTTCATTCCAGTTACAGAAATTTGCGAAGTATACGCGATATCTTTCGAAGTTTCAGCTAACCTTAGCGGCACTAACATTTACATAAACAATATTCTTCCTTGCCAGAACACATACCATCGATGGAGTGCAAAATTTCACCCATCAGAAATTAAGGGGGTAAATACATGTAGACAACGAAACAATCGCCAATTTTCATCATTTTTTTTCGAACGGAACGAAACGTTTTACATTTATGAAACTTTAGGTACAGATTATTACATAATTGAAGTGTGTGAATCGATTATTTCATTGAAAAATATGGCAAAATAGCGACGTTATGGCGTGGTCTTCCAGAAAGGTTTTGATGGCAGTTGTCCGTTTGTGGGAAATCCAACGACTTCAATAATGATTTGAAAAATATAAGCCAAGAATTTTTAGTATTTTAACATCCAAATTCTGAACTTATATCTAAGAAACATTTTAAAAGTTCAAAATTTGAAAAATGAGACACTAGAAAAAAGAAGGAAATTTTACACATTTTCCTTCTGTTTTACGATAAAAAAAATTCTTATTAAAAGTGATTTTTATAACCAAGTAGGTACAAGTTCAAGTTAATAATGTTATTGAGTTGTGTGTACAATTTTAGCACGATTGGTCACCTTGTTTTGAAGTTATGTTTTTCACAATCTCAAAAATATAGTTTTGAGTAAAACGCGTTTGAAGTTCCGAACTACGAAAATTCTATGATATCATGGACTTATTGGCTAATGGTCGATTTTAGGGCCATGCCAGGGCGTCTAACATTTTACGTAAGAAAAAATAGTTTTTTTGTTGCCGCTACATGTATTTGCCCCTTAAATGAAAATGTAACGCTTTTATAACTAGATATGATCGTTTAATCATAACTTCCGGTGTGTATGTTAAAATTCTCGAAGATTCAATATCACCGTAAATTCACATTTCAAATAAAGTTAACTACTTAGCAAAGCTTTTTCCACGACCCCGCAACGGTGCGAGTCTTTTTCTAATAAAGTGCAGAAGGTTCAGTAAGTAATGGGATATAAAAAAAAGCAGTTTTCGGGCGACTTCAACATTCTTCGCCGTAAACAGTTAACAGCGCGTCCACAGCTAGTCGAGACGGCCGTTTCAACTTTTAACACGCCCTCCCTCCTCCCCACCCCCCCCTGACCGTAACCGTAAATATCCTCCCTTCCATGCAATGTGTCATCACATTTGTTATGAGATGCAATCTGTATAGTCGAAAATTTCAAACGATAAAACTCGCGCGTTGAATTCGGCAAGGGACGAGGAAACCGCATAAGTGCGTATGTGTATGCGCGTCTGTATGCACCGTACGTACGGTCGCTCGTATTTTCCCTCCCTCGGTATTTCGCAACAAAGTCCCTGTAAACCATATGTGTATATAGTGCGGTATCACCTATATAGCTAGCCATTGTGTGGTCGTATGTAAATATATCTATATACGAAGAAGAGAGATGCGCGGCGGTCTTGGCGAGTAACGGTGAAGCAGAAAGAAGGTATCGTACAGCGATAAATTTATTGTCCTCTCTCGCTCGCGCTCTCGCTCTCGCTCCCGCTCTCGCTTATGCTCCCGCTCTCCCGCTCTCTCTCTCTCACTCTCCAACTCGCCAACACTCTCTCTCTCTCTCTCTCTCTCTCTCTCTCTCTCTCCAACTCTCCAACTCTCCAACTCTCCAACTCTCCAACCCTCCAACCCTCCAACTCTCCAACTCTCCAACTCTCCAACCCTCCAACTCTCCAACTCTCCAAATCTCCAACTCTCCAACTCTCCAACTCTCCAACTCTCCAACTCTCCAACTCTCCAACCCTCCAACCCTCCAACCCTCCAACTCTCCAACTCTCCAACTCTCCAACTCTCCAGCCCTCCAACCCTCCAACTCTCCAACTCTCCAACTCTCCAACTCTCCAACTCTCCAACTCTCCAACTCTCCAACTCTCCAACTCTCCAACTCTCCAACTCTTCAACTCTCCAACTCTCCAACTCTTCAACTCTCCAACTCTCCAACCCTCCAACCCTCCAACCCTCCAACCCTCCAACCCTCCAACTCTCCAACTCTCCAACTCTCCAACTCTCCAACTCTTCAACTCTCCAACTCTCCAACTTTCCAACTCTCTCTCTCTCTCTCACTCCCTCTCGGCAGCGCTTTTGCTTTCTTGCAACGCGATGAAGATCACCCGCACACACAAACACATGCGATGGCGAGTGCTACCTCCGGACAAAAGAGACCACCTTATCTCGAGTATCGCATAAACAAGCCGAATCGAGATCTGTTACCCCAAGCAAAGGTTCGCCTGAAAATGGCCCTTATGTATCGTACCGTATGAAATGTGGTGACGTGTGACTAGTGCTGTGTATTGTACTATACGTTATCTTGGTCTTGTCTATGGCAGATGGTGAATACGCGGAATAAAAAAAATCACGTGTGAGAATTGGATATCGCGATTGACATTATCCTGAAAGGGTATTTCAAAGATGTAAACCGTACTAAAAAAATGGTCCTCAGGTAAATGAGCGTGTCGACCCAGATACTTCAGAGCTCACGAGCATTGATGTGAGCTTATAATATAATCAGCTGTTTACCTGGATTACGCGTAGGTGCATCGCTGAACTTGATCATCGTGAAACCATCTACTACCATCTTTTGAGACTTCTAGATTCAATTTTCGAAAAAGCTTAAAATTTGAAACTTGAATTTCTAAATCCCTTCTTAGTGGGTGCGTAAGTTTTGAGAAGAAGGAAATCCGAATATTTCAACTTTTTAAGTCTGGGAGTTTGAATTCAGCGTGAACTATCTCTAAGGGAGTGAGTCACGATTGTATGTATTATATAAGACATAGCGAAAATTCTTTATTCGTATCTCATTGATTTTTTTTGTTTTAATTTTGCATTCGCATACGGGTGCTATTTTATGTGTTTCATACTCATAAGAAATACTTCGCTCTTTTGTTCAAAGATCGGATCGCCGCATTTGTAGATCGAAAAGATAAGGGATTACAGCTCCCCGACATTGTTTGTAGACAATCTACTTTTCATCGCCAGTAATCATTCGCTTCACGAATGGTTCGTTTGTATGGCGTTTGTGCAGCAAATTTCAAGCTTAAATTCGGTCCATTGAATGCTTTTCGCTCAGTTTGTGCGGCATCCAAACATCAAGCTTGTTTACCATTCCAACCTTCCGTAAATGTCTCGAAACAGTTGATTGGTAAATGTTGAGGTTATATCCGATCTCTGTAGTCGACAAATGCCGGTCGGGGTCGACTAAAGCCTTAATTTTGTCGACGTCAGTAGTGACTTGCCGACTGGAGCGAGGAGTACTCGGAGATCAAAATCACCACAATAAAATTTCGCAAACCACTTTCGAAACACACTTTCGCTTGCGGCATTCTCTCCGTACACGGCGAATATCTTTTTGTAAGTTTGCGACGCGTTTTTGCCTTTTCGGAAATAAAAAAGCGAAATGCATTGAATCGTCGACTATCAACCAACATTAGCGATACAAAAAAATATTGTAAAAAAATCTAAAAAAATTTGAGTGGCTCTAAAATGACAAAATACAACTTTTTACTCCTTAGACTCAATATACCAAACCTCATAGTTTACAAGTTACGCCGGACGTTACCGGCTTTTCGGAAAACTACCGTTTTTTTTTTAAAGAAAAAACTAGATAACTTTGCAAAAAAAATCGGAAAAACTTTTTAAAAAATGAAACTAAAGCTAACGGTGGTCTTTTCAAAGATCTTATCACTAAATAGTGAGATTATTTTTTTTCAAAGTCCAGCACGCGATTTTTCAAAGTGCAAAAATCGTGAAAAACTGGCATGTTCAAAATGACGTACCGGGTACAAAAAAATCGCAAAGATAAAAATCAAAAATAAATGAAGCTGGTTTTGTCCGCTTTGAAACGTCGTTTGGTAAATTGGCTTACGATTTTTTTCACCGAGATATCCAATTTTTTGTCCGGATCGAAAATTTACAGGGTGTTTAATACTTTTGAGCAAGGCTGTATGTGCCTATATATAAAAAATATATATATTATATATATTTTGAAATACTTCTATTCCAAAGTACCTGTACCCCATCTCAGAAACGGAATTGTGCAATTTTGGGTTCAAACTAAAATTGTACCCAGTAGCGTTGTTTAGTTATTTTTTATAGCTGACAGATTGATTGTATATGAATATTGCTTCAATTTCATGAAGGTTTTATTTGTTTACACCTTACAGAAAAAAGTCGCAGGCCTAAAACAAAATGTTATTCCAAATAATCTTCCTTTCCTCTATCATTGTAGTTGTGATCTTTACGTCATTGTTATTCTTATTGGATGGGTGACGAGTTCCAAACCTTATGAATCATCATACGATTGCGATCAATGACACGATACATGCAAGTATACTTGTTTCGTGATTCCAAGGTCTCATAAAGACATTTTTTCTTACGATTATGAGACAAATCTCGAAATGATTCTTTCGAATGTGTATCAAAGTAAGAAAACATATGCAGTATTTGGTTCTTGTAAGGATATATCGTACGTAAGCTGCCGTGGCAGAAAAAACTTTTCGGACTGGTTTTTTCTTAATATATCTGCTATTTGGTTTTCCCCAGAGACGGAGAATTTCACCGAAAAGGGCTAGTGGTTCAAAGCGGGTCGATCATGCAGATTGAAAGGGTTTTCGTCCTGCCCGAAGTGCTGTTGGCAA
Organism: Ophion ventricosus; assembly: GCA_963932345.1. Lineage (NCBI taxonomy): Eukaryota > Metazoa > Arthropoda > Insecta > Hymenoptera > Ichneumonidae > Ophion > Ophion ventricosus. The sequence continues at coordinate 7,791,887 of OZ010711.1, read as the reverse complement.
TACACTCTCTTATACATTCTCCCTGCCTCTACTTCATCGCCGCACCGTGGAATGTGGTAGACCGAAGAGTGATGAGAATCTTCTCGTAACCCTTCAATTTCCCTCCTGTGCCATCCTCGATTCGCTAATGTGCTCTTGCCTCTCTCTCTCTCTCTCACTCTCTCTCTCTTTATCTGCAAGGTGTACACTTTGGATGTAACTCGTCCACCCTCTTTCTCGTTTGTCTAGTTGGACCATTGTTATGCAGATATCGTGCGGTATGCCTGACCGTAATGTCTACCGTTACTCCACACCATAGATTCCGATTTCTTCCAGGTACCCAATCCCGGTGTGCGCAAGTCCATACACAGCCACACTGTAGCCACGCTCAATGTTTTGTCTCATTGAAAATTTGTACATTTTTATGAACCTGACGACTGAATACATACGACAAATGTGATACACTTGATGTATCTGTCCCAATATTTGCACATCACCGCCATTTTTATTTCGGCCGCCGGAAAAAAGAAGTAACTAATCCAATTTCTAGGGTTCTGACAGCCTATGTTTTTTGCCACAATGATGATGGAGTAATCCCTGCAGAAATTTGTCGGGGATGAGTTCCCCGATTCTAGCACATTTCTATAGGGATTTGATGGGGACGCTGAGCGTAGGGAGTCCACATTGGGATTCAATTAAATTCTGCACTGATTTTCGTTGAGAATGAAGTAAAAATACATCCCAGTGTACTGGTAAAATTTCAAGCCAAGTTATCGAACTATTGAGGCATCAGCCTCCATCTATAGCACGTATTTTCAAGAATTTTTTTTCATAATAAAATTTATCTCCGTATTTTAATCTTTTTATACATAAAAATAGAAGTTTCAAAGTATGAGAATTTTTTTTTCTTTCATTTATCCTGATGATCTGGCTGCCTGAAGTTACCCGGACTTTCACCTAGTCGACATGAAATCTTAACCTTGGAGCATCGGAAAACAAAAAGTCGAGTATTTTATTATATAATGGAGTTGTAGTTATGACCCCTAATAAAAACTTTCGTCCCTGATAAAAAGAAAACAAAATGGCGCACTTTTGAATTTTTCGACTGTTTTTTACAACTGAAATTATTTAAAAAAGGATTAAATATTAATGAATATTCATACCGTTAGTAGGGGTCGAAAAAATACAAGCATAGAATAATCTCTCTAAATTTGAGTCTAATCGGTGCAATAGTTTTTCCAAAATCATGTCGACTAGGTCGAAAAACGTTGTTTTGGGAAAAAATCGTTGAAAGTTTCTCTTGTAAAAAATGTACATAACACTTTTCAAAAAGCCTCTTACCCTCAATCAGCGATGCCTGGTCCATACATTATTCCTTCAGCTTCTTCAAAAGCTTCCCTTTCTTGGGTTTTTTTGTTTCGGATCTCTGTTCTGGGAGCTTTGGACGCTCGACACGGCGGTTGCGCGCTGAGCGCGCAGATAGGCTTCTATTGTATCACTCTTTTTAACCCCTTATCGGTCAGTCCGACCTAAATGACGTTTTTTACCGTATTTCTACAGGTATATAGTATACGAAACTGATGTTTTTGGAAAATCGAAAATTACCGAAAATAGACTGATACTGATCCCTTAACAAATAATAACGATTTAAAAAATATATATTGAGTGGGAGTGCGATTATGGTGCCCGGCGTAAAATACAAGAATCATTCAAATATAAACCAGAATGTTGTTCATTTGACTCACGTAGTGACGGCAGCAGCGCAGCGCATCGGTGAATCGGTGGCTGTAGCATGGAGAGGGAAAGGCCATACACACGTCCCTCACACTCACGTCCGCCATTCCAGTATCGCTATGACTGAACAGGAAGGACCATCTTATGTTGCGCAACGTGTTATTATTCGTTTTATCGCCTACGAAGATGTGAAATCGAGTGACATTTTGAAGAGACTCCAAACACAGTTTGGTGATGCTACTCTGAATAAAACGCAAATGTTCGATTGGGCCCAGAAGTTTCGAAGTGGTCGTGATAAGTGGAAAATCAATCAATCAAAGTCATAAATGGCTGTCAGCCGGAAAAGTTTTGGCTACTGTGTTTTGGAACTCAAAAGGTGTACTGCTGATTGACTAACTACATGATCGAAGGACAGTGAATGCGGCCTACTACTGTCAGTTTTTGGATCACGCCAAGACTACTTATCGCAACAAACGACGGCGGCAACCGATTCGCGATGTTCTCTTTCTGCACGACAACGCGCGGCCCCATACAGCAGCTCTAATTCGTGATAAACTCACTAAATTACACTGGCAACCTCTTGAACACTCACCTTACAGTCCAGACTTGTCCCCATGTGACTGCCATATGTTTAGTCCACTAAAAGAGGCATCCGGAGGGGAAAGATTTGAAGACGACGCTGTGGTTGAACAGTACGTACGCAATTGGCTACTGGGGCAGCGATCTTCTTTTTCCCATAAAGGGATCAAAAAGTTTCCTATTCGATGGAGAACATGTATTTCTGTTAAAGCAAACTATGTAAAAAAAAGTAAGTCACTCCAATTGTATTTTTATAAATCACCAATAAATCTGCATCAAACAATTCCGGTTTATATTTGAATGACCCTCATATTTCCCTCGCTGGTGGTCCCCATGATTGCATGCAGTCAGTTGATCTGAAACGAAAATTTCGAAAAGATTCTTAAAATGTAATGTATCAAGCTCTTCGCATCGTAGGATTTAAAAAAGGACAAAATGGCGCCTGATTTAAATTTACATTTATATTTCAACCTAAATTGCCGGACGCTTTGGCTTGATAAAAAAAAAGTAATTGAGTAAAAATAATCTTACGATGCGGAGGGCTTTATATACATTACGTTTTAAGAATATTTCCGAAATTTTTGTTTCAGATTAACCGACTGTATGCAATCATGGGGACTGCCAGGGAGAGACATGTTTTACACCGGTCACAATAACAGCGCTCTCAGTCAATGTATAAAATGTCTAAAAAATGTCTGTATAATGTATTAAAAAAAATCAATATAGCTTAATATATACACTTGCGATTGGATCAAACTTAGATGAAATCGGACAAATAGTTTGTAAGATAATAATTTTCAAAATTCACTAATTTTTTTCGCTGTCTACTCGGATGTGCCCCCTCAAGAATCGCTTATGTCGTACGACAGCTCAAGTTAAGCGGTCTCGATTGGAGAGGTCTAGCGAAACTCCTGAAGACCGACATGCTCGAATTGAGAATAATCAGGCTCAGACTTTGCAAGGCACAGCTGTGGTGACTTTGGACGAGCGGGCTGCTTGGTTGGGGAGTTCACGGCTTCGGAAATCTCAAGCTAGGCAAGTTGAGATGCTCGAGCAGCAGGAGGAACTCTTGCATAGATTGCGTGGACGTCAAGCCCGGGAGTCCGAAACAAGCGATAAAAGCCTCGTCTGCAACGCTCGTGCGTCTAGAATTCCAAAACTGCGGGTTTGAAAAGATTGAACAAAGAGATGTTGGACTGGAAAGTTCGAATGTAACCATGTTCCTAGCTAGAGAATCAGAATAATCACGTAATAGGTGTGGGGACATATCATGAAGATGACCGGAATAGACCTATTAATAAATGTTTTTCGTTGTATGGTGCAACTGCGGTGTATGGTGTGATCTACACGATTTCTACGCCGCTGAAAGATTCTTTCCTCGCAATCTTCCTTTCAAGGACATGTAAACTTTCGATGTGATTTTGCGCGGAGTGGCGCACGCATCTTCCTAATTTGTCTTTATCCGATAGTGCTTCGGAAATTGATTTTATCGCCTCTTAAACATCGATATTTAATGCCGGTTGTTTTTATGTTCGCGTAATGTGCCAGATGACCCCGCACCCAACTATCCCCCAATCTTATTTTATCAAATTATATTTTTTTTCTATAATAGATGAAGGTATAAGAAACCTTAAGGGGTTACACTACCTTGGCGCTCGGAAAAATAGGTATACATTTTTTTATTTTATTTGACGCGCCTGTTAAATATATAAAATAAGTTTTACTTTTACCTAATACATTATTGTTTTATGAATTTAAAAAAAAACAAATAAAACAATTTCTAAATTGTGGAGATGTAAGTCGTCTGGTAGGACCCTCGTTTCAAACTGGTGGACTAAATATCTCGAGATCTACTGAACTGATATTGATGGAATTTATATCTGATATTCGATTTTTTCGATTGGATCCCGCATTCATTTTTTATTCATTTTTGAAACTCAATATTTGGTGAAAATCAGAGTTTTTTTTCAAACAGCTGTCATATTTACAATTTTAATTAAATTTTTCCCTATGCTACAGCTTTATCTTTACTTATTACCTTTTTTTACAACAATACAAAAAAAGATTCAGACGATGCTTGACAGAGAAAAAATGTTTAGCATCGGCAAAGATTTTTAAGGGCATGTACAAGGTCAACCTAACCTCACAAATTTTCCATCCCAGTTTTCTCATAAATAGTTAAGGTTTTTGAGGAAAAACAAAGCATCAGGCTCTGGAGAATATCCTGACATAGAGCTTGACGATTTTCTTTTGCCCTAAAAATTATTCCTCTTTGAGAAATCTCGGTTCGAAAATTTTAGTTATCTCTCTCTCACTCATATGTCACATGGTACACCTTCTACTTCGCCTTAATAGAGGGGGCTACTAGACGACTTATATGTCCGCCATTCTTTTATTTGTTCATAAAACTATAATGTATTGGTTACAAACAAAAATTATGTTCATAAAACTATAATGTATTGGTGACAAATAAAAATTATGTTTATAAAACTGTAATGTATTGGTGACAAAAAAAAATTATGTTCATAAAACTATAATGTATTGGTGACAAAGAAAATCATGTTCATAATACTATAATATATTGATGACAAATAACAATTATTTTATATATTTAATACTCGTGTCAAATTTTTTAAATTATTTTTATACCTCTTTTTCCGAGAGCCAGGGTGGTGAAACGCCTTGAGAACCAAAGAGTGATTTGTTACCATTTGTGGACTCTCTATTAGTCTTAAGGTATTCTTTTCACGGACCCAAATATTTGAACATTTTCTGATTCTCGTCTACAATTAAGTAAAAATACATTCCAGTATACTGGTGACATTTCAAGCCACGCTGCCGAATTTGAAACAAAAAATTACGTCTTTAAAAATAGTTCAATTGATGCACCATTTTATGGAGATAATATGCTGGCCACATTTCTATTTGAAAGTATGAAAGAGTATGAAAAAGTTCGGAAGATTCCGTAACGACAATAAAAATAGAGGGTCACTGAATGTTTAAAGAAAATATTAATGATAAAACTTACAAAAATGTGACTATCAGAAGAATTTTTGTAACTGCGACTTCTCAGAGAACATGTAAAAATGTCTAAATCTACAATAATTAGACGAAATTTTTGAGTCCAGTTCATCGTTGGGTATAATAATTATTTAATTGTAACTTATTTTTATTAAGCACCAGTGTAATCTACTAATGATTCAAAATACGGCCTTATGCGCCCACAAAATACGGCACTCCTCGAAAGAAATATTTTAAGATAAATAACATGTAACATTATCGTATTATCATTATATATAGGAGGAATCGATCAGATCCGATACAAAATAAAAAGTATGGCAAAATACATATCGCTATGATACGAATAAAACATAGTCTCGAGATGGCACATTGCACTCGGCTATCTGAATGCGATTTTTAATTTATTAATATCTGTAACGGAATCCAATTTTTTAACAAATTCTTATACAGGTGAAACATATAAAACATTTTCAAAACTCATTCTAATAGGGATAATTGGGAGAAACAATTTACAAAAGAGGAAAAAATGTATGGTACCCGAAATATGCTCAAGAGTGAAGGTACGGGAATCTGCACAAAAATCCAAGAAGGGGAAGGCCTTACTTGCATCACTTGTAGTTCGTGCTCCACCAGCTGTTTGAGTATTTTATTCCATATAATACAGGTAACTATACACTTTGTATTTTCAGGCATAGGTGTTCTCGATTCAAAATTTCGAGCCGCGTTCAACCCGCAAAATAAAGGCCTCCTTCGCCGAGCAGAGATTGGCGATAGTAGATTATCAGGTACCTAAACGAGGGTACAATGTTTGGAATACCAATATGTTAGGGCCTCCGATGAACCTCTCGAATAGCAGAAACTGGACATTGTCACTGAAAGGAGTCCAATGCAGAGCGCAACTGAACCTGCGTAACCTCAGGTGGGCCTAGTTCGAGCGATTTCGCAGAACCTACCGGCCCCCCTTTCGGTCTACTATAGGCGCACTGTAGATCCTCTGAACCCTCCATTCCGCCTACTGTAGGCGCACTGTAGACCCTCGGGACCCTCCATTCAGGGAAAACGTATGTATTTCGTCATCGAACGGGTTACCAATAAGGCGACAATAGAATGTTGATGGAGGAGATATCGAATTTGGGCTCAAAGCAGCTTAGGTGGAGTCGAGGCAACGGACTTGAGATCGAAAGCAGGTCAAGGAGTCTTGTGTTCTGTACGTTTCACTGAAACTGGAAGTCGACAGAAGGTCTGGGAGGACTAACAGAGGCTACACTGGACCAAAGGGAGGCCTCTTACATGGCACTAAACTCGACAAATGGGGTTTGGTAGGTTCAACGGAGGCTGTCTGCTTGTGCATTACAAAAAAATGGGTCCTGCGAGTGTTCAGAGGAGGCTATAAATCTTGACTCATGTTTGGACGTAAGTAGATACTTTATCCTACAGTGTGTATGCCTTAGCGTTAGTGAAGTGAGTCACCAACACAAGAACTTAGTATCAAGTAGGTTTGGTGAAATATGTGTGAGGAGAGGAACAAATCTGAATTGATTATGTTGAAAACCGAATTAAGGGGTTAGGCTACTGTGACAACCGAATATCAGGGTTAATGAAAAAAATTAATTGTGAAGGATTAAGTAAGATTATTGAAAATTTGTTTGGCCATTCATTTGTGTGTATATTAACAGTGTTGTGTACCAAATTTCATAAACAAATATTACTAATTAAAGAAGTTATAAACAATCTTGTGAAGAACCTTCGTGTACTTAATCGTGGCCACCAGGTTGATCTGAAACAAAAAAACGAGTTTTTTTTTCTTAAAATAGATAATATTGCTTAAGACTTGACCGAGTTTTTTTGTTATCGTGTTTCAATCATCAGGATTTTTATTTTTTTTCGATTTGTCGAGGATAAATGACATCATTATTGTTGATAACTAATGAAAACAAATATTAAGAAGAAAATGGTGGGTCAAGACTAAACTACTATTACACTGAATAAGTGTATCAAATTTCAACTTAATTCGTTTATTAGATGTCGAGTAAACGTATACACCGTTTTGAAAAACGTAGTTTCGAAAAAAATGCGTTTAAAGTTTTACTAGCAGTTCTATCGTTTTAATCATAAGTTTACCTTCAATATTCGGCTCCTGCACAATATGTTGAACCTTCCTCTTCAATTTGAGTTGTCTCAAGCGACGAACGATTTTGTGAAATTGTCACAGTAGTCTAACCCCTTATTGGATGAGTTTATTGGAACTGATTCTCTTGTAATGGGAATATAATTTGGTTTAAAATAACACATTTTTTTCAACCAGTTGTAAGATATTTACTACAGAAGGTTACCGTCAGATTTTTATTCGAGTTTTGTATAGATATCCATTTTAGGATAATACCTGGATGAAAATTTGATGACAATCTTCTATAGCTGGTGTATTGTACGCATGGTATTAATCCTTGAAATAATTGAGCACACATCGCCATACGTTGTATGACGGACGGCTCATCGATTTAGGGGAAGTCACGTCGTCTGGTTTTATCATTTCACACGTGGATGAGCCGAGCCAGGTGCTCCTGCTTGACGTCTGCAAACGCGTCACCGCCGTGCGTCTGCAATTATTGTCCGCGTTTTGTGTGATGGGTGGTAAATTTTAACCGACCATTTTATTTATTTATTCATTATTAAAATTCATATGCTCTATTTAATACGAAGAATCGCTTCGCCGATTGGACCACTCGGGTTTGCGCACCTGGCGCGAGCCCCCTATTGCCCTGTCCTAGTTATGGTGCCGACGGGTACGACGACTTACAAATTCCAATTCCATCATTTCTCTGAGACCATTGTTTTTTAAACAGAAAAACGGCTCATCGACCGCATTACCTTCTCAAAAAGGAGAACTCGATCCATTTCAACGGGTTACACCTATCTCGTGGCCTTGGAAACAAAGAGGAATTTTCGTGATTTTTTTTCGGGAAAACGTGTGCATGTTTTAATTTTCATTTATTTTTTAATACTAGAGAGTATGATTTTGAGTATTTATAACAATTTTTGTTTTGACAAATATTTATTAATGTGGTAGATATAATGGCCTGCGCAGACCGCTATAAGAATTCTTAAATGGCGTTCATTGGAGAACAGCGCAGAATCCAATTACACTGCAACCTCTGCGAACGGCACTTCCATTGATGAAATCGGCCCACCGTTAGGTGCCGAATATCGATCGGTGTAGCACGTGATGGGAGAAGCGCCAGGCCCTGACTAGCGTCAGGCTCGAATCATGCTAGACAATAAGAGTGGGATTGGAGGGGTAGGGTAAGGTGGTATAGGAGTACGCGGGCGATAAGAGTACGCAGTTAAGCTACTGACGAAACGGTTTGCTAATGGCATAAGTGTTTGTGACAAAAGTAAGTTTTTGTGACAAGTGTCATAAAAACTGTAAGTCTTTGTGACAAGTGTCATAAAAACTGTAAGTCTTTGTGACAAGTGTCATAAAAACTGTAAGTCTTTGTGACAAAATAAATCCAAAGTGAAATAAAACGAAAAAGCCAGGTAAGTTTGAAATTTTGGTTGCAATTTCTTATTTGTTCTTGACATTTTCAAAGCATTATAAGTATGAAACACAATTTACTTTCTTCGAAAAAAAACAATTAATTTCGTATGCCGGTTTACTGAGGTTATTGTTCAAAATGAAAGTAATTTCGCATCTCATCAATAAATGGCAGTAACAGTCATGTTTGTTAAAGAATGTGCAGGTCGGATAAGAGTACTTAGTGCTTAGGTGTGTAGGAGTATACGCGTACTCTTATACGACTGTTGTTAAAGATTAATTTTTTTTTAACTTTCGGCATGTCCCGAAGGAAACGGACTGCCAACCGAAGTCTATGGTCAATTACGGATCTTGAAAATACAGCGAAGCGAGTTAATGATGGTGAATCTATAAGGGCGGTAGCACGTTCATTGGAAGCGATTGAAGCCACTCTTCGTAAGAGGCTGAAGAAATCCACATGAGCCACATCTCTGGGGAGATACGAACTCACGAACTCACGAACTTCACGAACTTCACAAATTTCGCGAACTTCACGAACTCTCCAACTCTCTCTTTTTTTCGGTTTCTCCAGCTTTACAGATTGAGGTTTGCGTACTCTTATCGATCCTCATGCGTACTTAGAGTACGTCTATTTATGTCTAAGAGTTCGCAAATCCCTTTTTGTAGTTTTCAGTTTGTTATTTTAAAAAAATTACGATTCCTAATTGTCGCTAATGAATTAATTAGAATGCTAGACATTTTTTCAATTAAAACAAAAACTGATTTGTGAAATGTATCTGTTTGTTTGTTTTCACCGCTTTGAAGCTTAGATGCGTACTCCTATACCACCTTACCCTACTGCTATACGCTACGTAAGCTGAACAGTGTCGGCTTGAGTGGATGGTGCGCAACCTCTATGTTTGCGAGTATGATGCGGATCCAATCCCGCCACTGTGCCGATTAGAGAGGTTGCAGTGTAGATCCCAATGAGGACTGGCTATGTGCCGTTTCCCTAACAAATCCCTATAGAGATGTGGGGTCATCTTGGTTACTCCCCAACAAATTTGTGCACGGGATCACGAAAGGATATTTTGTTTTCGGTAGATCAAATAAATTCTGCTTGAGAATTCCAAATAAAAATTCTCAAACCACGTCAAACGGGAAATAGCGCGGTATCCACTTTGATGCCAATAATTTGGACTCCCTACGTGCGGCATCCCTATCAAATATCCTACATTCATGCGCTTTAGTCTGCACTAAATCGTGGCTAAAGTGTATTTAGAGTATTTTTTTTTTTTTTATACAAAAGGCGATTTTTCCAATTGAATATTTTTACGCGTAGCAAACGTGCACGAAAGTGGAGAATATAGGTAAGCTTCAAATAAATGGTAAAACCATGTGACCATAGTAAAAACGAATCTCGCGTGCTATTGTTCGGCTGTAATAACTTTGGAATTCCCTCGTTGTTGTGTCGCCAGTGAGCGTTGCTACTATGGCGTGCGCGCTGGCCTTTCTTATCTCAAATGACATATTAAAAAACATGATTAATTTGATAAAAATCGACTTAACTTGGTGGGATTACGAGTACAATACATGATAGTGAAATGAGACCCCTTGTTGGCTTTGCTTTCTTTCTGTCCTCCGGTCTCACCCTCGCATAGCCATGTCTATGATACTGCCCAACCAACAGTGGTAGAGGAACGAGGTGTATATGTGAATATATATATATATATATATATATATATATATATATATATGTATATATGAGTAATTATTTATATACATCGCATTTATATTCGTGTGTGACACGTAACTTGAGAATTTAGATAGCCGTGTGACGTGGCGCGTGGCGCACGATATCACCGCACCCGCAAACACAAACGAATGTCTACAAATATACATATAAACATTCATATAATACTCTATGTGGATTTTATACAACAATATATAATATTTAAGAGTACGATATTAAGACAGTGTGATAAATACCTAATGTATCTATAACACTCTAACAGGTACATAAGTATCAAAGTGAATCGGAATAGTTATATTATTTGCTATTTAAGTATCAGTTTACTATATACTCTTGCTATTAAGATATCAGTTTAGCAATATTATACCGTGAAGCAGCTGAACCCGCATGTACGTTATTACTACAACTAGCATGCAAGAATGGTTAGCCTGCATAGGAGGAAAAAAAAAGTTTTTTTTTCAACTGCTGGACTTTTATATACGAATACAACGGCGTATCCAGATTAGTATGGTCTTGAAATTATACAATTGCGTATGTTCAGGATAGTATTTTACGTATTGAAATAAGATTTATTTGATCAGAGCAATGTTTTACCAAATGGTAAGAATCCTTCACGCAACTTATTCATATCACTTGTTTTTCTCTTTTGACAGTTACATGAGGCCGTATTGTTTTCTATGAACTTCGAAAATCGTTTTTTAGGGTTCTCTGCCCAAAGGGCAAAACGGAGCCCTGAAAATTAATTTAAAAGTTAAAGTGGAGTAAACGGAGCAAACTTAAAGTGGATTTTCAATCATGTGATTTTAATCGATTTAAAAAATATACTTTTTCAAGCGATTCATACTTTTTAAGGAGGTTTGAGCGGTCCAGTTAAGTCAAATGACGGCTTATGAGTTTTTTTTTCTTCAAAAAAACTTAAACGAATGCATACCTGGTATAGATTTATTTTGTAGATACTAAGTTTTCATAAAATATATTAATTAAAGGTAAAAATTATACTTTTATTATGCGAAAAAGAAAAACTGTTGTGTTACTATCAAATTGAAGAAGTATAACATTATTAATGATTATTATGAAAGAGTCGTAATCTTTTATTAGATTAAAAGGATTAAAAAGATTCATAATCTTTTATAATGGTTTAATCTTATTTTATGATTGTTTAATCGTAATCTTGATGGTTCAATATTGAATATATATGGTTTTCGAAGAGCAAGATGGCTTTTTTTCTAACTGTTTACAAAGATTTAGTTCACGTTAATCCGTTATTGGAAATGATTTATCCTGGTGCTAAATAGCCAAAAAAATGACGCCAACCGTAGCGTGAACTTTTAAAAATGAAAAATTCGTGAAGATTCATCATAGTCTGGATAATAAAATATATAGATATTAAAAAAAAAACATTATCGTGGATTGTGGGTAACGTTCTAACTTCCTTAATATAAGATTTATACCTTCTTGAGATCCAATCATTTTGTATATCTGTATATTTTGTTTAGAAAATTCAACGTACAGAATGAGATGTTATCCATCAAGGATCATATCGGATTCTGTTCGATAATGTGGGAATTGGATGCGTACATGGGATTCCAATGGAGGAATGCCGATTAGAATCCAATGTACGGGCGTGACGTTTTAGTATAGGAATCCAATGCGATGACCCATTGAATCCCTATCAGGAAACACGGACGAGTATGGGAATCCGATCAGATCCCTACGACAATTTCTGTACAGGAAACTTTAAACGCGTTTTTCTCGAATGTTTTTCAAAACGGCAACTACGATATCTTGATAACCAATTGGCCGATTGAGCGCAGACTTGGCATACACCTTTAGTAGACTATTTTTCAACGTTGGCAGCAGAATTGAGTCGAAATAATTTTTTAAATCTTTTATCCAGCTCGTAAAATGGTCAGAAAAATAGGAAAAATTAATAATCAAATTTCGACATGCTGCCATTTTGAAAAATTTTTTTTTGCTGATCTGGTACCAAACATCACTACACTCGTACAGATTAAGAAGATGTTTGGTTTTTTTTCACATTCATACAATGTTCGCAACACTGGTCGCCCATTGGGAGCGTTTTCCGGGCACCGTTGAAAACAAACATACGAAAGTATATGGTAATGCATTTGTTTTTAATTTGTCATTTGGTTGAAGGATCAATAAATATTTGTAAAAAAAAAGTTGATACAGTTGAACCGTTATTCCATACTAACAATGACCTCCAAAAAAGCGCTCTAGACAACAATACTGTCTTAAGGATACTCCGAGTTCTATACTTTTACCAAATTTGAAAGCTATTTGCATTTAAGAGAATAAGAACGCCCTAGACAACAAGAATAAGAACGCTCTAGACAACAATACTGTATTAAGGATACTCCGAGTTCTATACTTTTACCAAATTTGAAAGCTATTTGCATTTAAGAGAATAAGAACGCACGGGTTTCTGTAAGCTGTCCGCGTTGGGAAAATGTTGGAATAAATCTTCTTCGCGTCAATTTAATGCCATCTTCTTTTAAATATCTTTATGAAATATATTTTGTATACATTTATTCATCTCTTGATTAATGATAATTTAGGAACGGAACTATTGGTTCCTGGTAGACTAAACAGGAAAGCCACATTTTACCGATTAATTGTATTTCACGCCTTTGTCGACATCGATACATGTAGTAGGGTGGTATAGGAGTATGCACCTAAGCTTCAAAGCAGTGAAAATAACAAACAGATACATTTTACGAATCAGTTTTTGTTTTAATTGAAAGAGTATCTAGCATTCTAATTAATTTATGAGCGACAATTGAGAATCATTATTTTTAAAAAATAACAGACTATAAACTACAAAGCGATTTGCGAACTCTTAGTAATACGGACGTTTAAGAGTACGCAAACCTCAATCTGGAGAGCTGGAGAGAGAGAAAAGAGAAAGGAGAGAGAGAGAGAGAGAGAGAGAGAGAGAGAGAGAGAGTTGGAAAGTTCGTGAAGTTCGTCAAGCTCGCGAGGTTCGTGAAGTTCTTATCTCCCCCGAGATGTAGCTGGTGTGGATGTCTCCAGCCTTTTACGAAGAGTGGTTCAGTCGCTTCCAATGGACGTCCCGAGCAGAAATCTAATCAGGCTGCCTGAGGATCCATCAGGCGCACTGATCAGGCACGCCTGATTTGCGCCGGATAGAAGCCTTATCAGGTATCAATAGGGCGCCCTGATCAGGCACGCATGATTTGCGCCGGACAGGGGCCTGAGCAGGGATCAATAAGGCGCCCTGATCAGGCACGCCTGATTTGTGCCAGACAGGGGCCTGAGCAGGGATCAATAAGGCGCCCTGATTAGGCACGCCTGATTTGCGCCGGATAGAAGCCTTATCAGGTATCAATAAGGCGCCCTGATCAGGCACGCATGACTTGGGCCGGACAGGGGCCTGAGCAGGGATCAATAATGCGCCCTGATCAGGCACGCCTGATTTGCACCGGATAGAAGCCTTATCAGGTATCAATAAGGCGCCCTGATCAGGCACGCATGATTTGCGCCGGACAGATTGGGCCGGAAAGATTGGGACGGTCATCGCCAAAACCGGAACAAAAACTAAACGATCAAGTCAAGTAAAATAAAAACTTAAACTTTAAAAAAATGTTTTCATATGTTTCATATTTTTAATAACGTTAGTAAACTTGATAACGTGTAACTGCGATAATAATTTAATAAATTTTGATCTATTTTTAAATAAAAAATTAATCAAATGATTGAGCCAGATGACACGCATGTCTCAGGTTGGATGAGGCACCTGATCCGGGCCAGATAAGTTGCTTGATCCGAGCCAGATATAGTGCCTAATCCGAGCCTGGTAAGGTGCCTGATCCGGGCCTGATAAAGCGCCTGATCAGAGCCTGATAAGGTGCCTGATCCGGACCTGAATTTGCAAAAGCGTTACTCCCTGATCAGGGCCGGACTAAATTTGCCTGATCCGGCCCGGATTTGCTATTGTGGCAGCCTGATCCGGTCCGGATTTCACCCTGAACAAATTTCTGCTCGGGGTGCTACCGCCCTTATAGATTGGCCATCATTAACTCGCTTTCTTACATTTTCAAGATCCGTCATTGACCATAGACTTCGGTCGGTAGTCTGTTTTCTCCGGGAGATGCTGAAAGTAAAAAAAAACCATAATCCTTAACAACGATCGTATAAGAGTACGCGCGTACTCCTACATACCTAAGCGCTGCGTACTCTTATACGGCCTGCACATTTTAAACATACATGACTGTTACTGCCATTTATTGCAGTAAATAAATGGCAGTAAATAAAATAACCTTAGTAAACCGGCATACGAAATTAATAGTTGTTTTCGAAGAAAGCAAATTGTGTTTCGTACTCGTAATGCTTTGAAAGTGTCAAAAATAAATAAGAAAGTGCAACCAAAACTTCAAACTTGCCTGGCCTCTCCGTTTGATTCCACTTTGGATGTTTTTGTCACAAACAATTGCGCTGTAAGGTGGTTTAAACACAACTAAAGTTAGCTTCCCTCAGCAAACCGTTTCGTCAGTAGCGTATACTCGTTACCTTTCACTCGTTTGACACCAGTTACATCTCAATTTTAAATCCAAAAAACATGCCTCGGCAGTTCAATGCCACCACGCCAGCGTTCATCTGCTGCGAATGTTACTTTCTCGTTTCGTGTTCAAACAAACACAACCCGCTTTTTCGTGTCAGCGAATATTATACGTAATTATAGCTAACAGTTATACGAACAAAGATTAAAATTGCATCAAAGTAAAACAGTAGGAATGTGGAACGTTTACGAATGAAGAAGTCTTTATAAAACCGCTTCGTCATTATCCAGATGCCTCTCGCAACGTGCCACGTTAATATACGTTTGTGCATACATGTATAAATGGCATTTTAAAGTCAGTAGTCTGAAAAATGTCTGATATGACTTTGTGGAAAAGTCGAAGTGACAAAGCGGAATGCGGAAAAAATAATCAGAGGACTCATTATGGAACGTGGTCATTGCACACGTGACCACCGGCCCCGCGGCTTTTGGAAGACCATGTTTCATGGTGCAGCAATAGGAAATTTCAATGCCATTCCAAGATTCCATACGTTCATGGGTAAGACCCGTGTACCGAAATATCATGCACCAATTTGACTTGCCAAATAGCATACCGTTATTTGTTGACACGAAATCCAATCGTGATATGACGAGATTGGATGACGTAATAGCAGTTGCCCGATATACAAGTGACTCAGGGATCATGCGCCATGTGCTGTTTTGGTTTTGATGAGATAGCACTCCGTTAGCTATTGACACGAAATTCGCGTTCCAGCGCGAAATCACATATTATCTATACATATAAAAGAGTTCCGTGACTGACTAACTGACCGACACGTAGACAATGCACAGCCAAAGCCGCTTAAAATTGAAACATGAAATTTGGACGATATATTCCTTAGAACGTGTAGAGGTGCACTAAGCAAGGATTTTTCTAAAATCGACTCTTAAGGGGTGAAACAAGGTGTAAAAGTTTGTTAAAAGTTAAATCCTTAATTACGGGTGCAACGGAGTATTGAAGTTTGTAGGGGAAAATCGAATTCCCGGCATTTATCTCGATGAAATTCGGAAGATATATTCCCTAAAGGGCGTAGAGGTGCAGTAAGAATGGATTCTACGAAAATCAACCCCTAAAAGGATGACATTGGATGTATAGTAGCGTGTCGATTATCCGAACGTCAGTTACCCGCAACGTCAATTATTCGAATGGCGATTTGGTTTATCCGAAACGTCAATAATCCGAATGGCGATTTGGTTTATCCGAAACGTTAATTATCCGAATGGCGATTTGGGTTATCCAAAATATCAATTATCTAAACAATAATTTTGTTCGTCCGACTGCTCAGTTATACGAACGATTACGTCCTATATATTACGGCAATGGAGTGGTAATAAACGCAGTCTGAATGTTATTTAATTTTCCAGTTAATGGAAAATTGTATTCCTTGCGTGTATCAACTTGAAACTTGGTATAAATATTCTTCAAAACAAATAATAAAACGCATGATTTAGGATTTGTTAAAACAACCTCTAATAAGGGGTGCGACTGGTAATGGATTTTTTATGGGCCAAATTTCATGCGGGCGAAACTGCAGGCGAAAGCTAGTCTATACATATAAAACTGTTCCGTGACTGACTGATTCTTCTTCTTTGTGTCGATCACGTCACACGTTTATTCAGAAATAATAAAAATAAATAAAGGATTATGGGAAAAAGAAAACACGGACATCGTTCATTGGATAATGACAACCGAGAGACGGAGCTACAGAAGCGGATAGAAGTGTTAGAAAAAGAGATGTCAAGATGGAGAGGAGAAAACGACGAAAACCGCAGTGAGTATACATAAGTTGAGGCTCGAAATAACAATTTGAGTACACGCAGTCTTGTGTTTCGGATATCGTAACAAGAACGATAATCGGTTTTTTTTTGGTTCAACCAAAAACCGTAAATGTATATCATCGATGTACAACATCGTATGATTCATAATTCGGTGGAAACTTCCGTACATTACACATCTCCTAATCGTCCAACGGTTACGAGAAATAATTGCAAGAGAGGAAATAATACAACGCATTATATGCTACAACCGGCTATAATGATAAATGATTTTTTGGTCCAACCAATAAATTATAAATGTGTTCCATCGATGTCCAACATCGTATGTCACACATCGCGATACGAAATTCGTACGTGACACATCTCGTAATCGTCCAACGATTACGAGAGGTAAATGCGGAAGGATAAGATAATGCAAGGCTTCACTGTGGTGCAACCACAGTGAAGGAAAAAGCAAAAACCAATGTCTGCCATAGTATCCTCCTACGAAACAGATGACGAAAGACACGGGTCAAGAAATCAATCGTCGCCAAGCAGATCGCGTACTCGGTCTCAAAGGAAAGACTACCACAATTACAATCGTTACAACTCAGAGGGACCTCGTCGTCGTCAACGTCGTTACGATTACTACAACCAAGAGAAACGATACAAACAGAGATCGCTTGATGATGACGTTTATTACTCGGACCATAGTGTGTATAGTAATTATACACGGACACAGAACAAATCACCTGGAAATGTGCGTAACTCACATACCGTGGACTCCAGGTCAACATCTCCAGCAAAAGATAGAATAGGAGATAATTCCTCCAGCATGGCCATCGAACCAAATACTCTGGCGCCCTCAGACCTAACAAACGACAATGAAAATCCTCTCATCACAGCAACAAACAGCGATGATAAAGCTATAGACAATACAACGTCGGGTGCAGAAAATACACAGTTGAGTGACCAAAAAACAGATATAGAAGCTGAAATTCTGGAAGTTTTTGGAGAACGTATCAGACCCGATAGAGTGTTAGCACCAGCAAAGCACAGTCATCTTGCAACTATCTGGGGCGACATTATCGAGAGAGGCTTGACGGTCGAGGAACGGAAGACTGCACTAAAGAAGTTTACAGTGGCAGAACATTGCGTTTTCATCGACCCCCCCAAAATTAAATTTGGAAATTAAGACCGCCTTGGACAATTCAATCCAAAAGAGAGACGAAGAATTGTCGAAAAACAAGAGAAGATTGCTGCTGCGTTCGCCGGAGTGGGAAAAACAATAGAACTCCTGCTGAAATCAAATCCTGTCGAGAAAAAAGAATACTTGGAACCACTTAATGGCGTAGCAAAGCTTCTAGCTGATCTTCAACACGACGAAACATCTATTCGAAGGAGTTTGATCGTAAAAAATATTAAAGCACCCTTCAAAGAGACACTGAAAGATGTGCCGTCTGACGAGTGGCTCTTCGGAAAAGATTTGAGCGAAAACAATGAAAGTGGCCAAAGTTTTGCAACAAAACCTCATAAAGGAGTATCCAGCCAAACACTAATTAGGTGGATCAAGAAGACTCTTAAAGAATGCGGCATAGATGCGGAGGTATTTGATGCATATAGTACACGTCATGCTTCAACTTCCACAGCAAAAAAAAGTGGGGTTATTATAGACACAATAAAAAAGCCGCCGGATGGTCGGAAAGATCTGGTACCTATGCCAGATTCTACGATAAAAATGTTATTGAAAGTAAGGGATCATACGCGAAGGCTATTCTGAATAGAGCCAATGACTGAGGCTACGTTCTATAATGGGTTATCTATTGTTCTAAAATTATAAATAAACTTCCACAAGGAATTTCTGCCGTAACAAACTTTAAAGAACTACCTAATGATCTTGAGGAAGAGGCGCGGAATACAATTAAATGATTAAACAAACTTACCTGTAAGTGAAGTTCGATCATAATTGTATGGAGCGCCTCTTCCGAAGAGATCAGTCCCACCCAATAGATTTCTTTTCTCCCTTTTCTAATGCGCACATTAGAAACCGTAGTGGTTACGGCAGCACTTTAAAATAATGAGCTACGGATCACCATGACCACGGGTCCACACAAAAAAAAACACATAAAAACAAAAATGAACTGAAAAAATGTGACAACTTCGGTACATAGCAGGGGTACTACCTAATGATCTCTTCGGAAGAGGCGCTTCATACAATTATGATCGAACTTCACTTACAGGTAAGTTCGTTTAATCATTTAATTCTTCGAATATCAACTCCTAAGATGGCGAAATGAGATGTAAAAGTAAAAGGAAAATTGTATCCCTTGCGCGTATCAACGTGAAACTTGGTAAAAATATTCTCCAAAATAAATAATTAAACGCATGTTTTTTTATTTTTTTTAAAGAACCCCTAATTAGGGGTGCAACGACTTGTTGAAGTTTGTATGGGAAAATGGAACACCCTGCTTTTATTTCAATGAAATTCGGATTACATCGGATCACTTATTGGATTATTCCCATTGATCACAGTCAACAAATGAAAATGACTGGCAGTTCAATTTGAGTTTATCCTTCTTAAAAATTTTTTTTCTGAATTATACTTTAGCGAAAAGCTACTATTAATAATAAATATTTATCTACAACGACCAGCAGGGACAACACATATCAGCCGGCTCCTTTTTTTCAATATATTTTCTTTTTTAGGAATAAAAATTGCTCTCCATCTTAGTAAAAAAACTTACAGAACAAGTACAAAAATTGACGTTGTAGACGGTACAACTTAGTGGGATATTTTTCGTGAGAGAGAAATGTGCCGTAATAAGACAGCAAAACTGACATTGAGAAAATATTTTCTAGAAGGATCCATGTTTGCTACAGAAGTCACCAAAGATAATTTATAGTGGGAATTGTTAAAAAAAACTGGCCTTACATCGATTTTGAAAATCGGCGAGCGTCAACGACTCGTATTTATTGTTAACTTAAATAACTAATTTGGTTTTTTTATTGCAGATGTACCGTTTCAGCTGGATAGTGTCCACTGCCGTAGGTCGCGATGAAAATGGCACCGACTGTCGGCAACCATGTTTCTTTTTCTTTTATATTTTTTCATGATTTTTATCTAAACGGTTGTCAATATATGTTCCTTTGTGTTAAAAAAATGCGTTTCATTCCCACCAAACATTGCTCAGAAAAAAATTCCGAAATTCGACATTTTTTCGCGTCTCCAGTTAAATGTGGCCCCTGAATTCTTCAGGTATGAAATCTTAATAAAAATTCAGAATGCAAAATGAGAGGTATGGTCTATACATATTGGGATAGGTAGGATGTTAAAGTCTGATATTCTGGGTAATGACAAGGGAATTCATTTTTTCCTTCTATATTTAATTGTTTCAATGCGGTGCACCAGAGGCCACATCCGCCATTTTGTAGAGTTACATGTATATACGGTTCGGCAATGGAATTATATGCATATACAGGGTGACGCAACATCTATTTGCAGTAGACATGTTTTTAAACCTATCAGACTTAGGAGAAAACTTTCCCTACAAAAGATGCAAAGTGCGAAGGTGGTCATCAAGTGGTGGCTGCGAAGTTCATCTTTGTGGAGGAGTTTCGGAGATTCCAAGGGGATTGCTATTTTTTTAAAGGAGACGACAATTTTTTTCTCAGATTTGTATTGAGCGACTAGAAATAGGTTCACACGCCAAATTTCGAGATTATCCATTAAGATTTAACATAAAAAATTGATAAAATAGAATTTCCAATGTTTTTGGCCTACAAAATGATTGAAAAACAGTGCGAACACTTACTATTATAAAAGAGGCTCAAAGTGATGATCACCACTTTCGATGCAGGCTTGCATTTTGATTCTTATAGATTGTATCATCTTATTAATCACGTCTGTATTAACGAACCGGCTCTAATTATTCTTTGTTGCATATCTTGCGGAGTGGTCAGAACTTCTTTGTACATCGTGTGTTTCAAAGTCTCACAAACCCAAAGTGGTGGCAATCACTTTGAGGATGACGAATGAGAGTAAGTGTTTGCATCGATATTTTTTTCGATTTAACGATAAAAATATTGAAATTCCTGTTTGATCGGTTTTTTATGGTAAATCTTGGTCGACCATCTTGATATTTGGTGTGTGAACTTATTTTTAGATCATCGATAAAATTATAAAGGAAAAGTGGTCCCCTTTAAAAAAATTGCTATGAACTTAAAATCTCCGAAACGCCTTCACCTGGATGAACCTCGTAGCGATCACTCAATGACCCCCTTCGAACTGTGCAACTTTTGCAGGAAAAGTTTTCTATCTCTGATAGGTTCGAAAATATTTTTACTGCTTAATAGTCTCACCCTGTATATGTATCCGGAAGGGTCGAACGTAGCGTACAATGCTCAATGCTGCTTTCACCACACACTATACATGTGGTCGAGTAATGTGTATCAGTTGTCCATGGAATGCACCGCGGGATAGAGATATAGTAACAATTTGTTACTCTAATTAGTGCACTGGTTCATTACATCCGGCATTGATTATACTTTTATAATATATAACTTTATCTTATTACAAGCGATCATTGACATTGTTATACATGATTAGTTTAACGCGTGTTATATATTCGCTCCGAGATGAAGGTCCGTCACTCAGCTCCAATTTATTAATTTGGTTGTTATATAAAAACTCATTGTGTAAGATAAGGTGGTATCACCTAAGTTTCAAAGCGGTGAAAAAAAACGAACAGATGCATTTTACGAATCAGTTTTTGTTTTGATGGATAGAATATCTAGCATTCTAATTAATTTATGGGCGATTAATTAGCGACAACTTAATTTTTTTTAAATAACAAACTAAAAACTACAAAATGGAATTTGCGAACTCTTAGACATACGGACGTTTAAGAGTACGCACGAGGGTCGATAAGAGTACGCGAACCTCAATCTGGAGAGCTGGAGAGAGAGAGAAAAAGAGAGAGAGAGACAGAGAGACAGAGAGACAGAGAGACAGAGAGACAGAGAGACAGAGAGACAGAGAGACAGAGAGACAGAGAGACAGAGAGACAGCGAGAAAGAGAGACAGAGAGACAGAGAGACAGAGAGACAGAGAGACAGAGAGACAGAGAGTCAGAGAGACAGAGAGACAGAGAGACAGAGAGACAGAGAGATAGAGAGACAGAGAGACAGAGAGGGAGAGAGAGAGAGAGAGAGAGAGAGAGAGAGAAGTTCGCGAAGTTCGCGAAGTTCGTGACATTCGTGAAGTTCATGAGTTCGTATCTCCCCAGAGATGTAGCTGGTGTGGATCTCTTCAGCCTCTTACGAAGAGTGGCTTCAGTCGCTTCCAATGAACGTGCTACTGCCCTTATAGATTCACCAGCATTAACTCGCTTCCATGCATTTTCAAGATCCGCAATTGACCATAGACTTCGGTTGGTAGTCCGTTTCCTTTGGAGCATGCTGAAAGTAAAAAAAATAATAATCTTTAACAACAGTCGTATAAGGGTGTGCGCGTACTCCTATACATCTAAGCACTGCGTGCTCTTATACGACCCGCACATTTTTAACAAACATCACTGTTACTGCCATGTATTGATGAGATGCGAAATTAGTTTCATTTTGAAAAATAACCTTAGTAAACCGGCATACGAAATGAATAGTTTTTTTTTCGAAGAAAGTAAATTGTGTTTCGTACTTGTAATGCTATGAAAATGTCAAAAATAAAAACGAAATTTTAACCAAAACTTCAAACTTATCTGGCCTCTCCGTTTTATTCCACTTTGGAGTTTTTTGTTGTCACAAACACTTACGCGTATTAGCAGACCGTATCGTCAGTAGCATAACTGCGTACTCTTATCGCCCGCGTACTGCTATACCACTTTACCCTATCTGGTACCAAATATCACAACACTCACACAGATTAAGAATATGCTTGGTTTTTTTTCACATTGATACAACGTCCACAACGCTGGCCGCCAATTGGCGTCATTTTCCGTACACCGTTGTAAATAAAACGTACAAAAATACACGATAATAATTTTTTTTTAATTCGTACATATTCCTTAAGGATCAATAAATATGTAAAAAGTTTCAGAAAGAAAACTGGAACAGTTCGACCAATTGTCCATCGTAAAAATCACCTCAAAAACAGCGTTCTGGATAAGAATATTTCGCTAGGTCCGCTTTTTAAGGCGGACCTAGTCAGTATTTGATACAGTTGCTATAGCCAATACATGAAAAGTTGCTAACCTTGACATCAAATATCCCGATTTGGAAGTGGCAAAGCCCGTTAAAATTTCACAGACCGCCATCACGGCTCTTTCCATACCTCCTATAAATTTTAACAAAGTCTATTGTAGTAGAAATTCGCACAATCACTATCCTAAACTAGCTAAAGCGACGTACGATGCACTGCAAGCTCTTAGATTCCATCAGCTGATAAATCACACGCGGCTGAAGAATAAAATAACCGCGGGATAAAAAGACATATGAGTAGTGGCTAGAAAAAAATGGTACACGTATAATGTACACTGCAAACGTAATAAATGTAAGGAACAATCCTGTGTTTAGTTGGGAAGCTATCAGGTAGCACAGTCACGTACAGTTTCACGCGTAAATTGCCGAAGTTTGGATGTATGGCGAGCGATCGATACAAGCCATAGATGGGCGTGAGCGCGCCAGGTAAATGCAAGAACACATCGGCGAAGCTCAAATTCTCCGCTAACTTTGTCCCTTTCCCTTTGGAACGTTCTGTCGGTGGTTGGCTCTTTTGCAACGTACATACGTGCATGTACAAATGCATATGTACCTCGCGCTCTCTTGTGTTCCTTCCACCTTCTCTGTTTTAAAACGAGCCGCAGGTATCTTCTTTTGGCGACTTTGGAAAGAATGAAAAGTAAATAAAAAAAAGAAGAAAGAAAGGCACACGCGCGCACACACTGACACACACATACGTACACATGACAAACTCACACACATACACGCACACACATGCGCGCCAAAAAGTGGGTTGTCTCTCATTACGTTAGCACCACTTGCCGGTCATTCCTCCCTTTTGATTCTCGCGTAGTGTGCCTGTTCTGATCTGCAACGTAATCGTGGACCAAACTGAGAGCGCGCGCGACAAGGATAGAAGACCGTCTCTTTGAGGGGACTCACCGCGACCCCCTTGTCGTTAGGTCGTTTCTCTCTCTCGCTCTCTCTCTCTCTTTCTCTCTCTCTCTCTCTCTCTCTGTTCTCTCTCTCTCTCTTTTTCTCTCTCTCTCTCTCTCTCTCTTTCTTTCTGCTATACCAACCATCTCGTTCTTCTCCCCTTCGAGAACCACATCAGGCACACACATAATCGTCACCGACCCTCGCTGCAGTTCGCACATACATCCACCAATTGATATATATATATATATATATATATATATATATATATATATATATACAGTCGGTGACAAAATTGAGTGGACACGAGTAGCAGATGCGCCTTGTGTTTAATTGCAGATCAAATATTTTATCGATTCCATTCTATACAATTTTCACTTACCTGTCTGAAGTCCTTCAATAATTTCATATATAATACACATTAAAAAAAAATGATTATCGGGAATTACATGGATTAATAGAAATATATTGTAAATCGAAAGTGGACAAAATAAAGTGGACATTTCAACAGCTCAATGTTTTATGCCGAATATTGCAATTTAATACTTCGTGTGTCCTCCTTTAGCTTTATTTACAGCTTGTAGTCGTTTTGGAATACTTTCCACGAGATTTTCAATAACGTTTTTATCTATATTTTCCCAGGACGATTTTATTTCCTTGAAAAAACTCCGTTTGTTTGTTCTTTGTGTTTTTGGAATTTTTTTTATCGATTAGGGCCCATAAATTTTCGATGGGGTTTATATCGGGACTTTGTGCAGGCCACTCTAAGACCTTTATCTTCGCATCTTGGAAACATTTTTTTGTTTTCTTCGCTGTATGCTTGGGATCGTTGTCTTGCTGATAGATGAAGTCGTCAGCAATTCCCATTTTTTCTACTGACTCTTCTAAATTCTCGTTTAGGATGGTGATGTATAGATCGGCATTCATTATTGTGTCGATCAGAACTAAATTCCCTACCGCCTTAAATGAAAAACACCCCCACATCATTATGGAACCACCGCCAAACTTTACAGTGGGAGTTATAAATTGTTCCTTAAACGCCTTGGTCGATTTTCTCCACACTCTTGATCTGCTTTTCGTGCCAAACAGTTCAAACTTGCTTTCATCGCTCCACACAACATTTTTCCAAAATGAAATTGGCTTATTCACATATTTTTTTGCAAACCTTAGCCGTTGCCGTTTATTCGTGCTGTTTATAAACGGCTTACGTCGAGGTACACGACTATGCAACGATGCTTCTTTCAATCTACGCGACACGGTTTTCGTCGATATGTCCAGGCTCAGTCTCTCAACTAATTCACGTCGTGTTATCATGGGTTCGCGTCTGCATTCTCTAACAATGCGTCGATCGCATGTATCCGCTGTGCATCGCTTGCGACCGCGACCTCTTAAATTATCTGTTGTATTGTATTTTAAATACTTTTTCCACATTTTATGGACAGCACTTTTAGAAACCTTATATTTTTCACCGATGACTCTGTAACTGAGCCCTCCAAGTCGGTCAGAAATAATTAAAATTCTAATTTGCAAGGAAATTTCTTCATGATTGATCATTGCTACGTGAATCGAATAACTGGCAGTCAAAACGATGCTTTGTTGAAATGAAGAAACAGATACGATTTGTTAGCACATGAAAACGTTGTTTACTAACATAGTTGGTGCGTGTAAACCACCTGACCTCGCTATGTGAACAGTGTCCACTTAATTTTGTCCCTCTCTCGAGAACAATACTGTCGTTCATAAATGTTTGCCATGAAATATTATCAGAGTTATTATTGGTACATTGGGGGAAATTACATATAAATATATAATCTTCAATTAAAAAAACAAATTACTAGATTATAACTGGAGGAATCCAGGAATTTTGGCCAATCTCTTCAAATCAGTCAGGTGTCCACTCCATTTTGTCACCGACTGTATATATATATATATGCACATACATATTTATTTATGCGCTCGGGTATGGACAACAGGATTCTCAAAGTGGCTCGAGTAAGACGTCACGTACATACGAAATGAATGCATTCGTTACGTGTCACAATCGCGGACCCTCCTCCCGCAATGCACATGCATTGTCCCACCTTGAATTAAGGCGAGGCCTCCCTTTTAGGATCTCTGAGATAATACTTACTCAAGTTAACGTAAATAGTTTCGTCCTCTAGGTGCTTCGGATCACCAGCAGCATTGTTTTGCTCACTGGCGATTATAGTGCGATAGAATTATCTCGTCAGGGGTTCAAATTAGAAACTGAAGATTCCTATAATGTGTATATGAATTCAAAATTGAAGACAAATGTGGTCGGTTTGCAAAGCGTGCGAAGTGAAACAAATATAATGTTAATTATCGACACTTGTTGGATGTGCGGTCGGGGTTTGGCTCCGGCGCACTCTGGTACTTCGAGTTCAGCAGCATTGCGCGTGGCCAATACTTGGAGCGGTGACCGTTTAGCCGTGCAACAGCTGGCGCATCAACCAGTAAGCGGAAGGTCAATCCTTCTGATACTTTGGTGTAGAAACGTGAGTAAAATTATTGTGCACCAGAGAATTAGAAGAATATGGGGCCATCTACACCGGTACTGGTTTTCCACAGTTTCTCCGTATCCTCGGCAAATGCGGTATACTGTAGCTTAAGACGGCTGTGGATGCAACGGAAGTTAGGTTAAGTCAGCGAAGTGCGGGTAGGGAGTGATAAGAAAGGGTTCAATTGAGAAGGGTAAAACGTAAAAACCCGCAAAGGTATACGTGTAACTCAGGAACTAATAATATAAGTGATCTATTATATAAATTAATCATTCCTTAAATAGTTATGCTTCCTCCAAAAGAATTATTTTCGAATCAAATAATTTAGAACGATGATAGGGTAGGGAGGGGCATGTTGAGCAGTAGGGTAAGTTGGGCAATCGAAATATTTGGAAAACTAAGCACAGCATGCGGGTGCACCGAATGGCGGAAAGAGAGGTACGGAGGAGGAGAACACATCACGCCATCGCCCGTTGCCATGCGGCGCCCGAGACGATAACACGGGACATCCAACCCAATGAAAAATAAAATTATACCGTATGATGTTTAACGTGCTTCAATAATGCTTATATATTAAACGCTTGACGATTAATTTCTAGCTTGCTTAGAATAAGACATGTGATTGAACTTCATATTCAATGTACTTTCTCTCCTAAGACACTGAAGTGTATTAATGCACAGAGAGGAGAAGCCGATGGATATGCGATGTCCCAACGAGGTCATCACCGATAACAGGATTACATGTATAGGATTGGGATTAGGGGAGATCCCTCAGATGCAAATCTCACCTACTACATACAATATTGATCCGTCTAGATGAATACACGCATCTGCTCGCAAACACGCGCATACAAAGCCAGGGACGTACGTGTGTTACATAGTATACGGTTAATGCACATATCCATGTTAGGCCTTCTTGGGGCAATGCACGCCTATTCTCATAAAACATTATTTTTTTTCCTTAGTTTCAATGTATACCCGACTATAAATTTTGATCCGGCAGCTTGAAGACTGATCAGGTCGCTATCAAGCTGCGGTCCGGAATACCGCATTGAGGCACGTCTGCCTGTGCGAAAAATTGCCAGGAAATCCCTAATACAATTTGGGGCCTTCAAGGGATTATTTGTGGATTTCCTAGTAGGGTTTTCCGTAAAAGAGCCGGACCGGGCCCCTATTAGGGAATGATAGGGTGGGTAGGTTGACTAAAACTATGGTCTAACTACGGAGACCAAGTAAGGGTCTTTAAGGGGTGTAGTTGTAGATTCCCCAGTAGCGATTTCCCCAATACCACCAGACTTTGCTCTTATAGAGGCAAATCAGTATAAAATGCTTAACTAAAGAATTTATGGCATAATGATTATCGAGATCGATTAAATATAATAATTAAACTATGCGTTTAGTAGACGAGTTGTGATGTCTTGAACCAACACGCATGCAGTGCATTCTTTGGAAGAACACGGGGTTAAACGTGTCGAAAAATGCGACAGAATTCTATGCCTCAAATGTATTTAAATAACACATTTCTTTTTAACAGTACACATACAACCACCTACGCACATAGCTGCAATAATTTGTTATGAGGCACCGTTGAGGCAATTTTAAAGGGCCTGGTTATTTTGCCTTCAATGGTCCTTGGCAGCAAAGTGTGACCGGCTACTGATGGCCCATGTAAGGCTTCCAGGCTAGGACCTTAATGAAGCTAGGGAAAATTAAAATGGGCCCGATCAAAGCCCGAACTCAATTTCCGCACGGGTGATTAGTGCCGGATGTCTACTAAATCAGTGCAACCACGATAGCAAGATGTCATCAAGAATCAGTGGAACCACAGGGAGCACCCTCAATTGGCCGAAGTAAGGTAGCCTGTAGGCCGTATGGCTGTCATGGACGCCGTGTTACGACACGCTTGATCTGTGCCGGATATCGACCGAATTAGTGGAACCGTAGTACAGGAGTAAGAAGGCTACTTTACTTCAGCCTGATCAGGGTACCTTCTTACTCCCGTACGACGGTTACTTTGATCCAGTGGACATGCGGCACAGATCAGGCGTGCCTTACTACGGTATTCGGACCACAGCCTGATAGTTGTCAGCTCCGTGTTGAGGCTGCCGACAGCGAAGGTAGCTAAGGAATAGGTGAAGGACAAAATTGATACTATTTAATGAAGTATAATTTAAGAGTATAATTTATTAGAAGTATAATTTAATTCAAGAACCAAAATCCAATCAAATATGTCATTATGGTAATATCCAAATAATACACTATTCCAAAGCATTAAAGTAACAGAACATTTCTTCCCTTTTTTTAGTGTTTTTTGAAGCGCCGTATCTCTGTGAAAAATGGTCGTATTGAGATAAAAAAAAGCATTTTAAAGCTTTAAGTCTCTAATTTCGAAATCTTTGGCAAACATTTTTTTTGAATCGGTTATCTCAGAACCATAAGAAATAGCGCGAGACAAAAATTTTTCAAAATTTTCTGTTTTTTTTTCAAGGGTCCACGGGCTCGGGAATTTTTTTTTAGTTGAATCAATACATAGCTCAGTTAGCTTGCTTATTCAGCTTCAATTTCATTTTTTGTTAGTCTCTCTACGTCAATTTTTTGCTGAGATATCCGATTTGAAATGATAAAGGATCCTTTTGTCTTTGATCATCGATATCTCAGCAACTAATGATCCCACAGGAAATTAAAGGGCAGTTTTGAAAACTTGAATATACTTGATTCTTTTATTAATTGTTGAGAAAGAATGTTTTTTCCACTCTTAACATCAATTAGGCGTAGGTTCAAATATCGGGGCTAGACAAAAACTTTAACGAGGCAGGAAACGATTTAATCCAATTCTCATATATTCAAGAACGTAAATAAAGCATATGGCAACAAAAAATACTACGATAATTTTTTAATTGAAACTTCTTATACGAGTTCCTCGCGTTTACCGTTTGTGTTACTTTCTAACGCTACCGTCGAGGGGGAAAAGAAAGAGAGAGAGATAGCCGATGAGTGAAAGGAGAGACGTGCGCATGCGCACTAGTATCCCTATGGTATACGAAGAATCATACGACGCGTCACTAGCAACCTTTCTAAAAACATTCTTGCTTTGCTTCTGCTACTCAGCAAATGTTTGTGAAATCTGCCTCAAGTGACGCTCCGAAGGCATTGCTTGTTGCGTTGTGCTGTTTACTTCGGTGTATTTACATTCGATTTATAGTGTGGAGAACTTTACACTTGGGGTTTGTTTCATTTTTTATAAAATATTTTGTAAAATATATGAGGTGAGAGATATGTGACGAATATTGAAAGTGACAATTTAAAACAGTGAAAGTGTGAAAAGTGGAAAATGGCGAATAATTGTGGAAAAAACCCACCGAGTTCTAGGTTATCTGAAGGTACGTTTTATCTTTTTCTATAATTCTTAATAATTTCAATCATTCATAAATAATAAAAATAATAATGAAAGTGACGATAAAAATGATGAATGAAAATAATCAACAGAACATTTAATGTGACTTAACATAAATTGC
This sequence comes from Ophion ventricosus, assembly GCA_963932345.1. Taxonomy (NCBI): domain Eukaryota; kingdom Metazoa; phylum Arthropoda; class Insecta; order Hymenoptera; family Ichneumonidae; genus Ophion; species Ophion ventricosus. Next base: position 7,761,769 of record OZ010711.1, on the reverse strand, counting down.
CCTTTAAGATTATGAGCCTCGTTAGAGGTGAAATAAAATTAAAAATGAGAAAAAATTTAATTCAATTGAATTTTAATTGCAATCGTACGGAAGTCAATAAAGTTTTCAATGAATTCCAAATTTATAATTGAATTGTCAATGCAGAATTAGGTTTTGATCGAAAATTAAATGAATAAAAGTAAATCTTGTCATTTTGAAATTTAAGAAAATTGAATAATTATGTTTTATATTTCTTCTCAGCACAATCTGGTATTTTCATTCATCAGTGACATGAGTGTTTGAGGTTTCACTTCTAACGAGCGTGGCTACAACGTATACAATTTTTTCATTCAGAATTTGTTGATGATTTAATGTTTTCATTTTAGGTATAGATACAGCAGCCGGATCAGGGCCTGAAAGATTGTACTGATCAGGTCTGGTATCCGCTTCAAGGCCAGAAACCCAAAAAGCGTTTCACACCTAGTAAAGCCATGATCCGGTAGCCTGTACAGTGCCGTAGTACGGAATACGGTATGCCGGATCCGGCCCTAGTCTGTCCATAGCTAAATTTCTAGTCTGGATACTCTTGCGGGTTTTTACGTATTAGCCTTCTCAATTGAACCCTTTCCGATCATTCCCTATTTGCACTTCGCTAATCTAACTTAACTTTCGTTGCGTCCACAGCGGTCTTAAAAGAGGAAATATATGTAGACGACGAAAAAGTTTGATTATTTTCTGTGAACAGGAACAAAATGTGCTAGATGTATGAAACCAGGATGGGGTTGGCAGCAGTTGTGCGTTTGTCGGAAATTCAACGACTTCAATATTGATCTGGAAGATGTAAGCCAAGAAGTTTAGTATTTTAACATCCAAATGCTCAACTTTTACCTAAGAAACATTGCAAATGTTGACAATTATGAATCGGGACATTTCAGATAAAAAAAAGAAATTTTACACAAAATTTTCGTTCTTTTTTGCAAAAAAGAGTACTTTTTGAAAGGGAATTTCATAAACGAGTACGTATCAAGTTCAAGCTCATATTTTTATTGAGTTGTGTGTACAATTTTAGCACGATTGGTCAACTCATTTTAAAGTTATGTTTCCTACAAACTTAAAAAATGTAGTTTCGACAAAAAGGTGTTTGAAGTTTCGAACTATGAAAACGCAATGATTTCAGTGACTTACCGGCTAATTACTTACTTTTAACCGTATTCTTGGAATGTTTAAGGCCGTATTTTAGTGTGAACACTAGAGTGGCCAAAAAAAAAATGTCTCCGATTCGGGCTCTCACCGCTTGAAACGTTGCTTCATACTGTAACAAAGAAGCTCGTGAAAGGAGTAGCCTGTAGGTTAATTCTAATATGTGATTCATGAGGTTTTTTGATTCTCCATTTGATGTACACGTGATAAATTAACGTTTTCTTTATCAATGCAAACCATTTTCGTTAGATACAATCAATGAGTGGTCTGGATCAATGAGTGGGATTATTATATAGTAAACAGGTTTATAACTCCAAATTAAAGCCTTCGTAATCAGACATCCTTTCTTTGATCCCGACGTTTCTAAGGCAGCTGCTAACAAACTGAGAGGACATCTATGGTATTTATGTGAAGAGCTCGCAGCTTTATCCTTGTTCGACTCGGCTATTCCGCTCTACGTGATACAAAAAATGGTTCAGGCAATACAAAGCGAAAGTCTGAATGAAAATGTTAAACGTGTAGTATTGAGTGACAACGAATTCAAGCGCATAGTTGATGTTGATATCAGTTATTTTATCACCAATAAATCACTAGGCTTGTTTGAACTTTGCGAATTGCCATACGATTTTCTTCGTGAAAGCCCCGACGAATGGGAACGTAGCCTGAGCTTCAATGAATGTTTGGCAGTTTTCAAGGAGTTGAAAGTTGTTAATGGTGTCGCTGAACGAGGTGTCGCCCTCATCGAAGAATATAATGGATTGTTAACGAAAAATGAAGAACAGAAGCAGTATCTTCTGAAGGTGGTGAAGAATCACCGAAAGCAATATTCAAATTGTCACAAGAAGAATTTTTTAGATTGATGCTTGCATCCAGATAAAAAAGTATATGGATATAAAGTTGACATATTAGTTATAGAATAATGAAGCCATTTTAACGTGTAAAAATCTTGAAACATACTTTCCACAACTGTATCTGTAATTATTATCCACGATACATTGGTAAAAACATATGTGCAACTTCATTGGCTATAAAAGAACCTTGTCGACTGAATTTTAACCCCCATTCCTCGTATTTTTTGAGAATTCGCCGTATCTGAAGAGCAGACTTGAATTTTCTACATGTAAATGAAATGGTGAATAAGAAAACCTCATGAGTCACCTGTTTGAATTAACCTACAGGCTGCTCCTTTCACAAGCTTCTTTATTTCAGTATCGAGCAACATTTCAAGGGGTGAGAGCCCGAATCGGAGACATTTTTTTTTGGGCCACTCTTGTGAACACCCATTTTCAAGGTAGTTTTTTGGGAATTGGATTTAGAGAAACGGATAGATTAACAGTATTAATATTTCACAGTTATATTTATACATATTTGAAGTAACATCTTCAATTTTTTCACAGGTTTCTATTCGAAATTGTACATGGTATTTGATGTTGCCCAGGTCACGTCCCGGAAATTGTTATCGTTAGGCGGGTATTTTTTTCAGAAACTACACGTAGAACATGTATATTTGCACACATTTAGAATACACGTCGAGCTATAGTTCGGCCTTCCATCTTCCTGATTGCGTTATAGTTACGATTTTTTCGGGCCGCGACAAGTGAGTATTTTAATGTAAAAATCAGAGTACTCTTTCTCAAAAGCCGTCATTTCGTACATTTTTCCTAAATATTTTTATTAGAGGGCCGAACAATAACCATATTCGTAAATAATACAACTTAAAAAAAAATCATTTGTTTCAGATGACAAGACCGGCCGAAATCACAAAGCCGGACGATAAAAATTTTTCGAGACATGACCTGCGCATCATCAAATATCCTGTACAATTTTGAATAAATCGCTTGGAAAAAATTTAAGAGGTTACTTCAAACATGTAGAAGTATAACTGAAATACTAATACTGTAGATTTAACCATTCTTCTAAATTTAATTCTAAAAAAATCACCCGGAAAATAGCTGTTCAAACTAGAAGCCTTAGCTAACATCTTACGTGAAAAAAAAACGCTTTTTTGTTGCTGCTACATGTATTTTTCCCCTTAAGCTACAATTATACCGCATGTGCCGAAGATATCGGGAAACCGTGGGAAACCCGTAACGCTATAAACCGCCCCCATATTCATCTGATTCTCTGGTGCACAGGCGTTTTTTTTACTCAAGTATCTGCACCGAGGTTTCAAAAGTTCTTGTCATCGAATGACCAGGCACATCGAATGACCAGGTTTTATCTATATGTTGACGAGAGGAAAGCCACTTCTCGAAGAGGTATTTTGGGTCACTGTTTCTTAAAATTAGTCCATAACTCGTAAAAGATATGAAAGTGTCTTATTTCTGGTTTCCACGTATACCCTTAGTAACCGTGAAGATTACCTTAGTAGAGATTGACTTGTTGATATAGTATTCTAGCAACTAGTTCACGCGTATCCAAAGTTGAGCATCTATAATACAACTGAGTATTGATATTAATAGTAAAAATAAATAATAAATGCATTATTGTTTCATAAAACAGAACCTCCAAAGCGGCGGCACTGTTCGTAGTATTTAGTGGACCCAAATAGTACTTTGATTTTCTATTACCAGCAAAGTTGTTAAACTGCCTTCAAAAACAGGGTAGATAAAGTGTTAGAAGGTGGTTAATATTTCTACGTACAGTCTGTAAACTTGAGGTCGAAAGCTTGTTCTAACCAATCATGAAAGTTGAAACTTTGCGGAGATGATGCGCTTTCGGGGCAGCTTCGTGTGCACGGCAAAGAGTTCTACAGCTGGCTAGACTCCCTCATGTTCAGTCTGGCCTCTATTAACTTTCCTCATCGACCGTCTCTATATTCTAGAAGATACAAGATGCTCTGAAACCTGTTGTGCCCACGCCTCGGTATTTGATTTTCGCGAATAAGTGTGACACTGTTTTTTATGATGAATCGTAGGCAGCTCACCGACGATTCACCCGGTAGACCATTACCATAGGTTTTTTGATGCTTCTTGCGACAATCATTTTTTCTCTTACTTCAGTTACGGTGGAGCATAACTCTTGGTGCTACTGCTATATTTAAATCATTGTTTTAATATATTTGACGTAAAACATTTCGTTAATACCTGGGGGAAGGCCACCAGTCAAATTCTACTCGAAAATATATTTTCTGAATACTAAATATGATGTGTAGTTTTCAGGCACAGTCTTAAAATTTCAGGTACAATTAAAACGTTCAGGGTAAAACTGTTATTCCGTTTTTCAAACCGGATCTTGCTCCACGGAGATCGAATAACGTCTGTGCCAATTTACGTGTGTATTACACACGGATAAATGAGATCCATAACCTCCGAACAATGAGGTCGCGATATGCTCAGCACTGATGTTCATTCAGAACATCCCAAATTATAATATAACGTTGAACGAAGAGAACTATAGAGAGAAAGAGAGAAGGCAAATAGTGGAAGTGGTCAATTGAAAGCGTTCTGCGGCAGATTATTATTAGGAGTGTGCATTTTAAGCGTTTTTTTTTGCTAAAAATACGGCTTTATTGTGGAAAAATGGTTAAAAATTGATCAGTCGAAATATTGTCCATCGCTAACCAATACTTTTTTCCATCTTTCTGGTAATAGTTGGATTTCACCTCGAAAGAACCACACATATTTAGAGGCTATCCACGAATTAACCCATTTCTTTTGTATTTTCATAAGAATGGAAGCGTTGCCCAGACAAGTCACATGAGCTCGACATAGGTGGCCTTGACTAATTTCGCAACACGAGGGCGAGCGTTGTAGTGCTGTCAAATCACTTTATCGTATATTTGCGTAACCTGGCTCTTTTTGCTTCAATGCTCAGCTCATTTGCATCAATAGTTATTGATTACATTTGATGTCGATCAATATCCAATAATTCTGCAAGTTCTTTTTGCGTTTGACTCGGGTTTTCATCGAGTAAAGCTTCCGGCTGACCAGGACGTTCCTTATCTTCCATGTCAAAATCACCTTTTTTTATAGCGTCGAAACCAGTACTCACATGTTGAAATCGATGGAGCATAATCAGTATAAGCTTCCGACGGCATTCGTTGATTTTCAGCAGCACTTTTCTTCAAATGGAAGCAAAAAAAACAAAGCTTCCCGCAAACTGCGTTTTGTTGGCATAAAATTCGACATATTCAACCCTCAAAAAAATAATGTCTTTTACGCTACGGCAAGATTTCCTACTCCCGTGCGGAAATTGAGTTCGAGCTTTGATTGGGCACATCTTAATTTTCCTTAACTTTATTAAGGGAGGATACCACTGTGATGGTTTTAAAAGATCGTTTTTTTTTTGCATTTTCTTGTAGTATGTACTTTAAAAAATATGTATACCGAAAATTATTTTATAATTTACAAAGATGACAGAGTTATAGCACTTTTAGTAGGAGGGCGATTTACTGGATCTTCCAAAAAAGGTATTTATTCTGAGAAATGAAGGACGAAATTTTACGGAAAAATGAGTTATGCATTTTTGCCAAAAAATTCTATTTTATTTATGAAAAAAAAGAAAATCTTACATTATTTTTACTGAAAATGATGAAAAACATTATTCTAAAGAAAAACTAATAAATTTCAAGTATTATTTTAAATATCAACAGTCATTGCACATAGGTACGCTGTGCAGTTGACATACTGCACGATGACAGGATGCACAGCCTGATTTGCTTTTCCTGTCTTCTTTTCTTGTGCAGATTTCACATCGACGTTGAGTTTCGAATGTCAGTCTCTGCACATTTCTCCTTACAAGTCTCTTGTAAGTCCTCCATATCAACATCGTCCTCTTCAGAAGTTTCTGAGGAATCCTCTTCTTGAGCATACTCGCTCTCACGTCCACTCCGTTCTTCGAGTTCTTCTTCATGAAACAACTGATCTCGTATCGAACGAGATCGAAGATTGTATGCCATCTAATTGTTATTGAAAAAAAATAAGTACTTTTAGAACTATAAACATTTTATTTATAACAAAAGTAAAAATAGTATAATATTCCTACCTTATTTTCACTAAGATGTCAATATACGTTCACTACAAAAATTCGACAGAATAAACACTGATTTCAGCACGATCGCTACTTACAGACTGACGCTGCCGTGCGAGGTAGGTATAAACGAGGGGCCTTTTACACAGTATATGTCAATACAGGTACACTTTAGTGTAGATATAGTATGTACAGATTTATTTTAAACCGTAAATTTATGTTTCCCAAGAAAGAAAGAGACAGGAAGAACGAAAGACAGATGTAACTTAGACGCGCGTTTGAAATAAGAAAGGTACAAAATCAAACGTGGTAAATTATTGTTGTTGGAACGTTTTACATGAAAAAAAATTAGAAGTTGAATAATATTATATAAAAACTATATTCTTCACTCTGGAATCAAAATATACTCGAAAAAAAATTCAACCCGAAAAATCAATTTCGATTATACTTACCACACTGGGGTGTTTGAAACCCCACGCAACTTTGAACAGTTACCACAGATACGTAAACTAGTGCAGCGCTATGCCAAAGCCCTGAATAGGTACTGGCAATCTCGAATTGTTGACAAATATTGATGTAAAGCGATTTCGTTCACATTTAGGTACTTTAAATTAAGAAAAAAAAGGCTGGGGTGTAATCCACCCCTAAGTGGCAAGCAAGGGTTAAAGCAGCTTGAATGGAAATATTTTAGGTGAAAATAATATAAGGTGTAGTAAAAAGAAATCCATTATTTTTGCATGAAATTGAAGGCTTTATTTAGCATAGTTAGAATGATCCGATTTAGGTCAAATATGCACCGTTTTGATCGATAACTTGTTGCCACTTTGAAGGTAATTGCATTATGCCTTTTTTATAGAAACCCTCGTCCCTATTGGCAAAAAACTGGGACAGTCGATTTTCACAAGCTTCTCTTGAGGCGAATTTTTCGCCAGCAGAATCATTCGCCATAGACAGGAACAGGTGGTAATCACTTGGTGCCAGATCCGGACTATAAGGTGGATGCATCAGAACCTCCTAACCAAGCTCCCGGAGCTTCTGGCAAGTCACTATCGATGTGTGTGGCCTAGCGTTGTCCTGATGGAACACAATTCTTCCCCTATTGGCCAAAGCTGGCCGCTTCTGCGCGATTGCTTCCTTCAGACGGTCCAATTGTTGACAGTACAGGTCCGAATTAAGAGCTTGGCCGTAGGGGATCAGCTCATAGTGGATGATTCCCTGCCAATCTCACCAAACACACAGCAAAATCTTCCTGACCGCCAATCCTGGCTTGGCCACCGTTTGCGCCGGCTCACCGCGATTCGACCACGACCGTTTTCGCTTGACGTTGTCGTAAGTGACCCACTTTTCATCAGCAGTCACCATCCGCTTCAGAAATGGGTCGATTTTGTTGCGATTCAGCAGCGATTCGCATCTGGAAATTCGGTCCACGAGGTTTTTTTGCGTTAACTCGTGTGGCACCCATACATCGAGCTTCTTTTTGTGTCAGTGAAACAGTGCTTACATGGCGGTCGGACTCGACGATTTCCATTATTTTATCGACATTTTCGACAATTGGCCTTTCAGAGCGTGGTACATCTTTGACATCAAAATTACCGGAACGGAATCGACGAAACCAAAATTACGCGTGATTGGCTGTTATAGTATCAGGACCATAAACAATATTCACATTTTCAGCTGCCTGGCTTGCGTTTTCGCCTTTATCGAAGAAAAACTGTAAAATATGGCGTATTTTCAATTTGCTGGTGGCCATCTTTGACGCGCGCTCAAACAATATTGAGTCAAGCAATTACAAAACTGTCTGAGATGTTTATTTTAGTACGAAATCTTCTCTTTTTAACGCCATCTAGCGTAATCCGATCGCACTTATACAACGCGAGATACAGATTACTAAAGCCATCTATTGCAAAAATAATGGATTTCTTTTTACTACACCTAATACTTTTTATTTCGAAACGTGGCCATATTTCGAAAAATAAACAAAATCAAGAACGGCTACGCTTAGCAATAGCGACGTTAAAATGTAGATTAAGGGCGATTGGGTTTTTTCACACGAATAAAACCAGAGATTTCAATCTCACCAGGAAGAGGGAAATTTCCGATAGGCTTTCGCTCTGCCATTTATTGTACTTCAACTATTGTTTTTTTTCCAATAAAAATTGACCTGAATCTACTTTAATGTAGGTGGAATAACATATATTTTATTGAGCGCAAAAAAAAACGATTAAGTGAATTTAAAAAATTCATGAAAAAATTTATGAAATGTGTTATTTCAATACATTTGAGGCTTAGAATTCTGTCGCATATTTTGACACGTTTGATCCCGCGTTGATCCGATGAACGCACTGCATGCGTGTTGGTTCAAGGCATCACAGCTCGTTTGCTAAACGCATAGTTTAATTATTATATTTAATCGATATCGATAATTATTATACCACGAATTCTTTAGTCAAGCAATTTATACTGATTTGGCTCTATAATATCAAAGTCTGGTAGTATTGGGGAAATCGCTACTACGGAATCTACAACTACACCCTTTAAAGGCCCTTACTTGGTCTCCGTACTTAGACCATAGTTTTAGTCAATCTGTCTACCCTATTATTCCCTAATGGGGGCCCGGTCCGGCTGTTTCACGGAAAACCTTACTATGGAATCCACAAATAATTCCTTAAAGGCCGCGAATTGTATTAGGGATGCCCTGCCAATTTTCCGCACGAGCTGGAAACTAAAGTCACGTGATGATGCTTTGACTTGAAATGCATTTTACATATTTTACGTATCTCATGAGGTGTATCAGAGTTGACACTGAGCCATCATACCGTTTGGCCAGCTCGTGTCGTTTTCCTGTATTTACCTACGCGAATTCCGGTTATTATAAAACTTAAATTAGCATTGAAGCGATACGCAGGACAAGATAATGAGGCGACTCAAGGAAAACAGGAGGACACGCAGCCCTTTTTACTCGTCACGAAATCCGTCAGGAAATGAAGAAGCTACAAAATCAAAGACACAGGCGAAAAAAAATGGTATACGAGTTCCCTTCGTGAGCTCGCATTCAATGCACTTCATTTACAACCATCAAAGGACGACAATCCAAAAGATAGTCATCCGTACTACCACACGCCTCGGCATGAAGGGTAGTGAATAACTTTTCGTTTCGCAACTGTGTATTGAAACGCAAATGATACAAGTACTTACGCTAAACCAGCTTCACAAGAATAAATGACCGACATACCACTCGCCTAGCGCACAGCCATAAACATAAGTGGAGAGAGACGTGATACTCTGCATGTAGAAGGAATTTCTACGGAAGTTAAACACTCACAGAGTAATAATGACGCGAATTGGACAGCCCACTGGAGGGTAAGGTTATCTGCAAAAACTACTACACCACTCGTGCAATCGGTAACATTCTTGGCTATGATTGATGCGGTGGAAAACGAACCCGATGATATAGCAACCGTTCTGGTTGCAGCGAGGCACTCTACGTTCTAGGGATTATAAACAGTATACAGGTAATAGGAAAATCAATTTAAAAATCGACTTTATGATGATCATAATAGAACTAACAGCTTTTTCGAGTAGGTGAAGAATCTCTTTTTGTTTCAAAAACATTATTTGCCGACAGCCACTTCGTCTTCTCATTATAATTATCTTAATGCAACTATGCTTTCAAATTCATGACCATCGGAGCGAATAGTGCAAGTCAACCGTCTATCAAAATGTTGGGTGCCGTTTTAGGAAACCACGGTGCAAACGAATCTTTTTTTGTCCATAACCGTAAACGATTTTATCCTGAAATCACCGAAAGTGTATCATTTTGTTTTCATCTTATTGGTTTAATCGTTTTATTATTCAGGGATTATCAAAGTGTAACGCGTCGAAAAATAGCTGATTTTCCCGATTTTTTTTCGGTGGTTAAAATACGCTAATCAGTCTGATTTTTTTATGTCAAATCAAAGCACTCACGAAGAACATAAAATACATTTTTAAACGTTTATTTTTATTTTTTTTGCATTTTTTTTAACGGTTGAAAATGTTTTCGAAAAAAGGAGTCCTCACGGTGTACGCGGTTGTGGCCGTAAATATTATTTGAAACAAAATTTGTAAAAAGATTATTGATCAGTATGAAAGCCGCTATCTTGCTATGGAGGTTTTTTTTTATAAAAATTGACGAAATGGCGGCGTTTAAAAAAAAAGAATCGAATTTAGCCTATTTTTTCGACAGTTTTTCATTTTTTAAATATGAAAATAAAAAACGCTTCCATAGTAAGATAAAGAATGGTGTGAAGAATGTTGTGTTAAAATTCGAGACGAATAGCTTGAAAACCCTTCCTTTGAGAGTATACACCGTTTTGAAAAATTACATTTCGAGAAAAACGCGTTTAAAGTTTCGAGTGCGGAAACCGCTGCTCGAATCACTTTCCCTAAGGAAGGCTATAGCGACCGAAATTATTCGAATTTCGCACCAAAAATTGAACAGCATGTTTATAATTGTCTATACTATCGGATTAATAGTCGACAAGAAAGGAAGTAAATGCAGGTACAAATCTTTTAAAAAGTTTTTTCTTTTAATAATCGTAATTGTAATACAAAAACACGTTAGCTAAAATATATAAGATATTATTACTTATAATATAGGGTAATTACGTCGTTATATGTCATGATTAATTTCGTCTTCCCTTTGAATTGTGCAGTCGATAAATTAAATCATTAATTTAAGATCAATGAAACAAGTGAGTAAGATCTTTCACTTGCAGACATTAGTTCGTTTCCTTTTTTTCAGATGAAACTTCTTGCAGTGATCGCGGTCATCGCAAATGGCGATTTTTATATCGTGCGGTTGAAAAATTATGACTGGATATTTTCACATGCAAACAATATTAATTAATAATATATACAATAAAATTACAGATTGAACAATTTCTAACATTTTTAAAAGACCGTCAATAGCCCTTTTTTAAAACGTATGAGTAAGCATGACTCTTGCAAACGGAACATCACAGTATGAGGGTGTAAAGGAACACTGGGTTGAAGTATTATATATATATATATATTATGGAATTACGTGATTCGATTGTCACAAGCGATAACAAAAAATAGAACCTATTCACTGCGAGATCAACAACAAAGAACAGCGTTCACGAAACTTATCACTGCTCGACAGGCTTGGTAGACATCAACGACTTTCCCGGCTTATTGTAACCCTATTGGAATTTGGAAAACCAATCACGTGGACCAAATGGAACTGCAGTCGAATCGGTGACAATTTGACGTATATGTAGCTGTGACGTCTTGGACACATTTTATCATTTTACCCAAATACATAGGTCGTGTCGATAAATAAATAATAAAACAAACATATTGAATTTGAGAGCATAGAAAATACGTGAAATATATTTCTACAAAAATCCAAAAATCATATCAATCATCTAGCAACTTTTAGGATTTCGTGAAAATATAATTTACCGATAAAGGTAAAAAATGAGCTTTTCCCTTACACTGGTTAATGTTCAATATTTTAACATGTTAATATATTTATTGTTGATTTATACTCATTTTATATAAAATATCACTGAAAATGTATCACTGTGTACAATATATGGTATAATTGTATGAACTTTCTACGCGTAAAAAATCAATGCATATGAAAGAGGAGATGTCACGAAATATCCGCTTTTAACAGTACCAGAAATAATTCACGATATCAATAGAGGTGTGAGACTCACGTCAATCCATCTGGGTGGCAAAACCTTTTAAAAACTAAAATTTTAGCAGAAACCTAGAATTATGAAATTGGAGATATAACCGTGCAGAAGTTTGTTGGTGAGTCCCTACACATCCATGAAGGGATTTGGTAGGGACGCTGTCCGTAGGGAGTCCACATTGGAATCTAAGTGGATTCCTCCCTATTTCCCGATTGGCATCGTTTGAGAATTTTTATTGGAAATTCTCAACCGGAATTTGTTGGATCTCCCAAAAAAAAATTATCTTTTCGTCATCCCGTGCACAAATTTGTTGGGGAGTCCCAAGATGCACCCCCATCTCCATAGGGATTTGTTAGGGACACCATACATACACTGGCAAAAAAATATTCAATTTAAATAGAATCTATTTAAATCAAATAGGTTTTTTCCTTGCCTCACAGCCTACTACGACCCTATTTGTTTCAAATTTTTAATTTAATTTTGTTCAAGCTATTCTTCTTAAATATTAAGTATATTTAAACTAAATAAATAAAGATTAGATTCAAATTGAATAAATAAAAATAAAACATCATATATCGCATAAATACGAGAAATGAATCTAGGTTAATGACATGAAAGTGCGGTGAAAAAAAGTACTTTGGGAAAAAACGGTATTGCCCGTGCCTTTTATTAACAGACGTGACTATTTATGTATAGACAGACTAACCCTTTTCCTCAACTGCAGAATATTACAAGTCTTCTAATGAAAACAAAGCCATGAGATTTTTGAGAGACTGAATCGTGTACCATTTTTCCGTCTATCTCTTTTGCCTTATACACTGAGAGAAATGTATGGTAACTTCAACCATATTTTAACCATATTTTATATTTCCCTGAGGGGATAATAATATTTTATAGTCATGGTTACTGCCTAAAATATAGTACTGCTTATGATATTTTAGCAGTTGTGTTAACTATGCTCATATGTTAACCGCAACCAACAATCTTACAAGCATACGTTGATTGTTCAATGCCATATAATATAGTAGGTTTTCATAAAATGGATATTACCTTACACTATCAAAAAATAGTAATTTTTACCATATTGAATGGTATGTCTACTAAATGTAGAAAATATTCATCAATTCAAAAATTCTCAATTGAGAGTACTACCTGTATTATTGTTTATCATAATTTGTCATTCCCTGACCTCCTGAAATGATTCCTATCGGAGAAAATATTTCGCCTGAACATGGATTCGAACCTACGACTTACCGATCTATCCTACGCACGCTGCCACTATGCTACCGGGTACTTATGTTATTTTGATCGTAGATTTGGCATTAGAGATAAAAGTAATTCCAGCTGCAATTCCGAATAGCTGTTACCTCCGATATAGGTAGAATTTTGCACAGATCGTCTTTTTGATAATATATGGATTTTAAATGGATTTTTGGCGCAACACAATAGTTTTCGAAATATCGAATTTTAAAAACGGATAAATTAATGCACTAATATATCTATATTGATCACAGCGTGCTACCGCTGTCTCTACTTTATTGACACGTTCCACAAATGATTCACGTCTTCACTATAAGATTACCATAATTGTGTTCGTATAGTCACTTTTCGTAAGATCTTGTAAAAATTTATACTCAACAAGTGTTAATGTTAACCATATAAATAGTACAAACTTTCACTGAGAAAAATGTCCATAGTATTTTCTAAAAAAACGCCCATGGTAAAAGTAGGCATAGTTAAATTCCCTATAGTTTATTGACACCGCAATCATAATATGGTTAACACAACTATAAGCGTCTATCTAATCATGCCGTTTTGGTAGTGTGTTTGATTATCTCGTATCCCCGAAATAACTATTAACTACTGTGAAAGGCTTTACAATATCGATATAGTTAATTCAGTTAATATTTTTACAATAGTTAGTAGTTATTTCGGGGATAATAGATAGTCGAGCACGCCACAAAAGTTGTATTTTTAGATATACTTTTCGCTTATAGTTGTGTTAACCATATTATGGATACGGTGCCAATAAACTCTACGGGATTTTACTATCCCCTCTTTTGTCGTGGGCGTCTTTCATAAATACCATGTACTTTGCTCTCAGTGCAGCATTAGTATTTGTGCGCCGATTTTGTGATATAGCTGAATTAACCATATCGATATTGTAAAGCCTTTTACAATAGTGTATAGTAATTTCGGAGATACCAGATAGTCAAACACGCCACCAAAGTCGCATGTTTACGTATACTTTTCGCTTATAGTTGTGTTAACCATATTATGATTGCGGTGACAATAAACTATACGGAATTCGACTATACTCTCTTTTACCATGCGCGTTTTTTGTAAATACTATACACTTTTCTCTCAGTGTACAAACAGATGAAACCAAATCACAGATTTATTAGGAATAAATAAAATATTTAGTTATTAGACGATATTAAATAGATATTGATTTGAATAAATAAATGTATTTTAAATAAGAATTTTAATAATGGGATGCAATGGGAAAATTTTGATTCCACGAAAAATCTAATTAATTGAAATGAAAAAAAAATCAAATGGACGCATCTAGTTAATATCAAAAGAATGTTTCTGTCAGTGTAGCGAGTGCCCCTTGGGATTCAATTGGATTCTGCACTGTTCCGTTATAAACGCCGTTTGACAATTCTTACCACGTTTGAATCGAAAATATGTGAAAAGTCATGAGAAAAATCTCGGCGTGTTAAAACATAACCTGCAGGCTTCGCGAGCGTGTACGTAGGTGGTGATATTTTGTCACAGTGATGTGTGATTTACAGTTTTTTAGGATAAGATTAATACTTTTTAGAGATTCACTCATGTTGTGTGTCTATATATTTTTTTTTTAGAAAATTTAACGAACAGAATGCGATGGGATCTATCAAGAATCGTATTGGATTCTATTTCATATGAGGAAATCCTTTAGGATATAAATTTGATACGTACGTGGGAATCGAATTGGATCCCTATGACAGTTTCTGTACGGATACTAGCAATAGCAATTGCTCAGGAAGGAAAGGTGGCCAAATGTTGCTTCCGCGAAGACGGACTGTTCCGCCTCGGACACCAATTAAAGTCGAAGTGGTTTTCCTCACCACTATTGTATGAAATATACAGAGGCTAGCGGGAATTACAGTGAACGAATCATTATTAGTCACTACAGTTCAAAGTTGCCGGAAAAAATTGAGAAGTTGCGTCACTATACCACTTAATGTGGAACAGAGTGATAAACGCTATGGGTTTTCTGGGAAAAATGAATTTCTTCTTAATTCTTTCCCCACCATGATTAATCGGGTTTCCTAATTATGACGCCGTTTTACAGAATTGCGTAATAATGCTGTAAGAGTAATGTGCAAGTTGGGCACCTTTCTTCTTGCTTCTTTTGTTAACATTATCACTTTTGCTGAAGTTTAAATTCTGATATGGTGTTACCGAATGTGTGTCAGATTTTAAACCTAACCTGTTTTTTCGATCTTTGTTAAGGCGATCCAGTCTATTGACGTAATTTCACTCACTCTCTGCCCTTCGGTTTGGCTAAAAGAAGTTTACATTGCAAGAGGACTCATTTTCAAACCGATAAATCCCACAAACCCTTTAAAAGTAAAATATTGATTAATATTAATCGTCGATAAGTTATGTGAATACATTACGGAGGTACGAGCACAGTATATAAGGATTCAAAGATAAGCTTCAAAGGACGATATAAAGATTCAAAGATAAACTTCATGACAAAAATCAACAAAATGTGGACGAAAATTTTTCATGTTTAGCACTTGCCGGGTGTTTTAATTGTGTCTTAGCTCTAAAATAGACTGCAGCGTAATATATTTTATATATTGGACGTACGAGCATGACTATACAAATTGGTGGGGTTATGCTGAGGTTGATAATGCTAGTATTTGAAAGGGTTGTACACAACTGTCAAAAGCAATTGATACTATTTGTCTGAAGTGTCAACAGCTATTATATCTATCGTATTGAACATGTCTACTTTTGTACCGAATAAACGTCATTTACGGGAATGCATTACTGCATTATTTTGTTTGGGTTTGGGTTTGGGTTTGGGCATCAGTCTCCATCTATTGCACATATTTTCGAGAATTTTTTTTTCGCAATTAAACTTGACTGCATATTTTAATCTTTTTATACATAAAAATAGAAGTTTCAAAGTACAAGACATTTTTTTTTATCTTGGTGATCTGGGTGCCTGTCTTTACCCCTGCATTCACCTTGTCGACACGAAATCTTAACTTTGGAGCATCTGAAAATAAAAAGTCAAGTATTTAATTATAAAGTGGAGTCGTAGTTATGACCCCTACTAAAAACGTTCACCCCCGATAAAAAGAACACAAAATGGCACAATTTTGAATTTTTCGACTGTTTTTTTCAAACCTAAATTGTTTAAAAATAGGATTAAATATCAATGAATATTTATACCGTTAGTAGAGGTCGAAGAGATACATGCATAAACTAATCCCTGTAAATTTGAGCCTAAGCGGTGCAATAGTTTTTCCAAAATCATGTCGTCAAGATCGAAAAACTTTGTTTTGAGAAAAACGCGTTTAAAGTTTCTGTTGTAAAAGTGTACATGAAACTTTTTAAAAAGCCTCTTACTCTCAAACATTATTCCTTCAGCTTCTTCAAAAGCTTCACTGTCTTGGGATTTTTGGTTTCGGATCTCTGTTCTGCGAGCTTCAAACGCTCGACACGGTGGTTTCGCGCTGAGCGCGCAGAGACGCTTCCCCGAGCAGAAATCTAATCAGGCTGCCTGAGGATCCATCAGGGCTGGATCAGGGATCAATAAGGCGCCCTGATCAGGTACGCCTGATTTGAGCCAGACAGGGGCCTGAGCAGGGATCAATAAGGCGCCCTGATCAGGCACGCCTGATTTGCGCCAGACAGGGGCCTGATCAGGGATCAACAAGGCGCCCTGATCAGGCACGCCTGATTTGCGCCGGATAGAAGCCTTATCAGGTATCAATAAGGCGCCCTGATCAGGCACGCATGACTTGCGCCGGACAGGGGCCTGAGCAGGGATCAATAAGGCGCCCTGATCAGGCACGCCTGATTTGCGCCAGACAGGGGCCTGAGCAGGGATCAATAAGGCGCCCTGATCAGGCACGCCTGATTTGCCCCGGATAGAAGCCTTATCAGGTAGATAAGGCTTCTATCCGGGATAGAAGCCTTATCTACCTGATAAGGCTTCTACCTGATTACCCGGATAGAAGCCTTATAAGGCGCCCTGATCAGGAACGCATGATTTGCGCCGGACAGATTGGGCCGGAAAGATTGGGACGGTCATCGCCAAAACCGGAACAAAAACTAAACGATCAAGTCAAGTAAAATAAAAACTTAAACTTTAAAAAAATGTTTTCATATGTTTCATATTTTTAATAACATTAGTAAACTTGATAACGTGTAACGGCGATAATAATTTAATAAATGTTGATCTATTTTTAAACAAAAAATTAATCAAATGATTGAGCCAGATGACACGCATGTCTCAGGCTGGATGAGGCACCTGATCTGGGCCAGATAAGTTGCTTGATCCGAGCCAGATATAGTGCCTAATCCGAGCCTGGTAATAAGGTGCCTGATCCGGGCCTGATAAAGCGCCTGATCAGAGCCTGATAAGGTGCCTGATCCGGACCTGAATTTGCAAAAGCGTTACATCCCTGATCAGGGCCGGACTAAATTTGCCTGATCCGGCCCGGATTTGCTATTGTGGCAGCCTGATCCGGTCCGGATTTCACCCTGAACAAATTTCTGCTCGGGTCTATTGTATCACTCTTTTTAGCTCTTTATCGGCCACTCCGACCTAAATGCCGTTCGCTACCGTATTTCTACAGGTATGTAGTATACGAAACTGATGTTTTTAGAAAATCGAAAGTGTCCGAAAATAGACTGATGCTGATCCCTTAAAGAAAAGTGCCTTTAAAAGCCATTGTTTTCTTGTGGATGCTTACAAAGAACATTCTCCATCGGTAAGCATGTGTAAAAAGTATTGTAATTTTAAAGATTTGGAAAGCATGGTTTTGACTGGGATGTTAAACCGGGAGGAAAGCCTCCAAAAATTTTGATGATGCACAATTGGAGGCATTACTCGGCGAAGATACATGTCGAATGGAAAAAGAATTGGCAGCAGAATTAAATGTCGCCCAACAATGCAGTTCCTTACGTCTGAATTCCATGGGAACGATCCAAAAGCAAGGAAATTATGTGCGACACGAATAGAAACCATTTCATAGCATGGCAATGCCAGACCACATGTTCACGGACCCGTTAATAATTATCTAAGAGCGAACTGGGAGATTCTAACACATCTGCCATTTTCACCACATTGCTTCCTCAGATTACTATTTGTTTCGATCTATGGCGTCGGCTCTTTCTGAAAACTGATTCAGTTTTTATGAAGACATAACAAAATTGACTTCATAACTGGATCGTTTCAGATCCACTAGACTTCTACCAGCGTGAAATCCGTTTATTGCCTGAAAGATGGGCAAAGTTTGTAGCTTCCGATGGAGCATATTTTGAATAAAGTAAAACATGATTAATTGTATTTCAAATAAATGCGTTATTTCATTGAAAAATCCGTAAAGACATACTTGCACATTCAAAATAATATTGTAACATTGTTCTTTTTATTTTCTTTCATTGGTGTATTGTTTGTAACAGTAACGTAATCCCTTGTAGAAATCTTATTTCGCCTACGAAGACTACGAATCAGGGATCCTGATTTCTTTTTTTCGGCCTTGATCAGGATTTTTCATCAAATCTTGATCAGTTCTGAAATGCAATTACTGACTTCGCCTGGTCAGGGTGAAAAATCAAGACTTGATTAGGGTGCCTTATTTATACCTGAAATAAAAAAGATCTTGCATATTCCGAATTGGAAAGGGTACGAAATTATATTCAATGTTGATTGATAGTTTAATTTTTAAACTAAACTATATATAAAACAATATGAAACTTAATACTTTTTCTCATTTCTTTTTCTAGTGCAGAAAACGTAAAATAAATTTGGGTATCATTTTTTAAAACAAAAACTCAAGGAATTAAACAAAAAATATGAAGCTTAATTGAGAAAACATTTTTAAGGAACATTATTGTTCTGTTCGCTAGTTTTTCGCGCAGTTGTAAGTCCATCCCATTCTTTCGCCAAATTGAAAATTGTCCCGACGGTCGGTCCAATGTGTTTGGAGAGACCTTCAACCCATGGTCTTTGTATATTGCAATGACGGCCGCTGAAAAATTCAAAGATATATATCCGACTTTACAATAGATATGTATGTACGTAATTATATAACGTATAGATGCACATCATAGGCTACACATTCTCTTCACATTCTCCATTGGACTCAAGCTGACAATCAACAGCACATGAACTTGTTACGCTGGACACATTTACCACTCTATCGATGTTCTTAAGCTTTGGATTGGTCAGGAGCTGCCAATTGACAGCGGGTGAACAATTTGGTCTGCATTCCGGATCTGTTATAAAATCAATATTTTAACAAACGTATATGTACTGATGTATTATTGATTTATATAGTTATAGATACTTAAGAATTGTAAAAGTCTTTGAAAAAGGTAAGAAAGAAGTTGTTGCACTAATTTGCTGCTGTATTATTCCGCCTTTTTTCGTTATCTAATCCTCGCCATTGACGCGGACGCAATCGTTGCGCAATTTTTTTCCACTGTACCTTATCCATAGCATTCACAACGTACACGTTTGCAAAAATTCATGCATGGAGTGGATAATATGTCTCAACATTTTGACGACGCGCTAATATATATAAGTTCGTCTAGTGTTTCAAAAGAGGTTAGGCACGTGAAATTGCCTGAAGGTAGTCGGATCAGGCGAATTTATGCAAGCGGGTAAAACTGTTTGCCTGAATATCGCCTAACACTAGCCGGATCAGGCAACTGGAGGTAACAGTAAATCCGGTTGCCTGACTATCGTCTGAAATCAGCTAGATCAAGTAAATCAGGGCACACCGGAAGTAAGGCCTCCGTATTACAGCGTGATCAGGCCCGGATGAAATGTCAAGCCAGCCGGACAGTATTTCTACTCGGGATTCGTGGATCTTGGCGGTACTGATATCAGCTCCATACACCCTTCGTAATTCTGCGAACAATGTGGTTACGAAAATGAAGGCTTAATTGAGTAGGTATATATTAATTAAAGTCCGTCGCTGGTCGGTCTAGATAATTCGTGATATCATGCGCATCAGCTAACATCAGAGTTTGTAAGGTTTCCCATAACAGAACATGTAACGATCATACTGCATCCGCACATACGCACTCGCATCCCCCGCGTTTCTAGATGCACACGTATCTGGACTTTTTGCGTCGACCTTCATATCGGAAAAGCCTATCATCGGTGGTGGTCTCTCAACCCCTCTCAGTGCCTTCGTTCCAGCGTTATTTTAGGTGACGGCACGAGACAGCCCTGCTCTGTCCGGGCTACATAATATGCATCATAGAGTCGAGTTACCTTTATTCGACGGGAAAGGGAAAGGGAGGCGGAGGGAATTAAATTTCGATAATGGAACGGGCCCCGGAAATCTCTGAGGTACCATCACATAGAGGCTACTCCATAGATGTGACTTCTCTCTCTCTCCCCCTCTCGCTCTCTCTCACTCTCCCCCCCCCCCCCCCTCTCTCTCTCTACCTCACACCTCCTCAGCTCTCCAACGCGCATTGATTAACGTTAATTGATTTTAACTTCCGGCATCTTCGGCAAGTCCAGCGCGTAGAGACAAGACTCAACTAGAATGACAAAGCACCCCTTTCGCTTTTCTTCGTTTATCGGAGAGGGGCCCCTTTCAATTATTAGTTTGTTAAAGAATTTTACTTAATTTTCCCTCTGTGCTTCTTGATTGATTCTTCTTCAATATTATCTTCCCGTTCACTTACCGGGCAATAGGTTTGCCGATTTCGTCTACGAATACGAAGGCGGCTCGACTCTTTTAATTATTACTTATATTCGAATTATTAATTTTTTTCTCCATTATTCTATGATTTTGGGTATTTGTTTACAGTAATCGCAGTTCTAGCGACAAAGTGTATGCCAGTGAATTAATGATCAGACATTTTCAAGATATCAATTAATAGAAACTTATATACGACATTTAGGTGATGTGATGCCGCGTATCGCTTCGTGATAGAAACCTGTGTACAAGCATTGCACCATGTAGTGATAAAGGAATTCTAGAAAAGTTCACCTATTGAAAAAAGACGGCCGTCCAACTACACCTACAGTGACAGAAAAATTCTTTTGGTATTAACTAGATGCGTCTGTTTTTTTTTTTTAATTAACTAGCTTTTCCGTGAAATCAAATTTTTCCTATTGTATACCATATTAAAATTATTTATTTTAAATATATTTCTTCATTCAAATCAAGATCTATTTAATATCGTCTAATAACTAAATATTTTATTTATTCCTAATAAATGTTATTTGGCTTCATCTGGTAGTACAAGACAAAAGAGACAGACGGAGAAATGGTACACCATTCAGTCTCTCAAAAATCTCATGGCTTTGTTTTCATTAGAAGACTGTTGTAACATTTTGCAGTTGAGGAAAATGGTTAGTCTTTCTCTACTTTTTTCTTTCTATACTTTTTTTTTTCTTCAAATAACAGTGAAAAAAATAATTTAACTTTTTTCCACCCCACCTTCATGTCGTGAACCCATATTCCTTTCTCGTATTCGTGCGATATATCGTGTTTTATCTTTATTCATTTAATTTGGATCTGATCTTTATTTATTTAATTTGAATATATTTAATATTAAAAAAAAATACCTTGAACAAAAAAAAAAAAAAATTGAAACAAATATTTTTGTTACGCACATACCTGATTTCGGCGTACGGCCGTGTGCTGCGGCACTTCTTGCTATATGAGTTTTAGATCTAGCTTTAAGAAGCATTAATTATTTATAGTTCATACGACACATTATTACAATGCACACGTGAGACACAACATAACGGAGCTTACACAAATATTCAAAACGATTTAGGTCGGTCTATTTAGCATTCTATTACAGCACGAATCAATTTGTGCACAAAACGAATTTAAATTACCAATTCAAAGGAATAAAAATTTTTTTAAAAATGTTTATACTAATAATTTGAGACGTCCACATAATGTAATATCAACGAATGGAAAAACTTGATTTGTTACACTTCTATAAAATAAATATTGATCTTTTGTAATATAAGTATTGATATTATGAAATACAAACATATCAAAAATCTTTTTTATTTGTTAAATTTAAATGAAAACTATTTTTGTTAAAACTTTTATAAAATTTTTTTTTTTGTTTTATTGTTTATTTGTTCATTTTCACGTTTTAATGAAACGTAAGTTTTTTTTCTTCACCTAACGCATATCTACTCATCTGACGATAAGCTGAATAGATAGACTGGTGCGGACATTACTGGTGTGTGCTCGTAGGGCAATGGGCCCAAGGAACGTCGCTCATTGGCCTTAAGGCCTTACACCACTCTAGAGGCCAAAAAGGGCATATTTCGTGATTTTTTTTCAGCGACACCATAAAATAAATCGGAATTACAAAATAGGGGTTTTATTATAAACGTAATGGACTATACAAAATTATTTGTTCACAGCGATACATGTCAAAATGGCGACTGTGCAGCATTTTTCCGATGACGCCTTTATTTCTGGAAGGTGAACGGCCGGACCAACAACTCCTATAATTTTTGGTTATGACGAGACACTAAAGTTTTTTCGATTATATATAAGAATAGCTATACAAGTACGTAGGATTTTTTTGATATATTGTTTATTGTCAAAATGGCGCATTTCTAAAACAAAAAGTATAAAATGCCATGAGAAAATCGTCAGAAAATTGTTCATAAAAAAAGAACTATGCAATACAATAAAAAAAATGCTTCATAGTGCCTCAGAAAATGGAATTCTAAATATACAGTTGAAATTTTAAGTAAATCGGTTGAAATTTGTTTGAGTTATGAGTCCGGCCGACTTGAAAAATGTAGTTTTGAGATAAACGCGTTTAAATTTAGTAAAAAGTCACGACATGAACCAAGAGGGGTTGCGCTAGAATTCGAAAATCGAGTACTCACAGATTTTTCACACCCATAATCTTTTGGAATATAATTTTATATGTACTAAAGTACATTTTTAACAAATAAAAATCGATTTTTGGAAAATCCTAGAGTGGATTAAGCCTTAAGGTATTTCTTTCCCGAATTCCACCTGAATATATTAACTGATGTTCGTCTACAATTGAGTAAAAATACACCCCAGTAAACTGGCTAAATTTCAAGCCAAGTTACCGGACTTTTAACAAAAAATTACGATTTAAAAAATCGTCCAATTTATTCAGTACTTTATGGAAATATCATGCTTGCCACATTTCTATCTGATAATTTATATGTTAAATAACTCTAGATGTCTGATATAAACTGCTCTAAGCATGTAAAAATTCCACAGATTTCGTAACGACAATAAAAACTGGGGTTTACTGAATGTTTAAAGTAAATATTAATGATAAAACTTGGAAAAATGTGACTAGCAGAAGAATTTTCGTAACCATGACTTCTCAAAAAATCTGTAACAATACATAAATCTACAAAATGTATGCGAAATTTTTTATTTCAGTTCATCGCTGGGTATAATAATTGATTGTAACTTATTTTTATTAAGCGCCACTGTAATATAATAATGATTCAAAAGGACCCTGGCTTATGTGCATCCACAAAATACAGCCCTCCGCGAATGAAATACTTTAAGAAACGCGCTTGGAAACATCAATGACATGTTGCATTTGTTTGGGTTTGGTTGTTAATAGATATAACAAAAGTTAAATTCGAAGTGAATATCTAACAGTTTATTACTTCCAAGTGGGAATTTTAAACATCAATATGAAAACTTGTATTTTTTCATGACAATAAGCCGATAAGAATCCTTTATTTTAAGAAAAATGCGTTACCCTTCTCAACACTTTACATGTCAGAAATAAATATTTCCTTTTCTTTTTCTACTGAGAAAGAACCAATATGTTAAAGATAAGTGTATGAACATTTCTGCAAATTATAATGACTTTAAATTTTAAATGTTCCGAATAATTCGGATATAGGTAAATATTCGATGACTATTATTTTAACACTTTTTGACGAGTTTAGTTCTTATTTAAAGCGTTGAATCTACATTTTATTTAGTAGGCATATACCGGAGGCAAATCGAGGTCGATTTACAGTAAGATTTGTTGAAAGTTGGCTAAGTGTGAATTATTTCGATTTTCTCAGTGAGCAACGCATGCGCACAGAATCTCTCACACCATTAACAATTACGTACACCTTTCGGAACTATTCTTAGCCATTTCCTCACAGAATGCCATGGTTGAACTGTCAAAATGGGTGGTTCTAGTATGGCTAGAATTCCTTTCGATTTCCGATCAGCTCAACCGGTAGATCAGTTTTATAACCTGTCTCTAACTAAATAATGAATATCGACGAGGTGCCCGTAATTAGAAATCAATCGTAAACAATTCGTCATTTAATCCATTTGTTTTTTAAAAGAGTTTAAAAAATGTTTCATAGATTTTTTCACCCATGAAATCCTGTTACCGTAGATTGGGGTTACTTTGATCAATTTTAAAATGAAAATCAATATATCTCTTTAAATAATATCGTTAAAAAATTGTTTAAAATGGGAAAATCAACTTTTATCTTCCAAATTACAATTTAGAATATTAAAAAATAAATGAGAAAAAATATTTAGTCGTAATCAAAGTTATACTCAAAGTGGGATTACTTTGATACCGGCCTTTTTCTTAATGAGAATCGGGAGTAAAATAAAGTAAATAAAGTAAAATAAAAGAAGAAGAAGAAGGAGCATTTTTCCTAAAGAAGAAAAAAAAACGGTCAACGGGATTGAAAGTTACAACGATTTTTATTGTTTTGGGGTTACTATGATCGAATAAATAGTTCACCTTTACATTTCAAAATCAACTTTATAGATAAACAACTGCTATTTTATAATTATTTATGCAGTAACACATCTATAAAGTTTGAAACATTAAAAAACTAGAAAAAACAAGTTGTAAGGTAGGGAACATAATTTTGTCTACCTAGATAATCTAAATCACAAAAAGAGATCAAATTTTTCATTAGGGAACATTTCTTAACCTACAATTCTGTAAGATTAATATCAAATGGGAATTCAACATAATCATTTTTATCGATAGGTTTCGGCAAGAATGATAAGTATGTCAAATGTTATCGATTTCAGATGGATCCTTTAATTCTCTTCAATCTTGTTTTACTTCAGCTGATTTGAAACCTTCCCCTAGTGAAGGGTCTAGTTCCATTATTTAGCAAACGTACTTGTACGTTTTTTTTTGTCAAGACTGAGAATACTGAGAATACTCCGAGACTAGCAATAAAGATAATACGTGGGGTGAAATTGATCAATGATCAATGTTACCCTGTCGAAGGGATCAAAGACACCCCAACGAAACAAGTGCCGCCTATAAAATATGTTTTTGAGGATATGGCACACAACAAAGCATAATGATGTAGTTTAATAAACATTTGACAAGGTGATTTTTATCAAAAACATGTCATTGCAACATTCAACTTGTTATTTTTTAAGTTAATCGAGCATAAAGAATCGTTTAAATACATTGATTACGTTTTTTATTTTTTCACGGTCACTTAAACCCGTTTGTTCTTGCTGCGTCTGAGTGATGACATAAAGAGACATCCAGGCTTGCCAACCGGAAAAAAAAACATTCGGTCGCCTTCAGGAATTTCGTGTTTCGAATTCAAAACTAAAACAAAGTTTTTACCAAAGTAACCCCACGAATCAAAGTAACTCGAATCCACGGTATGTTTCGCTGATCAAAAAAATATCAATCAGCCAACTCCATCTCACATATGATGGGCGCATATGGGAGATTAGAATAAAGAACTACAGATGACAGAGGCGCAATGAAGGTAAAGGAATGCAATAACATAAAAACTTATTATTCTTGGTTGTTCGATATTGTAGGAATTCATATCGGCTCTTCTATATATGGAGATGGAAAAGCAAGCCTAGTGAGTTCGTTGCGATAACATTCCTTTTACGAGAGACACTCTATACCTAAGGGACACATCGTTTTTCGACTCCTCTGCTTTTAGACGCGGCGTCACTTCATCGTCAGGAGTGAGACATTTTCGTGGGGAAAAAAAGAATAAGACAAGAAGAATGAGAAAGTACGTGCGTGCGCGCGCGTGTGTGTGTGTGTGTGTGTGTGTGTGTGTGTGTGTGTGTGTGTGTGTGTGTGTGTGTGTGTGTGAGAGAGAGAGAGAGAGAGAGAGAGAGAGAGAGAGAGAGAGAGAGAGAGAGAGAGAGAGAGAGAGAGAGAGAGAGAGAGAGAGAGAGAGAGAGAGAGAGAGAGAGAGAGAGAGAGAGAGAGAGAGAGAGAGGAGCACTAGGATGAGGTTGACGTGCAAAGAAAGAGCCCACGCTAACAAGGCGATCTTAAAGCAGAAAAGCGTTTCCCCAATCATCAGTTAACATCTTTGTCTCCTACTTCTCAGACGGGCTTGTGAATATATTCATGAGATAGAGCGAGAGCGAGAGCGAGGAGAGGGGTATTGGTCACGGGAGAGAGAATGACACTCGCAGAGAAAGAGAATCGGACGAAGATTACCGAAAAGACGAGGGTAGAAAGTGCGAGAGGGAATTCGAGAGCAGCCACCGTTGATTATCGACCGTCTCGTGGAATCCGTCTCGTTCGTCGGTCTCTCTCTCTCTCTCTCTCTCTCTCTCTCTCTCTCTCTCTCTCTCTCTCTCTCTCGTTTATCACTATCAAATGGTTATAACAGAGATTTTTAATTGGACCATTATCGTTTTGATTAGTGGCCAATAGTCAATCGTGAATCTTGCCTTAGCCTCGCATCCATTTCGGCCAGTATAATAATTTCGTATGTAATTCAATATTGAATATCCATGAGGTGCTGTAAAATGTTTATAGAGTTGTTATAATATACCGATTCGTTAATACCGATTCTCGCTTAGTATGGAGGCTTTTAGAAAGCGATGACAAATCGATGACGTCAGGTCTGAATTCCAATATCATGGAATCGACAACATTTTGTATTTAATCGCGATTATAGCTTATCTTTTGTATCTCGGGGTATCAAGAGGCTCGGCGGTGCCTTGGGACGGAGTACAAATATAGACCCACGATTATCGATTGAAATATTTTTTAATACATAGGATTGGATTTGGAGGAGGGGGGTCAACAGCGACCGCAGCCGCGGTGCCTCCATAATTCAAATTTTTAGGTAAAATTTGCTGACGAATGCTGGCAAAAAAATGACTCCAGAAACCTGACGAAGAAAAAAATGTTGTCATACTTTCATGGAGCACTTTTTTTTTGATAACATTTTCAAGCGTATTTCCGTAAAAAATAATGAAAAACACCAAACATTATGAACTCTCTATAAATGAATATATCCCATGAATTATAATATAATTTGGAAAATGTCACATGAGGTTGAAGTTTGCATCGCTGAAATGCAATGGAAATTAAAGTTTCTCAATTCTGTTAATTTCTTTCGGTAGATTTCGCCAACAATCATTTTTTAAGATATTTATTTAGCCATCTACAACAAAATCTATATAAAAAAAGATTTTCTATAACAATAAAAATAAGGAAAATAAAATGTGAAAAAGAATTATCGTTGCGTTCCAACGATGAAAACTTCAACACCATAATGTCACGTGAATTAAGTCAACCATTAATTTCTTTAAATTTGGCGAGGTATCCGGGAAAAAGAAATATTTGATTACTCACATTGTTTCTTACAACTGCTAAAAACGCCTATAAAAGTTTTATTATATGCTATTTATCTAAGAATGTTTTACTTTCAAATTGTATAAATGAAAATTTAAAAAACACTTTTAAATTAGTTATAGTCTAACTTATTCGTAGTGTATATAATTACTCTATATTACATTTATTCATATGAAGAAAAAGGGAAAAAGATTATAATTGTAAACGAAGTTAGCTGATTTCAGAAAACGTTTCTTTTATTAAGCCATCAGTCTCCATCTATTGCACATATTTTCAAGAATTTTTCTTTCATAATAAACTTTATCTCCATATTTTAATCTTTTTATACATAAAAATAGAAGTTTCAAGTACAAGAAAAAAATGTGAAATATTTTGTTTTCTAATTTATTTTGGTAATCTGGCTGCCTGATGTTACCCCTGTTTTCACTTTGTTGACACGAAATCTTAACTTTGGAGCATCTGAAAACAGAAAAGTCGAGGCTTTTTTGTGACCCCTACACACAAAGTTTTTAGTAGGGGTCTTTTATGACCCTTACTAAAAACTTTAACCCCCCGTAAAAAGAAAACAAGATGGCGCACTTGTTAATTTTTCGACTGTTTTTTACAACTTAAATTGTTTAAAAATAGGATTAAATATTAATGAATATTGATACCGTTAGTAGGGGTTGAAGAGATACATACATAGAATAATCCCTGTTAATTTGAGTCTAATCGGTGTAATCGTTTTTCCAAAATCATGTCGACAAGATTGCAAAACGTTGATTTGAGAAAAACGCGGTTAAAGTTTCTCTTGCAAAAATGCACATAAAACTTTTTTAAAAGCCTTTTACCCTCAATCATAGTTACCTGGTCCATACATTATTCCTTTAGCTTCCTCAAAAGCTGATACTGATCCCTTAACATCAAAAGAACGTATGTCGTTCGAAAGGATCTTGTTTTTTCGCAATAAATTATTTGAGAAATAAAAAGAAAGTTTAATCTTGGTGAAAAACCAAACAGGGGCCTTCCACTTCTGTGTTGCCTCAGAGTCTCTCCGAACGTTTAAATTCGGCCCTGTTAATATATATCATTCAGAGATCGCTTCGTCAATCGGAGCCCCAGAAGGATAAATTCACTAAATAATATTCGTGAACTATTGTGAACCAATGTACAGACCGAGGTGCACACGCACTCGTGCATGAATGCATTATCAATGCATTCATGCATTTCCATCGTTACCCGGCATTCTTTACCATTTTTATCTTGAATTTATTTGCGTTATTCTCGGCATTCTGGGATTAAAAACGTTACTGCCTCAGTCATTGATGTGTTCGTGCGAGTGCGAGGTCGATCACTGTAAATGAAATGTAACGAAATACTTTTGGCATCCATCGAGCGGTGAAAACGTTCATTTGCATGGAAAGTATGTTATGAATTAATGTTTATTCTGTTTCCGTAGAATATTTGCATTATTTCTTCAAATACACATCGACAGCTGGATTGGCCGGTATTGACACATGTTGGGCAGGCGTTGGATTTCACATAGGCACCGTTGCAAATATTCTGGCACGATTTTGTATGTTGGTACTGTATGCGTGATCTATGTTTGTAGAAATATAATATTATCGTAAAAGGAATAAACTTGCGGGAGCCAGTAGCTGCAGAACCTACTTTTAGATAAAAAAAAAAAAAATACGGTAACAGCCTTACGCATATTCAAATGATTACTTTTGACAACTGAATCCCACTATCGCGTATTATCTGGTACAGCTGACACGATGAAGCTTTCGTGCATCGTCCGATTATATGTATGTGCACGTGAGCGTAAATGCGCTTGAGCATGGATGGGTGAGCTTCGAAAATGCACTGTACAATAATTATTTTCGATTATTGGATGTTTAGATACGTTGACAAATATGCGCTCTTGTTTTAAAGATTATTATTTATTCATGGTAATTTGTTTTTCTTCAAGCCACTGTAGGTTCGAAGCTTAAATTAAATTTTTTCTCATCTCATATCATATTTCAATGGTTTCGAATTTAAACATCATCGACAGAGGGAAAACTGATCAAATGCAAATATGGCTCGATAGCCGAGGGTTCTGCACAAACTATGTATACGAATGAAGATACTTAAAATTACAAACTGTTGGAAGGTCGCAAAGACTGTTAATTCTTTACAAAATGTTTTGTGTGTACATTTTTTAAATAATTTTAGCACTTAGGGGAGGTCCGGGCAAACTCAACACTTTAAGCTTTCCGTGATTATTGCCGATAATGTATAATAGAGAACAGTAAAACAATTATCTGAGATTTGTCTTTATTTAATCAACTTTCGAAACGCATTAACATTTTTTCTTAATTCTAGTTTAATTAGTTGCTATAAATCAAATAACAAAAAATGTCAAAGTATCCACTTTGCCCGAGCCCCCGGGTAAAGTGGATACGGCATAAGAGTAAAATGGATAACAATAAATAAATCTTTGGAAACGTAAGTTACTAACAAAATGATCTGTATAATGTAGCGTATGGTAACTCACACTTTTTGGCTGTCTCTTTGATGGATTCTCCAGCTTTACATAAATTTATTACTGTTTGCATGACGCCTGCACTACAAAAACCTTGCGTCGTCTTTTTTTTTGGTATTTATCAACCATCTGAAACGAAATATGCAGATTATTATATATAATGAAATTCTTTATGGTCATCAGGCAAAGTGAATACGGTATTCACTTTGCCCCACGTGGTCCTGATGTTATCCCGTTTCAAATAAAAACTATTGCTTTGGTTCTTATTTTCTACACAGTGTATAAAGCTACATAAACATGGATTGTAACCATCTAAAAACAAAGGACGATGAATAAATAACTTTCTTATTAGCAAAATACTTATCTTGATGAATCAATATTTTTCAAGCAAAAACACAAATCATCGGCTTCTGGACGGCGCTTGACACGGTCACTCACCAAAGTATTTGCCACGCACTGGGTGACGACGGGCGAACGTTGCTATATTAAGGGGCCAGTCCACTTTGGAGACACGAAAAAAGGCTGTTTTCGCGATTTTTTTTTGAGGATTTTATAAAAGATATGAATATAAAAGTTGTTGGGCTTGATAAATAAAGTCTTGAAATACATTTAAAAAAATTTTAATTCATTTGTATTCATTTTTAAGTACAAAAACTATAGTTTAACGTAACGCCTCAAAAATAGGTGGGCTAGGTAGCTCCATCACAACTCGGTAACAGCTTGTCTGAAACAAAAAAATTAAAGTCCATTAGATTCAGTATGACACCAGCTACAAAATAACCCTCGGATATAAAGTTTTATCAAGAAATAAAAAAATGGCAGATGAAAAACGAAAAAAGTAAAAAAACGCTTTTTTTCGCAGTTTTTCGCAAAAAAAGAGTAAAAATAAAAATTTTAAAACCATCGAGGGTCATCTTGTTGCGAATCATATTTACAATATGTGGTTCAAATTTCAAGAGAATCGGTTTATTAGTTTTAGAGATACGATGGAGCTAGATTTTGAAATCGTTGTTTCAAGAAAAACGCGTTTGAAGTTTATAACTATGAAAAACTCTTACCTAAACTCAATCGGCAATTCCTGCACCGTACAAAATCCCTTCTGATTGCTCATCATCGTCGATTTCTTCAAGTCTTGCTTGCTTTCGTTTGGTTCTGGTCTCTTTTGAGCACTCAGAACTGCGGCGGTTTGCAGAGCGAACACGCTCGTCGTCGCGATTGTCGGCGAATCCGATGGCGGTCGGACCGAGTTTGACGCCCATTATTTCCATTATTTTAAGCACTGGACGAAATCCTTCATTAAAGACACACGCGGAAACTTTGCAGGCAATATCTACGATTTTTTTGCCGTTGAACATGTGTTTAGGTGCCATATTCCATACGCAGTTGTTAAAACTTTCATTATTGTTTTGCGTATGGCCACCTAAACACCTTTCGAGCAGTTCTGTTTTGGTGAGATCCTCGTAAATAGGTTTTAAAACTTCCTGTACTTCTTCAGAAAGAGCAGGAGGATGTTTGTAATGTTGCTGAAGTGCCTTAGCTTTGAGGCTATACGCTCAGGTAGACGAAATGAGGTCCTGACGTTCAGGTAAAAAAAAAATACTTAGAGAGCTCGGATTTTCATAAAATGTTGACACAATATTTCTGAATGTATGTACTTTCGAAAACAGTAAAAAAAAATCGTTTTTTTGAAATTTTCAAAGTGGACTGGCCCCTTAATGTGGCGATCGGCAAACGCATAATTTGCGAGTGGTGACGAGTATTCACTTTGCCCCGAGTATTCGCTTTAACCGAACTTCCCCTATCCTTTCCGAAATAAGGAAGTGAACGTTTCCATAAGAATAAAACATGTTAAATAAAAGAAAAAACACAAGAAAAACTACTAGAGGAAGATAAATCGCGATTTGACGTTAGTCCATCAAGTGCTTTTAAATAATTCCTTATTTGTCTACACGGGAAAAAACTTTATAAAGCTTTTTGTGTTAAAAAAAAAATCCTCTGCCTTCCACGATTGGGCTATCATCATACCTTAGTGAAAACAAAACAAAGGCCACCAGATTAAAATTTTCCAGTGTCTATAGTTGAATATTTCAGGGGTCCAGATGGGGTGGACAGGCAAGCAGACGAATGTCATTTTTTCTCAAGGATTTTACACCTGCCTCTTGACGAATGGAAGGCTAAGAAAGCAAGACATCATACGCTATACGGTTACTTTTTACTACTTTACTGGAATTTGCAAGCAAAGCGAGACACCTAAGACGCAATATGGTCACTTTTGCCACTTTACTGGAATTCGTTGAAACAAAAACACCATCGAAGAAGCATCGAACTTATAAATGTTTTCGATTGTTCTGCCATAAGGGGTAATTTTGAGAAAATTACCCCCTTGCTAAGATTTTGAGAAAGACCTTTTTTCATTGCTTAAACAATGCTTTAACACCATAAAATGTGCTTAAAGTTACTCAAAAAGTCACCAGGGAACGCTGCAAAGGTACAGCTGCAAAGCGACGCCAAGCATAAACTTTAAACCCGTTTTTCTCGAAAATACTTTTTTCAATCTTAGCGAACACATTACTTCAACATGGTTGCATAAATCAGTTTGAAATTTCGACAGTAGCTTCACAATTACCTCTTTTATAGAAGTACATAGGGGTTTTTTTTATTGAATGCAAACTTTTTGTTTTATAAATAATTCACTGCTTATTTTTTATGCAAAAAGTCGATTTTTTTTTGTCAAAAGTGCACCATTTTTACAAAATTTGACTAAATAAAAAATCCCTACGTACTTCTATAGCCAATAATATATAGACTTTTTTTTTGATTTTTTGTTCCAGATCTTCTATTTCACGAGAAATTTGTCCGCTACTAGAGGCGTTTTTTTTTTAAAGCTCGTTTCGAAGATTGGCTCTCTCGCCACCATTTTGTACAAAAATAATAATAAAAAAATGTTCTATACTTCAATAATCGCTCTAAAAAGAATTCGCATTCCTTTTAATATACTCCCAAAAAAAAATCGTCAAAGTTAGACCTTCTTTTCGACCGCTAGAGTGGTGTTACCCCTTAATGAAAGTTTGCGGTAATCTTTTTTGAGATAAGGATTTTTCGTTTCAATACTAATTTTTCTTTTCATTAACTAATACTGAATCTATCTATCAAATAAAATATACCAAATAACCCAGTTTAAGGCATAAAGCGATCATATGCATGCATTCTATAGAGCAATAACAGTCATGAATATTGGTTGCCTGTTACACCGACGAGGAAACGTGTAGCGCACGAGTAAGGAGAGAGGGGGGGGGGGGGGCGAGAGAGTAAAGGAGAGTGGAAGACGGATAAAAAGGAAAGAGGATACGAAGTACATGACATTTATTCGAGATTATTACGAGGACAGTCATGAAAATTGTACAGAAAAATTGTTCTTTGCTTCTGTCGCCAAAGCTTGCATTGTTTTTAATTTGATAAATGTTTCGAAAACCTCAGTCACATAGAAAACGTTAAGAAAACTAATTCGAAACAATAATAACATTGCGAAGTTATTAAAAAAAATGTCTACCAGATCGTTTTATGTAAAAACAATGAAAAAATGATGTTGAACAAATAAGGTTTTCTTTATATTTATGAACTTTTCGTAAAAAAAAGTGAAGTTTTTCGGGTAAGACCGTTATTTATAACACACAATAATTTTCGACATTTTGCGTTGTTTATATTATATACAGGGTGAGGCACATAAAGTGTTACAGAGCAATAGCACTCAAACTATTGATCATATCCAAAAATGTTTCAGACAAAAGTTTCAGTGTTCGAGAAGGCCGTCATACTGGACCACCCTATTTTTTTTTATCGGTGGAGGCGCTGCGGCTACGTCAAGGTCAAGTCCACTTTTTAAAATGGAACCATGTATTTTTTTTTCGACGACATTATTACCGATTTTAAGATGAATTCAGCGACCTACAACACAAGGTCATTCTAGTCACGCAAAGTATGAAAATAGTCGAAAAATCGAAAAATATCGGAATAATCACTTTCAAAGGATCCACTAACCTTGGTTTGGGTCTACCTACAGAAGATGCTCGAAGTGATGACCCTCGACTTGTAAGTGATGACTCTTATTAAAAATCGTTCATTTTTGCGATCCGATGTACTCACATTAGAAGGTCATGCGTGACTAACTGATATGTCAACAGAAAATGCGTACTTGCTGCCGATAAGAAACATTGGTATCGTAAGAAATGAAAACAGCGATCAAACAAGTGTTTACAAGTCGAGGGTCATCACTTCGAGCATCTTCTGCAGGTAGAACCAAACCAAGGTTAGTGGATCCTTCGAAAGTGATTATTCCGATATTTTTCGATTTTTCGACGATTTTCATACTTTGCGTGACTAGAATCGCTAAATTCGTCTTAAAATCGGTAATAATGTCATCGAAAAAAAAATACATGGTTCCATTTAAAAAAGTGACGTTAACCTTGACGTAGTTTCAGCGCCTCCACCGATAAAAAAATAGGGTGGTCCAGTATGACGGCCTTCTCGAAAACTGAAACTTTTGTCTGAAACATTTTTGGATATGATTAATAGTTTGAGTGCTATTGCTCTGTAACACTTTATGTGCCTCACCCTGTATAATGAATTGGATTTACGAAGAAAAGGTTTATATTGGATTTTTTCAAACACATTTATTGAAAACATATAATAATTATTGAAACGATGTTCTCAATGTCCTGAAGTTTATTATTTTTTTTCTTCGGATTTCCAACGAATTCCGAAGCTGCAATTATAATTGAAAGAAAAGTATGATCAGAATCATAAAGTGTCATCAAGAACGACGCACCTAATGGTAAAAAAGTCTATTATACTTCTACCGTGGCCATTATCTCTTGCACAGAGAACATCTTGAAGCATTGAGTGATAGATCCTTCCCGTTTCGTTTGCAGGAATTCACGGGAAAAAAAAAGAGCGACGATTCAATCTCTAGCCTTACCAAATGTTGAGTACAAACGAAACGAAGAAGTATCGTTTGTGTTGCGTGAGGGAGCGGTGGGTAGCGGCGGTCAACGTTTGATAAGATTAAAATTTATCGGTTCCCAATGTGAATATCCTTGTGCGTGGTCCATCGCCTTAACTCGTCGCTGAAAGTGGTCGACCATTTATGAGAAGCGCGTTACGGCGCCGTCTCTGAGATAGGACGACTGGTTGCCCCGGCCTTATTGACTTTTCGTGCCCGGGTCAATGTTGGCGAATGGTCGTTCAACGATTATCTTTCCCTCATGCCGACGTTCCCGAAACTTTTAGAACCGATAACACGGCTTTTTTTGTTTGGATTGGCCTCAAGGATATGTCTCCTTAGAGCATGGTCGTGCGGACGTCTACTTTCGAAGATGCTGAACCTTGAACAAACACCCCTATCGGCGTGTCTGATCGTCATCGTATAACGTCGCTTTGCTATTTTTAAAAAGTATACGACCAACGACACGAACTAGGCAGCCTTCGTTTTCTAGAAATCATCGAAGAATCAATTGGTTACTTTTCGAAAGAAAATTTTGACTGCACCGGAGCTTAGGATAAACCGACCAATGAATATACGAATAACGACACTATTGGATTGAGATAGAATGTAAAATGATAGTATAAGTTAAAAAAAACACTTTAATTGTTGTAGGTAAGAAAATATATTCTGATTGTAGAAAAAAAACATTTGCAGTAATTGCAAGAAATAATATTGGAGCAATTGATAAATAAGTAGCGAATTTACTAAATTGTCAGTGAATGGACGAAATTACCAGTAAATGGACACTCGATCACCAGTGAATGGACATGTAGTGTAGATGAACGCTGTAAACGATATCAAGTTATTATTTTTGAGTATTACGTTTGTTACTGTGATTTCGTAAAAAATACATAAAGCTTTTTGTCATCTTAATGTGGCATCCTCAAAAAACTTCCAAAGTTTCGACAGAGGAACAAACTCTTGTCAAAATTTAAAAAAAGAATTAAATGATTTGATCACAACTTTTCAAGTACATTGTGAATTCTTAGCAGTAATTGATTTTGCAATTTTCAGCAGATGAACTAAATTTTTCATTCTCGTTTAAGCATTTTCAGAACAGACCCCATGTGTCCATTCCTTGAAAAGCCGTTAGAATACAGCACCAGTGAATAAACATTTCCCATTTTGACCTATTATTACGAATTTATCAAAAAATGTCGCAAAAAATTGAAGATTGATTCTGTTTTGAACAATAAAAGTAATATCGAATGTGTGCATTAATTTTAAGGCGGGCAACCACTTTAGGAGACCGAAAGTC
Organism: Ophion ventricosus; assembly: GCA_963932345.1. Taxonomy (NCBI): domain Eukaryota; kingdom Metazoa; phylum Arthropoda; class Insecta; order Hymenoptera; family Ichneumonidae; genus Ophion; species Ophion ventricosus. The sequence continues at coordinate 7,725,251 of OZ010711.1, read as the reverse complement.
AGATAATTTTTTGGATTTTATTTATTGTGAAATTTCCGCAATAATAATAATTTATTCATATTTTCATACATCGCTGGTAATTTTTTCAAGTTATTTCATGCATTAATTAAGGTGTAATCCGCTGTGTCTCGTGGTGTGTCCTCATCGTCGTAGTCGATTTGCGGGAATTGTGCAGCTCGCAATTCGTATCTGAAATAGTCCAACAAATCTTATACATTCTTGAGATGTTTTTTAAGAACATGAACCTAAATTTTGAAGAAAAAAATCAACATTTGAATGGTGGAACGTGTTTGAAAAAAAATTATCGATTTTTATAAATATATTTTAAATAAATAAATATATTTTAAACAATCTAATTTTTCCAGCTCTAGGTTCACGTTTTAATAAATTACATTATGTAAACGTGTTCCAAATTTAAAGATGATCTATCAATCAGTTTTTGAGTTATGATTCCCGCAAATTGAAAACATGTCGTTTCGAGAAAAATACGTTTAAAGTTTCACTAACGAAAAACTCAAAATCAAATGTGTTTAATCAAATGATAAAGTGTCTTACCGATTAATCAGCGATTCCAGTACCATACAGCAGTCCTTCCTCTTCCTCATGCAACTCATTTGAAGCTTGCATTTCCTCTTTACGAGCTTTTCGAGCTTCTTATGTCTCTAATAAACTTTTTCTATTTTGCCGAGCTACACGCATCTGGTCCATTTGCTCGGCATATCCGTAGCTCTGCCTGCCAACTACGATTTGTAGTTCATTCATAACCATGAGTAGGGCTGAATTCCCTTTATTGAATAAAATAGCAGCAAGAAATGCCGCTACCTCGATTATTTTGTACCCAGAATGGAGATGTTTTGGAGCTAATCGCCAAACGGTCGAGTTTGGGTTTGTGTGAGTTATGCAAACCCAAATTTGGGTTATGAAAATCCAAACAAACCCAAACAAATAAACAAACTTCCTAACTGAGCGCTCGTGGATACCTAAGCGTGCTTGGGAGTCGAGCGGAGAGTCTTTATCATTTATATACATACCGTTAGAAGCAATCCGAATATTGTTTTGAAATTTTCAGGGTGTATTCTTAAGATATTTTGCTAACGATTTATGAAATAAAAAAAAATTATTCTTTAAAGCATCTAAAGTAGTTGCACGCTTTAAGGGATTTTCAAGAGATGGCGTAACTGGTACTATATTGCATCGGGCCATATTATTACTAATTTTATGTCAAACCATCAGCAGGTGGCTTTAGTTTTCAGTATGTGTTATTTTGCCGAAGCGTGAAAGACATTATTTTTTTGAGCGTTGAATCTGTCGAATTTTGTGCCAACGAAACGGAATTTGTGGGGAGCTTTGCTTTTTTGCTTCCATTTGAAGAAGGGTGCTGCTGAAAGTCAACGAATGCTGTTGGAACCTTATGTTGGTTATGCTCCATCGATTTTAACATCTGAGTACGGTATATAAACGGTGATTCTGACATTGAAAATAAGGAACGTCCAGGCTAGTCGAAAAAATTTGAAGATGAGGAAGTGGAAGCTTTACTCAATGAAAACTCGAGTCAAATCCAAGATCTTGCAGAATTATTAAATGTTGATCAATATCAAATGTTACCAACAATTGATGCAATTGAGCCGAGCATTGAAGCAAAAACAGCCAGATTACGCGAAAAGATACGACAAAGTAATTTTCCAATACGACAACGCTCGGCCTCATCTTGCGAAACCGGTCAAGAAATCGTTAGAAGCGCTTAAGGTAGTAGTCTCGAAAAGGCGCTTTTCTATAGATTTTTTTTTTTATTTTGAGGACTCATTCCGGACACTAATAAATGATTACCTACAAAATTTCAAAAAGGTTCATGGTTCCGTTTTCGAGATATTGGCAATCAAAGATTTCATGGTTTTATACGTGTTCTTATAGGGAGCAGTGGAAAATTTCACATTTTACGCAATGACTTCGAAACTTTTCCACAGATTAAAAAAAAATCTCAATGACTTGGAAATGAAAAATTATTTTTATAAACATTTCAGTAACGACAGATAAAAATGTAAGATTTTCTATTGAATGTCAAAACAACAACCCTTCTGCTTCTATTGCACGAATAATTTTCAAAAATTTCATCGCCCTCATGTTAACACATTGGCTGCTGAAGCCGGTTTAAGACTGACTACGTTAAAACCGCAGCAATGTGTCGCGAAGTAACCCGGTTAAGGTAGTAGTCTCGCCAAGGTATTTTTCTATAGATTTTTTATTTTTATTTTGAGGATTCATTCGCAGCACTATTAAATAATTACCTGCAACATTTCAAAAGGATTCACCATTCCGTTTTCGAGATATTGGCAATCAAAGATTTCATGGTTTTACACGTGTTCTTATGGGGAGCAGTGGACAATATTACATTTCACGCAATAACTTCGAAACTTTTTCCAGATTTTTTTAAATCTCAATGACAGAGGAACATATGACGAAGTAGGAAAAAATCATGAATTTCGACCGTCTAGTTTTAGAGATATAGCAATTTAAATTAAGCAACGTCTAGTGACGCCAGCGCCACGAAGCGACTGGAGCAGACGAGAACTAGATTACAGTAGTATGTGCATATCCGTATACGTATAGTATCTACGTATTGGTAGCCGGAATGATGAGTCTGATACAAAAGTGAGGGTTAGGTTAACATTATAGTAGGCGTTTTCATCATTACTTTATAAGTTTTTGCATCCCAATAAGATGTACAACCTACATTATAAGGATATTTCGCAATATTGCGAAGTTTTCATCGATTGAGCGGGGGATAAACTTTTCAACGTGACTGTAGCGATACTACTACCTTAACTGAGATATCGTACCACACCCGTCGTATTTTCCAGATATTGCTCCTTCCAATTGCCGCCTATTTCGATCGATGACTCTTGGCTTTTCTGAGCAGTGCTTTCATTCTTATGAGAATACCAAAAAATGGGTCGAATTGTGCATAGCTTTCGAAGACGTGTCGTTCTTTCGACGTGGAATCAACCTATTATCAACAAGATGGGAAAAAGTAGTGGCTAGCGATAAACTATATTTTGAATGTCAATGTGTAACCATTTTTTCACAACAAAGCCGTATTTTTGCCATAAAATCCCTTAAGGTAGTAGAATTGCCACAATCACGTTGCAAAGTTGATTTCTTAATTTGTTATTCTCCGATCAATCGATGAAAGCCTCGAAATATTGCGAAGTATCCTTATAATGTAGTTTTTACATCTTATCAGGATGTAAAAACTTATAAAGTAATGAAGAAAATAATCATAACATAGAATAAAATGAAAAAATAATAAAATAAAATAAATCGCTATATCTCTGAAACTGGACGGTCAAAGTGCTTGACTTTTTTTTGACAAACTTCGTCATATGTTCCTCTGTAACTAAGAATTCACAACAACAAAAAATCTGTAGAAAAGGTTCGGAGGTATTGCGTGAAATTTGAAATTTTCCACTGCTTCCCATAGGAATACGTATAAAACTGTGCAATCTTTGATTGCCAATATCTCGAATATGGAACGGTGTATCCTTTTGAAATTTTGCACAAAATTATTTAATACTGTCCTGAATGTGTCCTCAAAATTGAAGAAAATTCTATACAAGAACGCCTTGGGGAGACTACCACCTTAAAATGAATGCACACTTCTACTACTAATGCTCATAACTCATTTTAAAAAACTCTTGCAATAGATGGAGACTAAAGCCTTGAACTAAGAAATTGATTTTGCCGACATCTGTGTTTTTTTATGCTAAATTACAGTGCTCCGAGTTTTTATCCACAATTTATATTATTTACGTATTTTAAATGTAAATCGGCTTTCGTCCATTCACTGATCGGTGTTACCCTATAGCAGAGCTAAGGTGTTCCTGCAAATGTTCATTTATTGGCCTTGTCGAACCATTTACATATCCAACAGAAAGGACCCTCTCCATCAAAAGTAAAGAAAGGCAAGACCGAAAGAGTGAAAGCACAATCTAGCCAGACGCATGACAAGAGTTACGAAAATGAGGCGTGGTGATGGAACACTTTCATGAATGCCCGGTTCACAAACCTTGAACGGGTGTCTCGGATTTCATCCTTGTAGTAGACGCTTTTGCCCTCTTTATACATACTCGGGCACACATAGATGCCTACATATAAAATTCGCGGTACACAATGTTTTCGATTGTGCGCACCAGATGAGCCTGGAGCGCGCGCGCTTTGATGTGTTTGGTTACCAATTATATTACACATAGTCGCTACTTCGAGGTATGGAAGACCTGTATTTATTTTACGCTACATAATAGTATTTTCTGCGAATACATACGAACGGGTGATACAGGATGACTGTCATTCGCTGTTGCATGGCATACCTACCTATTTTAACCATACGTAATTGTACTGTACGTCATTGTGTGAATTTTATGTACGCTGAATACATATATGTATCGGGATAATCACAAAGCAAATTTAATGGGTGCACGAGGTGAGAGTTTATGCGCCGTTTGCATGCGATGGATTCGATTTTTTTTTCACCTTCTTCCCGGTGGTTAATCTAGGACTCGGTTTATATTATTTTCTTCCTCTAGTTCCTCAGCATATATGCGTAATCTAATGCGAGTTATATTCTTCTTTAACCTTACCGGAATTCAAGGCAATATTGTTGTCTAGAATTTCGAAAACATCGTTTTTTTTAATTAAATTTTAATTTCAATTTTAATTTAATTCAAGTTTAATTTTTATTTAATTTAATTTTAATTTCAATAACAGCCGTATTCAAATCTTTCTGAATACGGCTGTAGGAACCATTTAATGATCCTCATAAAATTAGCAGAGTTATAGAAATTATAGGGAGTACGCCCGGGGAGCGCGGTCTAAACGCAGAAAACCTACCCGAGTGGAAAATACAACTCATCACTGCTTAGTCCTGAGCAAGTAGAATTATATTTCAAATCTCCAGTAGCTAGTTATTTTAGCTAGTAACTATATAGTCATGTAACGCTTTCGTCGTCTAGTAACTGGATACTAAAAATTAGTTGGCGACTAGGTAAAAAAAATAGCTCGCAGGTGTCTGCTCGAAATAGTGTACCAAAGTTTTTTTTGCACATTATTTGTATCACTGTGCGATTTTATGATTTTCTTTCTCATCTAGAAATTTTAGTTATGATATTTGCGCTGCGAATATATTGATTTATTCATTTGAAATTATATCGGAAAAACACTTACGCGTGAAGTCATTTCGAAACCTCTGGGTCATAAATCCATGACACTGTCCACTGAGCCAGTTTTACTTAGTTAATTTATTAACTTTGCATCGTCTACATACGCCAAAAGTTGCGTTATTAAGAACTAGGTGGATTAACAAATTTAACATTATCAGATTGATTACTTTCTTTCTTGCATTGAGAGCTATAAACATTATATAAACTAATCACGATCGACTGGCTATGTGCTCTAATCAAAAAGCACATAGCCGCAGTTAGCTAGTGTTGGCTAGGTCATCGCGAGATACCTGCTGGAGGATTTTTTTTCATTTGCAACGCCATCTGTAACGCAAATTGCTTAGCTAGCTCTGAGGCAATCGCTCGATGAAACTACATGCCGTCGCATAACCTCACTTTGTCATATGTGACGATCATTGGCTAGCCTGGTACGACTTGGTCATTAGGTGGTATTTTTATCGCAAGGCAGCGACATCTGTAATCAAATTCGGCTTGGCAGTGACTAGCCAAGGGATGCATAGCCGCAGTTAGCTAGTGTTGGCTAGGTCATAGCGAGAAACTCACTTGAGAGTTTTGTTCATTCGCAGCGCCATCTGAAACTCAAGTTGGCTAGCCAGCCATGAGTCATTCGCTGGATGATAGTACGTGTAGCCACATAACCTCACTTTGTTATTCGTAACCATGATTGGCTAGTCCAGTACAGCCTATTTACTAGGTGGCATTTTTATCGTAACGCAGTGACATCTAGAGTGAAAATCGATTGGGTAGTGAATAGACAAAGGCTGGATAATAAAATATTTATAATATTAGTAGCTCATAGCAAGGCAGCCATTAGTCAATTCGTATGAGCTCAATTGGGCGAGCCAGTTACTAGCACATAACTCAGATAGGTTAGCACAATTTCTACTCGGGTATACGCATTTTACTCGAAACTAGGTTTTTCGAATCGGCAACCACTGTATCACGATCACCAACTGGCCGATTGGACTCAAATTTGGCATACACCTTCAGTCGACTATTTTTAAATGCCTGTACCAGAATTGAGTCGAAATAATTTTTTTTTATATATAACTCGTAGAATGGTAAAAAAATGAGAATATATCATAATCAAAGTTTAGCATGCCGACATTTCATACATTTTTTGCTGAATCTTGTGCCAAACATCACAACACTCATACAAATTAAGAATATGTTTGGTTTTTTTTCACATTCATAAAATGTCCACAACACTGGTCGCCAATTGGGAACGTTCTCCGCGCATCGTTGCAAACAAACGTACAAAAGTACAAGATAATAAATTGTGTTTTTTTTTTATTCTACATATCTTTAAAGCATCAATGACCATGGGAAAAAAATAAGAAGAACTGAAACCGTTTAACAGTTATTCCGTCCTAAAAATCACCTCCAAAATAGCGCTCTAGATAACAATACTGCCTTAATTAGGATCATGCGTTCATAACGGTTAAAATTACTTTCTATAATATCTGATTGGGCGATAATCTGAGGATCCTCCACTACGAGGAAGGATAAATCCAAAGTACCGTGTGCTAAAAATTCGCAGGCGTATTAAGGAATAGTACGAGGATAAAAAAATTAATAATTAATTTACAGTAATAAAAAAGTCGCACTATGACACCATCCGAATCAATACATTCATGAGCGAGAACAATTTCCAGAGACTTGGGTAACTTTTTCATTATCCACATGGATTGAATTCAATTAGAACAAAATCATATAGTCATACAGGCTCACATATTGATATTTCCGTAACGAAAAAGTATTTAGATTTGATACTTAGAGGGTGTTCTTTTATTGATTTAGGGATGCCAAAATGTAAAAGAAAATCCTCATAACAACTGTTTAGGTAAAAAGACTAAGCAGAAGTGCCAATCTAAAATGCCACGTGATCCAAAACTTGAAACATAGTTTGAAAATTCATTTTTAGTACTAGAACATTAAGTCATGGTTCCAACGGGGTGATTTGGAATCTGGGTCTCTAAGAGTACACGATTTTGTTCTAAAAATAGTTCACAGGGTCTTAGAATATTGGCAGTTTGTACTGACTATACCCGAACAAATATGTCTATGTCCGCAGAAAATTGGTGACAAGTGATATTTTTCCTATCCGGGCACGTTTCCAAACAAAGAACAGAACAACCGATTTGCTTGAGCGGTTCCGTTGACTGGCCTATAGGGCGAAAATTCGTGTACAGGGTTATCGATTACGATACCGGAACAGAGGAAGAAAGAGACGGATATACAATACCAAAGAAGGAAAAAGGAATACTCGGGAAACTGGCCATGTTGATAATAGCTTAGTTTAGTTACTCTACCAAGCAAATAATAAGAGAATAGTAAAGTGGCAGCCGGAACTCTTCATTCTCAAATTTCCTCGTTCTCGCCTATGGCGTAGGCACATACGGAGCATGTCCTCCGGCATACAATAATAATAATGTTAATTTCATTGTGGACGAAATTGGAAAGAAGTACAGTTAGAGCCCAAGGCAGCAAAGGGTGGGCCGAGGGCGAAAAGGAGGCGTCACTGAAACCCTACGTGTGTAACCAGTTGCGTATAGTTTACCAAAGGGCAATTACTATAGATGTATGGTATTGGAAGTAATGCTGAGAATCGAAGGCTATGCCGCTAGTAATAAACTAGTTGTCCCTATAGCGTACACCGGCCAGTGAATGGACAATGATGATTTATATTTAAAATAAGTGAAGAATAGGAATTGCCGACAAAAACTCAAATCACTCAAAAACTCAAAACTCATATCACTCAAATCACTAATTTAGCAAAAAAACAATTACAGGTGTCTTTAAAACCAATTTTTATATTTCATATAGAATTTATACGCTAATAGGAATTTTTCTAGTTTGTGGTACTTGCACAGCGCGCAACGTACAATTACTTACGATACGGCTGTGCACAGTAGGTGTTCTGAAGACGAAAACGAAACTTTTTGAGTTTTGAGGGTAAGTCGTACTTTTATTATTTCAAATAGAATTATTCTTTGATTATTTGTAATTTTTTATAATAAATTTGTAGCAATAGGTTAGAATTTGGCATGTTTATTGACTGGTGTTGTATGTTAACTTTTTCCAGTAAATTGACATATGGGCTCTGTTCTGATAATTCTCAAAAGTTAATGAAAAATTTATCTCATCCGCTGAAAATTGCAAATTTAATTACTTTTTTTTTTAAATTTATTGTCGCATCAACAGCTGAGGTTAATAGCGACGATATATTTACATTTTGTACATAGTATGGAAATCTCAGGTGTGTTTACAATTGTTTATATACGTTTATCATTTTGGTGAATTCCATGGTTTTATACGCATTCGTCTTGTTCTTTAGACACTCTTTCAGCGAAGAGGGGAGGCATAAATTTGTTAGCTGTCTTTGGAATTTAGGGCACTCAATAATGAGATGTTGCACGGTGATGTCAGTGTTGCATGCATCACAAAGTTTGGCTGCAGATCGATCAAATAGGTGGACATGGGTGATATTAGAGTGCCCTATTCTCAGTCTGGTCATTACGCTTTGGTCTTTTCTTCTTGAGAATTTCGGGCTTTTTTCCCATGTTGATTCTCTGATGTCGTGAAACTTCGTGAGTCGACTTGAGCACCAGAGATCATTCCATCTCGCATTAATATATTTCTGGATTCCGTGTTTGAGTTCCTGGAGTGAAATCGGGATTTCATCAGAGCAGTTTTTTGCGTCAGTTGTAGCCACTCTTGCGGCAGTGTCGGCCTTTTCATTACCGTCGATGCCCTGATGCGTTGGAATCCAGACCAGGCTTACGGATATGTTGTTTGTCACGAGGTTTGATATTTTGATCTGGATCTCTTGTATCAAAGAGTTTATATTAAATTTATTCTCTATAGCTTTCAATGTCGACATGGAGTCACTGAAGATAGTCACTGGTGATAGCCTGGACTCTTCAATTATGGCCAGAGCTTGGAGAACTGCAATTGCTTCACATGAGAAGATTCAGAGGTACGAAGGCCGTTCAAAAGGGAGAACGGTATCACCCACGACGATCGCACAACCACGATTTTCATCCAGAATGGATCCACCTGTGTACATCCGTAAATGGTGTACATATTTAGTGGTGATCGACATTTAATTACTGTTGAGAATTGACACTGTACATTTCATCAAATGTTGTCATCAAAATGTTTTATTCGTTTATTACATTTTTACAAAATTAAATTTGCTGTTTCTCCGTCGAATGAAACTTTGGTAGTTTTTTGACGATGTCACATAAAAATGCACAAAAGCTTCGTGTATTTTCTACGAAATTGGGATAATGAATATAATACTCATATGTATAAGAATATTATAATTTTTATAAAGCACAGTGATCTCCGAATTTAGTATTTAATAAAAATAAAAAATAAATTTACAGCGTTCATCTACACTACACGTCCACTTACTGGTGATCCAGTGTCTATTCACTGGCCATTTCGTCCATTCACTGGCGATTAGTTATTTTGCGACTTACTTATCAGTCCCTCCAATATCATTTGTTGCAATTACCCGTACAGAAATTGTCGTAGGGATCCAATTGGTTTCTCATACTTGTTCGTACTTCCTAATAGGGATATAATGGGTCCTCGCATCGGATCCATATATTGAAACGTCATACTCGTACATTAGATTCTAATCGGCATTTCCCATTGGAATCCAATGTATGAATCCGATTTGAATGCAAAAGGATTCCCAGATTATGGAACAGAATCCCATACGATTCTTGACGAATCGCATTCTGTACGTTGAATTTTCTAAACAAAACATATAGATACACAAAATGAATGGATCTTAAAAAAGTATCAATCTAAGTATAAAGTATAACGGATAAAGCTATTGTGAAAATTTCATAAAATCGATTCGTCGCTCGAGGCAACTCAAATTGAAGAGGTAGGTCCAACATATGGTGCAGGAATCGCAGATTGAAGGTGATTACAACGATATAACTGTTAGTAAAATTATAAACGCGTTTTTATCGAAACTACATTTTTTTAAACGGTGTACACGATGTCTCAACATCTAATGAACGGATTGACTTGAAATTTGGTACACTTATTTAGTGAAATAGTAGTTTAGTCTTGAACTGACGTTTTTCTTCTTAACATTTTTTTGATTAGTTATTAACAATAATGATGGAAATTTTCCTTGAAAAAATCGAAAAAACTGCCACATTTTTTTTGATTATTTAAACATGATAACAAAAAAGGCTCGGGCAACTCTTAGCCAATATTATTTATTTGAATAAAAACCTCGTTTTTTTGTTTGTTTCAGATCAACCGAGCAGCCAAAATCAAGTACACCGTTGAGGCCCTCACGATGAAAGGTTCTTCACGACATAGTTCTTAACTTCTTTAATTATTAATATTTTTATAACGGTTGGTACACAAATTTGTTAATGTATATACAAATAAATGTCCAAACGATTTTCAATCATCTTACGCATTCCTTCAACATGGATTTTTTAAAATAACCCTGATCTTCTATATTGAAATTGTACATTGAAAGTATACATTGAAAATCGTTTTGAGTCGCATTACTGAAAATCGATTGTAATTATCGTTTGTTCTTTTTATTTTACTGCACTTTGACATAATATCACCGCACACGTATACGCTCACGAAGCGTGCAGGTTATCTTTCAACGCGCCGAGTTGTTTCTCGTGACTTTTCAGATATTTTCGATTCGAACGCCGTAAGAATTCTCAAACGGCGTTCATTGGGGAACAGTGCAGAATCCAATTGGATCCTAATGAGGATTCTCTACGTGCGATGTCCTTATCAAATCGCTATAGGGATATGGTAGGATCTGAAGACTCCCCAATAAATTTCTGCACGGGTAGTGGAAGGTGGGGTACAGTGTACTACTTTTTTTCTAACGAATTTTTTCTCTTACCAAAGTAGTCTGATTAGAAAAAAGGTTATAACCGATTTTATATACCTTTGGGCGTACAACGAAGCGACGATATTTTTTGCAAAACGATTAAAAATACCAAAATAATGGGATCGGAAAAAATTTGCGGATTGGCTGATTGTACCCCACGGGTGGGGAACAATGTGTCAGATAGGTGTCACATTACAGGGGTTACAGTGTGTCAAGAACCGCGAAACGTGGGGTATGTATGACTAAAGTGATAAAAAAGATCAGTTTTCGCATTTTTGCCTCAATGTCGTAGTCATATCATTTGTCAACATTGGGAGTCGACTCATTGTGCTCCACAACTCGATGACGCATTGTACCCCACTAGTAGAATATTTGATTATTGATAAAAAGAACGTTGAATTAAAATACGAATGACAAAACAGAAGTCACCGAGTGCATTATAAATAATAAAACTATCGATTATGACCGAAAACCTGAGCCGCTACAGAAAGTGACGTTATATTTTACGTTTTCTCGGCAAGCGAAATATTTTTTTTCCAAGCCTTGAATCAATTTTTAATTTTAAATAATTCTTTGTCAGCTGCTTTCGACTTTCTTTTAGGCCTGACGAAACTAAATATAAATCACGGTCCAATACAAAAAATTTACGAGCTACAAACCTCCGAGAAATCGCATGTGGCTCACAGTGCCCCATGACCAATGTTGGGCAAAATTTAATTGCTAGGGTAACTAAAGATGAACAATTAATTTATTGTTAATCACGACTATAACAATTAACAATTAATTAATTGTTAATCACGACTATAACAACTAGCAATCAATTAATTATTAATTGCTGTTAACTAACAATTAATCAATTGTTAATCGTGACTTTCCACAATTAGAAACTAATCAATTTTCAATCATTTGGGGTATTTGATTAAAAACTAACAATTAAAACTGATTATTGTATACGGCGCTGCGTAAGCCTACAAAATCCGAACAAACACGTCGTATCTGATATCTGTAAAGTTAAATAGGTTAATTGTTAGTTTTAATTGTTTCTTAGAACAACTAAAACAATTAATTGCAATTGTTTTAATTGCGAGTTTCAATTAACATAGATTAATCTAAATAAATTATTTGCAATATGCAATGAATAATTAATTGTAATTCATGTTAATTGCAATTACTTTTTTCGTCAACTGAACTGAACTGATTGAACATTTTATTGATTAACACCCAACACTGTCCGTGACACATTGTGCCCCACTCTCCCCAACTTCGAATATTTTATTCTACTATCAGAATAATATTTGTTAGGTATATCAATTCAAAAATTTGTTTTGTTAATATTTCTTTTTTACAGTTCATCTGAATCCTACAGTTCGTTATTCGTCCATTCACTGGCCGGTTTACCCAATATAGTCCCACTCGTAAATACCAAACATGAAGCTTTGCCTTGCATAAGAAGTAACGGTCAGTTTGTACTTTTGCTATACGTTAAACGGTATATATTATAAGTGCGAAAGAGGACAAACATTATTCGTGCTCGGTGACAGCCGCGATAAATGTGCGTGAAAAACTACCGGATGAAGGAATATTTATCCCTATACAAAATTCTTAGTGCTCACGCCCCTTTGCCCTCGGATCGCTGACGGCCAAACATCTCGGCACTTTGAATACAGGCGCATCTTCAAAGACCGGATGCAATCAGCGCGACGTCGCGGAAATTGTTCCACGTTGCCGTTGATTGCGGTATAAAAATGGGAATTGAAGTAGCCTAGCAGAACTGTACATTTTTCGTGATATCTCCTGATGTCGTAAAAGCCGTTTCCGCGGTGAAGAGGGACGAGCTACCGTGGGATACTTTTTTTCAAATACCAAATGGGCAACTCTTATCGCGTCAGCGTGATCGCACGAATTTCGCATGAAAAGGATGTAACGAATTGGACTTTGCGTTTGTAACTGAAATGTTCTGCCTTCTGGTGTCTACAGGATAGCGTGCGCGTACAAATTAACGGAATCCTGCATTTTATACCGCGCGGAACCTGTGACGAAATGTGAAAATAACGAATCACCATTACATATGCAATGCGCATTCCTTTACTCATACTTATTCAATTATGTATGAGTAATTCCTTTACTCATACATAATTAAACTGTAAATAGTGAATGATAGAAAAATGTATGGGACTGAAGTTTGCATCGTTGGAATGCAATGCAAATTCTTTTCAATTTCTTATTTGCATTATTAGCCAAAATTATATTGTGCAAATTTGTTGTAGATCGCTAAATAAGAATCCTAAACATGTTCGCGTGATTTCCGTAGCTAAAATCTGCCAAACAAAATTTGGGAAATTAAAAAATAAAATCATTTTGGTGGCATTCCAACGTCAAACTTCAACGTCATAAAAATGTACCACGAATGTATACGACATTTTATACGATGGGGCAGGGGGGGGCATGTTAAGCAAGTTTGGAATTATCGCCCTGTAATTCCTCAACAGTCTGCCGTGTAAAAATCAAACCTACTTTGGTCAATAGGAAATTTATCTGGGAAAAAAGTCTATAGACCAAATTCCTGTTATTGTTATAGTTTTACAGATAATTGCTTTTAAATAACTAAGGCCATACTTGCTCAACCTGCCCCGATAGTGGGGTAAGTTGAGCATGGGTATGAGGTAAGTTGAGCAAGATAAGAATTGCATAAAAAATCAGACGTATGCATCATGAATTGGTACAATGCAGTAATAAACCAACAGTTACATGTTAATTAGTTATATTTTGAAATATTAACGTTAATTGCAATGAACTTTGAAATATTTTTCTTCCAATAAACAAAAATCAAGTTAATGTTATATGTAACTTTGGATTTTATTTTTTTCTAAAACTTAGACTGCAACTGTAATTATTAGCTAATATTGACGTATTAATAAAACTAGAAAACAATTAATGATCGTTGCTGCTGTCACAGTGGATGCAGATATATGAGAAATATGCTCAACTAACCCCATCAAAAACTTCTCAGATTTCTTAACATATGTTCGGTTATAATGAAATCGGTTACATTTATGTTAAAATACGGATTAAATCGCGACAAACACTTAAATTTACTAAGTACTAATGCTAACCTGGTAGCTGTCCTCGTTGCTCATGCAATGGTAGAAGAAAAACTTTTAATCACGTTTTTTTTTACTTCTGGGTGCAAAAATAATAAAGCGTCCCGTGTTACCGTCTCATGGACGTCGTGCTACCGCCAACATGCCCCTCCCTACTCTACTACAAGTTTCATATGTTTTCTTCAATAGCTATGAATGGTAGCTCATAATTCTGAAGACACAATATATAACTCGACATGTCACAATATATAACTCGACATGTCTTTAATTAAAACCAATACATCTTATATTTCTATGTAAAAGACAAAAATGTCGCTTTTCACATAACGTGAGCTCTCATAACATGTAATGTTTTATGCTGAACTGTTGCATAGGATTCGTGAGTCTACGCAAGGAATGCTTCTAGCATAATCAATCTTCCCAAGCAATTCTTCTAGCGTAACTAGTTTACGCAAGGAATTCTTCTAGCGTAACCAGTCTACGCAAGGAATTCTTCTAGCATAAGCAGTCTTCGCAAGAAATTCTTCTAGCGTAAACAGTCTTCGCAAGGAATTCTTCTAGCGTAACCAGTCTATGCAAGGAATTCTTCTAGCGTAAGCAGTCTACGCAAGGAATTATTCTAGCGTAAGCAGTCTTCGCAAAGAATTCTTCTAGCGTAAGCAGTCTTCGCAAGGAATTCTTTTAGCGTAACCAGTCTACGCAAGGAATTCTTCTAGCGTAAGCAGTCTTCGCAAGGAATTCTTTTAGCGTAACCAGTCTACGCAAGGAATTCTTCTAGCGTAAGCAGTCTTCGCAAGGAATTCTTCTAGCGTAACTAGTCTACGCAAGGAATTCTTCTAGCGTAACCAGTCTACGCAAATAATTGATCTGGCGTAATGAGCCTGCGCAAAGAATTCTTCTAGCTTAACCAGTCTACACAGATAATTATTATGGCGTAACCAGTCTCCGCAAAAAATACACTAAGGGATACTAACTATGCAGAGGAACAAATTAGAGTATTTTATGTTCAACCTTTGCAAAGAACAAATATGCTCTGAATTTCTATGTATGGGACAAAAATAAGACAAATGTCATTTTTATAGTAGATCACTGTTGTTCACAAAGAATTATTCTCACTTAAACTCTTTCGCACATCCGTCAATTATGTAGTGAGGTTATGAAAAATCGCCTTATTGTCATATCAACTCATTTGACGCGTGTTGTTTGTGGTACACGCGTACAAGTGAGTTGTTTTCTGACGCGTTGCGCGACGAAATGTGTCGTTCGCGTTGCGTGTAGCTGCACCAAGTGTGTTGTTTCGAAAAAAATGCGTTGATTCAACACGCTTTATGTGTGTTACAGTAAGTGTGTTCTCCGGCAATACGTTAAAATCGTGTTGATGCCAAGAATAGTAGAGAGCGTGTCGTTTCAACACGGCAAAATAAGTAAAACGCATTGTTTCAACACATTAACCAGGTTCTACACACGCTGTAGGCGTGTTGTGTGTTGTTTCAACACACCGACAACACGCTTATTTTTTACAGTGCATTCTGAAGACACAATATATAAGTTCAGTTAATAAATGTCGCTTCGATTCTCTTTGAGTAGATAGTCTCTTATCTTGAGAATATCTTTGGGGAACATAGTCAAAAGGTTATTTTACGTTGCCCACCTATCTGAAGAAGACGATTATCCGGTGTATTTTTAAAAACGCTTTCAATCACAAATTACTACGTATAGCGATTAAGGGAGACCACCAGTTTAGTGTCCGGAAAATGATGAATTTCGATTTTTTTTATAGATAGACAGCTGATAGAATGAATATTTCGTTCAGTGACTTTCATTCTACATATCTTTGAGTATCTTAACAAATTTTTTTACAAGTTGTTGTAACAAAATGGCAGCGTTTAAGCTGCATGAAACGAATAATCTTTGTCTCATAGTGTCCTGCGGCCAGCAAGAATTCTCCTCTAGTTTTATACCTCGAACAAGAATTAAAAATAATTTGAGTTCCGGAAGTTGAGAGAAATTGAAAAATAACGATTTCTCTACGAGACCGAATCTAAATTCGATTCTAAATTCAACTTTATAATGTCACGTTTGTATTTAATATATTTGAATAAGATATTTCGATAAAAATTCTTAATCGAATCGAATAACACGGTCTTTTTCGTCTAGCTGGAAAAAAAGTATTGTACACGAAAAACATAATCGCTCTTAATTTGTGGTGCAATGTTTTCAACTTCTATAACCCACGTAGAAATGCCAATGCTCAGCCGTTAGTGGACAATCGGCTAAGACTTGGCCCAGTACTGGATGCCAAGCGTCGGCATTCTAGACTGGCCCAAGCGTCACCATGTCGATGGTACAGAACAGACCCAACGCTGGCTCAACGCCAGAGCCAACGCCAGAGCCAGCGCTGGCTCAACCGTTTGTGGACAATCGGCTGAGACTTGGCCCAGTACTGGATACCAAGCGTTGGTATTCTAGACTGGCCCAAGCGTCAGCATGTCGATGGTACAGAACAGACCCAACGCTGGCTCAACGCCAGAGCCAGCGTTGGGAAAAGGCAAAAATTGGACCGACAGCCAATCACATGCACGAACACAGAAGAAAGGGAGCCTCTTATTAGTTGTCGTTAGCTATGATGAAAACGCTCGCCACCGAGTTACAGAATCTCGCTACTATACATGTGTGTCCATCTACGCTCATGCAGCCATATTGTTCATAGTTTTTAGTGTTGGAACAAGGAAGATTTCCTCGTGTTGTTTTAAACGACCAAGTGAAAAAAAGTACTTGTGTGATTGATAATTACAAATATACAAACGAATTGACAGTCAATATTCACGGTGAAGTGTTTTCTGAATCGGGATTATCAATAGCCAATTCTATATTTCAATTTGTTTTCTGAAATTCAGTCGTAAACTTTAGCTTTAGATATAACGTGATAAAATGTTTTTTTTCGTGGAGCAATATCCTATTTTTGAAAAATATGATTGTCGTGATATAAAAATATAAAACTTATAATTTTACCGAAATTGGTGATAATCTCTGACGGTGAGACTCTTCACGGACGAAAACTAACCATGCCTCATACATGCCTACTGCCTCATAACCCTAGAACATACTTTTAAAACCTAATTAACTGTTCCTAATATGTTGTTATATCTTTTTCTCCCTCATCGATATCCTTTCAAAATCTTTCCCTCTCTATCGCAGATATCTTTTCAAAATCTTTTTCTTTCTCACCTATATCTTTATAAAATCTTCTCTCTCACCGATATCTTTTTAATATATTTTTCTCACTCACCGATATCCTTTCAAAATCTTTTCCTCTCTATCGCAGATATATTTTCAAAATATTTTTCTCTCTCATCTTTATAAATTGTTTTTCTCGCTCTTCGATATCTTTTCGACATCTTTTTCTCTCACCGATATCTTTATAAAATCTTATTCCCTCTCAGCGATATTTTTTTTTTTTAACTTTTCTCTCTCTACGATATCTTGGCATAATCTTTTTTCGCTTTCCGATACTTTTTAAAATATTTTTCTCTCTCTCCGATGTAATTCTTTCACTTTTTCCCATATGGCCTTAAGAGGTTTTTCACTCTCTGATATGTTAAGGGCCTTACCGCTTAGCAATGCCCTTTAAAACATTTTTCACGCTGCGGTTAGTTACCGAAGATGTATTTTTCCCCTTGCGGTAGCATGTACATAATCTTTTTTGCAATCTGTGACATGATTTGAAAATGTTCTTAACTATCTCCTCGCTATTTAAAAAAAAAATTCTTACCCTCAATGAAACCTTTATTTAGTGGCCAAATAAATCTCGTACGAACTACAGAGTAAAGTATTGAAGGATTAATTCAGAGTAATAATTTTGTATCAATAACTTATATCGTTGTTTTTATATGCTGGCATTGTTTTGTATGGATTGGTCGTATAAATCATCACCACATTGCATTTCTAAAGCTTTTGCAGTCTTAGCTTACAGTTTTACTCATTTCTAATGTATTTAAAAATGTTATATACTGTTGTCAGTTTAGCTAGCGAAGGAGAATTTTATTCTTCTGACCATACATTTCAATTTTCAGCTTATAATAATACTAAGCAACAGTAACCATCTCTTCTTTCAGTTCATGCATTTCATAATAATACTGAATAACACCAATAATTCACGTTTTTACTCCGAACAATATATTTTCAGAATTTTTTTCACTCTCTGCAAAATATATATATATTTTTTAAAGTCAACTCTCTCATATGATTCTCAAATCTTTATCTCTCTGTATACTTTAACCTTTATATAGTATAAATCCCTTATCTAGTTTTTTTAGTTTTTAGTTTTATTTGTTTTAACCTTTTTATATTGTTTTCAAGGTTTATTAACCTTGATATAGCTGATATACCTGGTTGACGTATCAGCTCAGTATTCCGTTCCTATTAGAAAAAATCTACAGATATTACACAAGGTGCAACTATTTCATGGCATTGAAAATGTTATCAGACTTTTCGGCTGATGAAGAAAAAGGTACATGAAAATAATATGAGTTGTTCTCTCTCACATTATCACATGCTCGCTCTCTCACTCTCTCACTCTTCATCTATCCATCAAATTTTCGCGTTTTCACATTTTCACATTTTCGCATTTTTCACATTCTCACATGTTCGCATTTTCACATTTTCACATTTTCATCCATCCATCCACCCTCTCACCCGCCCTCTCTCTCTCTCTCTCTCTCTCTCACTCACTCACTCTCACTCTCCTACTCTCGCACTCTCTTACTCTCTCAAACTGTAAATATAATTATCATCCTTGTGATCCAGGCATCATAGCCAATATGGCTGCCGAGCGCCAGGCGCGCGTCACATTTCCATGGACCAAGCTTTTTTGCCGAGCCTCGGCCAATCAAGTTCGACACTGAGCCAGCGCTGGGCCGATGCTCAATTTATACATGGGCCAGTCGTCGTCCTGGCATCGTAGCCAACCCTCGGCTGCCGAGCGTCAGCCGCGCGTCACATTTCCATGCCTGGGACAAGCATTTTTGCCGAGCCTCGGCCAATCAAGTTCGACACTGAGCCAGCGCTGGGCCGATGCTCAATTTATACATGGGCCAGTCATGGTCCTGGCATCGTAGCCAACCCTCGGCTGCCGAGCGTCAGCCGCGCGTCACATTTCCATGCCTGGGCCAAGCTTTTTTTCCGAGCCTCGGCCAATCAAGTTTGACACTGAGCCAGCGTTGGACCGATGGTCAATTTCTACGTGGGAATGGTACTTTTCTATCATGAGTTTATTATACCAGCAAGTATTCTCGTACTACCAGTAATTTTATTATTGGCATTTTACGCTGAGTTTTGATGTGCCATTTTACAATACTATTCTACTAATTTCATTGTAAAAAAAGCCTATGAGGGATCCAGTTTGAGGGACTACTCTACTGTGGGGTGTCAATAAATAAGCTACGTTTTAATAATTTTTTTTTTAAACTGTTGTATGTTTTGGTACAAACTTTTTATTCGCTTAAAGGTATACTCTTACATAATCGAAAATATTTTTTGTTGCATATAAATGTATATTTATTTAACAATTTATAATCGTGTAAAGGCATGAAAAAAGTATGTCGCTGACGTTGATGATTTGCGCTCTCCAAGTAATCTGAAACGAAAAATTCAAAAAGATTTTGTATCTGTATGAGTGTCGCTATCGCCCGAACTAGAATTATTTAAAAAATATTAATTTTTTCTTATACTTTCGCCCGAATGATGACGAAAAAAACGTGCACTTTTGCAAAAAAACAACGCCCTTTTCTTATTTTGCAATATAAAATAATAATTCTAGTTCGGGCGATAGCGACACTCATACAGATTAAGAATCTTTTTGAACTTTTTGTTTCAGATTACCTGGAGAGCGCAAATGATCAACGCCAGCGACATACTGTTTTTTATCATTCCTTTACACGATTATCAATTGTTAAATAAATATACATTTACATGCAACAAAAAAAATGTTTTCTATTCTTTAAGAGTGTACCTTTAAGTGAAAAAAAGTTTGTACCGATACATGCAACAATTTTCAAAAAATTAAAAAATACCTTGTTTCTTGCCATCACAGTAGAATAGCCCCTTAAAAGATGTGACGCTAATTTTCGAAATACCTCACTTCTTCCCTCCGCCAGTGGCACGTCGCGACTTACAAGTAGTTACATATTCCACGACCCAGAATCATACTATCTCGTGTTCTTTATTGCTCATGTTTCTTCGTAAATATATTATGTTTCCTCGTGCAGTGAAAAACTCATGTTTTATTAAATAACATTAATAATATTATACATGTCGTCCAATGTTGGCAGTGTTGTACATAGTAGTAGGAATCTTCTTCGGAACTACAGAAAAACTTTGTCGACTTTACCATCCATTTTCGATATACACTGCAACCTCTCCGATCGGCACCTCCGGAAATGAAATCAGCCCCCACTAGGAGCAGAATATCGATTGGTGAAGCGCATGGTGGGAGAAGCGCCAGGCCCTATAGCGTCAAGCTCGAAGCCTGCTAGACAATAAGAAAGGGATTGGAGGGGTACTGCTATCCGTTACGTAAGCCGCGCAGAGTCGGCTTGAGTGGATGGTGCGCAAACTCTTTATGTTTGCAAGTGTGTTACGGAGCCGAACACGTCACTGTGCCGATTAAAGATGTTGCAGTGTAATTCCGATTACGTCGCGCGAGATGGACCCCCCCTCTTTCTTCTATGTGGCCAAGTGTGGTAATATCCGAAGCCCACCATCTCCCTAACTACGTCACGTATTTTGTGGAAGGTCCCTACAGGAGTAAATTTAAGCGTTGCTCAAAACTTTAACGTCTTTTAGGTAAACTACGAAGTACAGGACATACGACGCATCTATTTTGCCGTCACAAAATTAGACAGGTGGCAAATTATTTTCCGGCAATTTTCTCGTTTAAAGTGAATTTCTTTGCAACTATAAATGATAGATACGGATTCGCAAGCAATGGCAAACATTTTTAAACACGTACATAGTTTTTTGCTACGTTTTGAGTCATTGTAAAGGAGAATCTGCTTGTAAAAATAAAAAGAATATTATACTAAAATAATTTCATAAGTTTACTCAATGTTTTCTATATAGTCGTATACAAACTGCCATTTAGAACTTGCTCCAAAAATTGTTCTAGGCCGTTTTATCCTTCGGTGTTAATTCTTTCCTAAAATAAAGAAAACGCTGCGACTACAAACGAAAATGACCCTACAGCAATCAACAATAAACGATATTGAACAAAAAAACAACTTCTGCAATTTAATCGTGTTCCGGGGATGCCGTTTTTTTGGTCATTTACATTTTTTTCTGAGCTATTACAAATGAAATTAATTTCACTACAATCCACGACATACCAAAACCTTCGGAAATCATTAAAAAAAAATTAAGATCGGACATACTCGGGTGCCAAGTTCACAAAGGTCAGTGTACTTGAATTGAAATGCGTCACTCAACCTGATTGAAAGATAGCATCTTTTTAAGGTCGTGCTGGGCCGTTTGAAAATAATTTGGTTCATCAATCAGTTATTTCTTTCATTTCCATTACATTAAGAAAACTTGGTAGTGTGGAAAAATTTAATAAAACGAAAAAGTACCTGAAATATCCATTTCCTTTTTAAAAAATCCATTACGAAGACGGTTGCAATTTGATGAATAGCCAATGTGTACAGAAATGAAAATATAAGTGTAGTTCGGTCGTCTATCCATATACCGGAGGTGGAATGTGGAATATAGCCATTCCTGATCTTCCATATCCGCTTCCCATACATTTATATTAAGATGCTTAATCAGGTATGAGAAATCTTATAGTGCATTTGACATAAATCAACAGAATACTAGGTATTTCAATCATTCTGTGCAGTAGCGACCATTTTTCCATACACAGCGTGATGAGAAGCAAATAAAATTGAGATGTGGCGTTGAGAGGACGAAGAACCTACTGGATATTCGATATCGATGTGGTGTATTATATTAGGTATCCGTACGTTGGGTGGAGGCAAACGCAGACCAAATATCTTCCACAGTGCATTGGTTTTGTATAAATAGTATATATATACAAGGCTAGTAAATCATATATAAATATGCAGTGTATTCTCTCTCTACGTGCCTGTTCAAATGCAGAGAGATATGTGATCACTCTACCGTCGAGATATATCTTACCCAGTTTCAACCAATATATTGGCTTCAATCCAATATGAAGTCTGTACCTATATTTATAAAAACAGCTAGAAATATGTATAGTCGTTTTTTAGAAAATGAAATTCAAGGTACATGAAGAACTTCATTGGATATCCATGAGCAAGTTTCTTGATAGATAGACATGTTAGACGAGAATTTTCGTCTGAGAAAAGTCTGTATACGAGCCGAGAACGAATTGCGAGGACTAGAAGAAGGAAAGTCGATTCGTTACAGGGAACAACAAAAATTGCTAGAGAGGGAGAGAGAGAGAGATGATAGTTTGTCTGGATATATAACGCGGTGAATGAAAGAGGGATAGGGTGAGGGCGGACTTCCCGTGCCGGTAGTAGGTACTCCGATAAGTAATACGTTTATACTTGATAGAAATGAGTCGCCCTTCAGCGTAAATCAAGTATTGATTCTTGGTTATGCACCATATACCTATACTATATATGTCTATATACATCACGGATGTCTAGACTGTCGTCGTGCTGTTGAATTGAGTTTACTCAACACACGATAGAAAAAATTTACGTGACGATTCAATGAAAAATCGTCAACTCCATTCAACGATGTACAGTGTCAAGGAAAAAATCAATTCTTTGTGCGAAAATATCTTGGGTAATTGGATTCACGAACGTGGATACATCTTACACATACAATAGAATAACACTGTAGTGATATTCGTTCAGACAGAAACTGAAACAATGATAACGTACAATGCGCATGTGTATCTTTTATAGATGCTTGGACGGTTGTTTTCCACGACACTCTTGAACTATCAAATTTAGTGATAAATAAGACGATTGAACAAAATAATCGCATCTATGTGCTTTTCATATAGGTAGCAACATGCCACATATGTGGCATGTGAGAGTAAATCAATACACAAAACATGGAACTTGAAAATCAACTTCCCAAGCGTCCATGAAATGGTATTTATTCCGAAAGTGCAAATTGTTTCAAGATATTACCGAGGCTAAGTAATATGGCTTTAAAATATGAAATTTCGACATTTCATTGACAAATACAGGAATTTTGTATATTTAGTCTCTAAAAACGCTTAAAAAATAATTATTTTGATGTTGTAGATAAAGAACGCTCGGGCGTATCAAAAAAGTTTGAAGACGAAGAATTGGAGGCATTAGTTCATGAAGACTCATGTCAGACGGTAGCTGAACTTGCAGAATCATTAGGAGTTGATCACACAACAGTTTCGAAATGTTTGAAAGCATTAGGAATGAGTCAAAAGCAAGGACATTGGGTGCAGCTCGAGTTACAGCCGCGGGACGTCGAATGGTATCTTTTCACGTGTGGATAGCTGCTTCAACCGCATCAAAGAAAAGGTTTTTTTGCATCGTATTGTGACTGGCGATGAAAAATGGATACAGTACAATAACCCTAAGCTTAAAAAATAGTGGGGTAAGTCCGTCCATGCATCAACATCATCAGCAAAGTCGAATATCCATGGTTCCAAGCTTCTGCTCTGTATTTCGTGGGATCAGCTGAGTGTAGTTTATTATGAGCTGCTCAAACAGAACGAAACCATCATGGGATATCGCGATCGACTATAATTGATGCGTTTGAGCTGAGTATTGAAGGAAAAACGGCTGCTATACGAGCAGAGACACGACAAAGTGATTTTGCAGCATGACGAAGCTTGGCCAGATGTTGCAAAACCGGTGAAAACCTACTTGGAGATACTTAAATGGGAAGTGCTACCCCACCCGCCGTATTCACCAGACATTGCCACTTCCGATTACCACTTGTTCCGATCGATGGCACATGGCCTGGCTGAGCAGCACTTCCATTCTTATGAAGATGCAAAAATGGGTCGACTCTTGGATAGCCTCAAAAGACGTGTCGTTTTTCCGACGTGGAATTTATATGCTGCCAGAAAGATGGGAAAAGTAGAGGCTAGCGATGGACAATACTTTCAGTGACATGTTTCTTACTAATTAAAAAAAAGAAAGCATTAATTTTCACGAAAAACCAGCGAGAACTTATTCAACGTCCCGACTAGAAATTTTGCTACGGGACTGACTAGGGCCGGATCCGGCATCCGTATTTCGTACTACGGCACTGATCAGGCGGCCGGATCAGTGCTTTTTACAGGCATGTAACGCTTTTTGGCATCCGGCCCGGATCCGGCTGCCGTTTACGGCCCTGATCCGGCTGCTGAATATAAGGCCCTGATCCGGCCCTGATCCGGCTGCCGTACCTGAAATGAAAAATACAAAAGGCAACAAATGATGAATAAAAATATTCTGGTAGTATTTTTCGTTTCCATATGCTTACTTATATTGCTGCATATATGATAATTGGATTAAAACGTGTACTGCCTCATTAAAGTTTTTGTCTAGTCTCGGTTTCGAACCTACGTCTTCTAATTCTAGAGCTGAACGCGCTACCTACTTAGCCATCCTAACACTTGTAGGAATTCTCTTTTTTTCGTTGCGTATATTATCATCATTTTAAAAAATGTCAATATTTTTTTATGGCGGTGAAGTTAGCATCAAAGTTAGCAATGCAACGAAAATTAATACTTTTTGACCGCTGAATTTCTTTTGCCCGATTAGGCACTAAAAATAATCCACACGTTTTTACGCATTCTTATTAGAGTTTTACGACTTCAATTTACAAAAAAAAGGCTTTTGATCATGATCAAAATAAACGAATGAAAAATGGAAAAAAAATCTTTGCATTCCACCGATGCAAAATTCAACGTTATTTTGATTCCTTTTTCAAAGAATTTTATTTTTAAAGAACTAAAAAAAGGGGAATTTAGTATTTATGAATGTATAATAATACATTCGATAACAATAATAAACTCACTTATATTTTTATTTTTATCTATCTCAATTTTCTAGATTTGATCTAGATTGTCAATTGCCAATATAGGCAATCTCAATTCTCAAGATTTGTAGGCAATTCTCCGCTTGGCTCTAAAAATACCATTACAAAAATAATAGATATTGTTAATTTTGAAAGTAAAGAATATATAAATGACAATGTATATATATATATATATATATACACACACCTAGTACGAGTAAAGAATTTATTTCTGTTAGCCGTTGTTTTTTTCTTTCTGCGTGTACAGCACGCCACTTTCGCACCCGTAAGTGTCCCAATAAATTTTTTCGCGACTCTTTTTGATCCATTTTGCACTATTATTTCAGCCAGGAAATTGGAAAAACGCATATATCCGCGTGCATACACCGCCAAGACTCTCAAATATGGCAGCTTCAACACGGGGCAGATCAAGCTGCAGTCCGGAATGCCGTAGTACGGCACGCGTGATCAGGGCCGGATGTCCACCGGATCAGTGGAACCGTAGTACGGCACGTCGGATCAGGGCCGAATATCCACCGGATCAGTGGAACCGTAGTACGGCACGCCTGATCAGGGCCGAATGTCCACCGGATCAGTGAAACCGCCGACACAAGGCGTCCATGGACGCCGTTTTACGGCGCCGCACAGGCTACCTTACTACGGCCGGATCAGGGTGCCTTTTTACGGCCGTACTACGGTTCCACTGATCCGGTGGACATCCGGTCCACTGGACATCCCTGATCAGGCGTGCCGTACTACGGCATTCCGGACTGCAGCCTGATCGGGGCCTGATCAGTCTTCAGGCTGCCGGATCAAAATTTCTAGTCGGGATCCCAATAAATTGCATAAAGTCGGATATTATATTTATTACAAAAGTTTTAATTGTTTCAGAAAATTAGCACCAACGGGACTAAGTAATACGGCTTTAAAATGTAAAATTTCGATATTTTATTGAAAAATACAGGAATTTATTCTATAAAATAAATTATTTGATTGATTTATGAGATTCATATACTAAAGTAAATGGCTTAAAATCGGAGGTTTTGCACTACCTTGTCATAGCTGCGAACGTCAGAAAAGTAAAAGTGTAAAACATTTTCTTCAGCTGTATGAATGAGTTTTGACATTTTCGAATAAACATCGTGGCTTCTAACATTCTTCATACAGAAAAATATGTGGAGGTAGGTTTGCTTGAGAATTCTTCGATGATTGCATCTTCCGTAGAACAATTGTGCAAAAATCGTCGACCAATAGTTATTATAGTAAACATTCCAAGTGTTTCAGAAATTTAAAAAAATGATTTTTAAAAATTACGTTCTGGAAGTTTTCAGTAAGGATCGTCCTTTTTGAATGGTCCTTACACAAATTATCCGAATTCTCACTCTCCGTGATTTGTTCGCCCTTGATAGTGGTACCGTATATTTTTCCCCTGTCTGAAAACTTAGTTTCCAAATAAGTGTCAATAGACAGCGTCTTATCCCCTGATAAAAAATGAAGTTTCAGAATAGTTTATCACGTTGATAGAGCAGGCGCTGGCCATTATACGTCTCGCTCGAATCACCTCGGGTAACGGGTTTTGTTATTTTCTTTGGTCTCGCGTTTTTCCTTTCATCGGTGCGGCTTCGGTTGCGATGTACAACGCCAGAGCGATGAAATGCGTTTTTCAGTTTTTTGCCGATGCTCGGTAATGACTGTTATATGGACAAGTCCGTACTCTTCGTGCGCTATTTCTCCCCTTTATTTTCCTTGGGAAACGTCCCGTAAAGGACAAGCTCGATGATCGTCCAGATGTTCTAGCAGCACTGCAAGAAAGAAGCATATATATCCGACTGCCAAGTGTGAAGCCCGCGTACGGCGCATTCTACGTTAATTGACCTTATATTTATCACGAAAAGTCTTTTCCTCTTTTCAATAAATAAAAGTTTTGAGGAAAATCGAATGTCAGAGTTTGTCAGAGACCAATCGCTCCGATTAATTTTCCAGCGGGAAACTTGCATAACATTTCTGTAGTCCACTGGAAATTCGTGTTTCACCCTTTCGGTGTGAGACACAGGGCTGAGTTCACCCAGCTTCATTTTCAACTTAAGGAGGTACGACTACTTCCTTGGAGTCAACAAAGAGACTAAATTTATGTTACCCCACGAGTGCTCTGATTTATGTCAACTTATGTTGAATATTCGTATTGTCGATCCCAAAGTGACAAATTTGTGGTAAATATTTTATTTATTGCATATTTACTAATAAAAAGTGAAAAACCAGATTCTCAACGACTCTGGAGTCTTCACAACGATTTCCAAGCAGTAGCGAGGTTCTGTAACTCGGTAGCGACCGTTTTCGTTATCGTTAGCTAGCGACAGCCAATAAGAGGCTTCCTTTCTTCTGATCGTGCATGCGAATGGTTGTTACTGGCAAACGACAACGAAAACTATCGCTATCGAGTTACAGTATTTTGCTACAGAGCTAGGTTATGCTTGCCAAACGAATCAGCTGTTACGCTCGACGTTGGCAAAACTATGGGTACTATTTCGTCATTATGGTAATATTCAACCGGAAGTTGAAACTGTTTTATAATGTGGTGCTTGAACTACACAGTGAAGTTCGAATTTTCGATTTTTTACAATATCTATTATGTCTAATTTATCAAATTCCAGTTTTCCAACGACTTTAGTTGGATACGTGAGCAGCAAAACCGTAATCACCGCACTTCCGGTCAACCCTCTCCATAAGACGACGTGCTTCACTAGCTCAAAGTGCTCGACTTTGAAATTTTATTACGAAAAAACTGAACGGTTAATATAGCTGAAATTTTTCCAAAGGATGCATAACGTATTCGCCAACATTATATAAAACTGTCAGGCCCGAAAGTTGGATTCGCCGTAATGATCCAACCTCCTTAAGAGACATCGAACACTGCGCATTCGTCCCTTAAAAAAAGTAGGCATTTATTTTCAAATAAGTGTTCAGGAACAGATGAATGTTTGAAAAGAAAATTTAAGAATGTGCTTTCGAAAAGTGGTTTTTTTGTTGTAATAAAACTTTGCACAAACTTCTTCTACAATGTATAAGAATACTATTTTGCGATTTGGCTTTAGTCAAGCCTCAGGATCTTCCAAAGTTCATTTGTGTTTTTTCTGTAAAGTTGCTATCTCACCCTGTGTCTCATACTCAATTCACGCACATTCATACAATACAATACATACCACATGCTAAGGTAGAATCTTTTCGAAAATTATGAGGTTTTGTTTCATTGAATTTTTTTATAAATTTTCTAATGAAGTGGTAAAAAAATGCTTAAAGACATTTTTTTATTCTTTTTCCCTTAAATTTGCTAAGTAATGGTTGTGAAATTGTGGGTAAATTAGAGAATTATTTTGCTCATGTTAAAAATCATTTAATGATGTTTAAGAGCAATAAACGTGTTGTTTTAACTTTCTTTGTAACTTTGATCATTCGGGTCCGTAAGACGAATAAAGGGATTAACTTAAAACTTGACAGGGCTATGGGGAGTACGTTGAAGCTATAAAGAGCCTGAAAACAGCAGTACTTTGGTTCTTATTTTCAAAGCAGCGGAAGATTTACTATAAAACCAGACAATGGATTTCCTTTGTATTTTCTTAAAATCGATAGAAAAAGTACAAAAACTCTTTTTTCCCTGGAGCAATGACTAATACTTACAGAGGATTAATTCAAGTTTTAAAAATAATCCTTCGATTCGCTGTACGATCAGTAGTTCATGAGATATCGATGATTGAAGATAAAAGTGAGATTTTCGATTCAACGATCGATATCTCAGCAACAATTTGTCGTACAGAGACCGTTCAAAAGCCAACATGAAGCTAAATAATCAAGCTTACTGACATTGACATTGGCATAGTGGAGTAAATTTTTTCCGAGACCAGGAACACTCTTAAAGTCGACAAAAAATTTCAAAAATTTTTGTCTTGCTATAATTCTTTTGATTGCGCCATACCCATGGCTGAACAAAAAATGTTGATAAAAAATTCGAAAACTAGTGGCGTCAAGGTTCAAAATGTTTTTTTAATCATCTGTATACGATCGTTTTTCACAAAGTTACAGCGTGTTAAACAGTACTAAAAAAATTTGTTGTTCCTTTAATTTGTTACGAATTGACAGCTACTTTTGGAAATGCTATCGAAAATGAAATAAAACATGTCCTGAGAGTAGAGTCGATTCAGAAAAAAATTCCGAATTTTTTCTGAATCTTAGCCGATATATTCTATATAAACTTAGCCGATATATAGCTAAGCTACAGCTAATTAAACTTATTCGATATAAACTTAGCCGATATATTCTAAGCCGACATCACCTGCTGTGCAATCGAGGGCCTGAAAAAAAGATGCAGTTCAATGTATCGACCACTTTCCACAGTCACTAAAGTGATCGGCAACATCGTATAATAAGCGGTTGTGGAAAGTAAGATAAATACATCTACATACCTGTAGAAATACGCTAGAGAACGTTATTTAGGTTGGAGTGACCGATAATGGGCTAAAAAGAGTGATACAACAAGCGTCTCCGAAACAAAAAATCCCAAGAAAGTGAAGCTTTTGAAGGAGCTGAAGGAATAATGTATTGACCAGGCATCGCTAATTGAGGGTAAGAGGCTTTTTTTAAAAGTTTTATGTACAATTTTACAAGAGAAACTTTAAACGCGTTTTTCTTAAAACAACGTTTTTCGACCTTGTCGACATGATTTTGGAAAAACTATTGCACCGATTAGGCTCAAATTTACAAAGATTATTCTATGCATGTATCACTTCGACCCCTACCAACGGTATAAATATTCATTAATATTTAATCCTATTATTAAACAATTTAAGTTGTAAAAAAACAGTCGAAACATTCAAACGTGCGCCATTTTGATTCTCATTATCGGGGCCTGAGAGTTTTTAGTAGGGGTCATAAAAACAACTTCATTTGATGATGAAATACTCGACTTTTTTGTTTTCAGATGCTCCAAAGTTAAGATTTCGTGTCGACAAGGTGAAAGCAGGGATAAATTCGGGCAGCCAGATCACCAAGATAGATAAAAATAAAAATAAATGTTTTTTCTTGTGCTTTGAAACTTCTACTTTTATATATAAAAAGATAACAATATGCAGATAAATTTTATTATGAAAATAGAATTCTTGAAAATATGTGCAATAGATGGAGACTGATCGATAAAAGCCTTGAATAAGCCTTAAATCGATAAAAAATGGAACTACGCGGTTGTCCTTTCGGAATTTTCATTTGGGCTACTTACTGCTTTGAAAATTCATGTGATTTGTTGATTCGGCGTGAAAGATCCCATATGAGCTCATATACTATGATCACGGATGAAGACTGAAAGAACCTTCACCATCTCGCTAATCGCGCTGCTTACTAACGTTCGAGAGGTATGAACGTAATTTCTAGAAATACCTTATAACCTCTCGTTCTCGAGAGTAAGAGAAAGAAGGAGAGACAGAGAGAGAGTGAGAGGATGGGAGAGAGTGACAGAGAGAAAGAGAGAGAGAGAGAGAGAGAGAGAGAGAGAGAGAGAGAGAGAGAGAGAGAGTGAGAGAGGGCGACAGGGAGAGTTTGAGGGATACATAACCTTTCACGGCGCGCTGAGAGGGAACGTGCAGCACAACAGCTGCGGGGCTCGTTCCGCTTTGTGGAAGATTGGCCCTCTAGCGGTACGTGGAGTGCACCTATTAGTCACTGTGTGTTCCTATGTTTCAGAGCTACTCTCTCGCGTTTTTCTTATCCTATAGCAGGAACATAAGCATCCGCAATCCGGAAGGAACGCCATTAAGTATCCTTTACGAAAAAGAAAAATTATAACCATTCAGACATATTATGATATTTTACATCGAGTAATCGCTTGCAAAAAGAATGATTTTTTTTCGGAAGAATAAAATTCATTCCTACATCACAAATTGACGTAGTAGTGCCTGTAGGTAGTACACTCCAATGAAGATGATTGTATTCTTTGAGTACGCCAGCCGGTTTTTCTTTCTGTGGCTTTGAAGAGGGGGGTTCAAGGATTGTTATAAAAATGAATTTATCCTTGATAGTTTTTTCACTTGCGAATGAGCATTTGCGACGAGTAATTCATAATAATATAATATCCTCTAAGGTGATTTTTTTAACCGGTGGACTCGTTATAATTTATTGCATTTAGGTTATATTTGTGAGTCAATAATGCTTGCCAAAAAGGTTAAAACTTGCTGACGGAAAATTGATAAAAACTTGCAACTTTTGGTTATTGAGGTAAAAATCACTGGTCGGTAGCGAAAGTGATTGAGATTCAGAATTTTGCACTCAATGCAGCAGCAGAAAATCTTCAAAAACTCGGTAACATATGTAATTTTTGGAACTGGATTTATGAGCCGATCGTAGCAGAATGAGAGATCAAATGCACTGGAACTATTCTCGAATATAGTTCTTCGATGACGCCTTTTTTTCTAAAACATATCTTTTTTATCTAAAAATGCAAAACCAGGGCGAAAAAAATCGTATGAGACTTTCTAAAAAAAAAACAAAAATATAGGTTTTGATATCTTTCTTAAGTTTACCATGGAAAAAAGCGAGGAAAAAATTTTCCACAAACTTTGCAGTTAATTTTCGACGTCCAAAAGATAGCTACAAAATTGCGACGTTCAAAAGTACGTACCGGGGCGAAAAAAAATTGTAAACATTTTTCTGAACAAGCAAAATAAAGGTAAATTTGTCCTCTTTAACACGCCATTTAGGAAATTCAATTATATTTATTTTTGAGTCCGCTATCTAACTTTTATTGCGGTAAGAAATTTTGACTAGTGCATCGAAACTTTTGATCGGCAGTGTATGTTATGTATATACTCGTATATCGACTACTGGACGCAATAAAGTACGCACAGCTCTGTCGGCGCTAAGTCGATGGGGTCTCCATATTACCGATTATCCGAACGTTCATTTTAATACATTATCACATACGCCTCATGTCCCTTCAGTATTTCGTTTTTTTAGGGGCCACGCCTAACCGTAACCATACAAAATAGTATACCCTATAGGAAATAGGGTATTAAAAGTTTAAGTTATTTCAATGAAAAATTACGAAGTTATAAGCCTCCAAAGTGCACTCTCCGTATGCAACCAGAGTTGCGTCTTAGTGCTCTTGGCAGCGTACTTCAATGCTAACGATGTGCTTGTTACACGTCAACCCGGCTACAGTGCTCAATATCATACGTTTTGGAAGCCATCGAACCCATTGCCGAGGATCTCTCTAAAAAAATACTTATTAAGGAGAGATCTGTGTGTATTTAGTCAAAACAACAAGAAAAGTTGTGATTCAATTATTTAGAAAGTAACACCAGAAATTATTACCGGACGCGAAGAAATTACCTATCTGAAAGAAACCGGAAATCTCACTGCAAGCGGAAAGTTCAGGAATCTTTCCATCGGCCGTATGTGAGCTTCCAATCGATCGTTGCCGGGTATAAAGTAAAGTACCACGAAGGATTTTCGTAGACTTACGAGAATGGCGTTGAGGTCATTCCGATATCTAAATTCCTCGTGAAGATATTGCTCATTTGACAGATTGGAAAATCCCACCGTATGGGGTATGTTCCAAAAATGGAGCAAACACTGCGCACCGTGCTGAACATATTTCCACTTGCGCCTTCAATGAAGGTTTACGAGGCCCTATTACAATTATACGCGGCCATGGGGGTACATAGTTGGCAAATTTCCAGAAATACTCCGCCAGAGAAGACTCTGTCCGCATCATGATAGCCGACCACCGCTCGCAAGAAAACTCCCCCGAGGCTAGAAGGCATCGCCGACAGCAGTAAATGACTATTTTAGAAGCTGCACCAAGCGCTGATGTCATCTATATTCATATAGTCATCTATATATTGAAATACTTCAAAGACCTGGAGTAGATGACTCAGTATATGTAAAGAATGTATTATTTTATCTGAGTGCTCCTCTCAAAATTTCGATCGCGTTTTTCTCAAAAAAGTATTTTTTAAACTGGTGACCGTGATTTCTTAAGAACTCTTAAAGTAATTTCGTTATAATTTTGTAAACCTCTTTTAGATATACGTAAATATTGATGTTTTTATGAGGGCTTTTAAATGTTCCCCATACTCTTATTTAGTAATAGAAAACGCTCCATTTTTTAACTGAGAAACATACTTCTAACTTCTCATCTCTCCCATTTTTGTCTAAATAAAAAATTGCGTCCAACCAAACGGTCAACAACAAGAGATTCTAATATACTAAGAGAATTTTCTTAGTTCTTTTACTTCAAATGAATCTACTCGAAAAACACTTCTCAATATTTTGCATTGAAGAAATGTTTGGACATTGCCAAAAGTATATAATTTTCAAATATGTCCAATATATTTTTATGATGTCGTAATTGGCCTTTTTCTAACTTATAACTAGGGATGGCCCCTTAACATCTTCCATTATCATGGAAGACTGCTGGGATACGACTGATTACATAGTTTCATTTTTCAGAGAGAGTTAAAATATGTAACCATTACTATAAAGATTTAATACATTCGCCAGCTACAACTAACAGTGCGTTAAATTTTTTTACAGTAGAGCGTCGATTATCTGATCGTCAGATATCCCAAACGTTAATTATCCAAATGGCGATTTGGGTTATCCGAAATGTCAATTATCCGAATGGCGATTTGGTTTAGCCGAAACGTCAATTATCCGAATGGCGATTTGGGTTATCCAAAATATCAATTATCTAAACAATAATTTTGTTCATCCAAATGCTTAGTTTTCCGAACAATTACGCCCTATAACTTACGGCAATGGAGTGGTACGAAATGCAACCTGAATGTTGTTCAATGGAACTTCTTCTCCTAAAACGATTGCGAGATTTGGCAGCAACGAAACGAACTTCCGTTGTGAAGCAAATGAAAATCGTCGACTTTTTCAAAAACAAATAGATAAGAATCAAAGATGTACGAATGTTGATTATTTTTAAATACATATTTAACTTCGTTCTATTTCATTAAATGATACAATGGTTATTTGCAATTCACCAAAAATGTACTTGCATTATTAACATATTAATGTTCATTGTATTTTTGAATATATATATTTTATCATATTGAAAGAATCAACGTTTTTTCGCCCGCGGAATATTGCTGTTCGTTTATTCGAATTTACGATTATCAGAAAGGCGCTCGGTCCCAATTGTTTCGGATAATCGACGCTCTACTGTATTTAGAAATATCATGATACATCAAATATTCCCCGACTAGAATTTTTGATCTGGCAGCCTGAAGACTGAACATGCCGCTACCAAGCGGCGGTCGGGAATACCATAGTATGGGAGTAAGAAGTCTAGTTTACTTCAACCTGATCAAGGCACCTTCTTACTCCCGTTCAACGGTTCTTCTGATTCGGTGGACATACGGCACAGATCAGGCGTGCCTTACTACGGTATCCAGACCGCAGCCTGATAGCTGCCTGGTCCCTGTGGAGGCGACCGACAGCGAGGGCAGCGACGGAATAGGTTAAGGACAAAAGTGATACTATTTGATAAATTATAAAAAAAATTATTATTAATCCAAGAACCAATGTTCATTCAAAGATGTGATGATTGTAATATCGAAATAATATAAAAAGAAAAATACATTACGAGTGAATTTAACATTGTTATTAAAATTATTATGAGTTATTATAAGTCGGGATTCCCCTTGTTAAGTTTATGTTAATAATTTTTTTTTCAAGTTCGAAGGAAAAAAATTATTAAAAAAAGAATAAAATTGATGACATTCTTTAGAATGATAAAAATGAGCAACAAAAAAGTAGGTTTACACAAGTGTTAGGATGGCTAAATAAGTGGCGCGCTCAGGTTTAGAATTAGAAGGCGTAAGTACAAATCCCGCGGTTAGATAAAACTTTCAGGCATCAGTGTCCATCTATTACACACATTTTCAAGAATTTTTTTTCATAATAAAATTTGTCTCGATATTTTTATACAAAAAAATAGAAGTTTCAGAGTAAAAGAAACGATTTGAATTTTTTTTTCTTGTATCTTGGTATTCTGGCTGCCTGAAGTTACCCCTGCTTTCACCTTGTCGACGCGAAATCTTAACTTTGAAGCATCTTAAAACAAAAAGTCGAGTATTTTATTATAAAGTGGAGTTGTAGTTATGACCCCTACTAAAAACTTTCACCCCCGAAAAATAAAATGTTTCGACTGTTTGTTACAACTTAAATTGTTTAAAAATATAATTAAATATAGATGAATATTTATACCGTTAGTAGGGGTCGAAGAGATACATACACAGAATAATCCCTGTAAATATGAGCCTAATCGGCGCAATAGTTTTTCCAAAATCATGTTGACTAGGTCGAAAAATGTTGTTTTGAGAAAAAATCGTTGAAAGTTTCTCTTGCAAAAAATGTACATAAAACTGTTTAAAAAAGCCTCTTACCCTCAATCAGCGTTGCCTGCTCCATACATTATTCCTTCAGCTTCTTCAAAAACTTCACTTTCTTGGATTTTTTGGTTTCGGATTTCTGTTCTGGGAGCTTTGGATGCTCGACACGGCGGTTCCGCGCTGAGCGCACAGAGAGGCTTCTATTGTATCACGCTTTTCAGTCCCTTATCGGTCACCCCGACCTAAATAACGTTCTCTATCGTATGTATACAGGTATGTAGTATACGAAACTGATATTTTTTGAAAACCGAAACTTTCCGAAAATAGACTGATACGAGGCAGGACACGATTTAATGAAATGCTCACATATGCAAGTACATAAATAAAGCATATGAAAAACAATAATTATTTACGATTATTGTGAATTCATAATTTGTTGATGATTTAATTTCAACGTTGAAGATTCAATGAAAGAGTGTACTGATCAGGCCGGTAACCGGTATCCCCTTCAAGGCCGGAAGCCAAAAATCGTTCCATGCCTAGTAAAGATCTGATCCGGCAGCCTGTACGGTGCCGTAGTACGGCATGCCGGATCCGGCCCTAGCTAAATTTAGCTACAACCCGTAGCTAAATTTTATCGTCGGGCTCTGCTACCAGGGATGTGAGATTGTGTGTGGGGTTTTGTTTGGAGTCGTGTACGTGTGCGTTTGTGTGTCTGTATTTATGAGTAAAGAAAAACAGGTATATAGATAGTCAAAAGTATGTATATAAATAAACAGCCGAGGTATAACTGACGGGAGGAGCAAGCTAGAAATAGAAGAAAATACCGCTTAAAATCGATGTAGTTGTTCTCGAGATATAACCGCACAAGTGGATAGAGTTTTCATTATATTTTTGCATATGCTTGCATGCAAAAGATTTATGAGGCTCGAACTTTCCAGTTTTCGAATCACTAGTTGAATATTTTTTAGTCCCCCAGGATTACCTCTTCTCTTGAGATTACAAAGACAGAAAAAAATAACTAGCATTTACCTAAAACATCTGCACGGGCCAGAAAATGTTTCCGGACAAAGCTGACCAAAATGAATTTTGCAGCTCACACATTTCCTATCAATAACTTTTTGGAAAATTGATGCATGACCGTTTTCACGGTGTCATTCGCGAATATAGCAACAATCACACTTGCAACTCCGAATGTCTATACCTAAGTAGTGAACAAATTATCATTCAGAAATGTGACAAGTAAGTTTGAAAATTTAGTATCCTTTGGTATCCTCAGCTTATTGATTTGGTACAAAAATGTATTCAATGTAAAATCCATTCCAAAATGATCTATAAAAATCCAAATTTTCCATATTTTATCAAACAAGATGCAACGTTGGGGTTAATCATGGAATTATTAAAGTGACCACATGTTTTTTTTCCATTTGAAAATCCTTTTAAACCTTGCTAGTCATAAGCGGCCAAGTGTATTTCATTCCATTTGAACAAAAGTAATTTTTGAAAGCTGAGATATGAAGTATGTTTGTTTTGAGGATTAATATACCTTATAACACAAATCTGACGGTAACATATATGGATTATATTTAGACTTTGAGACATGCATCTCGGTGATGTTTTTCCGTAATTCTCCTGGCAAAGTTTTTAGTCTCTATATAACGCTTATAGATTAATGGATACACAATGGAGGTCTGCATCCAACCCGTGGCTTTTCTAATCGTGTCTAAGTCAACTGCTTGACGTCGAGCGGCCGATATTGTCGCGTTTCTTTCGCACAGCACAAATCGATAACATTTCTGAATCAAAGTCGCTTTTTCACCACTTTAGCTTCTTTGACTCAACGCGCCTAATGATTAGGATGGCTTTTTGTTCGTCAACATTCGCCAATATTCCGTTTCACCAATATTTGTACATATTCTTAAATGATCAATAAACATGTGTAAAAAATTACAGAAAGAAAACTAGAACAGTTTGAGAGTTATTCCATTCTAAAAATCACCTCCAAAACAGCGCTCTGCACAGCAATACTGCCATAAGGGTAGTAATTTCGTCAAGGCGTTTTTCTATAGATTTTTAAATTTGTTTTGGGGACCCATTCAGGACATTATTAAGTAATGAGCTGCAAAATTTCAAACGGATTCATCGTTGTGTATTCGAGATATTGGTAATCAAAGATTGTACGGTTTTACACGTGTTCTTATGGGGAGGAGTGAAAAATTTCACATTTCGCGCAATAACTTCAAAACTTTTCTACAAATGTTTTTTTATTCCCAAGTATAGAGGAACATATGACGAAGTGGGTAAAAAAAATAATGAATTTTGACCGTCAAGTTTCAGAAATATAGCGATTTAAATTAAGTAATGTCTAGCGGAGCTAGCGCCACGAAGCGGCTGGAGTAGAATAGAACCGGCGACCTGGCAACGTTGCAAGCGTTCGGCGCGTTCATCGGTAGAAAATGTATCCAGAGACGCGGCAGATTTTTTATA
Organism: Ophion ventricosus; assembly: GCA_963932345.1. Lineage (NCBI taxonomy): Eukaryota > Metazoa > Arthropoda > Insecta > Hymenoptera > Ichneumonidae > Ophion > Ophion ventricosus. The sequence continues at coordinate 7,687,111 of OZ010711.1, read as the reverse complement.
TTACTATTACATATATATATATATAATAGATTATATTATATATATATTGCTGGATCAAAATTAGAAAACGTACAGCCTACAATAAAAGAATATTTCGTAATATTTCTAAGCTTTCATCGATTGAGCGGAGAATAAACTTTTCAACATGACTGTGGCGAGACTACTACCTTAAGTACTGAAAGTGATGATAATCATTTAATGTCGTACATCCAGCTCTATAGATTGTTATGACAACTAACTATCTGGGATTGGCGCTATTGACGACATTGCTTTTCGCGACACTTATTTCCTCGCGTACTTCGAAGACAAATTTTATCTAGAGCTCAAATTAGTTTTAGTTTTCGTTCGAGGTACAAAGATGGAGAACTCCTTGGCATCCGCTGAACACTATCAGACAGAGGTAGTTCGCTTCATCCAGCCATTTTGTTACAAAATCTTGTCGACAAATTTGTGAAGGTATGTAGAATAATGTAGCGAAGATATGTAGAATAAAGGCCACTAAACGGAATTTCCATACTGAGTTTCCATAAAAAATTGTTGAAATTGACCTTTTTCCGAACTCTAGACCAGTAGACGGCATAAAAAGATCGAATTTTTCTTTTCACGTAAAATGTTAGAAGTTTAAGGTTTATTGTATAGCATTGGAATCCCTGTTTAACTGATAAGTCACTGAAATCATTGAGTTTCCGCAGTTCGAAACTAAACACGTTTTTCTCAAAACTACATTTTTAAGTTTTTGGGAAACATAACTTTAAAATGCATTGACCACTCGTGCTAAAGCTGTACACACAACTCAATAACAATATTACCTTGATCGTATACCTACTTGTTTATGAAAATGAATTTTAAAAAGTACTTTTTTATTGCACAAAAGAACGATAATTGTGTATAAAATTTCATTTTTTTTTCTAAAGTCCCATTTTTCTTCAACTTTTCAAATGTTTCTCAGGTTTAAGTTCAGCATTTGGATGGTAGAATATTAAAAGTTCTTAGCTCTTATTTTTCAGATCAATATTGAAGTCGTTGGATTTCCCACAAACGGACAACTGCCGCCAAAACCTTGCTGAAAGATTACGCCGTAACGTCGCCATTTTGCAATTTTTTAAATGAAATAATTAATTCAAATAATTGAATTATGTAATAAATTCTATTGAAACTTTCATCAATGTCAACCGTTTTGTCCCTTAAAAAAAAGATCAAAATTGGCAATTTTTTCGTCGTCTACATGTATTTTACCTCATAAACGATGCGAATCTTTTTAGTTATCGCAATTGACATACTTTATGATCAATCACGGTGCTTTAGGCAGAATTTTGTCACAAGCGATCGTCTTTTTTTCCATAAAGACATCAAATATCCAATACTCCCTGTGCGATCTAGAACTTTGCGCCAGCAAAATGATACGTGACGTTTTTCGATCGTAAAGTGAGCTAGTCCCGAGAGTTTACCTAGCTGCCGATATCTGGACTTTGCGATAAAACAAGCTTGTCAATTTCTCGAAAAACATTGATCACCGACAGTTCCGATATGCCGGAAGCCATACGTACGAACTGAAAAAAGTGTGTATATGCGATGATTATCTGTTGAAATTGATTAGGTCATACATTTTTTTTTCGGCGATCTCATTGAACACGTTTTTTTTTTTCTTTTCAAATCCATATACAGTGGTCAAGATGGTGTCAATATATACACAGTTTTCGGGAAAAATAAAGACAATAAGATTTTAAAAAAGGGTTGATAATTTGTATAAGATTTTCGATTGCATGTTTTACACGCCAATTAAGTTTTATAATATTGAAACGTTATTGCATTTTTAATACGAAAACATATACAGTGCTTGTCAGAAGTTTGAGAACAGGTAGTAAAAACACCATTTTTATGCCAAAAAAACAAAATGACTTATGTATTTTACATGAAATAATATAGTACGAGATATTAGTGCCCATTAGTAATGAAACATACGATAAGTTGCCCCGTACAGTTCACTTTTGCTATAATAAGCTTCTCATCGAAGTGACGACCCCTAGCTCTGATAACCGTCGCGTATATTCTGAGCATTCTTGCGATCAATTTTTCCAACGTTTCGGCTGAAACCTTCTTCCACGAATCTTGTAGAGTCTTCAAAAAAAAAAAACCCTTCCCGATTGGTGAGATGTTCGTTGCATACCGCTTTGTCGAGCTCTTCCCATAAAAGTTCAATCGGAGACAAGTCCGCGGACTGAGGTGGCTATTCCATGATTTTGATAGCACCAGAGATCCTTTTTTTTAAATAGTTTTTACACAGCAAAGAAGTATGCTTTGGGTCATTATCTTGTTGGAAGATGAACCCACGACGCAGAACTCGTGTTCCAGATGATATTGCATGTCTTATCAGAATCCTATGATAGATTTTTTTATTCATAATTCCTTTAATTTTGGCTAAATTTCCGATTCTGTTACCACCAAAACAGCCCCGAACTATCACGTTACCTCCACCATGCTTCACTGTGGATACCACACATTCCGGGAGGAAGCGTTCATTTGGCCGACGACGGACATACTGGCGGCGTTGAGAAATAAAAAGTTCGAACTTGGGCTCATTGGTCCCAAGCACGTTCTTCCATTGATCCGCTGTCTAATTTTTATGTTCTTTGGCCCATTTAAGTATCTTAGCAATATTTTCCTTCCTCAATAAAGGTTTCCTGACAGCCACTCTCCCTCCTAGCCCGGCATATTGATTCTGCCCTTGTTCTGTTCAACGCGGCTGCAACTTCTCGAGCTGTTAGCTTTTAATTGCGCTTGAAATGTGTAACAATAACGTTATATTCACGTTTTGATGTCTTTTTATGAGCACCGGTCCTCTTTCTAGTCGTGTTCGAGCCAGTTTTCGCCTTTCTGTTCAAGGCTTGAGTAACGGCGCTTATTGAAATCTTCAACGTTGCAGCAATTTTTCGTAGGGACCACTTCAGATCTCTTAAAAGAGATACCTGTGATCTGATTTCAACGCCGAGCTCCTCATTTTTTCGCCACATTGTGGCATCAGTAAATGAAAACCACACAGTGAAAACTACAAGTGAGAACACACATAATTTCAGTAAATTCGATGGTTCCGCGAATGTGATTGCTCGTTTACGAAGTCTGTTGACATATACCTACTTAGTAATTGTGTCAACAGAGTGTATCGTACTCACAGCAACCAACAGTAACTTGTAAACAAGCTTCTTCCAGCTCAACTCGGGAGGCGCGACGAGGATCGGTTTCAGAAACTTGAATTTTTCGAATTTTATGTTCAATATCTGTATAATGTAAATGATACGTATATCCTATTTGTGTATGCTTATGCTATTTCTTCGCATTAGGTGCCTCGAACACGCGGGAATATACATATATTTTTGGTTTTGGGCGCTGTTCTCAGACTTCCGATAAGGAGTGTATGTGTAGGATATTACAAAAGAGATGTTAAATGATAAAAGATATTGTTAAGAAGTGAGTCATCATTACAAAAAAGAACCAACAATGGCGGGTAATTTTTATTTCTTTCCCTCTGTCTGAAGTCCATTTTTATATGTTTTCCCATGCGTCATACCCGATTGAGATTACGTATCTTCGTTCATACCTGCGATGTTGGATTCCGATGAATCGACTTGATTAAAAAAATACCTGGTGACATGTTGTTCACGTTCCAATTCTGTCAGGTCAACTTTGTAGAGCGGAAGTACACGCAGTTCCATTATCAGTCATATTTATAGATGGGGCGTAGAGAAGGCAATATTGTTATCAGTCGTTAGAAGCGCACGTACCTACTACGTTATATTTATCGTAGACTTAATTTGAACATCGATTTCGGATCCTCCGTTGCACTCCATGACTCACATGCAAATACGCAGTAGCGAAGTAGAAATATCTCAGAAAGGCTTTCAGCCGTCGCAAAATCAATTGTGTACCTGGAGCATCATAGAATACAATGTACTAGTTGTCGCCACTATACCATAGCTTTGATGGGCTTTTGTATTATGGAAACGAGTAAAATCAAAGGACGTTTCGAAAACGAGCCTCCATTGTAATTTTTATGATCGAAATAATAAGCAAATTTAATTAGACTTTTGTATAAGCGACCGTTGGCAGAGGTTGTCCCATTGTGGAATATTCTTTTTTGTGAAATTTGCGCTGGATCATCTCATGTTTAATTGAAGTCGAATCAATACAGCGAATTATATCCCTTAATACAAATGTCTTGTAGTGGGTATAAATGGCATACTTATATTATATTAGCTATGAGATAGTCTCGTCTGCCCTACATACTGGTTGGAGACTTATATGTCAGCACCGAAAATATCCAAAATACTTCATTTATCCCCAAATCAATGACCAACATAATTATGACCGAACGCTGCCAAAGAAATGTAAAATTAGAAGCTTGAGAAAATAAAATACCGGATAGAATTGGTGAGTAGATTTTCTTTGGAGCAGGATGCCATATACGAGATATGTAAATTAAGTAATAAGATTGATTTTTTTCAATCTTTTTATTCGAATAGAATTACAATTCAATATTGTCTCCCTCAAAATAACTTCCTCGGAAAGCCACACAGCGCTGGAGATGGTTCTTCCAATCCCCATAGCAGTGCTGGAACTCGGATACTGGAATAGCCTTCAGCCGGTCGGTTACAGCCGTTTGAATGTTTTTGCGTGTCTCAAAATGACATTCCTTGAGGTGGTTTTTCGATCTCAGAAAGAGGAAAAAGTCACAAGAACTGAAGTCAGGTGAATGAGGAGGCTAAGGAGTCAAGGAAATATATTTACTGGCCAAAAACTCGTTTATTAAAATTGCTGTGTGACAATAATTTCAATAAACGAATTTCATCAGTTCTTGAAGATGAAGGTCTTCCGCTGCGTGGTGCATCTTCAATCAACTTTCTTCCTTCTGATAATACCTTAAACCACCGAGACACCCGGGCCCTTAACAAAACACTCTCTCCGTAGGCCTGCTGAAATTTTGCAGAAGTTTCCGCTGCACTGTGCCCAAGTCTGAAGGAAAACCTGATAGAACACCGTTGTTCGAAATTGATGTCACGCATTTTTAGAACGCACTGGACTCTAGGGAGTTCAAACTCGTACTGAAGGCGTATCACATGTTCACCTGCCGTCCCTCCAAGTCTCGCGTCCCAAGTGTTGCCAGATCGGACGTTACGTTGCCAGTTTCATTATTTAATCTACACAGCTCGTAGCTTGACGAGCTATCATCGCAGTATAACTCAGTGTCATCACGCGGGTTGTAACTAACAAAAACCTGCATTTCGGAGAGCTTGTACTTAAATACATCAAATGCTTTCAGTTCGATCTTACCAAATTGGAAAGACATTGCTTTCTTACATAATTGATGTAATAGATAAGCTATATCCGAAAATTTCGCGATTCATTTTCAGAAGTAAGAAATCATACCGCAGAAACACTATAACCTTCGCACATCATGTAGGGCCGGATATCTTTGAATCCTGTAGGGAAAGTCCGGGTAAAGCGAATACCCCAGACAATGTGAATACTCGCCATCACTCGCAAATTATGCGTTTGCCGATCGCCACATTACTATAGCAACGTTCGCCCGTCGTCACCCAGTCCGTGGCAAATATTTTGGTGAGTGGCCGTGTTACGCGCCATCCAGGAGGCGACGATTTGTGTTTTTGCTTTAAAAATATTGATTCATCATGGCATTTTGCTAATAACAAGAAAGTTATTTATGTATCGTCCTTCGTTTTTGGGTGGCTACAATGTATGTTTATGTAGCTTTTTACACTGTGTAGAAAGTGAGACCCAAAGCAATAGTTTTTATTTGAAACGGAATAATCTCAGGAGTGACCACGTGGCCAAAGCGAATAGGGTGAAGTGAATACCGTATTCGGTATTTACCGAAATAATCTGCATATTTCGTTTCAGATGGTGAATAAATACAAAAAAAGACGACGAAAGGTTTTTGACGTGCAGACTCCATGCAAACAGCAATAAAATTATATAAAGCTGGAGAATCCTTTAAAGGAACAGCCAAAAAGTACGAGTTAGCATACGCTACCTTATACAGATCATTTTATTAGCAACTTACGTTTCCAAAGATTTCTTTGTTGTTATTCACTTTGTTATTATGCCGTATCCACTTTACCCGGGGGCTCGGGCAAAGATACTTTTACATTTTTTGTTATGTGATTTATAGCAACTAATTCAACTAGAATTAAGGAAAATTCTTAACGCGTTTCGAAAGTTAATTAAATAAAGACTAATCTCACATAATTGTTTTAATGTTCTCTATTATACATTATCGGCAATAATTACGGAAAGCTTAAGGTGTTCATTTTGTCCTGACCTTCCCTAATACTACAAATACTCCATTTCAATCAAAATTCACATTTGTTGACACGGAGCTTTGATTTGTTAGCTACGAGAACCTTAAAAACTTTGTTCGGCAATTCCTGTCGCGATCATGAAATCACCTCTATCGATACATGCTTTTACAACTTGGTTAACCCACATTTGAAAGGTTGCTGGTGTTCCTTTGAGGCTAAACGACATCCTCACGTATTCGTGCTGCCTAAGGGTCATCATCCACCAAAGCGGAGATACGTGGAGCCAGGACAAAGAAACCAATCACCCGCTGAATTCATGTCCATCGAAGCTGAGCGCGGTGATTCTATTGGCTGTTTTTTTCCTAGCTCTGCTTATCTCCGCATTGGTGGATGATGACCCTAATGATCGTAGCAATTGCGCTATATTCAATTAAATATTCTACACTTATTTGATGAAGCTCGTCGTGTAAATCAAGGCCAATAAACTGTCGTTTGCTTTACACTACGTTGCGCTGGTCCTTGATAAGTAGAAGGGGTTCGTTATTCCGCAGAGTTCATTGTAAAATCTGGAACAATCATCAAGTTGCACGGCACTTTGCGACTTTCCGTTTATTTGAATGTCGCGATTGACTGTATCGGGAATCGTTAAACAAGTATTATCAATTCGACGAAACGCATTCAAACGATCGTTGCTACTAACGAAATCCTCACCACCGTCAACCTCCTTTCATATTTTCATCCACGAGTCCCATCACCGTCGACCGTGAGGTCCCTCCCTCAACACGCGATTTCTGGAAAATTGAAGAAAATCGTGTTCGATAATTACTGACACAGTTTAAGGCAGCAGTCTCCATCTATTGCACATATTTTCCAGAATTTTTTTTCATAATAAAATGTATCATCATATTTTAATCGTTTTGTACATAAAAATAGAAGTTTCAAAGTACAAGAAAAAATTGTTTTAACTTTTATCTTGGTGATCTGGCTGCCTAAAGTTATCCCTGCTTGTCGAGACGAAATGTTAATTTTGGAGCATATGAAAACAAAAAGTCGAGTATTTTATTATAAAGTGGAGTTTTAGTTATGGCCCCTACTAAAAATGTTCACCCCCGATAAAAAGAAAACAAAATGGCGCACTTTTGAATTTTTCGACTGTCTTTTACAACTTAAATTGTTTAAAAATAGGTTTAAATATTGATGAATATTTATACCGTTAGTAGGGATCGAAGAGATATATGCATAGAATAATCCCTGTAAATTTGAGCCTAATCGGTGCGGTAGTTTTTCCAAAATCATGTCGACAAGGTCGAAAAACGCGTTTGAAGTGTCTCTTATAAAAATGTACATAAAACTTTAAAAAAAGCTTCTTACCCTCAATCAGCGATGACTGTTCCATACATTATTCCTTCAGCTTCTTCAAAAGCTTCACTTTCTTGGGATTTTTTGTTTCGGATCACTGTTCTGCGAGCTTTGGACACTCGATACGGCGGGTTCAACGGTTACGTAATTTCGAACAGCGTTATCAACTTTTTCGGTCACCACGAGTCCTGCAAGTTGTTCAGAGTCTCGGCTGTGCTGATTAGTTTTTAGGGACACGTTGATAGGAAATCCTACTCCCGTGATTGTAAGAGGAAAACCAATACGAATAAATGGAGTGCGGCTGAAAGTAAGGATGATTCCTTTGATTCCGTTATTACTGAAGATTCCTATCGGACTGATTACAGCACGAGATCTTGCGTCGAACTGTTGTCTTTACGTTTCGAATTATTTTGTATCTTCTCCACAGAGATTTTAGTAATAATCGCCATGAATAATCGCAATTTCACTTAAATGATGAGGGATTATGATTTGGGCGAAATATTCCAAATCCAGCTCTCACAGGTATCATCCATCTCGGATGCGAAGTTCCGATTCATGGCCTTTAGTTGTGAGGGAGTAACGCCTGTAACATAGGGACAGAGGAACATACGAGTTATCTTATAAATGTTGGATTTTGTTATCGAGAGATTCCGAACACCCAAAAAAAATCCGAGCAACATCCTTTTCTCGATGGATGCAACGCAATAATGGTAATTTTATTGTATCAATGGAATTTGCATCGTACTCAATGATAGTGTCACGTGCATTGGAAATTACTCCATTTTTTTAAACTTCAAAATCCGATAATACCCGTTTTTTTAAAGCTAGAGAGCTGGTCCATTTTTCATGAGATTTCTTCCAAAAATACAATATATTTTTCAAGTAGATGGAAAATATATGCTTAAATTCAAAATAATGAACGTCATAATGAGATCTCGTATCGATACATGCGTCGACGAATCGAAAAAAAAGATATGCTTCGAATGTCCCACCTGTACATTTGTCGAAAACGGTTTTTCGATCCGACCTCATATTAGTCATGTATTTCGGGTCCTCAATTAATATGGGACATCCTGTATATGCTGTTACGTAAATATTTTTCGTGACAAAGTAATTTCGCAAATTTCTAAATACTCGTATCCGGCAATCAAAAAAATAAAAGTTCCCGACAAAAAGTAGCATTGATCTTGTATGAATAACGGTGCGTTGTCACGAAGTTCCAGTTTTTTTAAACGGGTCGGACGTTTCGAGGATTCGAAAAGGTATGGTATACTTCATATATAAACCACGACTCAAGGTTTTATAGTGTACAACGCAAAGACCAAAAGCTATGCCATGGATATATTCGTGTGGCACAGGTATGCATGAATATGCATGAAAGCCTTACCGCTCTCTCTCTCTCTCTCTTTCTCTTTCCCTCTCGCACCCGCTCATCTCTATACTTCTCTTTCCTTCTTTTCTCTCTCTCTCTCTCTCTCTCTCTCTCTCTCTCTCGCTTTCTGAACGTCTCCAACCTTCGTTGCGCGATGTGGCAAGCCGAGCGTTGAGATACGAGCGCTATACCGCACTTATTCATGCACCTTTTAATATTTAACCCGACGGTTTACCGGGCGTCTCTTCGCGCCAGTATAATTTTTCTGATATGCCCTCGGCGCCATCCTAAAATCTAGAGATCTTTCGTCTTTGCTGCACTGCCTCCTCTTCCTATGTCTGTCGTGTACCTACCAGTTCTCCCTATAACGCCGGGCCCGTGTGATTACACAGCGTCCGAGAGGGAGAACACGAATCCCTCGACCAGCGGTGTGAATGCGAGGTACGGAGAAAATAATTCACATACCCGAGGCGCGTATGACGATCATGTATGCAAGAAAACGAGGCGGCGTCGCACTGAACGAATGTGTGTGTGTGTGTGTGTGTGTGTGTGTGCGTGTATATGGGTAGAAGAGAGTGAGAGGGTGAGGGGGGGGGGGGGGGGGAGAGAGAGAGAGAGAGAGAGAGAGAGAGAGAGAGAGAGAGAGAGAGAAAGATGAGGCGCAGGGATGGCGGCCGAACTTGGATCCTGGAGCCTTCTGCAGGGATATATTATATGGTGAGCTGCTGTGGTGTTACGGAATGAGCTTTTCCTTCTCCCTCACTCTCGTAAAGTTACCTGAGTGCACACGAAAGTTAAGGGAACGCTCGGGCTTTCCGGACTTCCGGTAACTCGCTCGAATTTCTAGTGTTCCAGGAAATACTCCACATACAGTCGACAGTACTAAGCAGTATGATATATATATATATATATATGTATGTATGCGTGTGTGTGTGTGTGTATGGGTGTGTGTTAAACACACAAGTTAAACATTTCGACCTTATATCGACAATTAATTACAATTGTGTATAATAAAAACTATATATTTACTTACGTGATGTTGAATTTGCCGCGACGGAACGAACATATTTTGAATAGTAAGAATTTCTCTACCGCCAAAACCGAATCCCCTATATACCGGAAAAACCGGAATAAAAGGAAAATATGAGGGTTCTTCCAATATAAAGAGGAATTTTTTAATAGGGTAACGTGGTATAGGAGCACACGCGCGATAAGAGTAGGCACTGACGCTACTGACGAAATGGTTTGCTAACTTTAATTGTGTTTAGACCGCCTACCCGAGTAGAAATTCTGCTCCGGCTAGAAGAAAGGCCTGATCAGGCATCCTGATTTCTTTTTCATGCCTTGATCAGGATTTTTTATCAAGCCCTGATCATTTTTGTGACAATTTTCCTGACTTCGGCCTGACCAGGGTAAAAGATCAAGGCTTGATCAATGAAAAAGATCAAGGCCTGATCAGGATAGAACATCAAGGCTTGATCAGTGAAAAAAATCAAGGCCTGACCAGGATAGACCATCAAGGCTTGATCAGTGAAAAAATCAAGGCCTGACCAGGATAGAACATCAAGGCTTGATCACAGTGCAAAATAAAGGCCTGATCACGATAGAAAATCAAAGCCTGATCAACCAAAAAAATAAAGGCCTGATCAGTGCAAAAAATCTAAGCCTGATCAGGGCTTAATTTTTCAAGGATTAAATGAATTGAAACATAATCGCCTAGTCAGGATGATGGAATGAACCTCTGCTGAGGATGTCCTATTTATTCCTGAAATAAAAAATACCACGCAAACCCAAAATAGAAAAAGACACAAATTACAAATAACGTTGATACTTTATTTTATAAACTAAATAGGAATCTTATTTATCACATAAATTTTTCTTATTACTCTACTTTATCACATGTTTTTTATGTATAAAATAAATAAAACTTTGTTATATATTTTTTATATAGCAAAAACGCGAAATAGACTTTGATATTTTTTACAAAAAAACTGCAGGAACTTGGAAAACAAACAAAAAAACTTAGAAATGAAGTTAAACTTGGAAATGAAGGTTATACAGTTTTTATGGAGCGACGTTTTCGTGAACGAAAAAATTTTCGTCTCTGTAAAAATTTTTTTTGAACCCGACGCTTTGACGTCTGTGAAGCCGGAGACAATCTCTCCCGTAGCAAACGTTTTGATGATTTGCCGGATGGATTCCAACGGTTTCCGCGATACGTCGATTTGGTGCCAAATGAGAGTTTTCTGGAAATAAATTTTTAAACGGTAAGTTTGAAAGGTTTAAATTTTTGAAATGTGAGGTAAACTGCGAATAGGCATTACATTTCAGTGTAATGCCCATTATGTTCGCAGTGCATTTCGAATTCGAAATGCACTGCGAATGGGCATTACATTCACATTACCAATAATTGGTTTGTCTACGCTGACCGGGCTAACCTGCACCGATGGCATCACATCCTTCGATACAGGTTAGCCCGGAGAGCATAGGCCAACTAAATAATGTTAAGTTCCCAGTCTAGTTCAATCCAGTAAATGTGATTCCATCGGGGCAGATTACAGGACAGCGTAGACGAACTAAATAATGGTAAGTTGACAGTGAGGTACAATTCAATGAATGTAATGACTATTCGCAGTGCATTTCGAATCGACTAACCTGCACCGATGGTATTACGTTCACTGAATTGAACTACGCTGTGAACTTACCATTATTTGTTTGGCCTACGCTGTCCTGTAACCTGCACCGATGGCATCACATTTACCAAACGGAACAACTTTGTTGACTCACCATTATTTGGTTGGTCTACGCTGTGTGTCTCCTTTCTCCTCTAAGAAAGGAGACACACTGAGGTAAAATATAAATCTACTTACAGGGTGGTAGTGCCGACACGTGCGTCCTCTTCGAATCCTTCCTCGGTGACCATGTATCTAGTCATCGCTGCAGTCTCCTTTTCCGCTATAATCTCCTCTTCGTCGCTCGTAAAGGCGTAGATTTTCTTTCTTGAACCTTTTAATTTCCTCACTGCATCATTGTAACACGCTGCAAATGAGAAACTGAAGTGCGATCATTGTGAACGACAAATCAGCATAATAATAGCATAATCAGAATTATACGGTACTTATTTGCACTCCCTACTATTTTGATTGCATATGAGGGCCAATCGCTTGATGCCGATCGTGAATATCGCACTGCACTGCGATGTGACGAATGGCTTCGCCCCGTTCTTTGGTTTCTCCAAGGAATTCAACGATGTCGTGGGTTATTTCATTCATTTCGGGTTTGTAAAATTAGGTTATGTTTTAACGAAATGAATGGATACACGTGGGCAACAGAAAAAATGAGAATAAACGCATGCAAGGAAACAGAAAAATGTTGAAAAAGTAAAATAAAAATTTATTGTTGGAATATAACAAAGCGGTATATACAATTATCTTACCTCAAATAAATATCGCAATGACAACAATCGAGAACACGTCAATACGGAATGAAACGCACGAGATTACTGCCGCACTTTCGTCCGCCCGAGTAGAAATATTGTCAGGCTGACTTGATATTTGATCCGGGCCTGATCACGTTGTAGTACGGAGGCCTTACTTAAGGTATGCCCCAATTTGCCTGATCCGGTCGGTGTCAGGTGATAGTCAGGCAACTGAATGTAGTGTTTCCTCCAGTTGCCTGATCCAGCTAGCTTCAGGCTATGGTCAAGTAAGTGGACTTACGGCTTGCTTCAATTCGCCTGACCCGGCTAGCTTCAGGCTATGGTCAAGCAACTGGACTTACGGCTCACTTCAATTCGCCTGATGCTAGCCGGGTCAGGCGAATTGAAGCAAGCCGTAAGTCCACTTACTTGACCATAGCCTGAAGCGAGCTGGATCAGGCAACTAGAGGAAACATTACATCCAGTTGCCTGACTATCACCTGACACCGACCGGATCAGGCAAATTGAGGCATACCTTAAGTAAGGCCTCCGTACTACAACGTAATCAGGCCCGGATCAAATATCAAGCCAGCCTGACAATATTTCTACTCGGGTAACAGCGTAAGTGTTTGTGACAAAAAATCCAAAGTGGACTAAAACGGAGAGGCCAGGTAAGTTTGAAGTTTTGGTTTTAATTTCTTATTTATTTTTGACATTTTCAAAGTACTACAAGTACGAAACACAATTTACTTTCTTCGAAAACAACTATTAATTTCGTATGCCGATTTACTAAAGTTATTGTTGAAATAAAAGTTATTTCTCATCTCATCAATAAATGGCAATAACAGTCATGTTTATTAAAAATGTGCAGGTCGTATAAGAGTAGGCAGTGCTTAGGTGTGTAGGAGTACGCACGTACTCTTATACGACTGTTGTTAAAGATTATGTTTTTTTTGCTTTTAGCATGTCCTGAAGGAAACGGATTACCAACCGGAGTGTATGGTCAATTACGGATCTTGAAAATGCAAGGAAGTGAATCAATGATGGTGAATTTATAAGGGCAGTAGCACGTTCATTGGAAGCGACTAAAGCCACTCTTCGTAAGAGGCTGAAGAGATCCACACGAGATACATCTCTGGGGAGATGGGAACTTACGAACTTCACAATCTTTACGAACTTCGCAAACTTCGTGAACTTCACGACCTTCGCGTACTTTGGGAACTTCGTGAACTTCACGACCTTCGCGTACTTTGAGAACTTCGTGAACTTCACGAGATTCGCAAATTCCACGAACTTCACGAACTCTCTCTCTCTCTCTCTCTCTCTCTCTCTCTCTCTCTCTCCCTCCCTCCCTCCCTCTCTGGTAGTCACATGGGGACAAGTCGACTGTAAGGTGGGCGTTCAAGAGGTTGCCAGTGTAATTTAGCGAGTTTATCACCAGTTAGAGTATGTATGCGGCTGTTTTATGCGGCCGCGCGTTTTCGTGCAGGAGGACATCGCGAATCGGTTACCGGCATCATTTGTTGCGTTGAGCAGTGTTGGCGTGATACAGAAGCTGGAAGTAGTAGGCCGCATTGACCGACCTTCGATCATGTAGGTTATTCGTACTTCGATATTGTCTTCATTGACGCTGGTCGCCGGACGCTATTTATGGCTTTGATTTTCCACTTTATCACGACCATATCGAAACTTCTGGGCCCCATCGAACACTTGGGTTTTACTCAGAGTAATATCACCGGACTGTGCTTGGAGTCTTTTCAAAATATCGCTCGATTTCACTCCTTCGTTGGTGGGAAAACGAATAATAACGCGTTGAGCAACAGACACTGGTACTTTCTGTTCACTCATAGCGATACTGAAATGATGAACGTGAGTGTGAGCGCCGTGTGCATGGTTATTGTCTCTCCATTCTCCCGCCAACGATTCGCTGGCGCGCTGCGCTGCTGACGTCACTACGTGAGTCAAATGAACAAAATTCCGGTTCATATTTGAATGACCCTCGTATGTAAATTGTGGAACGGAGTTATTTCCTATGCAAAATAATACTGAAAGATAATCCGACACTGGCAGATTTGCGGTCGGGGTTAGGCTTTAGCGGTACTGCGAGATAAGCAGCGTTGCGCATGGCCAATACTCGGAGCGGTGGCCGCTGAGCCGTGCACCAACTGGCCCATCAACCAGCAAGTGGAAGGCCAATACTTCTGATAACTTGGTGGAGATAATTGAGTAAAAATGTGTGCACCAGAGAATCAGAAGTATGTGGGGCCGTCTATACCGGTACCGGTTTTCAACAATTTCCCCGCACCCTCGGCAATTGCGGTATAGTGTAACTGAAGGAGACGGTGGACGCAACGGAAGTTAGGTTAGATTAGCGAAACGCGGGTACGGAGTGATAGGAAAGAGCTCGATTGGGGAGGACAATATGTGAAAACCCACAAGGGTATTCGTTGGAACAGAGAAAAAATAAAATTGTATGCGTGGTAGCCACGCTCGTTAGAAGTGAAACTTCAAACACTCATGTCACTGACAAATAAAAATACCAGATTGTGCTGGAAAGAAATATAAAACATAATGATTGAATTTTCTTAAATTGCAAAATTACTAAATTAACTTTTATTCATTCAATTTTTGATCATAAACTTAATTCTGCATTGACAATTTAATTATACATTTGAAATTTATTGAAAACTTGATTGACCTCCGTACGATTGCAATTAAACCTCAATTGAATTCAATTTTTTTCTCATTTTTAATTTCATTTAACCACTAACGAGGCTCATAATCTTAAAGAGCAATTTATGTGTAATTCACAATAAATTTCTTGTAGTTTATTTTCAGTCGTCATTTTTGTCGTTAATTTCATGACTATTTTTTATTATTTATGAATAATTGAAATTATTAAGAATGATAGAAAAAGATGAAATAAAATGTAACTTCAGATAACCTAGAACTCGGTGGTTTTTTTTTAATTTCACGTTTCTACCTTCAGCAGTTTAGGCTGTGCGTTGTCTATATGCCAGTCGTCATCCTGTAAGTCACGGAACTGTTTTATACGTATAGACTATTCCTTCCTTGTATAATAATTCTACGCGATCATATTTTTGATAGTTTGTTTTATAAAAACACAACTCTCTGTAAGACGGAAATCTGTAATAACGGGAAAAAAATATTGGAATGATCGCGTTCCGTTTTAAACAGCTTTTATTGTAATTGTACAAGCCAATTAATAAAGCATTCCTCGGTTTTACGTTTTGGCCCTAATCGGAAGAGGGCCCTCTTCCGAAATGTATATTTACTAGCGTTCGAATAATGAGCATACTTTTCTGAGTTTCGGTGATGTACTTGAACTCAATTTATATTGATAATAGTGTGGGTGTGTGTGTGTGTGTGTGTGCGCGCGTGTGTGAAGATTGGCGCTCGATCGCATTAACTGATATGTGGAAGTTATGCCTGACTAGAGATGAGATTCGCATGCCTTTTCTCTCCGTTTGGATGTTCAAGATTCACTCTGGAAAACGGAGAATGTGTAGCGTAGACGGCGACCCACGACGGCACGAACCTCTGTTTTCCGACGCGAATTATTTTCATTATTCCTTTCCATTTCCAATTATTCCCTTCACGAACCCGAATATTCAACAATTAACTGATTTTCGTCTGCAATGAAGTAATAATACATCCTAATGTACTGGTAAAGTTCCAAGACAAGTTATCGAACTTTTAACAAAAAAATACGAGTTTAAAAATTATTTAATTTATTTTTTTATTTTTATCTAATAATTTATTTCTATCTAATCATTTTTATACTCAATAACTCTAGTTGTCTGGTACAAACTGTTCTACGCGTGTAAAATTTGTTGAAAGTTCCTTAACGTAAAACTAAGAACAGAGGGTCGATGAATGTTTGAACAAAATATTAATGATAATACTTCGAAAAATGTGACTAGCAAACGAATTTTTGTAACCCCGACTTTTCAGAGAAAATGTAAAAACGTGTAAATCTACAAAATTAATGCAAAATTTTTTATTCCACTTTATCGTTAGGTATAATAATTGATCATAAGGTATTTTTTATCAAGCGCCACTGTAATTTACTAATGATTCAAAAGGGCTCTGCTTAGGCGCCCACAAAATACGACCCTCTGCGAAAACAATACCTTAAAGACTTGATCGGAGAAAAAAAGACATGCGTCTGACGTAGAGACAGGCATAATCTCTCAGTTCCAATTGATTGAATCGAGCGGTCAAGACTTATCATTGTGACAAATTGAGTCCAAGTATATCACATCCTGGATGGTTGAATGGTGAAAACTCGAAATAAAAATATACAAAAAAACGAATAGAAGTGCAGTGAAATGCAGTTGTCCAATGCGTTGATCATGAAAAATCAGATGACTGTGCTTATGTAAGCATGAGAAATAAAACGTTCGAATAAGGGTATCAGGATTGGGAAAATTATCTACACAGCCCGATTCAAAATTTATAGCCTCCTCTGAACACTCGCAGGACCCAATTCTTTTGCAATCCACAAGCCGCCAGCTTCCGTTGAACCTACTAAACCCCATTTGTCGAGTTCAGTGCCACGAAGAGTCCTCCATTTGGTCCAATGTAGCCTCTGTTAGCCCGCCCAAACCTTCTTTCGACCCCCAGTTTCAGTGAAACGAGCAGAACACAAATCTCCTTAACCTGCTTTCGATCTCAAGTCCGTTCCTTCGACCCTACCTAACCTGCTTTGAGCCCAAATTCGATATCTCGTTCGATCTCCCGTCGATAACCCTCGATAACCCGTTCGATGATAAAATAAATACGTTTTCGCTCAATTGAGGTTCCGGAGGGTCTACAGTGCGCGCATAGTAGGCTGAATAGAGGATCCAGAGGGTCTCCACTGCGCCTACAGTAGGCCGAAAGAGGGGCCAGTAGGTTCTGCGGAAGCACTCAAAGGCACACCTGGAATTTTGCAGATTCAGTTGCGCTTTGCATTGGCCTCCTTTGAGTGACAATGTCCAGTTTCTGCCATTCGGGAGGTTCATCGAAGGCCCTAACGTATTGGTATTCCAAACATTGTACCCTCGTTTAGGTACCCGAAAATCCGCTATCACCGATCTCTGCTCGGAGAAGGAGGCATTTATTTTGCGGGTTGGACGCGGCGCGACAATTTTGACTCAGCTGATCACATATGTGGGGTCCAGTCCTGAGAACGAAAGTTGCAAGACGGCCTTGGAATGAAGGGACAAGAGAGAAGAGAGTCAGTCGTTGATCAGACGCGAATACGAGTAGCAGACTATCGACATGTTACCATTGAATTAATTTTAATAAAGTTATTCAGTTCTTTTTTCTTTTAATTGCTAAATAAATATCAGTAGTTGAGTATTTCTCCTTTACCCCCTCCCGATTCCCAAACATATGACTATTTGAATGTGATTATGATGCTTTTTTGGAAAGGTACGAGCCACACCATGAATGGTATGCTATGGAGCATCGAACCTGGTGCATTCTGCATGAGCTTGAAGTTTAAAAAATACGATTTTTTTTCCAATGCATGATTTTATAGCCTGGGTTTGTTTGGGTTTGTAAAAATTCGATAAACTGACCGAGTTATGACGATTTTTGTGAAAAGTCAGATCGTTCATTACGCTGTGACGAACCGTCTCGCTGTGGTTGATCCTCTTTTCTTTCGCGTCTTTCTCGGAAACTACGTTTTGGAAATGGTATGTACGTTTTAGAAGCGGTGAATTCTGCAGCGTACCGAGGAACCGTCTACCAGCTGTGGTTTTGCAAGAGGTACAAACTCGAGAGACTCGTTATTTTGACGCCTGAAGCGTGTGCTCATATTTTCAAACAGGAAAGACAGAAACAGGAGAGCAGAGCGAGGGAGCATCGGTTCGTTTGATACGAAGACAACGTTAAGAGCTTACGAATCTGGTTTCCTTTGGAAGAAAAGGTCGGGTGTTGCAGAGATCTGACGAGTATTGCACATAGAACTGTAATGGCCTTCTCGTAGCTCATGATGAGGACGCCGAGAAAAAAAACAAGAATTGAGAGTATTTGTCATACTCCGTGACGACGAAATAAGAAAAGGATCATTATCAGATCAGATCAGATCAAGATCAAGAAAGTGAACAAGGGACAGATCGCTCAGTCGTCTCGACTTATTCTGAGGACGTACACGACGCGAACAAAAAAATCGGGAAAATGAGAGCATGGAGAACCCTCTGACAGAAGAAGAACCACAGCAAGAGGGTGAGTACCGAAAGCCAGAACAAGTAGGGTTGGGGGGGGGGGGGGCATGTTGAGCAAGCTGGGAATTATCACCCTGTAATTTCTTAACGGTCTGCCGTATAAAAATGAAACCTATTTTGGTCAATAGGGAATTTATCTGGAAAAAAATCTGTAGACGAAATTCCTGTTAACCTTATTGTTTCATAGATAATCGCTCTCAAATGACTAAGGCCATACTTGCTCAACCTGCCCCGATACTGGGGTAAGTTGAGCATGGGTATGAGGTAAGTTGATCAAAGTAAGAATTACATTAAAAAATCAGATGTATGCAAAATGACTTGGTACAATGCAGTAATAAACCAACAGTTGCTTGTTAATTAGTTATATCTTGAAACATTAACATTAATTGCAATGAACTTTGAAATATGCTTTCTCATAAAATGGTATAAGAAAAACTTTCAATCACGTTTTTTTTTACTTCTGGGTGCAAAAATAATGAAACGTCCCGTGTTACCGTCTCGTGCGCTGCATGGCAACAGGCGATGGCGTGATGTGTTCCCCTCCCACATACCTCTCTTTCCGCCATTTCATGCACCCGCGTGCGATGCTTATTTTTCCAGATATTCGATTGCCCAACTTACTCGACTGCTCAACATGCCCCTCCCTACCCTATCAAAATGATACGTGGTCACTCATACCGCTTGCAAAACGACAGAAAACTATCGAGTTTCGTTGGATCTACCGTCTGTTTGACAAGAGCGTGTACGGAGAAACTCAAAAAGTATTTGGGAGAAGGCATTGAAAAAAGTATACTCATACTACAATGTAGTGTGAGTGTGCTATGTAGAATATAATATATAAACCGTGATGATTTACTATTAATAAATGTCTAGTCGCTTACACTATTAATAATCGCCTGGTATCTTCGAGGCATACTTTCCACCAATTTCATGGCAAAATCTGTTGACAAGGACGTCCACATAAGACGGAAGTCCTTGTCAACAGTCTGTCGGAATATTTACTTGACGTTTCAAATCTTTGGTGTCCTTTAGTGTGGGTAGACCAGGTATGATTGATGGGAGAACGTGCCCAAAAAAGGCTTCCTTCGAAAAAATGACGTTTTCCCAATCGCGGTCCAATCTTTCCTTCGCCCAAGTAAGTATTTTTTTGACATGTTTTTCTGACAATAGTGGTACGTCTGTGACCACGGTTTGACGACAAATAATGCTTTATATACAAAGCATTTTGTTTGCAGAGTCTCGCTACCTGCTCGCGTTCGAATCTATCCTCTAACGGTTTTCAGGAAAAAATGTACCCGTACACGTTTTTATCAATCGGACTGTATAAGATGCTGAGGCTGCCAAACGAGGACGTAGCCGGGTTCAATGCTAAATTGGTAGCGAAAAGCTCTACGCAGAAACATGAAATAGTTTACAACGAAACGTTTAGTCCCGTTGTCAAATTCAACTGTGTTCGGATTATTTTTGCATTGGCTAAATTTTGAACGAACTAAATTTGCAGCAATCACACTTGACGACCGCGCTTTTCAACGAAAAGCTAGCACGGAGAAATGATACACTTAAATGTGTAATACAAAACGCAAGAAGCGAATCCGACATTACACATTCAGGAATGTGTAAAAAGTAACTACAAGTTAAGGGATCATCACAGCGTAACGGGTCGAAAATAGCTGATATTAGCGATCTTTTTTCGATGGTTAAAATACGCTAACCAGTCTAATTTTTAAATGTCAAATCAAAGTTTATTTTTTTGCATTTTTTTAACGGTTGAAAATGTCTTCGAAAAAAGGAGTCTTCACGGTGTACACGGTTGTGGCCGTAAATATTATCTGAAACAAAATTTGTAAAAAGATTATTAATCAGTATTAAAGCCGCTATCTTGCTATAGAGGTTTGTTTAAATAAAAAAATGACAAAATGGCGGCGGTTTGAAAAAAGTATCGAATTTAGCATATTTCATCGATAGTTTTTCGTTCAAAAAAATATGAAGATTTTTAAAAAAGCTTCTATAGGAAGATAAAGAATGGCGTGAAGAATATTGTGTCAAAATTTGAGACGGATAGCTTGAAAACTTTTCCTTTGAGAAGGTACACCGTTTTGGAAAACGACATTTCGAGAAAAACGCGTTTAAAGTTTTGAGTGCAGAAGCCGCTGCTCGAATAAATTTATCTAAGAAAGACTGTAGCGACCGAAATTATTCGAATTTCGCCCCAAAAACTTGAAAAGCATTTTTATAACCGTCTATACGATCGGATAATGCAAAGGATATCGATTTTTGGAAAATTTTACACTGTGACGATCCCTTAATAACATATGTAGCTGTATGAAAATAATACACTTAGATTTGCAGTGCGGTCACAGCTATTATATTAATGAGTTATAAGAGTGAACTTTGAGATGAACATCGAACGCCTTCCATCCAAAAAGTTGAAATTATTTTTATCTACTGTGAAGCCAAATGAAACTTGATTAACACTTCGGACTTGTATCTTTCGCGGTTTGGTGAAAAAAAGTGTACTATGAGCATTTATGATACCGCTAATTTATTTCGAATCAAAACCCAAATTATTTCTGGCAACATGTCCGAAAGTGAAGATTCAATGAAAAAACCTTTGAGACAAAAGTGATTTGTTGTTTTTTTTTTTACGTAGAATGTGAATCTGCCATATAAATATGAATTCTGATTTTAAAAAGAACGAAATCGTCAAATTAACCTGAGTACGATAAGGTGGTATAGGAGTACGCGGGCGATAAGAGTACGCAGTTACTCTACTGACCGAACGGTTTGCTAATGCAAGCTAACTTTAGTTGTGTTTCGACCGCCTAACAGCGTAAGTGTTCTTAACAAAAAAAATCCAAAGTGGAATAAAACGGAGAGGCCAGGTAAGTTTGAAGTTTTGGTTTCAATTTCTTATTTATTTTTGACATTTTCAAAGCATTACAAGTACGAAACACAATTTACTTTTTTCGAAAACAACTATTAATTTCCTATGCCGGTTTACTAAGGTTATTGTTCAAAATGAAAGTAATTTCGCATCTCATCAATAAATGGCAGAAACAGTGATTTTTGTTAAAAATGTGCAGGTCGTATAAGAGTACGTAGTGCTTAGGTGTGTAGGGATACGTGCGTACCCTTATAGGACTGTTGTAAAATATTATGTTTTTTTTTTACTTTCAGCATGTCCCGAAGGAAACGGACTACCGACCGAAGTCTATGATCATTTACGGATCTTGAAAATGCAAAGAAGCGAGTTAATGATGGTGAATCTATAAGGCCAGTGCCATGTTCATTGGAAGCGACTGATGCCACTCTTCGTAAGAGGCTGGAGAGATCCACACCAGCTGCAACTCTGGGGAGAAGCGAACTTCACAAACTTCACAAAATCCACAAACTTCAGAAACATTACAAACTTCACGAACTCTCGAACTCTCCAACTTTCCAAGACTCTCTCTTTTTTTCTCTCACTCTCCAGTTCTCCAGATTGAGGTTTGCGTACCCTCATCGACCCTCGAGCGTACTCTTAAACGTCCGTATATCTAAGAGTTCGCGAACCTCTTTTTGTAATTTTTCGATTGTTATTTAAAAAAAAAATAATTTTCCTGATCGTCGCTCATAAATTAATTAGAATCCTAGATATTCTTTCAATTAAAATAAAAACTGATTCGTAAAATGTATCTGTTGGTTTTTTTTTCACCGCTTTGAAGCTTAAGTGCGTACTTCTATATCACTTTATCCTACAGCCACCAGATAAAAAGAAAATCACTCGATATTACCCTTTTGTTTTTATTCTCCGTTTTCCAGTTATTCCGATGTCTAAATATAAATGGTTGTCTAAACATAAACACCTCGTACATTCTCTAGATAACGGAGCAATAAAGCAAAAGGTAAATTATTCGCATTAGTTACCGGAACTTGCTTTGTTATCCCTTTGCCCGTGTCCACCGTGAAAAGCATTGAAATCACTTTAACCGCGTTTTCTACCGGACGGTATGTATTTTCTGTAGCAGGCGACGCGTTGCCACCCACGCGAGAGGAAAAATGCCCATAGCCCTGTCGCCGGTCTACCCAGCCGTGTTTTCGTTGTTATCGCTATCGGACTTTTCAACGAGTTTTACATTCGGTTCATGACACTTTTCAAACGTCACGAAAGACTCCAAGCACAACGCCAAATAATAACCCCACAACAATTCACTCTGCACGTATCAACAGTACACATCAAATGTCAGCTGCAACATGATGTAAGGTTTGGTATAAGACTATGGATTTCGATTATTCGCGATGATAAGAATACCTCTGAATTTGCTAAGAACTAAGTGCCACTTGTAGAAGTTGCTTGCAGACGAATCAAAAGTTAACCTTATACAAATAATAAGATCGTAATCATAGCGATGATGAATAATAATAATAGGGTAAGGTGGTATAAGAGTACGCGGGCGATAAGAGTACGCAGTTACGCTACGGTCGAAACGGTTTGCTAATGGAAGCTAACTTTTGTTGCGTTTGGACCGTCTAACAGGATAAGTGTTTGCGACAAAAACAAATCGAAAGTAAAATAAAACGGGAAGACCAGGTAAGTTTGAAGCTTTGGTTGCAATTTCTTATTTATTTTTTACATTTTCAAAGCATTACAAGTACGAAGCACAATTTACTTTCTTCAAAAACAACTATTAATTTCGTACGCCGGTTTACTAAGGTTATTGTTCAAAATGAAAGTAATTTCGCATCTCATCAATAAATGGCAATAACAGTCATGTTTGTTAAAAATGTGCAGATCGTATAAGAGTACGCAGTGCTTAAGGGTGTAGGAGTACGCGCGTACTCTTATACGACTGTTGTTGAAGATTATGTTTTTTTTTACTCTTAGCATGTCTCGAAGGAAACGGACTACTGATCAAAGTCTATGGTCAATTACGGATCTTGAAAATTCAAGGAAGCGAGTTAATGATGGTGAATATATAAGGGCGGTAGCACGTTCATTGGAAGCGACTGAAGCCACTCGTCGTAAGAGGCTGAAGAGATTCACACCAGGTACATCTCTGAGGAGATACGAACTCTCGAACTCTCCAACCCGCTAACCCTCCAACTCTTCAACTCTCCACATTTCTAACCCTCCAAATCTCCAACCCTTCAACTCTCCAACTCTCCAACCCTCCAACTCTCCAGTCCTCCAACTGTCCAACCCCCCAACCGTCCAACCCGCTAACCCTCCAACCCTCCAACTCTCCAGCCCTCCAGGTCTTCAGATCTCCAGGTCTCCAACTCTTATACAAATGTGGGTAACTTTATTTGCGATTTATGTGTCGATTGAGGTTTGCGTACTCTTATCGACCCTCATGCGTACTCTTAAACGTCCGAATGTCTAAGAGTTCGCAAATCTCTTTTTGTAGTTTTTAGTTTATTATTTTAAAAAAATTAAGGTTCCTAATTGTCGCTCATAATTTACTTAGATTGCTAGATATTCTTTGAATAAATAAAACTGATTCGGAAAATGTATCTGCTTGTTTTTTTTCACCGCTTTGAAGTTTAAGTGCGTACTCTTTACCCCCTTACCCTATTAACAGACACAGGGACAAGAATGGTAGTGGTGACAATTATTGTTCGAATCTCGTATTCATGTCATTCGCTCACTTGATTAATGGTTTATTTGGATTGCCATGGTTTAAAAAAATTAAATATGTAATAAAGTAAGTAGAAGTCAGTGAGTATAATCGCATTTGTCAGTCGATGAATACAATTGTCGTAACTTTGTCATCCATTTCACTCGTTTTCGGATGTTTACTATGTCTACGATACGGTATACATTGGTCTTCCATTTTTTAAATAAATATAGGACATACAGTGTTGGGCGACCGATTGTGATGAACTAGGCATATTGCGACAAATAAAGTCACATCGCAGACAACGTATAGTACATATCTTCCGGAAATCACCTGGTTGAATTTTAGGAATTTCGATACCGTTCCTGAGCTGCAAGAGTGGGGATAAACATACAATGAGTTTTCGGCAGGCTGGCAATTCTTCCGAATAAAATTATATGTAAAAATAAACTACTATTGGGCAATTTCTAACTCATAATATTGTTGAAAAATATTTCTAGGCCGGTAAATTATATTAATAGTCATAATTTTTGCAATTTAATTTATATATGTTGCAATTTTATTCAAGAAAAAATAATCAAACACCCTTAGCAACAACGACAGTTTCTCCCATTGGCACGACTGACTATCGCTAAAGCGGCGTTGGTTCCAGTTTATTTACACGGTGATCAACGTTCAACATTCAACGTTTTACAATGAGTTTTTGATTCGACGAAGTCGAGAAACCGTTAAAATTAGAGTGCGAACGAATAAATACTTTTTATTATAAAGTTCCAATGGTGTAAAAGTATGGATATTTCAAACACCCGCCGATTTTGAAATACCCGCCAGTTAATGCGTGACTGTGAGTGGCTTACTCAACAGAGCCAGTTAACGCGATGTTGCCACGTTTAGCTTACAAGGTTCGTTAATGCCCGAAAACAAACCGTTCGTTTGGTTTTTTTAAAATCTAAATCTCGGTATTATTTTTGTCTCTACAATCCTATGACTGGTGCTTACGAGGTGTCATGTGTATTACCAAATGGATTAAGGTTCACCTTGAACATTAAAAGTCTGCGAAACTATGTTGTGAAACTGATTGGTTTTTTGACAGTTAATGGATCCTAAATTAATCTCTCGGTGATATGAATTTCAATTGTTTGAAGCATTTCGATTTTAGTCTCGTAACTTCTTAAAGCGGCGTCCATGATCCAACCAAGATAATGGCCGAGAGAAAATCTTAGTATAGAAATACCTCAATCGCCAATAACTTGAGCTGCATACGCAGATATCTCTTCAAATCACTTCGGATGATAACATTATCCGTCTCTCTTTTTTTCGCTCTCTCCCTTGTAGTTTTCTGAGTTTTATTGGAAAGAAAGTGCGAGAGAAAAAGGGGATCAGAAAATTGAATAGAAATTATGTACAGCCGGTATCCACTTATTAGTCATTATGGTTTTTTCCTGAGGCAATTTTCAAGAATGTATACAATAAATAAACTTTTAAATGTAAATCAATTTGGATTGTATAAATAATGATGGTCGGATTATATTTATTCTATACGTGTATACGTAGTTGGTAGTATAAGTTTCTGATGGTAACACAATGAAATCTGAATACGAATTTAGTGGACTGTATCGGCACAGTTTTCTTGTGCTCGCGTTCGCACGCGATACAGCAGTTCAGTATGAAAGAGTCGCTGTGAATAATACTCTGGGGGATTTCTCAAGAACTGGAAAGGGGGAAGTGCCAAGTGTGGGGTGAAAAGTGGAAAACGATGAGACTGTAAAAGTAGAAAAGGCATATGGACGAACATTGGAAATCGCATATATATATGTATATATATTGTAAAAGGGGAACGTGTAAGTTGACAAATTATTACAGAATCCGCAATTCGTAGTAAAGGCAGGATGAACTTTTCCTCTCCCTTTGTGAAATATATCCGACGGATACAGTGAATATCGGTATCGATTTTCGATGAGGCACATACAAGTTATAGACATGCATTAAGATGCGCTTATCTTATTTCCACGTTGCACTGAGGAATATCAAACCTATACCTTTTATTTATATATAGTTATATCGATGTATGCGTACCCTATGATTTACTATACTCTGTAATTAGCGTTCGAGAAACAGTGCACAGATGCGTCGTCGTCCTGCATCGCGAAATTGAGGCGTTAATAACTTTGGAATAGATGTTCAAACTTCTACGCAGTTCAAATACGCACATAGGTAAATTTGTGTCCGTGAGTATGTAGCATATATTTCATATACGGGGAATTGGACTGTCGCATTTGCATATTCCCATACGCGCATTATGTTGTCGAAACTGTTGAAAATTTCATGCCTACAGCTCTACAATATAGTAACGAAAGTATACCAGTAGTATTATACGTTGGTATAATAGTAAATTATGATACTGGGACGAAAAAACTTTTAAAAATATTTTCGTTAGAAAAAGTTTTTTTCGTCGAGTATTGTACGAAATTTTATTTTACGAGGTGTGGAAATGGGGGTGTTATCCATGCTACGCGTGTGTAAAACGTCCATTAACGGACCGAGTGAAATAAAAATATAATGTAGTTTTATCCCTACACTGGGAGAAATGTATGGTATTTTCGACCATACTTCAATCATATTTTATATTTTCCTGAGGGGACAATAATATTTGATAACCATACCCGAGTAGAAATTGTGCTCCGTCTATCTAAACTACGTGCTAGTAACTAGCTGGCCCAATTGAGCTCGTACAAACTGACTGATAGCTGCCTCACTATGAATTAATAACATCCTGAATGTTTTGTTATCCACCCCTTGTCCATTCACTGCCTAGGCGATTTTCACTATAGATATCGCCGCGGTATAATAAAAATAGTACCTACCAACTAGGCCGTAGTGGCCATAGTAGTCAACCATGGTTCCAAATGACACAGTGAGGTTATGTGACTTTACGTACTATCATCTAGCGAATAATTCATTGCTCGCTCACTTGAGTTTCGGATGGAGTTGCGAATGAACAAAATTCTCAAGTAGGTATCTCGCCATGATCTAGCCAATGCTAGCTAACTGCGTCTATCCACCCTTTGGCTAGGGGGTGGATAGAAGCACTTACCCAAACAAACCCAAACAAACCAAAGCAAACTCAAACAAACGAACTGATGTTATGTGGCTACTTGCAGTACCATTGAGCGATTGGCGCTTGGGTAGCAAAGCAATTTAGACCGGGAGATACTGACCGGAAATTCGTACTGATTCGTTACAAGTATGGCATCAGGGGTCGAATTACGTAATTAATGAAACGAAAATTATGGTCATAGTGATGGTCGTCGGGGCGTGATTGCAGGACGATTAATCGAACTTGTTGGATAAATTAGGGGCTTCAGACGATTTTTTACACAAAAATTCTTTTACTTTCCGGTAGTCGATTAGAAATAAACTCGGCGTAAGCGCCATGTCATACTTATTCGGTGGAGCTTATAGCGCGCCATACCAATAAGAACACGTTAATTTTTCTATTTAAAGAAATATTTGTCACAGGCCAATTTTTTTAAATTAATCATTTTCGAGTAGCCATTCACGCAAATCACCATGCCATACCGTTCCGACCATAACCTCCATGTTTGTACCTTATATGAAGATAAAAGCATTCGTACTTTTCAAATAAATAATACGTTTTGTTAATAAATTTTAATGTCAGATCATCTTGAGACACCCTTTATCTCTTCTACTTCATTGTGATTTCTCGGGTATCCCAGATTGTAAATTCAAGTTAAGTACAAACAAAAAGAAAACTCATTTGATTAGATATTTAATGTGATATACTTGTACATCTGTACAATAAGTTTTTGTAGCTTTTTAGCCAAATGCACGTACGAATACAAACGAACTTATGTTTTATGTTTTTTATTTACTTCAACATAATTTTTGTAGGTATCTCAGCTTTAACAATGTCTAAACGCACGAGTTTTTTTCTACAGCTCTCTCGAATTTCTCGGGTTTTCAGGTTATGTTCATCTGCGAACCCGATGACAGCAACAAATAGTGGCTGTCTTCCGACGGAGATCCCCCGCCCCACCACCCGCAACTGTCACCCCGTGACTATGCGGGTAACCCGACCGCAGCGACTCCAGCGGCCACTATAATATTTAAAAATATCTACAAAAAGCGTCCTACCCCCACCACTGGAATTCGCGGTAGTTTCCAGACCTGTATGTAAGACCGTGGTCAAACGTGTGTAAAACCGAAATATAATAAAGAACTGTTGTTATAATTATGGCCTTTGGAGTTTTAATGCTAAGCCTATGAATTGTACAAACCTAAGGTAGTAGTCTCGCCAAGGCGTTTTTCTATAGATTTTTTTTTTAATTTTGAGGACTCATTCAGGACACTATTAAATTATTACCTGCAAAATTGTAAAAGGATTTACCGTTCCGTCTTCGAGATATTGGCAATCGAAGATTTCATCTTCTTACACGTGTTCTCATGGGGAGCAGTGGAAATTTTCGCATTTCACGCAATAACTTCGAAACTTTTCTATAGATTTTTTTTTTCAATTACAGAGGAACATACGACAAAGTGGATAAAAAAATCATAAATTTTGACCGCCCAGTTTCAGAGATATAGCGATTTGAATTAAGCAATGTCTAGCGACGTTAGCGCCATGAAGCGACTGGAGCCGACTAGAACTAGAACTAGACCGACGTATTAGTAGCCGGAATGGATAGTCTGATACAAAAGTGAGGGTTAGGTAAATATTATATTAGGCGTTTTCATTATTACTTTATAAGTTTTTACATCCCGGTACAACCTACATTCTAATGATATTTCGCAATATTTCGAAGCTTTCATCGATTGAGCGAGAAATAAACTTTTCAACGTGACTGTGGCGAGACTACTACCTTAAATAGAATGGTAGAAGTTTGACTTGAACAAAACCTAACGTACACAAATACCAATGTTACTATTTGTGCGCCGATTTTGTGATAGCACTGAATTAACCATAACTATATTGTCAAGCCTTTTACAATAATTAATAATCATTTCGTGGAT
Source organism: Ophion ventricosus (assembly GCA_963932345.1). Lineage (NCBI taxonomy): Eukaryota > Metazoa > Arthropoda > Insecta > Hymenoptera > Ichneumonidae > Ophion > Ophion ventricosus. The sequence goes on along the minus strand of OZ010711.1, from coordinate 7,657,784 downwards.
AATAGATAGTCAAACACGTCACCCAAAGCGCATGTTTCAATATACTTTACGCTTATAATTCCGTAAACCATATTACTATTGCGGTGTCAATGAACCATAGGAAATGTAACTATTTCCCTTTTACCATAGGCTTTTGTTGTAAATACCATAGACTTTTCTCTCTGTGTAGTTATCCGTGCACACCGTAGGATTTAAAGCACTTCGTGTGTGTCGTATAATTTATTGTACTCCATCGAGGCGTCTGCCCGTGAAAAAAAAACATATATCGTTTTTGCACTAAGAAGAAATCACGTCTATGTATTCATAAATGTATAAGCTTTGATGTCAATTGAAACACGTACAAAACGATCATCGGGCAATGGCAGCAGTTTTCCAAGACTTATGGTGGCAACCAAACCACAGCGCTGCAGCTGATCGCTCCTGTGAAGACTTCTATACAAAGTCAGGCTTGATTCGTTGATCAAGGAGACGAAACAAGACATACCAGTAGACAGTCATGCCGTGAAGAATGTCTTTCGTAATAACTTGAATCGGTGGATCCTGATAGAGGAACTCGTCAAACTGTAGGCAACGTCAGCGTGTCGCGTTATAGAAGTGCGATGAATTTCCTAGGCTTGTTATTCGTGTTGGAGAAGTATGAAATATACGTCAAGTCAAGTCTTACGAGAAACGCGCGGAAGATGGATGAGGCGTTGTCAAGTTGATCACATTTGCACGGAGAACCATTAAGCGAATATTAATATATTTAGCGAACGAAATATGCCAACTTCACATCGGCTACCCGTGAGACCTGGTTTCATATATACAGAAACCTGTAGGCGCTGAAATAGTTTTTTTTTCGTATAACAAATTCGGGGTCTATAAATTTTGTATTAAGAGGGGAAATACATGTAGTGGTATCAAAAAATATTTTTTTTTAACGTAAAACGTTAGTTAATCTCTCAAGAATACGGTAATAATATAATTAGTCTTTAAGTCATTGAAATGTTTAAGTTTGTGGGAAACATCACTTCAAAATGAGTTGACCGATCGTGCTAAAATTGTTTACACAACTAAATATCAATATTACCTTGAACTTACCTACCTATTTATAAAAATCACGTTTGATAAGTACTTTTTTATTGCGAAAAAAACGACTATTTTGTGTCAAATTTCATTTTTTTTCTGAAGTGTACCATTTTATAAATTCTCAACTTTGCAGATGTGTCTTAGGTATAAGTTCAGCATTTGGATGTTAAAATTCGTCATCTGTATTGTTTGAAGTATGTTGAAGTCGTTAGATTTCCCACAAATAGACAACTCTCACTAAAACCTTCCTGGAAGACCACATCATAACGTCGCCATTTTGCAATATTTCTGAAGGAAAAATAATTATTAAAATACTTTAATTATGCAATTAATTCTACCCGAAGTTTCATAAATGTAAAACATTTTGTACCTTTAAAAAAAAAAAGATCAAAATTCGCTATTTTTCATCGTCTACGTTTATTTCCCCCCTTAAGCATTCCATTTGTCTTAAACACGTCGAACAGGTAAAGCTCGATAATGGTATCAAGTGCAGAGGTAGAGTCACATTTATTCCGAAACAATAACTGTTGGATTATGAATTAACTTTAGTGGAAAAAAAAACAAATATCGGCTATTTCTCTTGTGCAAGGATGAATCCAGCCCTATGTTGTAGTCTGCATTCCTTGATTTCATCCTTCTTAACCGCTTTATCCTCGGATTTGGAAGCAAAGTAATAGGGTGCATGGATCCCCTTCTGAACCCCGCGCCTCACGCCCGCGCTTCATAGAGCCAGGGCAGTTTTGTATAAGACAGCCGACAGTGCAATTGGTCCTCGGCTTGGAGTTTCGTCTATGCCAGGACAACAAAGGGTGGGATCAAATTTAAAGAAGTTGGCCAAACGTGGAGAAATAAAGTTTCAATTCCGGCGTAGGAAGTGAAGTAGGTTGAAGCGAGTTCGAACTCTCTAATATTTTAGTTCTCTAATATTTTTGTTGTTCTCTAATATTTTAGTTCAACGATACTCGCCCGAGCAAGCCATATGTATTATAAAATTGAGTTATTCACGTTTTATTCAGGAGGACCCTAAAACTGCAAAAATTCATTAATGTTAAATCTAAAAATCGATTCAACAGCTCATGTAAGTATAATAGAATATCCATGATCTATTACAAAATATATTGTAATAATTTATGGGATATCAGTGAACAAACGATGCGCTAAAAAATTAATGTAAAATTGTAAAGTATAATAAAAATAAACACCTACCCAGAAAAGTTTCTGAGTGCTACATAGTTCTGTGATCAGACTTATTGTATGTTCTAAATTAAACTATTATTTGATAAAAATAACGAAAACCTGCTGCTATTAGATTTTACCCTGCTATTAGTGCAAGTCTTCATTATGAAAAACATATGTTTTTGAATTTTTAATATTTCAAATGCAAAATATGGAAAGCGTGTTTCCGATTAAAGTTGTAAGGTTTTGAAAGACCTATTTGGAAGCATATTCTGTGGGTTCGGACCCTTATATGGATCCATTCAAGGCCCAGGACATTTCTTTATTATATGTATATTTATTTTTGATTGCAGATTTTGATGTTATCCCGAAAAATAGAGATATTTCGTATGAAGTCACTTTTAGATAAGTACCACTAAGCGCCATCAAACGGCTTAGAACGTTGAGCCTTTAAGAGACGATTTGCGTGCACCGACAAGTATTAAAGAACGGCCATATGCCATTCATTTAGACAACCTCCCACATCGGCATATGAGAACATAGTCGGTAGTGAGGGGGAGATTTCTCTTTTCAGTTATCGGAAGGAAGTTTCCTATTCTACTGTCCTGCAGTTTGAGTGTGGAAGGTTTTCTCGTCCTACTTATTCAGCAGTCCGAGATGTTTTCGTATTTACAGCAGTCGAAGAACTGAATTTTCGGGCCTCCGCATCGACTTATATACTCGCCTGGCGCGGGCTTCGGCAGACTTCGGTCGTGGTCGGCATCGTTCGCCGCGCCGTGCCGCGCCGCCGTAGTCCAGGCTCGGACCTCGAGGCGTGAGAGAACTCGGGGAGTGAAAGTTCCGGGGATGGACGACGCGCGCGGACCCCTCTTTTTATATGCGAAAGTGAAGCTGGTGTTTGTAGGCGTAACCGCACATTCCATTTCATCATTGTATATTTTCCACAATCATAACATGTATTGAAGTGTTTTAACGACGTTATTTACTAGGCGAGTCTTTTAATAAATTGAAAAAAATAATAGTATGAGGAAATATGACTCTTAGTACTTGATGTAACGGTGATCATTTGGTCTTTCAGGTTCACGACGTCGACAACGATGATTGGATTTTTATCGCACCGTGAGTATTATGTTTTCTTTTTAAAAGTGTAATATGTTAACTTAAGGGAGGAATACCATTTACCAACTTAAAAAACTGAAAGCAGAACAATCAGTAGTATGAAGAAGCTGAAGGACTAATAGATGGGGATCGCTGATTAGTCGGCAAGATATTAAAATCATCCATTCTCTATTTGTTGAAACTTCAAACACGTTTTTCTTAAAAGTGCATTTTTCTAAACTGTTAACATGATTTGTTAAAAACTATTCAACCGATTTTGATGAAATTTTCCACACATCTTCCTTATAGGGAGAATAAGACAATATAGTTTTTTTTCACTAAATGTAGCGGAAATTTTATGAAAATTGCAACATTGACTTTCTCAAGTTCCCACCTTGCGAATGCTTCGTATATTTTGATTTTTTTTTGGTTCAACGACAGCATATGAATGGAAACTTTAAACAAATATTTGGTTCATCTGTTTCTAATAATTACAGCCGACGCTAGAATGCCAAACATGTTGCAATTCACGGTGTGACCTTTCGAGAAGACCGAGCTGTACATGCGCTAATAAAAATATATATATATATATATATATATATATATATATTGTTTCAAATAGTCAAAATATGAAATGAAAAGTGTCCAAAGTTGTAATAAAGTCAGACAATCTTTTTTATTTAAATAAATCTTATAAACCAGCTAATATTGATAGAGGAAACGTACTTTTCCCACTATATTAATGGGTGCGTCGATTTGTGCGTGACTTTATTTGAGACCCAAAACAAGTTGCGTTCAGGATCAGTTATAGTCTTATGGGCGACACACTCTATGAATGGGGGATGATTTTTTCAGGAAAATCGGGTTCTCGTTATCCAGTTTGCTCAGTCAGATCCGGTTTTCCCAGTCGCGATGTCTCTTGAAAATACACTAGAAAACTTCAATACTTCATAATGTACAAGTGCTGTCGTCTAAATGCGTTCATCCTGAGAATACGGATCAAGAGCCCGGAGTTCTGTGAGGCAGACGTACCATTTGAAGTAGCACACTTGCGGATAGCACTGTACATTCCTTGGGTCAAGTATTATACTTGAACGACCCTTGAATAAAGGACGGAAGTTTCTTTCAAACGGCGAGCGTTTCGAGGGACTATGCGAGTATCAAGGGGCCTGCAAAAGCTTGAAATTTCGAACGCACGATTTTCCGTCAAATAGATCATCAGGCTAGGAACTTGACTTTAGTTTGCATTAAAAGTTATGCAAAAATTGTAAAAATTGACCGAGTTGTAACGATTTTAGTGAAGGGTCAGATTCTCTAGTGCACCATGGTGAACTGTCCCGATGCGATACGGGGTACGCTCGTAATGGTCATTCACGCGAAATAACCTTTTTCGAACTATACCTAGCGGCATAGATTATTTTCAATCCAATGACACGATCCCTTGCAGGTAAAATTTCACACCTGCTCACTGTACTAAATGAAAGCAGATGTTTTTCGGCCTGTTTATTCAGTTACTCGCAGTTATTGCTACAGTTTATTCAGTTACTCGCAGTTAGTGTTACACTGAAGACCAACGTGTAAAGTGTATTAGAATGCACTGAAAATGAATGCATTCTGAATGCAAAGGTTTGGAGTGATTGCGCTGAACGACCAGTCACACTTTCGGTAAGGATCTATCCTTTCGAAACGGAAACTTTGATTTATATTTAGAGCTCTGATTTGACATGCCTGGAGTCCACATAGTATCTGATTTTCTGATATGAATGGCTGTTCGTTATCGAAAAATAGTTTCAGTAGTTCTTACAAAAGGAGTTAAGAAAGTACAATAGTATCCAACTCAATATCATACGAGGACGTGTATAACGAACAATCTCTACCTCGCATACAAATAAACTCTGAGGGATGATTCAAGTAGCTATAGTTATAAGTATTCCCGATAATTAATTAATTTATTCCCACCGTTTTATATCAGCAAAGGGCTTCCTTAGCCATTTTCAAGTTATAGTGATATTAATGAGGTTCAATTTCAATTGAAGTTGTTTACGGTGGTTAATTTGCTGACTGATAAACAGCATGCAGCGACGTTACTTATCACCTTGGTCTTCGTTGAATCATTATCGTTTACCACCAATCTTGGTCACTGCCATAAAGACAGTGGAAACAGTACAAACAGCCATAAACGTTCGAACAATTGATCTTTATCATCATCATATATAAAGGGTTTCCCAAAATATATACAAGAAGTAATTTTGATTTAAAAAAAACGGTTTTTAATTAAAAATTGTAAATGTTTCATTGATTCATAAAGTATACAGTTTAGGGTTATGTATGGAATAGCATATGCATTCGTTTCTCAACAATCACTCGTAGAATTTTTGAACCCCAAATGCGACAATTTTGTCGATTAACGGAGCCATCAAGATGAAAATGAGCCTCATCGCGGAAGATGATTTTGTCCGAAAAATTAGCATCCACTTGTTGTTGTTCCATAATCCATTCAACGAACTCTCTTCTCTGTGTGTGGTTAGTATGCTTCCGTTCTTGAGTCAATTAAACTTTGTAAGCATGAAGATGCAAATCTTTCGTGAGAATACGCTCTAGAGAGCTTCTCGAAATGTCCAAATCTTGACCACGGTGTCGAATTGATGTCCCTAGACTCTCAGCAACGCTCTCACGAATTCCTTCGATGTTTTGTGTTGAACGACTTGTTGAAGGACGGCCAGAGTGTCAAAGATCACTAATTGATCCAGCCTCCCTGAATTATTAAATTAATATTTTCACAGTTGATGAACTTCATAGTTAAATCACTATTCCGACCACATTTTGTAAGAAAATTTCGAACTGTAGCTGCCAAACCTTGATTATTTTTTGGATATGGCTCAGCAATGAAAACGCGTTGTTCTTTCGTGTAGTGCTCCATTTTTAATAACTTTGAACTATTAGCTGTCACGCTATCTTTTTTTTTTCGTTGGCAACACTTTACCGCACAAATAAGGCAAAATTCAAATCTTGCGTGAATTTTGGGACACCCTTTATATATACCTCCACATATCATAAAACTGTAAGGGGTATTTTATCTTCATATCAATAGAATTAAGGGGGCATTCTAGTCAAGAGGCCTACATTTTGGGCATTTTTTGGGCTTAATAAGAAAAAATAACAAACATTTTTACTATTCATCTGTATACAGTCGTTTTATGGATATGCCAAGAACATACAAAAAATGTATCTACAAAAAAATTAAAATTGAAAAAGTTTAAGCCTCTAAATATGGCCGTGAAAAAAAAGGTTGAGGCGGTTGACATGATTTCAAAGCTCCCACCCATCTGAAACAAAAACAAAACCAATTTTAAGGGGTATTCGTACTGTATAAATTTAAAGGGGCCATCGAGTGGTGGCCAAATGGTTCGTCGGAGCGACGGCGCTTCGGAGATTGCATCCTCGACTCCACTTTTTCAAAACCTGCTGCACCAAACACTTATTGACCATTGTCTATGATCTTCAACCTACTATTGCCAGAACAGATATTGAAAAAGGACTCATTTTTCTGGACGTATTGCAGAGCGCGTTCACGAAAATACACATGGTTTATAAAATTGATTCAATGTAATCCTTGGCGAAGACTAACATAGTGTAAATGGAAATATAGAAGAAACTTTTTCATCGCAAAAACGTAAAAAATGTAAGCTAAAGTTCAAAGTAGGTTCTTGAAAGATAGTCGATTGGTCTACTTTTCTTCAAATTCCTTACCACTGCTTTCCAGAAAAATAATTTAAATAAAAGAGTAGTAGCCTGAGGTGATAAAAATCCGACGTGGAGTTTTTTTTCGCAGTAGCTTTCATACACGGCTCATTAAAATAATCGAAAGAATTAGGGAAATGTCGAATCTTCTTATTTACAAATCATGACATCCTTCGCAAGCACGATTTTCTAATATTTCAAGATCATAAGATTCGAAACGGAGGAAAAATTCTGAGAACAAATCGTATAAAATTCAAATTCAAATAGCATTCTTATCGATTACTTTAATAAAGTCCAATAAAACAATTTAAATTGAAGTACGCAGTCTAGACGAAATTAAAAAGAAAGAAGGAATGTTTTTTTACATTCACATGATTGCTCCTTGCTTCGTACATCCTAACAACGATTTTATACGTATGATTGTAACAAGATCCTTAGTGGTGTATAGGTACCCTGCGAATAAAAGTCTAGCAGCTCCCTGTCCCTACTTCTTTGATTCTTCAAGTGAATCATGTATGATACTATATAAAAAAAAAAACGGGCCCGCCAAGTTTCGATCGCCCCATTCTCTTATACCTGGGCTGACAATTTCACTTTTTTTCATTATTTTTCAGAAAGTATATACGAGGATTTCACAGCTCAGGCATAAGTTTTTTAAATGTTTTTGCAAAATAAGCGTTTATAAATTATAGCACTTCTTTTGAAAATTCAAGAAGTGATGGCTCAGAGGAAAGAAGTATTTATCGCATTCGATTAATGAGAAAAACTATATTTTTTACTGCTCAGTATTAAATTATCTACATTTTTCATTGCCTGCGATCGATGCAAGAAAAATCCATTATTTTCGCTGACCGATACCGAAAGATACGCTGTTTTGTTCAGAGTTAAGTATTATTTTCATACTCTTCATTTTTATTCGGGCGATATGTTGATGAGTTTGATCAAATGTGTTTTCATTCATAGGATATAATGAAATGTATAATAATAAACGGATTGTTTCTTTATTGCAGAAATAGCAATGTCAGAGGTCAAATTTGAAATGACGTACGAACTTTTTCCACACACCGAACTCTAACGGAAACCCATAATCAAATTCTCGATTCTGAATTTCCTTTGGAATAAAGGATAAAATGTATCCTGAACAATGAAAGCTATAAGAAGTAGAGTAGATTGGGTACGGTTGTAACAATGTTCCGTTGATCGCCCATAACGTTGCAGTTGTGGTATAAGACGTGCAAATAAAATGCTTTATATTAAAGACTGGACATCTGCCTTCAAATCGAAATCCCAATTAGATGCCCATCTCTTTAAGAATACGAGATAAAGTTCGTTTTGTAAAACATGTACCACTGTTACATCCGTACTCATACCAGGGGCGGTTGTAACAGGGCTGGAGGTCAGTTGTCATACACCCAAATAACACACAGTATATTATAACCACTTTGGAAATTAAAAACACGTGTCAAGGTACTTTCAAACTACGTTACTCTAGTATGGCACTGGTTATTATTATTTAGGTAACATTTTTATAGTCCTACATCATCAGTCTACAGCATTAATGGGCTCAACATTGATATATTTAATATTTTTATCTTAAACTAGCATTAATTAGGAACAAAACATTCAATTAATGAAGTTCATTCGTTATCATATCAACAAAACGCTTCTTAAACTATTTAAAGAAAAAACAAATTAGCATTCCCAAGAAAACTTAATTAGATTAGTCGCAATTATGGCAAATATAATGGCGACTACCGTTAGTACACTCCAAGTGAAGCCAGAGTTGACAATCTCCTTGACATTTCACCGATTTTTCTCTTGGTCTACTCCGTTTATACGGTTCCAGACAAATGTTACAATCCTATCCACCTCCCCCCCTCCCCCCTTCCGGCAATAAAACTATCCCACGTGACCAAGAAACGTAACCTACAAATACACAGTTGCATGTTTACTAAGCTCTACAGTTCAATAATTATTCAGAAAAGCACCCAATACGCAAACTGTTATATCAACGAAGTAATATCAAAAAGAAATTGATCAAAAATACTTACTTTTGAACGAAAAAACCCAATGGGCCCCTCTGCGGGTGTCAGTTTTGCGGGAAGTGGCGCGTAGCACTGTGAAGTGCGTCTTTCCCCTTGTACCCCACTCCGCACCACTTATAATTTCGTGAATATTCGTAGTTTTTCAACAGTACTTCGTTACAACCGTACCCAGTCTACCCTATTCACAGAATTTTGTTTGCTTATTGCAGCAATTGCGAAGTTTGAATGTTATGAACGAACTTCGTTATACTCATCAAACTTCGTCCTATCAGGTACAACGTTTTTGTCATATAAGTGAATACATATAGTTATCTTCGTGTGACAGGTAACAAAAATCTTTATCTTTATTCTTTTTTTCCACGGAAACGAAGCGACTAACATTCAAGCTACCACATATTTTTGTTCGTTACGTTATAATCGTTTGCAATGGCAAATGCACGTGTTTCCGTGTCGCATGTCGTTCTGTTTTTTTTTCCTTCCCGCCCTGCTTAAGAGCGGTAATAAAAGTTGTACGGACGAAGTTCCGAGCCTTATCGTGGTAAACGGACAAGGTGACATGGTGGCAGGTCATAATATCTGATTCTTATTGCTTTTCAGAAGGTACGGAATCTTCCAGAAAGTAGACAAAAAATAGTTTAACACGCCGAGAAGCTCCAAGCATGTGGTCGAAGTGACTCCATTATGCTCACTATGTTTTGTATACGTGTGTACTATCACGCGTGGATCTAGAATTTTACCCTGAATTCCATCAAAATGTTAAGGAGTTAGGTTTTGAGATTTTCGGTTCTTTTTAGCGAAACAAGAATATTAATCCATATTCCGTGCACAGGTATTTATTATATTACTAATGAACTATACCAAATAATTTTATCGGAGTGATTAATAACAAAATGGCGGCTGCGCAGCATTACTGCGTTGACGCCTTTTTTTGGAAGCGTCCACGGGCGGAAACGTAGCTCATGCCATTGCTGACCTAGGATAAGAAACTAAATATTATACTTTTCGATGATATATCAAAACAGCTGTAGAAGTATGTAGGATTTTTTCGATATATTGATTTTTGCCGAAATGGCGTATTTTAGAAAAAATGATTATAAATATCAGGAAAAAATCTTCAGATAATTGTTTATAACGAAAAAATGCAATATAATGAAAAAATCCGATGTAATTTTGTAGAGAATCTAGTTTTTAAGGGGCCTGTCCACTTTGAAAATTTCAAAAAATCGATTTTTTTTACTGTTTTCAAAAGTACATACATTCAGAAATATTGTGTCAAAATTTTATGAAAATCCGAGCTCTCTAAGTATTTTTTTTTTACCTGAACGTCAGGACCTCATTTCGTCTTCCTGAGCGTATAGCGCGTACCTCAAAGCTAAGGCACTTCAGCAACATTACAAACATCCTCTTGCTCTTTCTGAGGAAGTACAGGAAGTTTTAAAACCTATTTACGAGGATCTCACCAAAACAGAACTGCTCGAAAGGTGTTTAGGTGGCCATACGCAAAACAATAATGAAAGTTTTAACAACTGCGTATGGAATATGGCACCTAAACACATGTTCAACGGCAAAAAAATCGTAGACATTGCCTGAAAAGTTTCCGCGTGTGTCTTTAATGAAGGATTTCGTCCAGTGCTTAAAATAATGGAAATAATGGGCGTCAAACTCGTCCCGATCGCCATCGGATTCGCCGACAATCGCGATGACGAGCGTGTTCGCTTTGCAAACCGCCGCAGTTCTGAGTGCTCAAAAGAGACCAGAACCAAACGAAAGCAAGCAAGACTTGAAGAAATCAGCGATGATGAGCAATCAGAAGGGATTTTGTACGGTGCAGGAATTGCCGATTGAGTTTAGGTAAGAGTTTTTCATAGTATAAACTTCAAACGCGTTTTTCTCGAAACAACGTTTTCAAAATCTAGCTTCATCGTATCTCTAAAACTAATAAACCGATTCTCTTGAAATTTGAACTACATATTGTAAACATGATTCGCAACAAGATGACCCTCGATGGTTTTAAAATTTTGATTTTTACTCTTTTTTTTTGCGAAAAACTGCGAAAAAAAAGCGTTTTTTTTTTACTTTTTTCGTTTTTCATCTGCCATTTTTTTATTTTTTGATAAAACTTTATATCCGAGGGTCATTTTGTAGCTGGTGTCATACTGAATCTAATGGACTTTGATTTTTTTGTTTCAGACAAGCCGTTGCCGAGTTGTGATGGAGCTACCTAGCCCACCTATTTTTGAGGCGTTACGTTAAACTATAGTTTTTGTACTTAAAAATGAATAAAAATGAATTAAATTTTTTTTTAAATATATTTCGAGACTTTATTTATCAAGCCCAACAACTTTTATATTCATATCTTTTATAAAATCCTAAAAAAAAAAATCGCGAAAATAGCCTTTTTTTCGTGGCTCCAAAGTGGACTGGCCCCTTAATGTATAGTTAAATTTTGAAATCGATTAGTGGAAATTCCTTCGAGTTATACTTCCGCCCAGTTCAAATTCAGTATTATAAAATCATAGACAATTCTTATGTACCTCTAATCTGCGATGCCTGCACCATACAACTGGCCTCCTACATTGATGTCCTGCCCCTCCTTTTCCTTCCTGAGCGCTCCCAAGCGCTCCTTGGGTGCCTCCTTTACAGCTTCAGTCAGTAATTGTTCGGAAAGCTTGATGCGCTGCGCGTCCGCCTCCGGGTACAGATTATAACTGCTTGGGGTACCTGGAGATTTTGATCGCCCATAATATTTCGGTATATCAATTTTAAGACCCTTAGGCACATTTTAAGCCAAAAAAATGTTTTTTTCGAGTTTTCCAGAATTGTAGGATGGCCAAACTCTTTGCAGTCATTTTTCGGAACCTATTGGTTATAGGTTCCGTTTATATTCCTCTTTTCTCATGCAATATTAGGCTAAGTGGAACGAAAAAAAAAGTTTATGATGTACAATGTGGTAACAAAAAATGATATTCCAACTCAATCTGTAAAAATTAGCACATTTTTTAATATACACAAAGAATTTCATATATATTAATGCACCGTTTCGGAGTCGGGTTCGACAGGACACGTTTTCCACGTGTTTTTTTTTTCGAATTACCTTATCCACTGGTATTCAAAAGCGCAAAAACAAGCAACAGGCGAGTCTCGCCTCTTGTAGCAATTGAGAAAACATACGTAAAGCGGTTTATATCCAACTACCGCATGCTACAAACGTCATTAACGAGAGACCCCTGGCAACCGTATTTTTTATCCCTCTCGCACTTTTTTCCCGCTCACACTCCACTCGAACTTCTTTTTATAGTGCGCAATTTACTCGAAATATGATGGCGTATCTGGACTCTCATGATCGTTACGATTAATGAATTCCTGAGTGTAACGGATAAGTGTCGTAAAATTGGTTATACGCCTGCCATCGATGTTCGCACAATGTTATCAACTTCCGTCGTATATGTTGGCATAGAGTCGAAATCGAACGGGCGATTTCAACTTTCGCTGTAATTACATAACCGATCGGGATAAAGCTTCAGGCTGTCACGAACTTTGGGAAAACTAGCTGAGGGTGGAAATTACTGAGAGGGAATGAGTTTTTGTGGAAACGATCGGAGATAAACTTTTACCGTGAATCCTTATAGAGAAAAGAGCATTCAAATATTTGACAATATCTTTCGTTCGCATTATGATCGCACTGTGGCATTATTTAATTTAAGATGAATAGCTTGGCTGTTTTATCGAGATGTCTGCAATGACCTGTCGCATCACCAAATCGGAAATATTTGTACAAAATGTTTGTTTCAATTCATTATTTCATACAATTGCGGAATGCGTTTATTTCGATTTGTAGTAAAAGTCAGACTAGCGGTTTCACTGGCAAACTGAAAGAGCAACTTTTTTTTAGCTTATAACTTTACATATCACATAGGGTTGAAGTTTGCATCGTTGGAACGCAACGAAAATTCTTCTTTTTGTTTCCATATTTTCATGATAATCGAAAATCATGTTCTGTAGATCCAGCTTTGGTAACTGGCCTTCCACATTTAAATCCGGCTCTTCTGTCCAATTTTCTGAGTATTCCGAAGCTGAACCATTCTGTTTTTACAGCTTCAGGCAGCGATTGTTCGGAAAGCTTAATCTGTTGCACGTCCGCCTTCAGGCACAGATTATAGCTGTTTGGGGTACTAGAGATTTTCACCGTCCATAATATTTTGGTATGTTTTTTTTTAAACCCTCAGACACCTTTTAAACCAACAAATTTTTTTTTCGAGTTTTTCAAAATTATAGAGTAGTCTAACCCCTTTAAGCTTCGATTACAAATATAAAGGAAATGTGCAAAAATCAGAAAACAGAAACGGGAATAATTAGTCGACGCATATGTCTATCTCGTTTTACCTCTTTCTACGAACTCTACCTCTTCTTGTTTTCAAATAACGATCATTAGATTTCCTTTCTTTTTGTTTGAAGCATTCTTTGCAGTCACCCTGCAACCATCCTTAACCTCAATGCAGGGTCGCACATGTGGGTGTGTATGAGTGTATGCTTGTGTGTCGATGTAACAAGACAGCCAATACTCTGGTTCCGGTATGTTTTCATTACAGTACTACATCGCAGAACTACACGATGCATTTTCGTTTCCGGTGCGGCCTGCTCTCACACTCATGTTCATGAAGTGTAAGACAAATTTGTAGGTCGACAGAGTCGGTGACAGTACGACAGTGGACATTTGAATATAGTTTTGTGTATATCACATACGAATATCAATTGGAGGATGAATACAAAAGATATGAGGGTTTTAATCAGCGAACGAGTGTTCTGTACACGACTCTCCACTGAATACAAAAACGTCTACTTCATATATGTAAGCGATCGCATTTATGTCAAACGACATAAATACCTTTAAAACTATGTTTTCTCATGATCATTTTTTTAAGCAAAGTGTTGGTTAAACATCTGAAGAATACGGTGGTAAAGTTACGGATTAGCTGGTAAGTTACTGAAATCATTGAATTTTCGTAGTTCGAAACTTTAAACACGTCTTTCTCAAACCTACATTTTTTAAGTTAGTGAAAAACATAACTTTTATAGGAGTAGACCATTCGGGCTGAAGTTGTACACACAACTCGATAACAATATTACCTTGACCTTATATCCTACTTGTTTATGAAAATCCCTTTTAAAAGGCACTTTGCAAAAAAATAACGAAGATTTTCTGTAAAATGTCATTTTTTCTGAAATGCCCCATTTTTTTAATTTTCAACTTTTTAAATCTTTTTTAGGTATAAGTTCAGCATTTGGATGTTACAATACTCAAAATTCTTGGCTCATATTTGTCAGATCAGTATTGAAGTCGTTGGATTTCCCACAAACGGGCAACTACCGCCAAAACCTTCCTGGAAGACCACGCCATAACGACGCAATATTTTTGAATGAAAATAATTATTTGAACACTTTATTTATGTAAGAAATTGTACCTAAAGTTTCACAAAAGTAAAACGTTTTGTTCCTTTAAAAAAGAAATGAACTAAATTGGCTATTTTTACGTCGTCTACATGTATTTTCTTCCTTAACATGTCTCGCTAGAATGTTCATTATATCAGTATCTTATATAACATCATCCTTTTACCATACCGTACCATGTTATCTTCCAAAGTTAACATTGATTGCAAAATGTACACATACGTACACTGCAATGGCACCTCCATAAATGAAATCAGCCCCCCACTAGATGGCGAATATCGATCGGTGTAGCGCATGGTGGTGGAAGCGCCAGGCCCTAGCGTCAGACTTGAAGCGTGCTAGATAATAAGAGTGGCCTTGGAGCGGTACTGATATCCGCTACTTCAGCTGCGCAGAATCGGCTTGAGTTGATGGTGCGCAGCCTCTATGTTTGCAAGTGTTGTGCGGAGCCGATCCCGTCACTGTGGCAATTAGAGGGGTTGCAGTGTATGTTGAAACTTTTCCAGAAGGACGGTGTAAATATCGATTTGTAGATGAGCGGGTTTTGATTTGTCTTGCGGATTGAGTACATTCGCATCGGACAGTATGAATGCTGGTCCTAGAAGAGCTAATTGTCAGTGAGGTTCTCGAGATTGCAAGCCGCAACACGTCTATAGATCTACGTTCGAAATTAACATAGCCTATTAATGAAAGCCTCGTTTCGATCGAGTTGAAACAAAATGACAAAACAGTCAAGAATTATTTTACGACACTCGTGGAACAAGATGGAAAATAGCTGTAAGTATTCGTGTTTAAGGTTGACCGGCATCATTCCCATTTGACGCGAAGCCCAATGTCTGAATGTTCTTATTCACCTGAGCACAAACATGTATTCAAAATCAATGGAAATCGGAACTGGTCTAATTGCACCTGTTCTTGGTAGTTTAAACTATACATGTACATAGCCTCCTATACGTCTATGTAACCGTTTTTTCTCTTGGTCGATAGTCGAAAATGGAGAAGCAAATCAGGAAACAACTAAAAATGGTCGAGTGTGCGTTCCACGAGTATATGAATAAAGTTCTTTAAGTTGTTCACATTAATTTCCTTCAAACATTTATAAAGTTTGGATTGTTATCAATTTTTTTTTAAGTTGTTGATTTATATTTTTTTAAACAAGAACGGAGCAAGGGTTTTGAGATATCAAATATTTTTAATAAAATAAGGGAAGGAGGGGCACAGTAAGTCATTTTTTTTCTAGCGAATTTTTACTCTTACCAATGTAGGCTGATTAGAAAAAAGGTCATAACCGATTTTATAGAACTTTGGGCGTACACCACAGCTACCATATTGTTTGTAAACCATTCAAAATCTTAAAATAATGGGATCGAAAAAAATTTGCGGATTGGCTCATTATGCCCCGCGGGTGGGGTGCAATGTGTCAGATAGCTGGATACAGTGTGTCAAGGGCTGCGGAACGTAGGGTACAACGAACCGGTTGAAACTCTTATATATAGATAACAGATTTTCATACATACTGATAATTTCACAACGGGTATTATTTGTCAATAACATTGGGAGTCGACTCATTGCGCTCAACAACTCGATGACACATTGTGTCCCAGACAATTGCCCCACAATATTTGACGTTTTCCCGGCAAGCGAATTTTTTTTTCTCGGCCCAAGTTACTTTTGTTTTTTTAATAATTCTTTGAGAGTTGCTGTTGACTTTCTTCTAGGCCAGCCAAAACTTAATATAAATCACGATGCAACACAAAAAATTTTGGATTTTACGAGCTACAGAACTCCGAGAAATCGCATATGGTTGACAGTTGCCCGTGACACATTGCGCTTCTTCGGAGCGTCGTCATTTCTTTGTTCCCTCGTAGGGAGTTGACGCATTGTGCCATACAACTCGATGACACATTGTACTCCACTAATAAAATATTTCATTATGGATGAAAATAACTATTACTAAAGCTACCAATCGAAAAACACAAGTCACTGAGTGCATCATAAATTAAAAGAAACTATCGATTAGGACCGAAAGCCCGAGCCGCTACAGAAAGTGTCGTTACATTTAACGTTTTCCCGACGAGCGAAATATTCTTTTTTTAAGCCTCAAATCAATTTTTAATTTTAAATAATTCATTGTGAGCTGTTATCGACTTTCTGCTAGGCTTGACGAAACCAAATATAAATCGCGGGCCAATACATAAAATTTCGGAATTTACGAGCTACAAACCTTCGAGAAACCGCATGTGGCTCACAGTGCCCGGTGACACATTGTGCCCCACTCTCCCTTACTGATGGAAGGAGTATTCAGGAAATATAAATATTATTGATCAGGTATTTTTAAGCGAAATATCATTTTACTGTATAGAAAATAGGATTTTGTTTGGCATATGCAAAAATAAGGAATTTCATCGCCCATAATGTTACCGCTTTCGCTTCACCTTATGTTGTATTCGAACTTGTACTCGTGTGAACGCATTTTAAGCTTTCAGCTCATGCAATGAGTTCTCATGCGATGTAGATCGTTGTCTTCCATACATGCCTCATACCATTTAGTCATAATGGCTGTCGCAAAAGTTCAATTTGCGATTAAGGCAGTATTATTTAGACATTGGAAAAAAATGTTTTTATGTTATTTTATTTTATTTTATTTTATTATTCTATAGTCCTTTTTAAATAGGTCTGTGTTTAATGATATAAAGTTAGCCGAGTTATAAAAATTATAAGGAGTACGCTCCGGAAGCGCGGTCGCAACGCAGCAAACTCAAACGCCCTTTTTCTGAAAATTATATTTTTCAAAACGACGACCATGATATCTCGATAACCAATTGGCCGATTGAGCTCAGATATGGCATACACATTCAGTAGAGTGTTTTTCAATACTTGTTATTACGATTTTATAGAAAATACACAAAGCTTCGTTGCATCTTAACGTGACATTCTCAAAAACACTATTAACGTTTGTTTCAACAGAGAAACAGAAAATTTCATGATAACATTTGATGAAATGTACATTGTCAATTTTTAACAGTAATGAATTTTTCAATTTACATCAAATGATGTAAATTTTGTATTCTACTTTGAGAATTATCAGAACAGAGTACATATGTCCATCCACTGGGAAGAAGTTAGAATACAGCATCAGTGAATAAACATGTCTAATATTTAAAATGTTTGCAAAAAATCAAACATTGATTCTATGTTAAATAATGAAAGTAATACTTACCTAGTGATGTAATACTTACCTTGGGAAGTAAAACTTACCTAGGGAACTACTGTGTACTAGTGATGTTCGATTCTGAATTAATCCTCAAGAGAATTGATTTTCTCGATGAGAAAAATTGATTTTTTGTATCGATTCTCCGGCGTCCGATTTTTTTAAGAATCAACTTTTCTAAGCCAGAATTGATTCTTTATCTGGAGGTAACATATTAGATTAGAAATCGCAATAGGTTTTCTTAAACGCACCAGGAAGAAGCGCAAATGGATTTTTTTCACTAAGGAAGAAACTTCGACTTTTTTTTTTACACAAGTGCATCGTCCTGAATTACCGAAAAGGCTTTGTTCATTTACAACATTCATGATTAGGTTTTTACGCATGCTAGATATTCATCAAATGATTTTGACAATAATAGTAATAACCCAAATTATTTCCACCTTTAAGTGGAGTTGTTTTTTTTACTAGCGATATCGTACTGCCTTACACGATCACAGAGAATATGCGATACTTCCGTATCGCATATTCTCGCCATCATGTTTTTTTTTCTATCGTGCCTCTCTGAAAATGTCCATTTCCTTTTTGCCCTTATACCTCACAGCCATTGCTTCCCACAATGCTCCGATAGCAATACAAACCCATTTCATGAAGGTGCATCGGGTCGCTGCGCCACTCAAGAAATTTCCACTGAATCTAATGAATAAACGAGTTGTCGCGAGAGGTCGATAGACAGCAAACGTTCTCTTCGTAGCGGTTTATGTTTTTTTTTTGTACTCATTCGCTCATACGTCAAATGAAGCGGGCTCCTTGTCGACCATTATTTTGCTCGACTCTGCCATTGTCCCATTCAATTGTAATGACTTTTTCAAACTTTTCATGTGCAGCAGACATGCGGAAGAATTTCTGAGTAGTAAGATTTCCGCTGACAGGGAATTGAAAAGCTTTAATTTTTTAAGCGTTTGGATAACCGCGCGTCTTTAACTAGACGTTATCATTTTTTTTTAACTTTCGGAGAGAGTGGGGCACAATGTGTCACGGGGCACTGCGAGCCACATGCGGTTCCTCGGAGATTTGTAGCTCGTAAATTCCGAAATTTTATGTGTTGGACCGCGATTTATATTTGGTTTCGTCAGGCCTAAAAGAAAGTCGATAGCAAGTTACAAAGGATTATTAGAAATGAAAAATTAATTTGAGGCTTGGAAAAAAATATTTCGCTTGCCGGGCAAACCCAAAATATAATATAACGACACTTTCTGTAGCGCCTCAGGTTTTCGGTCCTAATCGATAGTTTATTATTTATGATGTACTCAGTGACTTGTGTTTTTTCCATTCGTAGTTTAAGTAATAGTTATTTCCATCAATAATCAAATATTTTACTAGTGGGGTACAATGTGTCACCGAGTTGTGGGGAACAATGAGTCGACTCCCAATGAGGAAACAAAGAAATGACGATGCTCCGAAGTAGCGCAATGTGTCACGGGAAACTGTCAACTACATGCGATCTCTCGGAGTTTTGTATCTCGTAAAATCGGATTTTTTTGTGTTGGACCGTGATTTATATTAAGTTTCAGCTGTCCTAAAAGAAAGTCAGTAGCAGCTCACAAAGAATTATTTACAATCCAAAATTAATTTGAGCCTCGATAAAAAAAATTCGCCTGCCGGGAAAACGTCAAATATTGTGGAGCACAATGTGTAATCGAGTTGTTGAGCAGAATAAGTCTACTTCCAATGTTATTGGCAAATAAGACCCGTTGTTAAATTATCGATATAAATGAAAATCTGTTATCAATGTTAGGAAAGTATAAGAGTTTCAACCAGCTCGTTGTACCCTACGTTTCGCAGCACTTGACATACTGTACTCACCTATCTGACACTTTGTACCCCACTGTGGGGCACAATGAGCCGATCCGCAATTTTTTTTTCGATCCCATGATTTTAGGATTTTCAATCTTTTTGCAAAAAATATGGTAGCTTTATTGTACGCCCAAAGGTCTATAAAATCGGTTATGAACTTTTTTCTAATTGTAAGCAGACTACTTTAGTAAGAGTAAAAATTCGTTAGAAAAAAAGTGAGACACTGTGCCCCATCTTCCCATTTTATACTCAGTTTAGCAACATTGTCGCGAAGTTAGAGACATATGCGCCCCGCTTATAACCTCAAAATCGGCCCAAGGAGCTGTCAACAATGAATTTCGGTTCAAGTAAAAAAGAAATTCGCCGATAAGGAAAAGTGTACTGAAGCTGTCTATAATCTCAAATAAATTGAAAACTTTAATAATTATCGGGAATTATAAAAAAAATTCTATCTTGTGGCTGGCCTATTCAATGAAGGATATACATCGATTTTAAAAACCATGCTCGCATTGGATATCATAATTGGAACACAGGAGCGGCGCAGCTCCTTATGGACCAAAGAGGCTCGAAAAGCACGGAAAAATCGACTGGCCGAAGAAAATCAATGCTTCGAAGAAGCTGAAGGCTCAGTATATGGCTATGGAATCGCTGATTAGCCGGCGAGTAATTGCCTTTTCACTAATGGAACATATTTGAAAATTTACTTCTTTATGTAGATACATTTGTGAATGGATACACTGCTCAAGTGACCCGTGTAGAAATTGACCATCGGCCCAGCGCTGGCTCAGTGTCGAACTTGATTGGCCGAGGCTCGGCAAAAATGCTTGGCCTAGGCATGGAAATGTGACGTGCGGCTGATGCTCGGCAGCCGAGGGTTGGCGACGATGCCAGGACCACGACTGTCCCATATATAAATTGAGCATCGGCCCAGCGCTGGCTCAGTGTCGAACTTGATTGGCCGAGGCTCGGCGAAATGCTTGGCCCAGACATGGAAATGTGACGCGCGGCTGACGCTCGGCAGCCGAGGGTTGGCTATGATGCCAGGACCACGACTGACCCATGTATAAATTGAGCATCGGCCTAGCGCTGGCTCAGTGTCGAACTTGATTGGCCGAGGCTCGGCGAAAAAAGCTTGCCCCAGGCATGGAGATGTGACGCGCGGCTGACGCTCGGCAGCCGGGGGTTGGCTACGATGCCAGTACCACGACTGGCCCATGTATAAATTGAGCATCGGCCCAGCGCTGGCTCAGTGTCGAACTTGATTGGCCGAAGCTCGGCGAAATGCTTGGCCCAGACATGGAAATGTGACGCGCGGCTGAGGCTCGGCAGCCGAGGGTTGGCTATGATGCCAGGACCACGACTGACCCATGTATAAATTGAGCATCGGCCTAGCGCTGGCTCAGTGTCGAACTTGATTGGCCGAGGCTCGGCGAAAAAAGCTTGCCCCAGGCATGGAGATGTGATGCGCGGCTGACGCTCGGCAGCCGAGGGTTGGCTACGATGCCAGGACCACGACTGGCCCATGTATAAATTGAGCATCGGCCCAACGCTGGCTCAGTGTCGAACTTGATTGGCCGAGGCTCTGCGAAAATGCTTGGTCCAAGCATGGAAATGTGACGCGCGGCTGACGCTCAGCAGCCGAGGATTTGCCACGATGCTAGGACCACGACTGGCCCATGTATAAATTGACCATCGACCCTGCGCCGGCTCAGTTTCGACCGTGATCGGCCGATGCTCGGCAGAAATGCTTGGACCAGGCATGAAAATGTGACGCGCGCCTGACGCTCGGCAGCCATATATTGGATACGATGCCTGGATCACAAGGATGATAATTATATTTACAGTTTGAGAGAGTAAGAGAGTGCGAGAATGGGAGAGTAAGAGTGAGTGAGAGAGAGCGAGAGAGAGGGCGGGTGAGAGGGTGGATGGATGGATGGATGAGAATGTGAAAATGTGAAAATGCGAAAATGTGAAAAAGAGAAATGTGAAAATGCGAACATGTGAAAATTTGAAAAGCGCGAAAATGTGAAAATGCAAAAATTTGATGGATAGATGAAGAGTGAGAGAGTGAGAGAACGAGCATGTGATAATGTGAGAGAGAGAGAGCAACTCATTATTTGCATGTACTTTTTTCTTCATCACCCGAAAAGTCTAAAAACATTTTCAATGCCATGAAATAGTTGCACTTTGTGTAATATCTGTAGATTTTTTCTAATAGGAACGGAATACTGAGCTGATATGTCAGCCAGCTATATCAGCTATATCAAGGTTAATAAACCTTAAAACAATATAAAAAGGTTAAAAAAATAAAACTAAAAACTACAAAAACTATGTAAGGGGTTTATACTATATAAAGGTTAAAGTATACAGAGAGATAAAGATTTGAGAGTCATTTGAGAGAGTTGACTTTAAAAAAATATATATATATTTTGCAGAGAGTGAAAAAAATTCTGAAAATATATTCTTCGGAGTAAAAAAGTGAATTATTGGTGTTATTCAGTATTATTATGAAATGCATGAACTGAAATAAGAGATGGTTACTGTTGCTTAGTATTATTATAAGCTGAAAATTGATATGCATGGTCCGAAGAATAAAATTCTCCTTCGCTAGCTAAACTGACAACAGTACATAACATTTTTAAATACATTAGGACAGAGTAAAACTGTAAACTAAGACTGAAAAAGCTTTAGAAATACAATGTGGTGATGATTTATACGACCAATCCATACAAAACAATGCCAGGATATAAAAACAACGATATAAGTTATTGATACAAAATTATTACTCTGAATTAAACCTTCAATACATTACTCGGTATATCGAACGAGGTTTATTTGGCCAGTAAATAAAGGTTTCATTGGGGGTAAGAATTTTTTTTTAAATAGCGAGGAGATAGTAAAGAACATTTTCAAATCATGTCGCAGATTGCAAAAAAGATTATGTGCATGCTACCGCAAGGGGAAAAATACATCTTCGGTAACTAACTAATCGCAGCGTAAAAAGTGTTTTAAACGGCATTACTAAGCGATAAGGCCCTTAACATATCAGAGAGTGAAAAACCTCTTAAGGCCATATGGGAAAAAGTGAAAGAATTACATCGGAGAGAGAGAAAAATATTTTAAAAAGATATCGGAGAGCGAAAATAAGATTATGCTAAGATATCGGGGAGAGAGAAAAGGTTTTTAAAAAGATATCGGTGAGAGGGAATAAGATTTTATAAAGATATCGGTGAGAGCGAAAAAGATTTTGAAAATATATCTGCGATAGAAAGGGAAAGATTTTGAAAGGATATCGGTGAGTGAGAAGATTTTATAAAGATATCTGTGAGAAAGAAAAAGATTGTGAAAAGATATCTGCGATAGAGAGGCAAAGATTTTAAAAGGATATCGGTGAGGGAGAAAAAGACATAACAACATATTAGTAAAAGTTTATTAGGTTTTAAAAGTATGTTCTAGGGTTATGAGGCATGTATCTAACTGATGAAAATTGATCGATTGGAAACAAAAAACTTCCAAACAGATATTAATATAAATTCTCGTCTGATTTTCCGGTCTCTATTGTGATGTGGTATAAACACCAAAGAAACGAAAAAGATAGCAAATTATAGGTTAATTTTCGTCCGTGAAGAGTTTCACCGCCAGAGATTATCACCAATTTTGGTAAAATTATAAGTTTTATATTTTTATATCACGGCAATCATATTTTTCAAAAATAGGATATTGCTCCCCGAAAAAAAAACATTTTATCACGTTATATCTAAAGCTAAAGTTTACGACTGAATTTTAGAAAACAAATTGAAACATAGGATTGGCTATTTATAATCCCGATTCAGAAAACACTTCACCGTGAATATTGACTGTCAATTCGTTTGTATATTTGTAATTATCAATCACAAAAATACTTTTTTCATTTGGGCGTTTAAAACAACACGAGGAGATCTTTAGTGTTGTTCCAACACTAAAAACTCTGAACAAAATGGCTGCATGAGCGTAGATGTACACACATGTATAGTAGCGAGATTCTGTAACTCGGTGGCGAGCGTTTTCGTCATAGCTAACGACAACCAATATGAGGCTCCCTTTCGTCTGTGTTCGTGCATGTGATTGGCTGTCGGTCCAATTTTTGCCTTTTCCCAACGATGGCTCTGGCGTTGAGCCAGCGTTGGGTCTGTTCTGTACCATCGACATGCTGACGCTTGGGCCAGCCTAGAATGCCGACGCTTGGTATCCAGTACTGGGCCAAGTCTCAGCCGATTGTCCATTAACGGTTGAGCCAGCACTGGCTCTGGTGCTGAGCCAGTGTTCGGCCAGTGTTGGGTCGTTTCTGTACCATCGACATGCTGACGCTTGGGCCAGTCTAGAATGCCGTCACTTGGTATGCAATACTGGGCCAAGTCTCAGCCGATTGTCCACTAACGGTTGAGCCAGCGCTGGCTCTGGCGTTGAGCCAGCGTTGGGCCTGTTCTGCACCATCGACATGCTGACGCTTGGAAAAGCCTAGAATGCCGACGCTTGGTATCCAGCACTGGGCCAAGTCTCAGCCGATTGTCCATTAACGGTTGAGCCAGCGCTGGCTCTGGCGTTAAGCCAGCGTTGGGCCTATTCTGTACCATCGATATGCTGACGTTTCGGCCAGTCTAGAATACCGACGCTTGGTATCCAGTACTGGGCTAAGTCTCAGCCGATTGTCCACAAGTGGTTGAGCCAGCGTTGGGCCTGTTCTATACCATCGACATGCTGAAGCTTGGGCCAGTCTAGAATGCCGATGCTTGGCATCCAGTACTGGGCCAAGTTTCAGCCGATTGTCCACTAACGACTGAGCATTGGCATTTCTACGTGGGCGAATGGATTATATAATTTATTTCTGACCGTTTTATTGTGCAAAAAAGGTCATGCTGAGGGTAGCGACAGATGTCAACTAGTGATACAAAAACTAGAAGGTTCAAGCTTAAGGTTGTTATGGGGTCTTGCCTTCGGGAGTGAAGTACGAGGGGAAGCGGTCCATGCTTATGCATGTAGCCGGTTGACTGTTACGAATTGTTAGTTATAAAATAATCGTCATGCTTAACGTACGTTTTCGATCAATTTTTTTACACCTATAAAAATACGCATTTTTGAACAATCGATGATTACATAAAATGCTTCCATTACTTTGTACAATTATTTTCTATAATTTTTTCTCCCTCAATGAACGCGAGACGAATTGTCGACATTATAAATCCTAGCATATGATGATACTCAGTTTAACAGCATTGTCGCGAAGTTAGAGACATACGCATCTCGCTCATAACCTCAAAATCGGCTCGAGGAGCTGTCAATAATGAATTGAGGTTTGAGTGAAAAATTCTTTCGCTGAAGAGAAAAAGTGTACTGAAGCTGTCTATAATCTAAAAGAAATCAAAAACTTTAATAATTATCGCGCATTCTAAAAAAAATCTTTTATGTTTGAAAAATTTCCACTGTATTTAGTATTTTCCTAGAAATATCTATAAATTTATCATTTCTGAATATAGATCTCAAATTAATATTATGGGGGGAGATACCTTCACAACTTTCAAAAAATCGATTTTTTTTCTTTCCCATAAAACGTTAGTCCAATGTCTTAAAAATATTGTACCAAAGTTTTAAACCAAAATTCGAAACCGTGTGGAAGTTATAGCCACAAACGTGGCACAACTTCTCGACGCTTGAGGGCATTGCATGCAAAGTCGTGCTTTACCGACGGGGCTACCTACCTTTTATACTCTACTGTTTCGAAATGCGTCCACGGTTATTTTTGAGCATGCTCAAAATACTCAAAATGCCAATAAAAGTTTGAATTCGTCGATCTGGATCTTGGATCCGAAGCCTTTGAATTGTGGTCTGAAAATCGTCGATATTGTATCCTATCTTGTGGCTGAACTATTCAACGAAGGATATACATCTAGTTTGAAAACCATGCTCGTATTGGATATAATTGGAACTCAGTATAAAAATTACGCCAACAGCGCCGACGCTCGACGGGTGCATCGACAAGAGCGGCGCAGCTACTTATCGACCAAAAAGGCTCGAAAAGTACGGAAAAATCGACTGGCCGTCGAATGCTTCGACGAAGCTGAAGGCTTAGTATATGGCTCTGGAATCGCTAATTAGCCGGTAAGTAATTGTTATCATTGACTTTTTCCGTAACCAAACTTTAAACGCGTTTTACTCGTAACTACATTTTTCAAATTGACATACATCCTCACGTAAAAACTATTTAAACAATCTTGACCAAATTTGGCACATGACTGAACAACATGACTACCTTGTCAGTAAGCCTAATTGTTTTGAAGAATCGGCCAAAAAAAGTAGTTTTCCATATCAAAATATAAGAAACATTTCATAAAAAATCGCAATGTCTATTTACAAATTATATATTAGGTGTGTGAATTAATTTTTACAGTTTTTTTTCCATACTTGCGGTTTATTAAAAAATAGACAAAACCGTGTTTAATCCGCTAATGTCCCCCGTTGCTTTCTACAACCTTCTGCCACCGATCTGGTAGCATACAAATACCGTCACGATAGAAGCTGGCTAGTTTCGAGGCGATAAAGTCATCGACGAATTTCCTAATATCTTCGACTTCTCGGAAGTGGCTCCCTCGTAAGCTGTGCGCCATTGACCGAAATAGGTGATAGTCGGATGGGGCCAAGTCCGGTGAATATGCCGGGTAAGGAAGAACCTCCCAGCCCAGGTTTAAAATAGTTGTTTGGGTCGTACGAGCAACGTGAGATCGAGCGTTATCATGCAGGAGAATGACTTTTCGCCTTCCGTGTCCTGTAAATGGCCTTTTTTGCTCAATTGCTTCGCTTAAACGATTTAATTGGTCACTATATCGTTCTGTAGTGATTGTCTGATCCGGTTCTAGAAGTTCATAATAAAGAACACCCTTTATGTCCCACCAGATACACAAAAGCATTTTTTTGACGTTCATTTGCGGTTTGGGAGTTGATGTTGTTGGTTCTCCAGGGTCCACCCATGATTTTTTCCGCTTGGGATTCTCATAAAGGATCCATTTTTCATCCCCCGTTACAATTTTCCAGAGAAAGTTCTTCCTTCGTTGTTTGCTAAGCAACCAAAGACACGTGTTCACCCGTTGTCCGAGGTTATATTCGGTAAGTTCATGTGGGACCCATTTCCCGAGCTTCTGAATTTTTCCCATCGCGTGCAACCTCTTGGCAACGGTTGATCGATCAACTCCTAACTGGGCTGCAAGTTCTTCTTGTGTCTGTGAAGAATTTTGGACCAGTAAAGTTTCTAAATCGTCGTCCGAAAATTTTTCAGGCTGTCCAGTACGCGCACGGTCACTGAGTTCGAAATCATTGTTTCTAAAACGTTTAAACCAATAATTGCATGTTGCGTATGACACAATACTCTTCCAGAACACAGAACACATTGACTCCCACGCTTGGTGGCACTTTTTCCTTGTTGGAATTCATCAAGGATGCAGTGGCGAATGTGCAGCTTATCGGTTGCCATTGTTCTTGCTACTTTATTTTAAGGTTATGATGCTCGCCCAATAAATTCATACAGCGTCTTGAACAGGGCTATGTCAATACTTTAAAATCCTAAAAGGACGTTGAAATATTTCAACTTGATAGAGGATTCCCAGCCTGCTAGAAAAATCTGTAAAAATTAATTCACACACCTAATAATTCATCCCATTTTTTTTACTTTTTCTAGGCTTACAGACGAACTATAAATGTTTTCAATAAAAATTTTCAACCGGATTGCTTTCAGATGAAAACAATGAGCACCAGCGTGTATGCCATTTTCGAAGTCCCGAGTCGACTTGCTCTAAAACCAGCGGGATATCTGAGTCATTTTTTAATTTTTTCTAACTTAAAAAATACGCTTTGGTAGATCAAAGTACACCCTAATAAATGCTAAAGTTTTAAAAATCTGAAATAATTATTTCCCTTTCAAAAAAATTCCACAAAATCATCGATTTTTTAGCCTTGTAAAGGTATCTCCCCCCTCTAGTAATTATTACTAATTAAGAGAATAAGAAAAAATAAAGTTTCCCGTTAATTATTCCTTAACATCCTTAACATTTTTTTCTCTACGGTTACTCGTCGCTAAGATACAGCCGTTTGAAAATTGCTTTAAAAATGGGAAAATGTTCGTGATCTTTCAATTTTTAATGCCAGTATCTACGTATCTTTTTATATAATAGTGTGTACCGTTATTCAGCGATTTGGTTATGTCGTGGGTGTGAATTAATAGATTCTATCGGTCGTATCTTTACACAAGAATCCGGATGCCATTTAATCGAGACTATCGCGACCCGAATGTGTGTACTTTTTGCGAACGTATGTGTTTCGGTGTTTTGTGCGTTAGGTGCATTATTGTGTTTCCGGCTGTAGCCAGTCCTGGGTTGCCAGTTGCAACGCTCGTTTTCCAACAATTAGATTCACCTCTACCACCTCGCGCAACATGCTCCCTCAGACGAGTACGGTCACTTGACGATAATGCGTATAGGAATGTTGGTATGCAGACTCGCCATTGATGTTTCTGTAGGACGGATATTTACCGTGTGAGTACGTGCCGTATGCAAACTCGGTATCCCATGAGTGTATGTCAATACCCTCGCGTTTTGCCAGCCAACGGATAGCGAAAAACGCGATTTCGAACGAGTCCCTTCCGAGGCTTCATTCCGCTATAGCGTCGCACCGCATTCCGTTCACCTTTTGTTCTATTATTTCCAAATTACTGTTATTGCAGTATCTTCTGTTAAATTTCACCTGCCACCGGTTCTGCATGGGCAAATATGTTGTTTATGTATCACTAGAGAATATACAAAGACAGAATTATCAATATACAAAGACCAAAAGATTGTACAAAGATCAAATGAGATTTGTAATACTTTTTAAAACATTTTGTTCCGCATCTTCCACGAGGTTTGTTTTCTGAAAACTGGGGCATTGTAAAATGTTAACGCATTGTAAAATGTAAAATGTTAACGCCATCTATTGTACATATTTTCAAGTATTTTTTTATAATAAAATTTATCTACATATTTTTATTTTTTTATACATAAACATAAAGCTTGAAAGTACAAAAAGAAATGCACAAAATTGTTTTTTTTTTAAATTTATATGGCGATTTGGCTGCCTGAAATTACCCCTGCTTTCACCTTGTCGACAGGAAATCTTAACTCTGGAGCATTTGAAACCAAAACTCGATTATTTTATTATAAAGTAGAGTTGTAGTTATGCCCCTTACTAAAAACTTTCAACCCTGATAAAAAGAAAACAATATGGCGCACTTTTGAATTTTTCGACCTTTTTTGTACATACAAATTAAATTGTTTAAAAATAGGTTTAAATATTAATTAATATTTATACCGTTAGAAGAGTTCGAAGAGATACATGCATAGAATAATCTTTGTAAATTAGAGCTTAATCGGTGCAATAGTTTGTCCAAAATCATGTCGACAAGGTCGAAAAACGTTGTTTTGAGAAAAAACTCGTTCAAAGTTTCTCTTGTAAAAATCTACATAAAACTTTTAAAAAAGCCTCTTAACCTCACTCAGCGATGCCTGTTCCATACATTTTTCCTTCAGCTTCTTCAAAAGCTTCACTTTCTTAGGATTTTTGGTTTCGGATAATTGTTCTGCGAGCTTTGGACGCTCGACACGGCGGTTTCGCGCTGAGCGCGCAAAGACGCTTCCATTGTATCACTCTTTTTAGACCCATATCGGGCACTCCAACCTGAATAACGTTCTCTACCTTATTTCTACAGGTATTTAGTATACGAAACTAATGTTTTTAGAAAATCGAAAATTTCCGAAAATATACTGATATTGATCCCTTAATACGGGGAAGACATGTTATTTAAAGTAGCGGCCACATTCATTATTTCATATCGATCACGTGACTCAACCGAAGCCATTGAGGGGGCACGCCCGAGTAGACGGTGGAACAAAATAGGTGCATTTTTGGAATTATTATCTCAAAAACTATTTGTCCGATTTAATTCAAGTTTATTTTATTCGAAAGTATAAACATTGAGGTACATTGACAAAAAATCTTATAAATATATATTGACTGGGAGTGCTGTTATTGTGGTCGATGTAAAACATGTCTCTCGCTGATGGACCCCATGATTGCATCCAGTCGATTGATCTGACACAAAAATTTCGAATAGATTCTTATAATGTAATGTATAAAGTCCGTCGCGTAGTAGGATTTTTTTTACTCTATTTTTTTTTTATCAAGCGAGAACGGTCGAAAATTTAGGTTGCAAAATGAACGTAAATTTCAATCAGGTGGCATTTTGTGAAACATTTCTTTTTAAATCCAACGATGCAAAGGGCTTTATACACTACAGTTTGAGAATCTTTTCGAAATTTTTGTTTCCGTTCGACCGACCGCATGCAATCATGGGGACCGCAGACCGTGCCGACGAGGGCATGTTTTACGCCGTGCCACAATAACAGCGCTCACAGTGAATATATATTTATAAAAAAAATTGTCACCATACATCAATATATATATTTTCGGATAAAATAAACTTGGTTGAAATCGGACAAATCGTTTTTGGGATAATAATTCTCAAAATTTCCCTATTTTTTCCGCCGTATACTCGGATGCGCCCCGTCAAAATTGGAATTATATGGATCTGATGATATGGGAGTTGTGATAGAATGCCTCAAGTGTAACTTCTGAATTTTTAAATTTGTATGCATCTTAATAAGAAGGGAAATACATGTAGCGGTATAAAAAAATCGATTTTTTTTACGTAAAATGTTGGTTGAACACCTCAAGAATGTGGCCCTGAAGTTGCGGATCAGCCGGCAAGTAACTGAAATTATTCAGTTTTCGTAGTGCGAAACTTTAAACACGTTTTTTTCTAAAACTACATTTTTTAAGTTTGTGAGAAACATAACTTTAAAACGAGTTGACTGATCGTGCTGAAATTGTACACACAGCTCAATAACAATATTACCTTGAACTCGTACTTACTTTTTAATGAAAATTACTTTCAAAAAGTACTTTTTTATTGCAAAAAGAACGAAAATGTTGTGTAAAATTTCAATTTTTTCTCTTAAATGTTTCTTAGGTATACGGTCAGCATTTGGATGTTGAAATACTAATAATTCTAGGTTCATATTTTTCAGATGAATATTAAAGCTGTTGGATTTGCCACAAATGGACAAATGCCACCAAAACGTTCCTGGAAGACCAAGCCATAACGTCGCCATTTCCCAATATTTTTTCATCAAAAAATTCATTTGAACAGTCTAATTATGTAATAAATTGTAGTTAAAATTTTATAAATCAAAAACGCTTTGTTCCTTTCCAAAATAATGATCAAAATTTTCTATTTTTTCGTCATCTATATGTATTTTCCCCCTTAAATTCATACACATAACGTCGACACACATAAGCTGTATATACTGATGATAGATGGCAAGAGCTCACCCTACCTTTCCGTAGAATGTTATAAAATCTACGTAATCCGTTGAATTATTGAGTATACTAAAGCTACGTTTATGTGAATTACTATCTGCTGGAGTGGGTCAGACTACGCATGAGTGTGATTGCAACGTTGTTTGATCTATTGCCTACTTTTGGATCAAAGAGATCAAGTTTGTAGGCATGCTAAATTGTTGATTACTTTTTTTGAGTAGTTTTTACGTAATGCATGTCCAAAAAAGCAGACACGCAGACATGCAACGTTTGCAGTTTCATTATATGTATAGATCTTTTCAAGTATCTTTACAATTTTTTCACAAGATTTTGCAACAAAATGGCGGCGCTGAGGCTGGATGAAGCAGCAACATTACAACGTACATTCTTCACCGATTGAATTGAATTTTTTTTTCGGAACCTTATAACACGATTTTACATCGAAATCTACAGTCGATCAATAATATGTTGAAAACTTTCTCCGAAAAAAAATCTTTTCGGCGACTTTTTTTACCGACAATAATTTTTTTTTAAACGATCGTTTGTTTCAAACAAATGTTTTTTAAACAATTTTATAAAAAATCGATATTCCTCGGTTTCCCTACGTATTAAAAGAAAAATATTGTCCAGAAATCAGATTTTTTTGAATTTTTGTTGAAGGTAAAAAATTGGAGAATTCTTCGCGGCCTCAGGACACCTAAACAATGCTGGCTGCCGCTTTGTTACAAAATTTTGTGAAAAAAATAGTAAGTATACTAGAAGATATGTGGAATAAAGCTCAAACCACGGATTTTTCATTTTATCAACTGGGTATCCATAAAAAAAAAAATTCGCAATTCACCTTTTTCCGGTCAATAGACTGGTACTCTACCTTAAAGTAGTCACGAAAATTGACTTGAGTAAAGTCACATTGTACTCGGTGTTTGCCATTTCCTGAAATTTATTTTGTCCATTTGATTCATCGTCTATTTAATTTATTGTTATTCACGGCTTAGATATTTCATCGCTGAGGTAAAATCCTAAATCCTATAGGAATCATCTGCTTACTAAGTTCCGTAGTAAAATTCGCGTTTAAAGAATGAAATTCATAACAAAGGATGGAAAAAACCGACGAAAGAATAGGAAATTAATAATAAGGAAAAGAAAGAGAGAGAGAGAGAGAGACCTTCATGTCAACCAACGATTAGGTATTCATATTCCGCACAGGAGTGCTTAATCATTTCAACGTTACTATGAACCAAAGGGATCGCTTCGTATTACGCCCGAGCGCATAAATACGGTCACGCCATGTTCGTAGAGGGCGAGCGCAAGGGCAAGAGCAATGGAGAAACAAAAGGGGAAAGTGAGGGTGCAAATTTGTATACCGGAGTAACATGTACATGTTCCATGCATATAGGTTGGATTGCATTCAACCCTGTACGTTGTACTTTTATCGTATTATATCTGTTGTAGGTCCTTCTTTACGTAGTTCCCGAATCAACGTGGTGCCGTGCACAGTTCATTTCGAAATGCGGAAGGTGATCGTTAACCTTATTGGATTTTACGTGACAATGACTTCACTTCGATTAGTAGGGTAAGGTGGTTAGAAGTACGCGGGCGATAAGAATACGCAGTTACGCTACGGGTGAAACGGTTTGCTAGTGGAAGCTTTTCTTGTGTTTTGACCGCCTAACAAGGTAAGTGTTTGTGACAAACAAAAATCCAAAGTGGAATAAAACGGAGAGGCCAGGTATGTTTGAAGTTTTGGTTGCAATTTCTCATTTATTTTTGACATTTTCAAAGCATTACAATTACGAAACACAATTTACTTTCTTCAAAAACAACTATTAATTTCGTACTCCAGTTGACTAAGGTTATTGTTGAAAACGAAAGAAATTTCGCATCTCATCAATAAATGGCAGTAACAGTCATGTTTGTTAAAAATGTGCAGGTCGTATAAGGGTAAGCAGTGCTTTGGTGTATAGGAGTACGCGCGTACTCTTATACGACTGTTGTTAAAGATTATGTTTTTATTTCTTTCAGCATGTCCTGAAGGAAACGGACTTACCGACCGAAGTCTATGGTCAATTACAGATCTTGAAAATGCAAGGAAGCGAGTTAATGATGGTGAATCTATAAGGGCGGTAGCACGTTCATTGGAAGCGACCGAAGCCACTCTTCGTAAACGGCTGAAGAGATCCACTCCAGCTACATCTCTGGGGAGATACGAACTCTCTAACTCTCCAACTCTCTCTCCAGCTCTCCAACTCTCCAGCTCTCCAGCCCTCCAGCTCTTCAGTTCGCCAGCTCTCCAACTCTCTCTCCAGCTCTCCAACTCTCCAGCTCTCCAGCCCTCCAGCTTTTCAGTTCGCCAGCTCTCCAACTCTCCAACTGTCATACAAATGTGGGCAACTTTATTTGCGATTTATGTGTCGATTGAGGTTTGCGTACTCTTATTGATCCTCGTGCGTACTCTTAAACGTCCGTATGTCTAAGAGTTCGCAAATCCCTTTTTGTAGTTTTAGTTTGTTATTTTAAAAAATTAAGATTCCTAATTGTCGCTCATAATTTAATTAGAATGCTAGATATTCTGTCAATAAAAAAAACTGATTCGGAAAATGTATCTGTTTCTGTTTTCACCGCTTTGAAGCTTATCTGCGTACTCCCATACCACCTTACCCTACTAGCGACTTTTAGGATACGTAACATACTTATTTGGTTCACTAGCCTTCGTTCATTCTTATTTTATTTATTTCTTTCATTTCGTTAACCTTCACCACGAATCAGCTTCAGTTTTTTTCTGATCGACCATATGCATGGACATAGAACAAGCAAACACATCCATTTATACCCATACACTTGCGTACATACACACGGGCTTCCTGTTATAATAAATCTTTGGAATCGTGTACAGGACATTTTCTGTTCTCCATAGCGAATTCTCTGTTATATTGAAAAATTTCTTATTGCCTAAACAAAATATGCAGCGTTATTTCGGGTATCCTTAAGGTAGTACTTTCCAAAAATGGTCTCAGACAGAAGGTTTTCATTTTTGAAACTAATATTGTTCAGGATATCCAGAACTAGTTGGTAAAATTTCAACCACATTGATCATCCCGTAACCAAGATATTCGCAATTGAAAATGGTATTTTTAACACGTTTTGCATAGGGAGGGTGATATTATTTGTCACATATCAACTGATGATAAAAAAAACGCCGAGACAGAAAACAATAAAAAATTGAGAAAATATAAACAAGTACTTGACGATGATTTAAAAAAAAATACTCTGAAATGCATGATGAAACGTGACCGCTCGAATAAGTCGTCGCGGCCGACTAGGCAACATTGCAAACAATGCGTGTTCGACGGAACGAAAAATGTATATACATATACATATATATAGTTGTTGTATCTGAATGACATTTTGCACCATTTTTGGTTGTGTGCATTTTTCCAGTGGGAAAAACTGTGCATTTTGCGTATTTTTCACATACAATTGTAAAAAAAGACGTCAATCCGTACCGTGATCGATTCTCAATTTTTATTAGGGACAACATTTCTTTGTAGTTGCAGAAAATTAACTTTTTTGCAAGTTCGTTCACTTCCACAATGCGTCTCCCAATTGGTTGTTCACTTTGTTCAGCGCGACCGTCGTCACTTCGTCTCATTTCCTGTTTTTTTTTTCATTTCGCTAAACTTGAATCGTTTTTCTAAATGTTTATTTTCTTGTGAAACGTCCTTTATAAGGCTCTCGATGTTGATTCATTTTGTGAAATTGTTGATTCGTACAATGCACATAAGACACGAGCTGTCAACGAAGCGACTATAAGTAAGGTTAGAATGGTATAGAATAGCCTCAGCTGAGGAGCGGCGTTGCCACGCTTATGAACCCTATGCTCGGTCCATGTGTGCGACGCATCAGTATATACAAACTTTCTGAGTGTTGATAAGGGTATTGGATAAGCGCTGCTAAAAGTTTTCAACTTCAGCCAAGAGGACTTCTCATAATCCATCTCAAATTAATCACTATGCCATGTTTGGATTTTTGAATGGTAAGTTATTGTCCATACGTACCTTGAGAATAGTTTAATTAATGAATTTCTAGAAAAATCGCCCATTCGAAAATCTCAAATCGTGTTTACTTTTGAACGGGGCTGTCGCGCCTGTTCTGCCATAAAAAAAGAATGAGTAACGTGTTTTCAGAAACTAATTACACTGCAACCTCTTCCAACGGCACCTCCATAAGTGAAATGAATCTCTACTAAGTGCCGAATATCGATCGGTGTAGCGCATGGTGGGAGAAGCAACAGGCCCTAGCGTCAGGCTCGAAGCATGCTAGACAAGAAGAGTCTGATTGGAGCGGTACTGCTATCCGCTACGTCAGCTGCGCATAATCGGCTTGAGTGGATGGTGCGCAACCTCTATATTTGCAAGTCCGATTGGGAGCCGACCCCGCCACTGTGCCGATTAGAGAGGTTGCAGCGTACATATAATTACTGGAATCGGTTTTGAAATGGATTAATCGATGATAGCAAATTAATTTATTGCTGAATGACTTCTACGTTTTTCGTAGTCCATACTGTAACCGTGTACTATGGTTGAAGTAAAAAGTTTTGAGCGTTTTCCGCTAGATGTCTTTAGTGAGCCATATCTTGTGGTATTTTCGGATGGGTTCCACGGATTCTTTATTCAATGTTACACGTGGTACACACGATATTTTGTTTAAATGGTACTTTATTCAACAGATAGATTCTCAAATGTTTAACACGTATCTTTTTCACCCGTGCGTGGGTAGACGCTGTTCTTAACTCTATATATATATAAATACCAACGTTTTTTTAGTCTCGAAACATCGAGTTCAGTCTTATGAAAACTAGGAACTTTTGGGTTTTTGCGTTGGCGCTAGAGCGTGTTTTTAACACAGCTACGTCGGTAAGGAAGATGGACAAATTTGAGGTGACATGGTCGCCACATCTACTCCCCCCTCAGAGGATTTTCGGGATTTAAAATGGCGAATTTCACAGTTTTTCCCTTTTTTCTTTCATACGTCTTGGCTGGCTTGTCCATTGTACCCTGTTGATAAGGTTGGATGATGTCTTCGTGACGGATCTCCATGTCGTTTGATGAATCTTCTTTAGCGAGGAAGGCTGGTTTCAACCGTTCGATTGATATCGTTTTTTCCTCTCCGTTGACGTTAATGACGTATCGACGGTCATCCAGACGTTTTTTAATTTCGTGAGGTCCAGAGTAAGGTGGTTTCAGCGGCGGTTTGACTTCGTCGAGCCGTAGAAATACGTGTGTGCATGTGCCAAGTGCTTGTTGCACAAACATTTTAGCCTTACTGTGATGCGATGTAGGAGTTGGACGAATGGATTTCATGTACTCACGGTGTTTTTCGATGAAAATTTCTGGATTCGCTGGAAGTTCTGCGTCGACAAAGAAGTCACCGGGAATTCGAAGAGTTGTTCCAAACAGCATTTCCGCTGGTGATGCTTTCAAATCCTCTTTGTAAACGGTCCTTAAACCTAAAAGGACGGTCGGCAGCAAGTCAGGCCAAGGAATGCTCGGATTGCACATGAGCGCAGTTTTGAGCGTTCTGTGCCAGCGCTCGACAATTCCATTAGAGGCTGGATGGTAAGGCGAAGTGCGGATGCGTTTGGCACTGATAGTGTTTGCTAAAGCATTGAACAGTGCGCTCTCAAATTGGGATCCTTGGTCGGTAGTGATTGTCAGTGGAGTGCCGAAGAGACATATCCAGTTGTTGAAGAAAGCAGAGGCGACAGTTGTTGCCGTGATGTCTTTAAGAGGTATCGCCATAGGAAATCTGGAAAATCGGTCTATTATAGTTAGGCAATACTTGAATTCTCTTACTTCCGGGAGGTGTATCAAGTCGAGATGCACGTGGTTAAATCTCGAGTCCGGAACATCAATTTTGTTAGGAAGCACTCTGTTATGCCGGTGGATCTTGGCACGTTGACAAGAAATGCATTCGCGGGACCATTGTAGAGCGTCCTTCTTGATGCCTGGCCAGATATATTTTTCGCGTATATGTCGACACGTTAGACGACCGCTTGGATGAGCGAGACCGTGGACAGTGTGAAAGGCAGTGCGGCGTAACGATGCAGGTATGTAAGGTCGAACAATCCCATTTGATGTATCGCAGTAGATTTTGACGTTTGGCTCGATGAACAATTTCTGTAATCGAAGTGTAGTTTGATTGTTCTGTAGACTTAGAAGTTCGTCATCTTTTGCTTGAGCTTCTTGGATGGCTTGAGGACTGAGCACGGTCGGCATTCCTATGGAATTTATGCGCGACAGTGCGTCAGCGACGATATTGTCTTCGCCTTTTACGTAGATGATTTCAGTTGAAAACTGTGAGATAAAATCAAGCTGTCGAAGCTGTCTCGGAGATGCCTTGTCTGATCGTTGAGCGAAAGCGTGAATGAGAGGCTTATGATCCGTCTTGATGATGAAATTGCGACTTTCCAAAATGTGTCGAAAGTGCTTGATAGCTGCGAAGACGGCAAGGAGTTCTCTGTCGTAAGTAGAATAGTTTTTTTCAGGTCCACTCAGTTTCCTCGAAAAGAAACCTACTGGCTTCCATATTTGGTCTTGTTCTTGTTCGATGACGGCTCCGATGGCAATATCCGATGCGTCTGTGGTTAGTATGATTGGGTCTGAAGAAAAGATAAAAGTTGTTAATGTTGCCGAAGCTATGCTTTGTTTGCAATCGTTGAAGGCTTGGGTCGCTTCTTCAGTCCATGCGACAGGTCTTTTATCATTCTTTTTCGATTCTTTCAGATACGCATTTAGCGGTGCCTGGAGATGAGCTGCGTGCGGAATACAGCAGCGGTAGTAATTAATCATACCGAGGAAACGCCGAAGTTGACAGATTGTATCGGGTTTCGGATAGTCGAGAATTGCTTGAATCCGATTCTGAGGTGGTTTGTATCCGCGTTCGTTTATTTGATACCCCAGGAATTCGACTTCAGTCTTCCCGAGGGAGCATTTTCCTGTGTTGATCGTCAGTCCGTGATGTTGTAGCCTGGAGAAGACAGTTCGCAGATGGGACTCATGCTCGCTGGTTGATTCCGACATGATGATTATATCATCGATGTAGCAGAATGCAAAGTCGAGATCCCTGAAAATTGAATCGATGTAGCGTTGACAAGTCTGAGTTGCGTTTCGAAGACCGAACGGCATGACCAAGTATTCAAATAAGCCAAATGGTGTGATGATTGCCGTTTTCTCGATATCTTCGGGAGCCATGGGAACTTGATGATAGGCTCTTGTTAAGTCCAGAGTTGAGAAAATTGTCTTCTTGCTTAATTTTTCGAATAAGTCTTGAATGAATGGTGGTGGATACCGATCAGGAATGGTTTGACTGTTCAACCTTCTGTAGTCACCGCACATCCTCCAGCCGCCAGTCTTTTTTGTCACCAAGTGAATTGGACTGGACCAGGGACTTCGCGAGGGTCGAATGATACCGTTTCCTAGGAGAAACTGTACCTCATTTTTTGCAGCGATGAGCTTCTCGCCAGAGAGTTTCCTAGGCCTTTCCGAAACGGGTTGACCAGTCGTGAAGATGTGATGAGCAATTGGGCATCGGGATGTAGATGACTGAAATGGCTGTTGCTTCGTGACGTCAGCGAATTGAGCCAGTATTCCATTGAAGTCGAGCTTCGCGTTGATGGTTGAGATGTTGAGGATTTTTGTTGGTAAAAGCTCTCCTTTTGAGTCCAGTAAGGTTTTCCTATCAATCAGTCGTTTGCCCTTAAGGTCGATTAACAGTCCATGATGAACTAGAAAATCAGCACCGATTATTGGAGTTGACACGTCGGCGATAATGATCATCCATCTGTACGGACGTCGCAGTCCGAAGTCGATATCTATGAGTTTTTCTCCATAGGTAAGTATTTCTGTGTTATTTGCAGCATAAAGCTTTTCTTCTCTCGGCCGCATTTTGTTTTGAATGCATTTTCTAGGAATAACAGTGACTGACGAACCTGAATCGATGAGAAACCTGAGATTGGTATTTCGATCGTAGACGTGTAGTCGGAGTTCGAGCGGAACGGCGTGGTTGTTGTTGTTGCTGTCGCCGAGCGCCTGAATTGGCGACAGCGCCATTAGTTTTCCGGTTTCGCTGGCGTGACGTAGGAGCATGGTGTTGTGCATCGATTTGCCTTTGCGCCAAATTTCCTGTGGTAGAAACAGATTCCTTGTCGATTCGGTGTCGAAGATCTTGATCTTGAGGGTCTGCGATGATCGTGCGAATTATAGCTCGAGGCCCTTGACTGCGAGACTTTCAAGAATTCTGAAAACATTTGTTTTAGTTCGGTCACTTCATTTGAGAGCCTTGCGCAGTGTGCGCAGGATGAATTATCCCTTGGTTTGACCGTAGTCGTGGCCATGATGTGGGAGAACCCCGTTGCGTCAAGGATCCTGTCAGCGATTTCGACTAGGACATTGAGATCTATGTTATTTGTCTTAATGAGCATTGGACGAATGCTCGCAGGCATTCTGTTGAGCCACATCGGATACAGGACAT
Source organism: Ophion ventricosus (assembly GCA_963932345.1). Classification (NCBI taxonomy): domain Eukaryota; kingdom Metazoa; phylum Arthropoda; class Insecta; order Hymenoptera; family Ichneumonidae; genus Ophion; species Ophion ventricosus. Next base: position 7,618,178 of record OZ010711.1, on the reverse strand, counting down.
CGTCGGAGATACCTCCTGCGGCAAGATCCCTCATTTCGCGTAATAGCTGCGAAGGCTTTTTGTTTGCGAGTTCGACCTCATTTAAGAGTTTAAAAACTTGCTTTTCTCTTGAGTTTGAGAGTCTTTGAATTATTAGATTTTTCAGTCTTTCATACCTATTTTGAGCCGGAGGGTTGCAGATGACATCCGTGATCTGCGAGAGTGTGTCCGGGTCCAAAGATTTAAGTACCTCATTGTACTTGGTGAGATCGTTTGTAATTCGTGAGGACTCGAAGATGGATTCGATCATGTGAAACCAAATGTCTGGTCTGTCGCGCATGAATCGCGGGAGTTCCGTTTTGCGAATCGCTGATATGAAATCCTCGTTGAACATGCCATTTGTTGTGCCGGATGCATTTTGTGCAGCATCGTCGGCCGTTACTCGGGGAAAGTTTGAAGCGTCGGTCATTTCGAGGTTGTTGCCGTCGATCGTTTGCGATGAGTCGCCCAAGGATCGTATTCGTGAGGCAACAGGCGTGTGCTGTGTGGCCATGAGACTTGGCGCCTCGTGGCGGATTGAGGTTATATGTTGTAATCTGTTAAGATCACCTCGGGGTCACCAGTGTGGTATTTTCGGATGGGTTCCACGGATTCTTTATTCAATGTTACACGTGGTACACACGATATTTTGTTTAAATGGTACTTTATTCAACAGATAGATTCTCAAATGTTTAACACGTATCTTTTTCACCCGTGCGTGGGTAGACGCTGTTCTTAACTCTATATATATATAAATACCAACGTTTTTTTAGTCTCGAAACATCGAGTTCAGTCTTATGAAAACTAGGAACTTTTGGGTTTTTGCGTTGGCGCTAGAGCGTGTTTTTAACACAGCTACGTCGGTAAGGAAGATGGACAAATTTGAGGTGACATGGTCGCCACAATCTCACAATGTATACATCGTATCGGGTCATACTATACGGCGATTTAAAGGTGACATTACGCTTCAAAAAAAAGTTCTTTGACAGTTTTGTGTTTGGTGAAGCCAGTTGTGTGTTACAGTGTTCCAAAATGGAATTAAAAAAAGAGACAATTCGATATATTCTTCAGTACCACTACGACCAAGGTGAAAAGACGGAGCAGGCGGCCAAAAAAATTTGTGCTGTTTATGAACCCAATACAGTATCGAATGCAACAGCAAAGCGGTGGTTCCAACGATTCCGTTCTGGTAATATGGACGTCGAAGATGAGGCACACTCTGGTAGGCCAATCGTCGAAAATGTCGATAAAATCATGAAAATCGTCGAGTCGGACCGGCATGTGAGCACTTATTCCATTGCGCAGGTACTGAAGATTAGCCAGAAAACCGTTTGGAACCATTTGCATGAGGCTGGTCTCAAGAAGAAGCTCGATGTATGGGTGCCACACGAATTGACGCAAAAGAACCTTTTGTACCGAATTGATGCCTGCGATTCTTTGCTGAAAGGTAACGAAATCGACCCATTTTTGAAGCAGATGGTGACTGGCGATGAAAAATGGGTCACATACGAGAACAACAGCCGAAAAAGATCGTGGTCCAATTGCGGTGAGCCGGCCCAAACGATCGCCAAGCCTGGGTTAACGGCCAAGAAGGTTTTGCTGTGTGTTTGGTGGGATTGGAAGGGAATCATCCACTATGAGCTGCCCCTATCGGGCCAACACTCAATTCGGAACTCTACTGTCAACAACTGACCAGATTGAAGCAGGCGATCGACTCGAAGCGGCCAGAATTGGCCAATAGGAAGGGTGTTGTGTTCCATCAAGACAACGCCAGGCCGCACACATCTTTAACGATGCGCCAGAAGCTCCGAGAGCTTGGATGGGAGGTTCTATCGTACCCGCCGTATAGTCCAGACCTGGCACCAAGCGATTATCACCTTTTCAAGCATTTGCAAAATTTTCTTGATGGTACAAAACTGGCTTTAAGAGGGGCTTGTGAAAATGAGCTGGTCAAGTTTTTTACCAATAGGGACGAGGACTTCTTCAATCGCGGAATTATGAAATTGCCTTCAAAATGGACAAAAGTTATCGAACAAAACGGCGCATATAATTATAATTTTCTTCTCCATCACTAACTTACATTGCTTTTGTGCGAGAAGCGGAATTAAGAGCTCTCACAATTTTTAGGTAATAAGTGTATTTTTCTTATCCATATGGGATGTATTCTCCCGCTGGCTCTTTTGTTTACTCCGGGGGTCAGTCCGATTGAACAGATGAGTCCCTCACGAACAATGATAGTAGTATAATAACACCGGTTCTAACGTCGGTCCTCCAAGGGCGAAGCGGAACAGGAGGTCGAGCGCCGAAGAGCCGACGGCAGGGACGTGACATCATGGAGCGGGGTGGGGGAAGGCGATCGTCGAGCAGGCTGATTGTGAGTCGCCATCCCCTCCTCATAGGGCCCGTTGTCGAGGGCCCTATGAGGAAGGGATGCCGATTGCTGGCGAGGGACTTGCGGGAAAGAGGTGGCGGTTGTCAGCGCGGGTTTCGCGGTAAAGGCAAAGACTGTCGTAAACGTGGAGTCCGCGGTGAAGGGGAAAGCGATCGTCGACACTGGACCGGCTGTGAAAGGGCGGGGCGCGGGTACAGGATCACGCGGGTGACTAAAAAAGATGAGGAATGGCAATTAAAAAAAAACTATTTATTATTGTATCAACAAAATTGCGCCTTGACGGAGCACATTTAGACTCATCAATCTGAATTGACTTATTACAAAATATATAAATTAGTCTATTGTAAAGATCGTCGCGGTATTTCGGGGTTAAAATATCGGATCGCTTTACATATGCAAAGAAAGAGGTTGGACAAGGCAGCGTGTAAAATAAAAAGGAGCTACTTATATAGTTGACCACGAATGGAGGTTGCTTTTTTTCGGGTAGAAGTTTTTATTTACCAGGTTGTTTGGTGGTCGGATGGCGCAATTATTTATCATCCTTCAATCCATCGTGTGTAATTCAAATTTTCCACTATCGATTCACACTATCATGTAAATCGGCACAATGGTTGTTTTCCTCCTCACGTATAAATTGACCGATGTGTCATTTTAAAACTCGAACTTCTTAAGTTGATTAATAGACGCTGGAAAATTGATATCGTTTACATTTAACACGCTCGAATAACGCGGATACGAAGGCTCACATGTACTATCACGTACAGTTGGGTGGACAACCGTGCGCACGGCCCACGCAAAAGGCGCATTGTCATTAGATTTAATGTTAATCGCTGTGCGCTGCATCATTATCTCCCATAGCAATATCGCGCAGCATCCAGCACACACATGATTATATCTGTTTATACTTATTGTCGGATTAAATATTCGTGACAATGCCCACCCACTATTGCGTCCCTAAAATTCCTCGAGTGAAGCTAAGGTGGACTCAAGACTGCGGCGTTTTTACCACTTCGTTATGCCGGCATGTTGCAAAGTTCAAAGTTTTTTATGATTACAGTCTGTTTGACAAGAGTGGATCCGGTGAAACTCAATAATTATTTGAGAGAAGGCATTGAAAAAAATACATACACACTACATGATATAAACCATGATACTTTATTATTAGTTAGTGGTTCAGTCGCCTCCACTATTAATAGTCGCCTGGCATCTCCGAGGCATACTTTCGACTAATTTCATGACATAGTTACTACTTTGCAGGATTTCTTCATATCCCGTGCGGAAAATTGGCAGGGCATTCCTAATACCATTCGGGGCCTTCAAGGGGTGTAGTTGTAGATTCCCTAGTACCGATTTCCCCAATACTACTAGACTTTGCTATTATAGGGGCGAATCAGTATAAATTGCTTGACTGAAGACTTTGTGGCATAATAATTATCGAGATCGATTAAATGTAATAATTAAACTATGCGTTTAGTGGACGAGCTGTGCTGCCTTAAGCCAACACGCATACAGTACGTTCATTGGAACAACGCGGGATCAAACGTGTCAAAATAAGCGATAGAATTCTAACAATAAGTCTTAAATGCACTGAAATAACACATTTCTTTTTCACAGTGCACACACTGTGTTTGTGCACTGTGTGTGCACTTGAGTCAATTATGACCTGGTTATTTTGCTTTCAATGGCCCTCGGTACCAAAGTATGACCGGCCACTGATGGCCCATGTGGGACTTCTAGACAAGGGCCTTAATAAAGTTAGGGAAAATTAAGATGGTCCTGATCAAGGCCCGAATTCAATTTCCGCACGGGATTATCTATAATGTCTTAATTACTTCGCAAATAAAATCGACATGCAATCAGTCTAAAATAAGTGTAAAAAAATGTAAATGTAAATGTGTAAATAAAAACGACGTGCAATCAGTGCAAACCCAATTTCAAAATAATTATATTTCGCTCTCAAAAGTGACAGCATTAGGATTCGAACTACGTATTTAAATTTGTAGAATCATATTCTAGAGTAAATAACGATAATCGCGATATGAAAGATGGGATTCTGCAGGTGATCAATCAACTTGTCATCAATGGCTTATTTGACTTTGTACATGATCATGTATCAATAGCCTGGATGACCGATGTTAGCACGAATCCTACATCGCATCATGTTTCCAATCGTATGTGAGTGCAAGCAAACTGAACCGTTTTAGTCGAACAGCTTTTTAAATATGTGCCGGTGTATAAAGCAAAGTTTGCCAATATGGAGTTTTAATAACTATACAAAAAGTTTCAAATCGTTTGACAATATGGAGTTTTAATAACTACAGACAAAGTTACAAATCGTCAGGCAAAGCAGCAGTGGGAACTCTTAAATTTTGTATTAGAAATATCCAAATTGTTTTAAGGTAAATTTTCACGTTTTTTTAAAGTTTTAACATAGGAATATAAGGCATCTAAGGTAACTCCACGTCAATGTACTATAACAGAAGCTCGAACTTCGACTTCTCACGCCACTGGAGTGACGGTTTGTTTAAAATTGGAAAAACATTGTTCGGGACTTTGGTATGATAAAATATTCAATAAAAAACATCTTATAAAACTTGCTATCTGAAAATATCAGGTACCAATGTAAAACGCAAAAATAAATTTCACGAATTAATATTTTTCGTCTGAATCCACAAAGCAGTATTTGCCTATAGAAATAAGTTATGAATGATATGAAGCGGGGTTCGCTTTGTACATTGCTTCGGTCGATTTATTTCATACTGATTTTTTTTTATATGGAATATAGAAAGAGTTTATGTGCACCGTATAAATGTTGTCGACAGAACAATAGTACGGAGAAATAACCTTGAAGGACATCGCCAAGGTCAAAATGAAGGTCACCATTGAATTCCTTGGGAAAAGTTACCTCAAGAACGACCTTACATTTTGGGAAATTGTCATACCTACGGAAATATTCAGCCATCCCGTTACTTTTGTGACACCCTGTATGATTGAATGATAACTGGTGTGCTGGTCTAGTGGTTAGCGTGCTTGCATCTAAACCAAGGCGTCGGGAGGTCGCGGGTTCGATTCCCCAGTCTCCTAGTCTCGGAAAAAAAACAAATACGGGCGTGACGTAGCTCCAGTTTTACACAGATATCACGTACACGGACCGGAACGTGTGTGTGTCGTGTGTGTATGCCTGTAGTCCGTGATTTGTTTCTCGATGAAACGTGACTAGCTCCGAGACTGGGACGCAAACCCTGGTATAGGTTTTGCGCAGTTTCCCTATACCCATGGCAGATATGTCATGGCGAATGCGGTACAGAGGGGGAAGTCGACTGCGGTCTCAAGGTGGGGAATATAGGGAATGAAATAGGGAGGGGCACGTAAAAGGGAAAGCCCCCCGTACGATGGACCAAACAATAAATATATGATTGAATGTTCATTGAGCAACAAAATCAGTTTCAGACAATATTAACTGAATGTTGACGGACAATGTAATTCTTCGAGGAATCGGACAGTTAGAAGTTTTGAATTTCCAATCCTCCTAAAATGCTTTGGGGATCTCGTCAGCATATATAGAGAATCTTCCGATATTGCTCGGGTATCCTGTCAATATCTCTCGAAAAACTCCGAGCTACTTCTTGAAGGCTCATACTATTCTGTTGTAAATACATTGTTCTTCGATGCAGATACCCCGGTTTTAAAGTTTTCATAACATGTAGAATTTTTCGTTCATGCAAAATATTATAACGGCCCCGTCTATCTTTTATGAGCAATACCTAGAGCTAACGTGGCTAACTTTAAACTCAATTTCAGAAGGTTTATCAAATCGACCTGATAACTCGCTAGGGTGGTGAAAAAAAACTGGTCCTATATCGACGTATACTTGGGCTTAATGGGACGTAGTCTGACTACCTCCTTAACAAAATTTGTGACCAATGGACCTCCTGGACGGACCTACGTCCTCAGGCAATACCAAGAGTAACGACGCCCGTGCTGAATTCAATGTACTGTACGGAGCTCCACCCTCAATTTGTTTTCATGATCAAACCAAACAACATTTCGACGTCTACAGTATATACGAGAACCTGTTGATACTATGACAAAAATGCTGCAACAGTATTTTGGTAGTAACGCTTTATACTGTCATAGCTTAGCTTCTGCTGGTTGACCTAACATCAAGTCGGCTGCCATCCCGATAAGTTTTTTTTTGGCTATAACACTTCCCGTATAACCCTTTGGCAATTAAATGCACATTCTTAAGTGGAAAAGTACATATAAACGACAAAAACATAGTCAATTTTGAAATTTTTTTTTAAAGAAACAAAACTTTTTACATTTATGAAATTTTAGGTACAATTCACAATATAATTAAACTGTTTAAATAATTTTTTTTATTAAAAAATATTGCAAAATGTTTGACCGCGTGTGAGAAATCCAATGACTTCAATATTGATCTCAAGAATATGAGCCAAGAATTTCCAGTATTTTTACATCCAAATGCTCAACTTATAACTAAGAAATGTTTAAACGGTTGAACATTTAAATCATGGGCCACTTCGTTAAAAAAAAATTACAGAACTTTTTCGTTTTTTTTTGCAATAAAAAAGTACGAAAGTTTTAAAGTGATGTTCATAAGCAAAATGTGTAAGTTCAAGGTAATATTGTTATTGAGTTGGGTGTACAATTTTGGCACAACCGGTCAACACGTTTTAAAGTTATGTTTTCCACAAACTTGCAAAATATAGTTTTAAGAAAAACGTGTTTAAAGTTTTGAACTACGAAAACTTAATTATTTCAGTGACTTGCCAACTAATTACATACTTCACCATCCTATTCGTGAGATGGCTAACTAACATTTTACTTAAAAAAAAACTCGATTTTTAGCATTGAAAATACTTTTAAAGATGTATATAGGGGGTCTGAATTAACGAGATGTCACACGAAACTAACGCTACCCCTACTCCACTGTAGCTGTAGCAGGGTAGGGGGAGCTGCGACATGCTAAATGCCTGTGATTGGTTGAAAAATGCTGCATTACATGTAGAGTCATTTATAGGTATAAGTTGTAAGTTTCAATTTTGGTCTCTATAATACAATGTCGGTGGTTTTTTGGGTTAGATTTGGGTTTGTTTGGGTTTAGGTTTAGGTTTGTTTGAGAGTTGTTGCTTGAGTGTTTGAACCTGTATATAAGAAATCCGGCGGAATTTTTGCGGCGAACGATAACCGTCGATGAAACCTGGATACACCGCCATGCGCCTGAGACTAAACAGTAGTCAATGCAGTGGATTGCGGTGGGGGAACCAGCTCCGGAGAAGGCAAAGGTCGTTCTCTCCGCAAGTACAGTGATGGCGACAGTTTTTGGGCATAGCCATGGAATAATTCTTTTCGATTACCTTAAAAAGGGTGAATCAATCAACGGACAGTACTACGCTACATTTCTGGATGAATTGAAGGCTATAATTAAGAATGCGGACGTTTTTCCGCATCTGGCCACGAAAACAGTGCTGTTTCACCAGGTTAATGCTCGGGTTCACTCGTGCATGGATGCGACATCGAAATTGAACGAATTTAAATTTGAATTGCTTCCGCACCCACCCTATTCGCTAAACCTAGTTCCCAACAACTTTTGTCCGTTAGCCTAATTTGAAAAAAAAATATGGGTCATATGCCTAGGTGGAAGACGATCTAAACCAGTATTTTTCGGATTTAGACTATACATTTTTTGCTGACGGTTTGAAAGGTTCGGAGAAGCGTTGAACCAAATGTATCGAGTTGAAGGGAGCAGATTACGTCGAGAAATAAATTTTGTTTTGCTTCGAAATATCTATTTTTCTTATTACGCTTCTTCTTCTTAGGCTTCTTCTTCATTCCTATGTAGAAATGCCAATACTCAGCCATTAGTGGAGAATCGGCTGAGACGTGGCCTAGTACTGGATACCAAGCTTCAGTATTCTAGACTGGCCCAAGCGTCAACGTGTTGACAGTACAGAACAGACCCAATGCTGGCTCAACGCCAGAGCCAACGCCAGAGCCAGCGCTGGCTCATCCGCTTGTGGACAATCGGCTGAGACTTGGCCCCGTAGTGAATACCAAGCTTCGGTATTCTAGACAAGTCTAAACGTCAGCATTTCGATGGTACAGAACAGACCCAACTGTTATTTGAAGGATCGAAAAACCAACATTACTGAACCTGCACCGGGCTGTAGAGGCCCATTAATGGGCCTCTGCAGCCCGGACATAATTTGACTGTAGAGTCAGGTTCGGCTATATCATTACAGAAAACATGTGCCAACAGTTGGCCTGGGGTCGGCCGAAAACTCGACCGAAAAAAATGGTCGGAGGCGATTATCGAATAAATAAAAAATATCCTAAAAGTTATTTTTACTGCCTAAATAGACAAAAAGAATTTAGCAGTCAAAAATAATTAATTTTCGTTGGATTGCAACGATGCAAACTTGAACGTTTGCCAACTTATTGGCATTTTTTAAAAATAATAAGAGTAAGTAGCGAAAAAAAAGAAATTCTGCACAATGTTAGGATGGCTAAATAGATAGCGCGCTCAGCTCTAGAATTAGAAGCCGTATGTTCGAAACCCAGGTTAGGAAAAAACTTTAATGAGATAGAACACGTTTTAATCCAATTATCATATATGTAGTAATATAAATAAAACATACAGAAACAAAAAATACTACCAGAATATTTTTATTCATAATTTGTTAACTTATTTATTTTTTCATTTCAGCGGCAGCCAAACATTTGGCTGCCAAGCGTCAGCCGCGCGTTACATTTTCATGCCTGGCCCAGTATTGGCTGAGCATTGGCCAATCAAGTTCGAAACTGAGTCAGCGCTGGTTCGATGGTCAATTTCTACTTGGGCCAGTCGTGGTCCAGGCATCGTAGTCAACCATCGGCTGCCGAGCGTCAGCCGCGCGTCACATTTCGATGCCTGGGTGAAGCATTTTTGCCGAGCCTCGGCCAATCAAGTTCGAAACTGAGCCAGCGCTGGGTCGATGGTCAATTTCTGCATGGGTTAGGACTCTTTGATTGATAAGTATTGAGTCCACTCTATCGGTAGGCTGCCCTTCACTTGCATTTACAGCTGTACGTAGAAAAGCAATCCTTTTCTCGGCAGAATTTGAATGAGGAATATCCTTCAAACCGACCTTCATCACCAGATTTCTTTCTAAGATAATTCAAATTGAATTTATGATATTCGTATCTGGCCCGTTTTATTTATTTCCTTTGTCAGTGACTATTATATTTAAAAAACTGAACCGAGACTAATTTATCTGACACTAAATACTGCAAATACAGATAAATGATGTGGGTCTTGTTCAGCCCCCTGGCACAGCCGTCTAGACACGGCTCACGGATTCCCAATCTTTGTTATTGCCGAATTGCGTCACATGCAGCGCTAGTAGTCGTCCGAACTGATACTATATATATTGCAGCGCAAGCAATATACGCGATATGCTGAGTGCACAAACATAAGGATTTTTATTTCGCTAATTATTATTGTTAATTATTTACTTGCTCAGTAATTATGGAGTGGGAACTTATCGTGAGTTTGTTTCGGATTGTTTAACACTCCGATTACTTTTCCATTAGGATCCAAAGATTCGCGTTGCCAAAGAATTTCGTTGCTCCGAAAATGTTTTTCGCAAACTGCTGCCCCAGCGTTCACGGAGCCGTCTTCTCGCCTCACAGCACTTTTCCACAGTTTTTTACGTGTTTAACGTGTACCCTGAGGTACAGCACTTTGGCATATTAAACCTAACCACTGTTCGCAGTTCACAGTTCTCTCGGTCTACGTAATAAGTGAAAGTCGAAAAAAGAGATCAGTCTCGAATCACTAACTTAATTTTTTTTTATTTACAGATACTCCAAATAAAAAGTACGCTCACAAAAATATCGTAAATAAATCGTGTTTACGAGTTTTGAGCGCGCATGCGTGAAGCAAGCCGTTTAGACAACTACTAACGCTACGAAGCGACCTAAAGTGGAATTTAAAAAACCCGGATAAAACGCAAAACATTTATCGCAAGAGAAATAGTATCCAGTATCAGGGGGCTGGTCTTTTTCTACTAAAGGACGCGTACGACTCGATCGTAAATTGCAACCATGCCCCACTTCTCATGTTGGCATGTTGCTATGTGAAGGCAGAACATCCATTAAAAAACAAGGAAAACGATTTATCAATAGCAAGATGGGCTCTTTGCCTCTAAGGCGCCACCTTCCGACTATCTCACGTCTCTATAAGACAGAGCTTATCAATGTAAAAAATTCACACATATTTCTGCGTAGTCTTCGTCGCCCAGCTTTCTTTTCATTTTCTCATCACTAAAGAGCAGAAATCGATTAGTTTATTAATCAATCAACCGATAGCTAAATGACACGTCTTCTGGCATGGAACACAAAAAGCGTTCCAACAATAGAAGAAGCTGACAACCAATCATGGCCACCCACGAGAGACGAACTCCGTTGTTTCGATAAGAAACTTTAAAATAGTGGTATCAGTCAGTGTAAATTAGTGGCACTATATGTCGTAAACTCAAGAATGAGAGTAGAGGAGCTAGGTCGGTTCTAACCCAGGGATCTCAGGGGGGAGCGGGGCGGGGGACCAGCGCGAGGAAGCCAGGGTATGCACGGTGGAGGGGGGTCCAGTGCGGTGACGCCGTGATGTGACGTCACGGGGGGGGGGGGGGCGTCCGGCACGCAGCAGCCGAGTGCGTGACTGTGACAGCGGAAGGGGGGGAGTGGGGAGGCTACTTTTTGGTGACGGTGTATCTGGTGGAGGGGGTACCGAGCGATGCCTGGACCCGCGGGCGGGAGGGGGAAGCTGTTCGGCTCTGTGGGGAAGGGGGCATCATAGAGTGGCCGCCAAACGTTGAAAACTCATAAAATCTGATAATTTATTATCAGCATAAAAATTATCGATGCAAGCAGAGCATTTTTTCTACACTATTCACAGAAGTTTGAATATTAAAAAAAAAACTCAGACACGTGTGCTTATGCAGTTGTATGGAAAACTCCCATATATGGCTAGGAAAGTTTTCGGGAATGAGAAAACGATAGTTGCCATATGAAGGGCGGCCCTTCAAAGCCCATAAAATGCTTTATTTATTGCATGCAGCTGCGAGTTATTCCAAAACAAGTTTCAACCCGTCGAGGTTTCATTCCACAAGATTACGTCAAGATGTTCACATGTGCGAGTATGTACGCAGTGCATCCGGCCAAGCACCCTCTGGACTTGACCAAAAACGAGCTCGAACAGGTTTCAAAGGTCTTGCCCCTAAAGTATTGGGGTAACTATTGGTTTACTGTGGAATCGTTTGCCAGAGCATCATCGGCACGACAGTGAAGTGATATCGTATCTTCCATGCATGGAGCATTATAATACGCCACAGATGAAGGATCACATTGATGGTCCCCCACCTCAACGTCGGGGCTGTGAAAAGTGTCGCGAGGGGGGAAATTCTCTACGTGGGAGGCTAGCGTTCTTCGAACGTGTTTGAACCTGTTACACATGCCTATGATTGCATAAGTGGGGAGAAGTTTTTAAAATCTGAGTGGAGGGGTTACGAGGGAGCTTATGATTTCGTGGACCAGGCTTAGACTGCACTATTCCACCGCAACATCAACATCTCCGAAAAGAAGTTTGAAAAAGAGTGAAAATGGATCTCTCAAGTATCAACAAAGTCAGTCCGATGGCGGAATTCCTCCCAACGAAGAAGCTGTCAGAACTCCGCGTTCAATCGGATCATCAAATCACGGACATGAGAGCTGTAGAGACCAAGTTTGGAAACCGCTACATCGTGGACGTTGCAAATGAGTTTGCCGTCTTCTTGCCAGCGCGGCTGGTAAAGGCCTTAGATCAAGATCCGAAAATGTTCGCGAGTATGCTGCAACTGGCACACAATGGTCAACTCTACATGAAGTACATTGGTGGAAAATACAACAGCGTCGAGTTCCATCGAGTCTGAGTATGGTGGAAAAGAACGCTCGTGAATGCCCGGTGGAAACAACGAGTTCAACGGCAGCCAACATCGTCACCATGGTAGAGTGCAAGGACGGTTTGCATCACAGTCATCATCATCGTAGAGTTTTCGATGTTCGAGTCTGAGTATGGTGGAAAAGAACGCCCGTGAAGGTCCGGTGGAAACAAGGAGTTCAACGGCAGCCAGCATCGTCACCATCGTAGAGTGCAACGACTGTTTGAATTACAGTCATCATTATCGTAGAGTTTTCGACGCTTAGTGCTATGTAAAAATGTATAAAAACTTTTTCATCGAATATAACGTAAAAAAATTGTTTTCAAACTGTATTCGCCGTAGATATAGGAAATAAATGGAGAAACGATATTTGCTCGAAATGTTTTTATTCATTAAAAAATAAAATCCCTCGCTCACACGGCGCTTCGTATACAGTCAGCCAGCTTTTCAACGACGTTACATTCGCTTTGGCGCAATTGTATTTTGTATTGAAGGAATGATGGGGACATTTAACGTTTGCGATTTTCGGCAACTTCTGCAGCGATGGACAGTCCAGAGTCTCCAGATCGACGACTTTTGTTGCTGAATCCGTGAATCTCGATAGCCATGAGCACTTCTCGAATCCTTTGGCATAGATCGTAGGAGCTCCTTCCAAGATTCCTCGAATTGTCGTTCTAGCTGCCTCGTATGGTATGCCGCGGTGTTCCCATCGTATTCCATGATAATCGCGTTCCAGCCGTTTGTTTGTCATTTTGTACTTGGCCGGTAAAGCGTTCCAGGCGAATGGTGCATCGAAGAAGAATGTCAGCGGTGCAGCGTTCTTCTCATGGAGTTTGAGGATGGCGATTTCCTTTAGGACAAATTTGTTGACGGGTCTCTTGAACCCTTGCACATCGACGATAAGCTCCATGTTGACTGAAGTGGGCGCGGGTCATTGGCATGATTTTATACCAATTTTTTAATCGCACCACTGATTGGATTGTACTCGACAATACGATCATGGAGGATCATGCAGTATGCTGAGGTTTGTGGTGGAATGTTTTTATTTAATTCAAATTCAAGACGCACGTCCACGGGGCCCGACTTGAGAGAATCGTTTTGCTTCGAACAGTCAATGACGATGAGAGGGGCCTTTTCCAAAAATTCAATCCTACTTAGCCAAAAATTCAATCCTACTTAGCCTCTTTGTTGTAATAGGTCGGTTGAAAGTTTGTATACATCTCGTAGAGTAGAGCATACTGATTTTGATCGAAATTTAAATTTAAATTTCCACATGGGTAAAATGGTGAATTTAGGTATAGCTTGACATCGCTCATGTTACAATGATCAAAGTGGCTCGCATTCTGTGCTTTCTTATTTTTTCGCCCCGTCTGCAGCGCGAGTACGACATATCGTGGCTTCTCCAGCTGATTGGAGGTTTTAACAGACCACACGTGCTTAGATGTGGCAGGGAGCAAAGGATATTCATACAATTCCCATGTTCGAAAACTCATGGAAATTGGTGCGTCTTTGGCGAGAAACTTTAACAATTGAATTTTTCGTTAATCCGAGACTGTTACATATGGTACCAGCCATTCCATTTTATGCAGCGCGAGTTTGTAGTCTTCAGGGGCTGTTTGTAGAATGGCATTATCATCGGTCTTTGATCTCGTGGAAATCAACTCGTGCTTGGCATTTACGACAATCTTTCGATAATCCTCGGCAAATCCAAGGAGCATGTTGAGCGGTATGCACACATCAAAATTTCCCGATGCATCGACAATCTGCTTCGTCTCTTCGACACCGAGCCATCCCGTGTTCTCAAGCATAGAGCTCTTGGGCGGACTCAGCGATGAATATCCTTTCATTGTACTCGTAATACCGACATTCTTATTACGATCGATTTCTATGGCATTCAGCTCATATCGCACTTCCTCAAACAAATGACAAATGGCATTGTTGACGAGACTTGTGGCAGTGGTTGGCATCCCATCACGCTTAGATAATTTCCCACATATGTGTAGGGAACTCTTGCTTGGCAGGATGGACAGGTCTTGATGCTGGATGGCAATACGAATTTCATCGCTGGTATTAAAGGTTGACGATGCATACGGCTGATGAGCGTGGATCTCACAATGGATGATGGATTCATCAAAGACCACGGGCGCCTGAATGTTTACAATTTCTTCTTCCATTGCACGCAGCAGATGCACAGAGCACAGACTAAATACCTTTTTATGCGCCTTCGCCACGCACTCTGAGACCCAAATTCTTCAAGAGTAGCACGTTTTGAGGTGTTAGCACTTTGGGTGCTGGTCGACGACTGATTGTTTTTATCCATGGTCGTTTGTTGTTATTAGTGGATCTATTGAAAGCTATACCCATCACGACTTTATATGCAGGCGTATGGTGATTACTTCACCGCGGAAATTTACCAAATCGCCGTCCTGATCCACTATTCGAAACTGTATCGAGTAAATTGTTCGATTCGTGATTGGTAGATAAATGACGTGTGATGGAACTTCAATGATCTTATAGCCCGGTGGCACGGATGGGAAAAATGGGTGAATTGTGTGTACTTTTGTCCGTTAATATAGGCACCAGCGGTAATGTTGCACTCGACGCGCAGGGCGTTCACTTTGAGAATGGCTACTGGAAGGTCAGATTCGTGTCTTTTATTGGCTTCCAATTTGCGTGCG
This sequence comes from Ophion ventricosus, assembly GCA_963932345.1. Classification (NCBI taxonomy): domain Eukaryota; kingdom Metazoa; phylum Arthropoda; class Insecta; order Hymenoptera; family Ichneumonidae; genus Ophion; species Ophion ventricosus. The sequence goes on along the minus strand of OZ010711.1, from coordinate 7,603,110 downwards.
GTAAAGCCTAGTAGATGTCCAATAGAGTCTTTAGGCTCAAAATTAACATCATGATCGCACTCGATTTCACTGCGCAACGTATTGTTATTAGGTTTGATGCTGATTTTGATGGTTTTGCGCGCGAGCTCTGCTTGTACAAACGTCTCAATATCCTTTATTTCATAGCTACCCGTGGGTATTGTCAATTGTCAAGTTGGTTGTAAAGTTCATAGCTACCCGTGGGTATTGTCCCACGTAAAGTTTATTGTGGTCAATGTCTATATTGGGAATACAGTTGAAGGTTAACAATTCCACGAGGCCGAGGGTATAATTTTTGTGTGGCGAGAGTTCGATGGGGGGAAAGTATTGCGCCTCAAGTATGGACAATGAGTCAGATATGGTCAGTGTTAAACTATCATCCATGATGCTGGTAAATTCACAACTGAATTCTCCACCTCACTTACCACCAATATATAGTGTATATTTGTCCTTGTTTTGCAATTGTCGACAAAGGAACTTGAGACACAAATGCTCACATTCAATCGTATCATACTCCTGATATCTCTAATAATTATAATTGACGCTACGAACACCAAAATATCTCATGAGTTCAGATGGCGGCGGGAGATTGCCGAAACTATCAAAGTACACGACTTTCCATCCAGTCTTTTTGTAAGCGACTCAGTGTGTGCCTAAGCCCACATTTTCATCCAAATTCACAATTGCAGCTTCACATTTGAGGGGCCCGCTCACTGGCAACGTATCACGCATGTAAACTCCACGGAAATTTGGAATCTTCAGGATTGTCGCATAAGCAGCATTTACAGCTTTAGCTATACTAGCCACTCCACCTGACAAAGCACCAGCAGCGCTGAGACCCGCAAAAATGGGCACGAGGAATAGTAATAAACCACCAATTTTATGAGGTACAGGTAGAACCCGTGGTGTGCGGACTTTGCCACCACGCATCTTTACAGCTGCACGTGCACCCTTTAGAGCTGATTTAATAATCTTATTTGGATCATCACTTTGAATCATTGTCTTCTTCGCAGGGCCAATTATTTTTTTCAAACAAACGCCTCCCTCGCGGGTCTTCATACCCATGCTGAATTTTCTCTTGGCCTTCATAATATTTGTCACGCCCCACGCACTTGCTTTCTCACCGATGCTAGCGTCTTTAGCGGTAACACGTTGCCAAGCCTGTTCGGCCAACACTTTATCTGCCAAATGTCTCGCATCAAGATTGTCCAGATTTTTCGAATATGCAATATCGTATTGTTTGCAAGCTGCATCCAATGGATTAATGCCTGGATCACCACGTGCAAGACGCTTACCAACTTTGTGCCTGGTCCGCAATATTGATAGCCAGGCAGATGCAATTCAACGGGTAGTTTGTTGATTAGGCTATTGACGACACCTTTACCGCTATGAACGATCATGTCTAAAGACAATACTCGACTGACGGCGAATCCTCATAAAAATGCTATTTATATGATTTTTCCGTTAGTCGTGTGCGAGATGACGTCCAAGAAGCAAACTCACGGAGGTAGCCTTCCCGTGATAAATTTCGATGAATTTGTCGAAGATGGCCGGCAGAAGAGACAAAAGCTTCATGGACAGTTATTGCCGGATAGCATACGTGCGGTGTTTTGTGGTCCATCAAATTGTGGAAAAACCAATGCTTTGCTCACTCTCATCATCCATCCCAATGGCTTGAGATTTGAGAACATTTATTTGTATTCCAAGTCGCTGAAGCAACCAAAGTACAAGTTGCTCGAACAATTACTTGAACTTGTGCCTGGAGTTACATATAATCCATTCAATAAGCATGAACAAGTGATTGCACCAAGTGATGCACGGTCGAACTCGATATTCATCTTTGATGATATTGCGTGCGAAAAGCAGGATAATGTTAGAGCATTCTTTTCCATGGGAAGACACGAGATTGTAGACAGTTTTTATCTTTGTCAGACGTACACTTGTATCCCCAAACATCTCGTGAGAGATAATGCAAATTTCGTGGTGCTTTTCAAGCAGGATGATATGAATCTCAAACACGTGTACAACGATCACGTTAATACAGATATGACTTATACATGCTTCAAAAACATGTATATGAAATGCTGGAATTCTGACAAGTATGCATTTATCACGATCGACAAGGATAGCAATATGAACGAGGGTCGATATAGGCAAGGTTTTAATTATTTTCTCACCATTGATAAATGACTCATTGCTGGTGGTTCAAGAGGCAGTAGTGTGCACGCGTCGACAGTGACAACATGAAGAGCAAACAACTGTTGAGAGAAAAAGATGTATTGCGTGAAATTGCCAAGGCAAGCGATGCAATCAGACGAAAGCATCGAATGATAAAAATCGGCAAAGAGAGTGATGAGCAGAGAATGCAAGATGTCTTTAAGCCTATAGTCAGACCATTGGAGAAATTGGTGTCGTACAAAAACGGTGAGGTGGCGAAGGAGGAAATCAAGGATGGAAAAGCCGACGATAAAGAAGGAGATGCGATAAATAGTGTGAAGCATGAATTGAAGAACGAGACACACGATTCCTTCAAGAGTGAAACACAAGATTCTTTCAAATTGGTATATGAGGATGATGATGATGCCTCACAAAATGTCGATGAATTAATCACCGAATATCTCCTGTTGTTACGAACAAATAGAAAAGCAAGCCTGGATGTATCATATGGTGTGAGGAATCTCTCAAACAACCAATTAATGATTGGTGATTCTCCGATAAATTTCGACTCTCAACATATTCGTGTGGGAGATGTGAATTATGCGAAAACTGTTGGATTAACTGAGCTGCTGTTTAAAAAAGTGCCCAATGTCCAAGCTCTCACACCGGACGACTTGAAAAACTATGAAAAGATTGTCATCGCGACGAATGCTCACAAAAAGTTTTATAAGCCCAGTGTGGCTATACGACTTAATACCTGCCACAAATTCAACACTTATATTGCAAATATAGCCGATCATCATGTGGGAAAGGGTATGCCAACGTATAAGCTGGCTAGAAAAAACACCCGATTCGACTATGTATATTGGGACAATGCCAATGAGCTGGTAGATCGTCTTCGTCTACTTTTGGCATCACAAGCAGCCGGAAACTCTGCACATTCGAATGAAATTATATCGATTATCGAGGAATTGCGTGAAGCTGAAATCATTTATTAACTCGAAATCGGAAATTTTACACATTTTCAACATGAGTGTCGATGTGTTCGGACGCCAGTTGAATAAGAGTCTACTCCTCAGTAAGCAAGGTCCTCCAGGCAGACCGGGGATTGGATTCAAAACTACTGCAGATGGTCATTATGACTTGGGACAGAAACGTTTGTGTAACATTGCCAATCCGGAAGGACAGGACGATGCCATCACTCTAAGTGCTTTGCATAAAAGATCCCGAACTATCGTTAAGAACATACGGCGAGAAATAAATGAGAGTAATCAGTTGCTGATTAATGGACTTGAAGTTGCGATGAGAGACATTGCAAAGACACTAGAGGCAGATGTCAAAACTCTACAAGATTTGGTGATTCGTAATTCACACATCATTGCTAAACGGGATGCGCGACTGCGTGGACTGGAAAATGAACGAGAAAAAGAACGCTCTCGTGCGAGAACTGCATAAGCCTGCTCGGCGGAACTATCCACGTCGACATGTGGACATCCGTGGTTTGGAGGAAACCTGGCAAGCTAATCTCGTTGATATGTCATCGTACGCGCATCAAAACACCAAACATAAATTTCTCCTCACCGTCATCGATACTTTCTCAAAATTCGCCTGGGCCGTAAGACTGTTGAGTAAGAATGGTAAAGATGCAGCAGCCGCAATGAAGTCAATACTCGTTGAGGGACGCATACCACAACACTTGCACGTCGACGAGGGAAAAGAATTTTACAATCGTGACTTTAAATCCTTAATGAAGGAGTACAATATTCACATGTATTCTACATACAGCAATTTAATGGCATCCATTTGCGAGTGTTTCAATCGTACATTGAAAAATAAGATGTGGATGCAATTTAATCTTCGTGGTAATTATACGTGGATCGATATTCTCGATAAGCTAGTAGCCGAGTATAATGATTCTGTGCACCGTACCATCAAGATGAAACCGAGAAATGTAAATGCGGAGAATGAGAAGGAAATATTGCGGCAAGTTTTCAATAAGACTCAGCCGCCAATAGAAACACCACCGAAATTCACCATTGGCGATAAAGTGAGAATCAGCAAATTTAAGAGTGTTTTCGGCATATTGCAGCAAGTTTTCAATAAGACTCAGCCGCCAATAAAAGCACCACCGAAATTCACCATTGGCGATAAAGTGAGAATCAGCAAATTTAAGAGTGTTTTTGAAAAGGGTTACATGCCAAATTCGACAACGGAAATATTTACGGTATCTCGTGTGAAAAAAACGCATCCAGTGACGTATCGTTTGAAGGACCATGAAGAAGAACCCATCGCCGATGGTTTCTACAAACAAGAACTTCTCGGTGTCAAATACCCCGATATTTATCTCATAGAAATTTTTTTGAAAAAGCGCGGTCATCGAATGTTTGTAAAATGGCTGGGGTTCGACAATACCCACTTCAATTCCTCATCCATTCAGGAATTCAATATCCTGGATTCAATACTGTCGAATAATGAGGGTAAAAAGACGGACGGTCACTGTGTCGTTCAGCTGGGTATAGAGCAGCGACAACTGCCCATGTGAAACATGCATTATCGTTCGATTTGACATTAATCACAGCCCACTTCATCATTATTTCCCGCGTCAATGATATAGTGCACCCGGCACGCATCGGGTTATACTTATTCACATTTATCGTGAGGTTAAGTATTTTCCGCAAAGCCCAGCCACTATCTCGTTCTTGAAATTCGTCGAGTAAGGTTAAAGTGGGCTCCATAACGCGTTTCTGGTACCATTCATTCAAATCGCTTGTGTTACATAGTTCACAGTTTCGCGTGTTAATACTTTTATTGGCATGGTTGTCACCACTCGCGAATTCGCCATTAAACACTGTATTAACTTTAATACTGTTGTGTTTGCAAATAGTATTTTGCAGATGTTGAAGCACTAGGTCGCGAGCATCGTTGAGAAACTGTTTCGGCTCGATGTGACTGCGATTGATTACAGAACCGGTCAATATCCGACTCTTGAATGATGTGCCAATCTCACGCCAGATTAATCCATGATCACCATGTCCTGCGCCCGTGTGTATAAAACGGTTGCGCACAGAATTCTTTAATCCTTCTAGACGCACTATTTGCGCTATCAATGATTGTTGATGTCCAATTAATAATCGCGCGCGCTTAATCCGGCTTTGCGCTTCCAGCCCTTCTATAAACTCGACGCATCGTTGCTCCCAAGCAGCAAAATCTTCGAACGAGCGTAAAAGCACGGCTTGGTCATGCAAGATTTGTTCCATGTTGTTCTCCATATTAACAAGTATGAAAAACTTCCACGATGTTAACCGACTGACTGGTTCATGCAAAGTGCGGCCAGTTTTGAGCGCAGCGGATTATTAAAAAAGGCTCTTCCTTCGGGAAAAAAAATATTTTTCGGCTATCCCCTCTATCTCGGGAAAAAACCCAGAGTTTTCCGATAACCCGTCGGTGTAGATTGCCCCAGGAATACGAGACAAAAAACAGGAAGTCGGGATGCATAAGGTTAAAAGATATATTTTATGAGTCCTGCAGCTGTGGTCAAGTGGTCCATCGACGCCAAAGGCCTTTGACGATAGATCCCTAAAGTTTATAGTTTTTTTTCCAAGAAATATGTCGTTTTCATGCATGTTTTGAATATCTAAGCCATAAAAAAAATTCTCATCGCGAGTGGCTACGAATGTCGACCAAGACAAAATGCTTTAACCCCGACTTGTTGAGACTTGTCTCAAGTGTTGGCGACATTGGTGACGGTGTGGACTCGCATGCAAACATCTTGACATTATGTTTCAGAATGGAACCAAGACCTCGACGAGTTCATTTTTTTTTTTTTTTGGAACAATGCGAAATTATAAGCTCCCTCGTAACCCTCCAACTCAAATTTTCAAACTTCTCCCCACGTTTCCAATCATGAAAAACAAGTTCAAACACGTTCGACGAACCCCGTATGTGGAGAATTTTCCCCCTCCCGACATTTTTTCACACTCCAAAAAAAAAAAAACGGGTTCAAACAAGTTCGAAGAACCCCGTACGTGGAGAATTTTCCTCCTCACAGCATTTTTCACACTCCCGACGTTGAGGTCGGGGACCATCAATGTGATCCTTCATCTGTGGCGTATTATAATGCTCCATGCATGGAAGATATGATATCACTTCACTATCGTTCCGATGATGCTCCGGCAAACGATCCCACAGTAAACCAATAAAGTTACCCCAATACTTTAGGAGCAAGACCTTTGGAACCTGTTCAAGCTCGTTTTTGGTCAAGTCCAGGGGGTGCTTGGCCGGATGCACTGCATACATACTCGCACTGTGAACATCTCGACGTAATCTTGTGGAATGAAACCTCGACGGGTTGAAACTTGTTTTGGAATAACGCTGCAGCTGCATGCAATAAATAAAGCATTTTATGGGTTTTGAAGCGCCACCCTTCCTATGACAACTATACTTTTCTCATTCCTGAAAATTTTCCTAGCCATATATGGGAGTTTTCCACACAACTGCATAAGCACACGTGTCTGAGTTCTTTTTTTTTTAATATTCAAACTTCTGTGAATAGTCTAGAAAAAATGCTCCGCTTGCATCGATAATTTTTATGCTGATGATAAATTATCAGATTTTATGGGTTTTCAACGTTTGGCGGCCACTCTATGCTGCCCCCTCCCCCACAGAGTTGACAACGGATTCCCCCTCCCGCCCGCGGGTCCAGGCATCGCTCGGAACCCCCTCCCCAGATACGCCGTCACCATAAAACTAGCCCCCCCCCCACCCCCTGCCGTTGTCGGTGTCATGCACTCGGCTGCTGCGTGCCGGACCCCCCCCCCCCCCCCCGTGACGGCACATCGCGGCTTCCCCCCGCCCCGCTCCCCCCTGAGATCCCTGGGTTAGAACCGGCCTGGCTCCTCTACTAACGAGACATGGATAAAATGTCAAATATCGCACGTTCCTATTTTTACTAGCTATAATGTCTTCAAGTGTGAATTATTGACAGCGTTGACATAAGCTTCGAATATGTTTAATTTTTATGCACGGAGTTTTCGTAAAAATGTATTAACTATGCTGGAAGAAATCTTTGAATTATCGCAAAATTTTCATCAATATTTCGTCTCCAATCGATGTTATAGCTATCTAGCCGTATACTCGCCTCTTCCAACATCAAATCTACTATTCGGAGATCTAATAAATACACCGCATTTATTGGTAAAGTAGATTACTATTCAATATCTGTCTGCAATTTAACCAGTGAATAATTTATTTGGAATTAATTTTCGATTATACCGTTTTTTGGTGCCAGCAGTTACGGGTAATATCACAAATATTTCCGCCCCATCATTATCTCTAAATTCATCGTTTACGCCGTGCAAGCAGATATAGAGCATTTGTCGTTTCGATTTATTTGTTATAAATGATATTGAAGTTTGCAACGTTGCAATGCAACGAAATATTTTTTTCTTCTGAACTTTCCAATTTTTTTTGACAGATTTAAACTATAAAAATCAGGCAATGGTTTTTTACGCTCCATTTTTTACGCGATCTATAATCCAAGTCTACAAAATATCATTCGCAATAACAATAAAAGCCAGGAATGAAATGAAAATTGTTGCATTCCAATGATTCAAACTTTAAGCCCATTGTTATAGATTAAAACACGCAGGATTGATTGCGGCTAACATTATTTTTTTAAAATGCGTCCCATTAGTACCGCGCTTTTTCGAGAACAATCTCTAATTTTGTACTCGTTTTCCAACAATCTCAAATGTGCTACGACCGCCCTGATCACCATGACTTTCGGTTGATTAAGGGGTTATTTTACTGTGATGGCTAAAAAAATAAGCTATTATTAATTTTTTTTTTTTAATGTTGCATGTATCGGCACAAACTTTTTTCGCTTAAAGGTACACTCGTACAGAATATAAAACAATTTTTTATTGTTGCATACAAATGTGTATTTATTTAACAAAGGATAATCGTGTAAAGGCACGAAAAAAAGTATGTCGCTGGCGTTGATGACTTGCGCTCTACAGGTAATCTGAAACAAAAAAATTCAAAAAGATTTTTAATATGTATGAGTGTCGCCCGAACTAGAATTGATATTTTATATTGCAGAATAACAAAGTGGAGTCGTTTTTTGCAAAAGTTTTCGAAAAGCACGTTATTTTTTCGTCATCATTTTGGCGAAAGTATAAGTAAAAATTAATATTGTTTAATAATTTTAGTTCGCGCGATAGCGATACTCATACAGATTAAGAATCTTTTTGAATTTTTTGTTTCAGATTATCTGGAGAGCGCAAATCATCAACGCCAGCGACATACAGTAGAGCGCCGATTATCCGAACGTCAGTTATCCGAAACGTCAATTATCCAAACGGCGATTTGGTTTATCCGAAACGTCAATTACCCGAATAGCGATTTGGATTATCCAAAATATCAATTATCCAAACAATAATTTTATTCATTCAACTGCTCAGTTATTCGAACGATTACGCCTTATATATTACGGCATGGAGTGGTATGAAACGCCACCTGAATGTTGTTCAATGCAACTTCTTCTTCTAAAACGATTGCAAGATTTGGCAACAAAGAAACGAGCTTCCGTTGTGAAGCAGAAGAAAATCGTCGACTTTTTAAAAAAATAATTAGATAAGAACTCAAAGATGTACGAATGTTGATTATTTTTAAATACATATTTAACTTCGTTCTATATCATTAAATGATACAATAGTTATTTGCATTTCAACAAAAATGTACTTGTATTATTAACTTATTAATGGTCATCGTATTTTTAAATGTATATATTTTATCATATTGATAGACTCATCGTTTTTTCGCCCACGGAATATTGCTGTTCGGTTATCCGAACTTTCGATTATCCGAAAGGCGCCCGGTCCCAATTGATTCGGATAATTGACACTCTACTGTACTTTTTTCATGCCTTTACACGATTATATTGGGAGTACAAATTAATTTGGTCCGTTTTTTTGTGGTAAAAAATCCATTTATTTCAAAATAAAAGGTACGGATTAATCAAAGTATTGTCCATCGCTGGCTACTACGTTTTCCCACCTCTCAGGCACTTTTCGAATTCCATCTCGAAAAAAGTCTCGTCTTTTGAGGCGATCCAAGTTTTGAGCCAATTTTCGATTTCTGCGAAAGAAGAGAACCGGTGACCTTATAAATCCTGCTGCATCCGTCGGAACACCCAGTAATCAGAAGGAGCAATGTCCGGAGAATACGGCGGGTGCGGTAAAATATCCCATTTCAGCGTTTCCGAATATTTTTTTACGACTTTTGCGACATGAGGCCGAGCGTTGTCATGCAGAAGAATAATTTTGTCATGTCGTTGCTCGTATTCCGGCCGTTTTTCTCGTAATGCACGGCTCAAACGAATCAATTGTAGTCTATACCGATCGCCCGTAATGGAATCGCCAGGTTGTAGCAGCTCATTGGATCATTTGGCTGTCCAAGGCGAGGCTTGTCTTCAACGCTGAAAGTTCTTAAAGCATCGAAACCATTCCCTACATGATTTATCAGTTGGAGCATAATCATCACCATAAACTTCAACAAGCATTCGATGCGCTTCAGCTGCACTTTTCTTCCAATTAAAGCAGAAAAGTAAAACTTCCCGCAAATGCTGCTTAGTTAACACAAAATTTGACATATTCAACACAGTAAAACACAAGGCTTTTAATGGAACTCAAAGCGACATAAACTGAATGTTTTTGACAGATGTCTAACCTCTCTGAAACCACCGAAATCAGCTGTCACTATGAAACATTCATAACAGCCAGAGCCATCTCTTGAAAACGAACCGAATTAATTTGTACTCCCAATAAATTGTTAAATAAACATACATTTATATGCAACAAAAAAAAAGTTTTTCTATTCTACAAGAGTGCACTTTTAAGTGAAAAAAAAGTTTGTACCGAAACATGCATCTGTTAAAAAAAAATATTAAAAAATATATTATTTTTTGAGTCATCATAGTATCAGAATGAGAGAGAATGAGAGATTGAGAGAGTGAGAGAGTGAGAGAGTGAGAGAGTGAGAGAGTGAGAATGTGAGAGAATGAGAATGTGAGAGAGTAAGAATGTGAGAGCGTAAGGATGTGAGAATATGAAAATGTGGGAATACGAGAAGAGAGTAAAAGAGTGAGAGAGTTAGAGAGTTAGAGAGTGAAAAGTGAGAGAGTTAGAGAGTTAGAGAGTTAGAGAGTTAGAGAGTTAGAGAGTTAGAGAGTTAGAGATTTAGAGAGTTAGAGAGTTAGAGAGTTAGAGAGTTAGAGAGTTAGAGAGTTAGAGAGTTAGAGAGTTAGAGAGTTCGAGAGTTAGAGAGTTAGAGAGTTCGAGAGTTCGAGAGTTCGAGAGTTCGAGAGTTCGAGAGTTCGAGAGTTCGAGAGTTGGAGAGTTGGAGAGTTGGAGAGTTGGAGAGTTGGAGAGTTGGAGAGTTGGAGAGTTGGAGAGTTGGAGAGTTGGAGAGTTGGAGAGTTGAGAGAGAGAGAGAGAGAGAGAGAGAGAGAGAGAGAGAGAGAGAGAGAGAGAGAGAGAGAGAGAGAGAGAGAGCAACTTATATTATTTGCATGTACCTTTTTTATAACCCGAAAAGTCTGATGACATTTTTAATGCCATGAAATAGTTGCACTTTGTGTAATATCTATAGATTTTTAAATATATTTTTGAAGTTTATTAATTTGAATATTCTTAAAGTTCGACAATCATATTATCAATTATTTAAAAATTCTAACTATGCAAGGATTTTGATACTCTTTGTTAGAAATTCATTTCATTCTGCAATGAAATTTTATCCCTCATTTTTATCCCTGCGGATAAAAATGAGGAATTAAAGCTGTCTATTGAAAATACTAGAAAACTATGAACCAGAGATTATTCATAATTGGAAGATGATTCTCTCGTTGCACAGCATCATTCAGTACAATTTTTTTTTACATCATAAAAATATTGTAATTAACATTATAGAAAAAACTCCTCCAAAATATACCTAAGTCAATCAGTGTCCATGGCTAAATGGGTTTCAAAATGGATTCTCAATTTTCAACGAAAACAGTGAACCATTTCAGCATTGTTTTTCCGATAGAAATTTTCGATATATACATAAGAGGCGAATGTACATGAAAAATGATTCTCCGTTTTTTGCTTCCTGCAGTCTTACTGAAATATATGTATAATAGAAAGAGACCAAAAGGTCTTTCGACCTTTCGAGATGAGTAAATTTTTGCCGGCTAAAATAATTTTTACCATACAAGAAATATAATGTTTGTCAACGTTCCATTGTTCACCAAAGTTTCATTTCTATACATAGATACGAATGCCATCGAAAGCGGGGCGCAGTCCTGCCAAAAACTCTATTACTTGTGCGAAGAAACTTCAGTCGAGTAAATTTGCATACAGATGCTTACAAAAAGCTGCAGAATATATTAAAAGTATCCGAAATACGCAATAAGCGCTTGAAACTAGAGGATATGCGGGGTGAAGCTTGTTTATCGCGGCAAGTACTATCGATTTTCAGGAGTAACTACGACTCACGTCAGAGACAGTGCGAAGTTTCAATGAAGCCAGGCGCAGAATAGATGGACTATGGAAGCGTGCGGAGTGAAACACATGCAACGATGAGACGGTGTTCGCTTGGAAGCCATGCCCGGTGATCATAGCAGTGGAAACCTAATCGTGTATTCGAGCATGTATATTCATAAATATATATATCGCGTATGAGTAGATGGAAATATCCAAGTACATAGGGTGGACTGACCTGAATCGTACCCTCTAGGAACTTTTCTTTTTATTCGCAGTAGCTTTAATTACAATTAAAAACGATGTTCATTATTAGTTATTTATATTCCATGTACATTGCGAACTTAAAGTGAACGAATCGTTCTTTACGGATGGTGTGCCAAATACGAATGTGTCACGAATTAGGCAAGTACACCTTACAAGGTGTTTAAAAAATTTGGCGTTCGTCTTATGGATTAGGGAGACCTCAAATTCCGAAAAAGGACGGTCCGGGCGCATTTCGCTCACCGTTGGCCTCTTAAGGGGGAAGATACCTTAACAAGGCCAAAAATCGATGATTTTGTGGATTTTTTTTGGAAGGGAAATAATTATTTTAGGTTTTTAAAACTTTAGCATTTATTAGGAGTACTGTGATCTACCAAAGCGCATTTTTAAAGTAACAAAAAAATAACAAATGGCTGAGATATCTTGCTAGCTTTGGAGCAGGTCGACTGGGGACTTCGAAAATTGCATACACTCTACTGTTCGTTGTTTTCATCTGAAACCAACGTTGAAGATTTTCATTGAAAACATTCATAGTTCGTCTGTAAGCTTAAAAAACGAGTAAAAAATTAAAAAATTGGAAGAATTATACCATTTTTAAATAGACATTGCGATTTTTGATGAATGTTTTCTTCTATTTGGATATGGAAAAGTACTTTTCTTGGCAGATTTCTTTAAACATTTAGGTTTATAGACTAGATAGTGATGTTGTTCAGTCATGTAACAAATTTGGTTAAGATTGTTTGAATAGTTAGTACGTGAGGATATATGCCAATTTGAAAAATGTGGTTTTGAGTAAAACGGGTTTAAAGTTTGGTCACGGAAAAAGTCAATGATAACAATTACTTTCCGGTTAAACGCGATTCCAGGGTCATATACTAAGCCTTTAGCCTATCCGGAGAATTGATTTTCTTCAGCCATTTGATTTTTCCGTGCTTTTCGAGCCTCTTGAGTCGATAAGGAGCTGCGCCACTCCGGTCGATGCACCCGTCGAGGGACGGCGCCGTTGGCGTAGTTTTTGCACTGAGTTCCAATTATGATATCCAATGCGAGCATGATTTTCAAAATCGATGTATATCCTTGGTTGAATAGTCCAGCCGCCAGATAGGATGCAATTTCGACGATTTTCAGTCGAGAATTCGAGTGCTTCGGAGCTAAGATCCAGATTGTTGAGTTGAAACTTTCATTGGCATTTTGAGTATTTGGAGTATGCTCAAAAATAACCGTGGACGCATTTGGAAATAGTCGAGTATAAAAGATAGGTAGCCCCGTCGGTAGCGCACAACTACGCATGCAGTGCCCTCAAACGTCGCGAAGTACTTCCAAACGGCTTCGAATTTTGGTTTAAACTTTTGATACGATATTTTTAAGACAATGAAATAATGTTTTATGAAAAAAAAACAATTTTTTGAAAGTTGTAAAGGTATCTCCCGCCTTAATACGATATTGAGTTGTTGCTGATATCCAATAAGGTACACCGACCAGTGAATGGGCGGAGGCCAGTGAACGGACGAAAGCAGATTTATATTTAAAATAAGCAAAGAATATGAATTGTTGATGAAAAATCGAATCACTGTAATTTAGCAAAAAAAAATCACAGGTATCGCTGAAACCAATTTCTTATTATTAATTTAACATCGAATTTTGGAGTCTGAATTTCGTTACGATACGGCTGTGCACAGTAGGTATTCTAAAGGCTAAAACACAAGTTTTTATGCGTTTTGAGGGTAAATATTACTTTTATTATTTGAGATTAAATCAATCTTTGATTTTTTGCAAAAAATTTCAATAAATTCGTAATAATAGGTTGTAATTAGACTTGTTTATTCACTGGTGCTGCGTTCCAACCTCTTTCCAGCGAATGGCCATATGGGCATTATTCTGTTAATTCTCAAAGCAGAGTGAAATATTTAGCTCGTCTGCTGAAAATTGGAAAATTAATAACTCTTAAGAATTGACAATGTACATTTCATCAAATGTTGTCATAAAGTCATTTGATTCGTTTTTTAACTTTGACAAAATTTAATTTTCTGCTTCTGTCGAAACAAATTTTGGCCGTTTTTTGAGAATGTCACGTTAAGACGCAAAAAAGCTTTGTGCATTTTCGATGAAATCGTAGTACCAAATATAATACTCATATGTATACGAATATTATAATTATTGTGCAACACGGCAATTTCCAAATCTAGCATTTAATAAAAATATATAATAAATCGTCATCCTTTACAGCATTCATCTATACTACATGTCCATTTATTGGTGGTCGCATATCCATTTACTGGTAATTTCGTCCATTCACTGGCGATTTAGTCATTCCGCCACTTATTTATCAATTCCTCCAATATTATTTGTTGCAATTCCTTTGAATATATTTTTTGACAATCAGAATAACATCTTTCATTAGCTGTAGCTATTGAAAACATTGTTTTCATAATATTTTGATTTTACAATCCAACCAAATCTTATCGCGATGTTACTCATCCTTTCACTGGTCAGTTTACCCTATAACGAACCAGTTCCAGAAAACAAATGTGTCGAAAAAACTATACCAAATAATAACCCTACCTAATTGCCTCTATATCGCATACGCGACACCGAATACCTTTACCACAAAAAGACATCCAAACTGGAAAACGAATCCCCGGGAATAATTATACCGACAAAGCAATGTCCTAGTTGGCATTCCGTTTAGACATTTGAATCAGGAAAAAGTACTGCGACTTATCTGTTTTTCCTAGATAATATCAAACTTTGGTCAGGCCTTCCAGGGTGGATCACGTTTGCCATGTAACAGGTTGTAGACCAATCCCCGATGCGCCGTTCCTTTTTTAGAGAAATACCCAGGAACTGACGAGGAAAAGGTTCGGAAAATCGCCGGGAAATGATGAGAACGGTGATGGTGATGGAAGGGCTTTTGGCGATATGCTCGAGTGATACTGATACTTATTATTTCAGAAGTACCACAAAATCATAAGCGTAAGTGCACGCTGTAAGCATAGCACTTCTGTACGTGATACACCAACGGGTCGAAGTTTTATGATATTATGGTACCTTGATTACGCGAAGCGCTTCGCTTGCAGCCACCTGGTGAATTGCTGGAGAAATATATTTATTTAATGTATTCGCGGCCAGAACATTGATATTTCTAGACAAGACGTCCGAGATTTTAGAAACCACGAACCACTTTACTTTTTTGTCTTATTAAATATTTTGTTTATGTGTTATGTTAAAATTCATACTCGTTGTAATACCACTATTTATTAAAAGCATTTTTATTTTCCTAGATTATCATTGATATAAAAAATGCATATAATAGCGAATAGAATTAGAACAAATGTTCCTATCAGTTTTATCCTAATCAATCATAAGTATCTTTAACAGAGTAAAAAGCAAAGCAGCTTTACACATTTCTTAAGTTCGGGCTCCGCCTTTCAAGAAATGTCACTCTTCTGGTCGGGTATAGATGACGGGAAAGTGTAGGGTAGGGAGGGGCATGTAGAGTAGTCGGGTAAATTGGGCAATCGAATATCTGAAAAAATAAGCACCGCACGCGGGTGCATCAAATGGCAGAAAAAGAGGTATGGGGGAGGGAACACATCACGCCATCGCCCGTTGCCATGCGGCGCACGAGAACCTATCACGGGATGTTTCATCATTTTTGCACCAAAAAGTAAAAAAAAACGTGATTGAACGATTTTCTTCTACCATTGTACGAGAAAAATCAAAGTTCATTGCAATTAATGTTAATGTTTCAAAACTTAACTAATTAACAAGCAACTGTTGGTTTATTACTGCAGTGTACCAAATCATGTTGCATACGTCTGATTTTTTTTATGCAATTCTAACTTTGCCCAACTTACCTCATACTGATACTCAACTTACCCCACTATAGGGGCAGGTTAAGTAAATATGGCCTTAGCCATTTGGGAGCGAATATCTGTGAAACAATAAGGATAACAGGAATTTCGTCTAACAAACTTTTTTCCCCAGATAAATTTCCCATTGACCAAAGTAGGTTTCATTTTTATACGGAGACTGTTAAGGAATTATAGGGCGATAATTTGCTCAATATGCCTCTCTCTACCCTACTTGCTCGCAATGTATACCGGCTAGAACATTGTAATTTCCAAACATATTTTGTAATCTTTTCGGTCTATTCCATGAAAGGGTTCGGTCAGGTGAATTAGACGAGGCAAGCCTGGCCAGGGCGCTACACAAAGTAGGGAATGCCCGGCCACATTTCTGCACGCATACTACAGGTTTAAGACGCAAGTTGTATATGACCTAAGTGGATGAGAATGTTTAAAGAGGAATGGATTTGAGCTCCATGTCATCAAACCCAACCGGGTTTGAAAATAATTCATTATTATGCAAAGCTTTCCGTATACAGAGGAGTGTACATTCGTTATGCCGCAAGTGAAAACTTCGTGTTTACTGCCCGTTATATAGCGTATTCCGTTTGACTCTTTATAGAAGTAGAGCCTTTTCGTGCCGGCATGGATCGGATGGTCGGTACTGGAAACCCTGTCGCAAAGTGCATTGGATAGAACGAGCGCACATAAGAGTTTCAGAGGTGATTAGCCGATGCCCTCTCTTTTGTTACTGAATACCGCTGTTGCGTGCCCCGTCATCTCTTACTCCATTACTGGCTAGCTAGTGACTACGCGTTTAGTGGAGTATTGAACGCCATACCAGCCTGTCGCCTCACTAAACCGATTGCATGTGCATTCTGACGACAACGTTGATGATACAATAACCACAGTGCGGCAAAGTGATCACCGCCTATCGCGGATGAATTGGAAGTGCACCAGCTCTCCTAAATCGAGTGTAGAACTGGTGAAGCGTGAAAGCTCAACAAGAACCAGGTAATCGTTGTCTATATACGGTTCTATCCAGTGGTAAAAACGTTCTTCGTAGTCACGAATTCTATTGGACTCGGAACGGTCCGACCGTGGTCTCAAAGGTGTATTGCGGATGGATCAGTGATTGGAGATCTCCCGTTCGACGCAAACCCTCTTCATATTGTCTGTTCGTTCGCCCGGCTCAGTACTCATGGCTGAAGGTTCACCCGCGTTGAAAAGGACTTTGCTAAAATATCTTTGCTCGCAAATGAGAGGTACCGTGGATCAGGGTTACTTTGATCAATTTTGAAAAGAAAATCAATATACCTTTTTAAATAATATCGTAAAAAGAAATGTTTTAAATGGAAACATCAACTTTTATTAGTATTTTTATCTTCCAAATTACAATTTGAAATATTTAAAAATGAATGAGAAAAACAAATTTGTCGTGATCAAAGTTATACTGAGAAATTACTGAAAGTTATTACTTTGATACCGGCCTTTTTCTTAATGAACATTGGAAGTAGAATGAAAGGAGAATAAGGAGCATTTTTCCTCCGGAAGAAAAAAAAAGGTCAACGGGATCGAAAGTTACAACGATTTGTATTGTTTTGGGGTTACTTTGATTGAACAAATATTACACCATTACTTTTCAACATCAACTTTATTGATAAACAACTGGTATTTTATAATTATTTGTGCGGTAACACATCCATAAATTTCGAAACATTAAAAAACTAGAAAAAACAAGTTTTAAGGTAGGTAACATACTTATGTCTACCTAGGTAATCTGAATCACAAAAAGAGATCAAATTATTCATTCGGAAAATTTTTTAACCTACAATACTGCAGCTTTAATATCAAATGGGAATTCAACATAATCATTGTTATCGATAGGTTTCGGCAAGAATGATACTATATCGATGTTATCGATTTCAGATATATATCCTTTAATTCTGTTGAATCTTGTTTTACTTCCAGCTAATTTGAAACCTTCCGCTAGTAAAGGTTCTAATTCCATTATTTGGAAAATGTACTTGTACGTTTTTTGCCACGACTGAGAATACTCCGAGACTAGCAATAAAGATAATACGTGGAGTGAAATTGATCAATGATCAATGTTACCCTGTCAAAGCGGTCAAAGACACCCCAACGAAACAACTGCCGCCCATAAATATATTTTTGAGGTTATGCCACACCAACAAAGCATAATGTGAAGTTTAATAAAAATCTGACAAGGTGATTTTTACCAAAAACATGTCATTGCAACACTCAACTTGTTATTTTTTAAGTTCTTCGAGCATAAATAATAGTTTAAATACATTGCTTAAGTTTTTTATATTTTTACGTTTACTTAAACCCGTTCGTTCGTGATGCGTCTGAATGACATAAAGAGACATTCAGGCTTGCCAACCGTAAGAAAAAAAATATTCGATCGCCTTCAGGAACTTCGTAATTTGAATTTAAAAACGAAACAAAGTGTTTATCAAAGTAACCCCTCCAATCAAAGTAATCCAAATCCACGGTATGAATACGTTTCAGTATCGATTAAAATCGCAATTTTTATGAAAATATTAACAACAATGATGAGTCATTCCGCTTGTTGAGCGACTTTTTTCAGCTAACTATGCTATTTGGTGTGTGCATTGATTTTAACGGATTGTTAAGAAATGGCATAACTAGTATTACACATCGAGTCATATTGTTGCCAATTTTATGTCAAAGCCTCATCACGTGGCTTTAGTTTTCAACATGTGTTATTTTTCCAAAGTGTAAATTACATTTATTTTGAGCGTTAAATATGTCGAATTTCGTGCCGACTGCAATTTGCGGTTAAACCTGCTTTTTTGCTTCCCTTTGAAGAAAAGAGCTGCTGAAAGTCAACGAATGCTGTCCGTGGCATTATGCTCCATCGATTTCATCATGTAAGCACTGGTTTCGACACTATAAAAAAGGTGATTTTGACACGGAATATAAGGAACGTTCAGGCCAGCCGAAAAAGTTTGGAGACGAGGAAGTGGAAGCTTGATTCGATGAAGACCCGAGTCAAACGCAAAAAGAACTTGCAAGAATCATTAAATGTTGATCTTCAATTGTTACCAACAAATGCTTGAGCCGAAAATGGAAGCAAAAACGACCAGATGACACGAAATGACACGACAAAGTGGTTTTCGAGCCCAACTATGATCGGCCTCATGTTGGGCAACCGGTTAAGGTATTACTGGATGGATATTAAAAAATCGCCAAAATTCTTGAAAATCTAAGGAATTATATTTATTGATGGAATAATAATACATGAATTATTTTAGAATTGTTCACTAGATAATTTAGTAGTTATAAATATATGAATTTAACACGGCCGCTTATGGGAAAGCAGCTTTTGCAAACGTTAATGGTTGCAAAACGAATGGAACTAACTCGCCGTGAATATTACATCATCAAGACTTAGGATCAAGCGATTGCTTATGCTAAGTTTCAAATAAATCGACTGAGTAATTATCGAGAAATTAAATGAAGTAATGAGGAGTATCGCTTTTTTTAACGATGAATTAATAGCAATCATTGGTAAACTCAATATATATTGAGTTTTTGGGTAGTTATTGATAATAATATGATGATCTGAACGTATTAATTAAATTTAAAATTTGAGAAATTTTTTTGCTGAAGAGTTGAAACAGATGTACAGTTAATGATAAACCTCAGTCAGGCACACGCCAATATCGTCGAATTTGATTTCAATTATTATTAAAAGTGGAAAATTGACAATTCTAAGTGTTAATTTATTATTAAATTAGCTGTTTGTAAAGCTAAATACGTATGACATGATCTAGACTTGTAAATCCACGATTCCTCCATTTTAGACTAACTTTTTGCACGATGGCCCATCCAGTAATACCTTAAGGAAATTTAAGAAGCGCTTAACCGGGATGTGTTACTATACCATTCTCCAGACATTGCTCCCTCCGATTACCGTTTATTTCGATCGATGACTGACGCCTTGTCTGAGCAGCGCTTCTACCATGATGAGGATACCAAAAAATGGATCGATTCGTGGATAGCTTCTAAAGAAGTGTCGTACCTTCGACGTGGAATCTACCTATTACTAGACACATGGGAAAAAGTAGTGGCTAGCGATGGACAATACTTTGAATGATCAATTTGTAACCTTTTTTTTACAGTGAAGCCGTATTTTTACCAAAAAGCGTCCCCTAAAATTATTGCATACTCTTAATATGTCATTCTCGAGTTACGGTGAATTCAATTTTTATAGTTAGAACACCATAAGGTTTCTACTGATGGAGATATACGTGAAAGGAAAGAGAAGGTAAGAAGAAACAGAGAGAGGGAGTGAGAAAAAAAGATCGACCCAATGGGGGATGAAATTCATTGAAATTTCGAGAAGTTCCTAACGAGAGGAAAAGCAAGGGTATTCGCCGGGCTCCATAACTCGGTGTTCCGCTGTTCAGAAGTACAGCTTTCTAAATCGCGCGTCAAGGAAGAGGAAATTGTTCTGCGGGCACAAAGATCATGATTGATCAAACAAATTGCCGGCCACAATTTCCATCTGAAAAAAAGAAAATTCTCATTGAAGAAAGGAAACGAGGGTAATGTCATCTCGTCATCTGATCATTATCCCCTCCTGAACGTAGCCCCGAAAGACAATGAGGGTCCCCTCCGTGTATTGCCCCCGGGACACAAATCTTCGTAGAAAACTTGACGGTGTAACTTTACGTTTACATGTATGCGGTACGGGCATTTTATCCAGAAGTGATAAAAAGTGCTATTTCATCTCCTTGTATGAAATTTCATCTTAAGCAGTAATATACATGGTGTATCCCAAAAGTCATGAAATATATATGTATATATTTTTAAAGATTTATTAACAATATCTGTACAAGGATTAATTATTCTTCAAAGTACTTTCCATGAGTATGGCCTCGACGGGAATATCCTTCAAAGCTGTTGTCACAGCCGCTTAGATAGCCTCAATGCTGTCAAAACGGCGTCCTTTGAGTATGTTCTTGACCTTGGGGAACAGAAAGAAGTCGGTCGGAGCGAGGTCGAGACTGTAGGGTGGCTGTGGCAGCGTTGCCACGTTATGCTTCGCCAGGAACTCACGGATGCAGAGAGACGTGTGGCTGTGCGCATTGTCGTAATGCAGCACCCAGGTACCGGCGAAGTCTTTTCGCATGCGGATGACCCTTTTCCGCAATCTTCGTAGGCTTGTTTAAGCAGTTCATGAGTTTCAGCAACTGTTTTGTGCAGAGCTTGATCGCCCAACGTTGTTCGAAAGTATCCGCCACCACGTGGTCTCAAAACAGGGGTGCACTAAATCAGCGATCCTGACGCCACCAATGCTCTGAGCAGACTGATCTAGGGTGCACTGCAAAGGGAGTCTCCCCCACCTAACTCGAACGACCCGAACGTGCTGCGACTGGTCGGGGTGCGGCGAAAACATATATTTCATGACTTTTTGGACACACCATGTATGTATAGCTAATGCGATTCAAGGCGTTTCGATACCGTTCCTTGGCTGCAAGAGTGGGGATGAAAATACAATTAGTTTTCGGCAGGCTGCCAACGTTCTGTGAACAAAATTTTATGTCTACATGAAAAATCATCACAATCGTCTACAAGCATTTCGAGTTTAGTCTCCAAACTTCGTAAGAACTTCAGCTTAAGTAGATCTTCGAATTTTTTTTTCTTGAGTATGTACTGTGGAAAGTATGATCTAAAAATATTTTTCAGAAATTTGAAGAATTGTAGAAGTTACGGAGGTTTTAGTGAAGCGGGGCGAAGCAGTCCGATTTGAAGCGCAGTTGAGCGCTGAACATTGCAGCGCTGTGGAAAAAATCAATATAAGGCTTGTACAAATTGTTTTATAGATCCTTGTCTGTTTTTTTTGTGTCACAGAACACTGATTAACATATAACTGAGAAAAAACGGACCTCGAAACGGACGCTAGAGAACAAAATAAATAACGTATAAGCAAGAAAAACGTATAAATGAAAAACGTAGAAATGAAACCTTTCCATGAAAAAATTTACAGCTGGTCCGACATTGGCCCAATACAGCGCCAACTCTCCTATATAGTTGGCCATTCCCTGGCATAAATGTCGGTCCATTAATGGACCATTGTCGGAATGATATCCTCGGGCCAAGACTGGCTACCGACATCGGACCGACATTGGACTCAAAACCGGCCCGACACTAGTGCCAAGGTTGGCCCAAGTTACGGCCAAGACTATGCCATCGTTGGTATTAAGAGCGGCCCGACGCTTGTGCCAACGTTGGCCCAAGTTCAAGCCAATATCGTACCAACGTTGGTCCAGTCCGTAACCAATAGTGATACGATAATGCCCCGAGTGTCCACCGATATTAAGTATATTATGGCCGTTTTTGTTTAATATATATATGGTAATGCGCAGCAATTAAAACAATATTTTCTCAGAATAACAAAAATAGAATTTATTATTCATTCAAGTAAGTACAGATATTGTAATTTATTATATATTATCATTGTACTTATTATATCAGGCTTATTTCGCAAATAATATATTCAGGAATAACGAAACATACTGGTTCATGGCACTAGCTTGAAATTCACTATCATCGTCACTGGTATCTTCTTCACTTGTGTTAAACATTTTTAGTTGTGCATTTTCACCCTGTTCGTTTTCATCATTTTTATTCTCGAAAATATAGAATTTATTTCTCCGTCAAACATGACTCTTTCGATTCATGACACATTTTTCGTGCTTCACTGAAGTGTATTCCAACATAATTTTTTTATTTTCCGCGCTTTTTTCAGTTTATCATATCGTTTTTGTTTATTCATATTGAGAATACGGTAGGAGTATAAGGGAAAAAATTAGTATTGCACGAAGAAGCGACGATGGACTCTACTGTTTGTTTGCGGTCTGCATCCATACGACACTAAATGGCGACTCGCGAGCAGTTCAGAAGATACGTAACGGGGAGCGTTACCGGCCCGTGATCGGTTCGAGCTATCCATGCCAACAGTCGGTTCTTCGTGGTTAGTCAACACTGTCCCGACATTGGCATATTGCGGTATGCCGAGATTAGATATGAACGTAGGACAATTATGGCAGACAGTATTGGCCCGCGGTCGGCTCCAGTAGTTCACCACAAGTTAGCTCTCCGGGGGTAGCCCATACTGGCCCGACATTGGTATAGTACCGGGTTGCCGGGATTAGAAATGAACGCAGGACAATTAATGGCAGTCAGTATTGGTCCACGGTCGGCTCTGTCAGTCTACGCCAATAGTCGGCCTTAGGTCGTTAACCGGTACTGTCCCTGCATTGGCGTAATGTTGGATGTCGGGCTTCGAAAAGAGGATCGGCTAAAAAATAGCAGAACCGTTGTTTCAATGTTGGGCCAACATTGGTTGCCAACAATCGGTTAGCCAGTACTGGGCCAGAAATCGGCCGTATTGTTCGTGTCGGCAATTTTTTCATGGGTTATTGCATTCTTTATAGGCGGAGTCGACTAAGGTCAGAGAAATTTGACATATAAATGATAAAAACGTATAAGTGCGAAACGTATAAACGATATTTAGTAAATGACACTGTACTGCATAACGCTCTCATTTAGTAAAATGTATTCGCTACATACTTGAATGCAGAAATTATTATAGATTTGAGAGAAAAAACAAACATGGTATTCGCAGTGAAAGAAAAACAAAAAAACGTTCACATATAATAAATATTAGTCTTCCGAATTCCTTATAGTAATTCCAATACGTGATTTTGTTTTATAACTTAAGTAAGCTTCATCAAGACTTGATCGTGTATCTTCGAAATGCAGAGAAAAATCCGAAGTTTGTCAAATATATTTTAAATAAACGAAAAAGGTTCAATGTATTGCCTCATGATCATGCAAAAAACTTTCATACTTAAAAAAACGCCAGACATCTTAATTTGACCGACTTGCTATGAATTGAGACTCACGGAGGAACTAGGTCAGATGTAGTCGGGCTTACCACGACCAGTGATCTTGGCACGGAGCTCTGACAAAGTGTTGGGTTACTTTAATATCACCGTTTTGTATTATAATTAGGAACTGTACAATGAACAGAGTCTCTTTAGAAATGCAATTATAAAAGTCGTCGTTTCCATTTTTTTCCCTCCCAATTATAATTAGGAGACATAATGAAAAGAGTCTGCGTACTCAGTTGAATGAAATGGACTTGCACGAAAATCCCTAAACCTTCGCTGAACCGTTTCTCTAATGAACGACGGCCTGCCAAAAGTTTTTCTCTGTTAAAATTGAGATTACTACAGTGAATTTTTTTCCTGCTAAATAATGTGATAAACTTCCCACAGAAAGAAATAGAGAGAGAGAGAGAGAGAGAGAGAGAGAGAGGGAGAGAGAGCGCGATAGAAGGTTTCGCATAATAGTGAACCCCGTTATTGTAAAAAAACAGTTCACTTATTCCAGGAAATAGATCGTTAACGCAACGACACGAGAGGTCCGCGAAAAAAAACAATCGAAAGAAGGAACGGTAAATTGGTTGAGTAAACTCGCATAAGTAGACTGATCTTCCAAATGGTCAATCAAGTCCACTTTGGCTGACTTTACGTCGTATCAACACTTCTGGTCCACCCTACAACGCATCAACTCTCATGATGTATCCACCCATTATATATCATCACTACTCATTACGAAATAATCCTGGGTCGCCAAACTTTTCTGCGGCTTTTACGTTTAATATATACAGAATACTATTAATTAAAAATACCAGAGTTGAAAAAATGTTACCATTGCGCTCATCGATCCAAGGCTTGAGTCTTATTTCATCGAGTATCGGTTAATGAATTGTTATTTGATTGGTATTTCAGAAAACCTGTCCGAGGTCATTGCAATTACTTGAAACAACCGGATTCTATAAAATATGGTCATGTCGAATCGACAGAATGATGTATTATTGGGAAGGTAATAAAATCTTTGAAAATTTTGCATCGTTCGGTAAGTGTAAACGGAGCAAGCCATAGATTATTGTACTCATTAGCTGTAGTCAACGATTGTACGTTTTAAGTTTCGATTTTCCCTTTCCATCTTTTCATTTTCGTCGAACACAAAAACTAAGTTCGCGAAGCATGTTTGACAGCTGAGCGTTGACGATCTGGCGTTTGTATCTGAGTTCAGTGCTACCAGCTATTAACTCTATGACAGTTACTCCATATGGTCGGAAATACGACTTTTTCAACTTTCACCCCTCCTCCCCCTAATAAGGGTTCCGGCAAACGAAAAACGTTATTTTTTTTTGTTTAGAGGCTCATTTAGGATTACTCTTCCCATAACGCGAATAAAAAAGTTGGCAATCTCCATATCGTTGGAGATACGATTTTTTTCAACTTTCACCCTCTATTTAGGGTAGGTACTATTCATCGAAACCTCTTAAAATATACCGCACGATGTTTTTTAACTACCTAGGAGCTGAATCTGCAACAAACTACTTGAAATTTTTTAATCAAAAAGGAAAAGAAATTCGTTTCGTTGCGTCCCAACGATGCAAACTTCAGATCCATCTAAATGGTGCTTCTGCCACATTTCAACTTGGTTAAGGGATCAGTATCAGTCTATTTTCGGAAATTTTCGATTTTCTAAAAACATCAGTTTCGTATACTACATATCTGTATAAATACGCTAGAGAACGTTATTTAGGTCCGATTGACCGATAAGGGGCTAAAAAGAATGATACGATAGAAGCGTCTCTACGCGCTCAGCGCGCTACCGCCGTGTCAAGCGTTCAAACCTCGCAGAACAGAGATCCGAAACCAAAAATCCCAAGAAAGTGAAGCTTTTGAAGAAGCTGAAGGAATAATGTATGGACCAGGCATCCCTGATTGAGGGTAAGAGGCTTTTTTAAAAGTTTTATATACAATTTTACAAGAGAAACTTTAAATGCGTTTTTCTCAAAACAACATTTTTCGACATTGTCGACATGATTTTGAAAAAACTATTGCACCAATTAGGCTCAATTTTACAGAGATTATTCTATGCATGTATCTCTTCGACCCCTACTAACGGTATAAATATTCGTTAATATTTAATCCTATTTTTAAATAATTTAAGTTGTAGAAAACAGTCAAAAAATTCAAGAGTGCGCCAGTTTGTTTTATTTTTATCGGGGGTAAAAGTTTTTCGTAGGGATCATAACTACAACTTCACTTTATAATAAAATCCTCGACTTTTTGTTTTCAGATGCTCCAAAGTTAAGATTTCGTGTCGACAAGATAAAAGCAGGGGTAACTTCAGGCAGCCAGATCATCGAGATAAATTTAAAAAAATTAATTTTTTCTTGCAGTTTGAAACTTCTATTTTTATGTATAAAAAGATTAAAATATGGAGATAAATTTTATTATGAAAAAAAAGTTCTTAAAAATATGTGCAATAGATGGAGACTGATGCCTTAATAACGTATTCGCGACGTAAATAAATAATTAATAACATTTCTAAACAGCCAATTATATGCATTTCACGCATTTATTAATTGCAATTTATTTATTTAACGCAACCGAAAATTTGATTATTCGGAGTTGGCAGCCGTTACAGGCGCCCATGTTTAAGCATATGCTTTCCCTTCTTGCCGCCTCATCTCAAAGATCCTGAGCAACCCTCTTCAAGAAAATAAATAAAAATTGTGGGCTGTTGTGCACAAATTTTATTATTAGTATCAACCTAAGCAATATGCATATAAAATATAGGTGAATATACTAAAACATCGTAAAGAACGCAGATCGTCCAAATTTATTGTTGTAACGAAATTCCCATTAATAATACAATCTCCAACATTCTAAAATATTATCTCATTCTTTTTATGCGTGATTTGGATAACGTCAACATTGTATTGCAGAAATAACGAGAAGCCACGATAACTAGAGGAGAGTTTTATATCGTTGCGACGTCGCATCTTCGGATATCTCTTTAAATGTCAGAGACGTGGTTCGACGTGGATCTTCGAACGAAAATTACCGTCGCCCTTTCCACTTTGCATCTTCAAGAGTAGAATTTTTTTGTCATGCATTTTGCATGAAGAAAATCCCACGGCTCTGTCAATACCAGTACCTTGATCGAAAATGGCCTCTAGGAGGGTGCGATTTGAATAAGGACCCGCTACTATGCGGAGGGTGAAAATGGTTGCTGATTCGAAGCGCCTCAGGCCTGTGGCTCAAGCGAGCTGTAACAAATAAATTTACTATCTACGGCTATGGCCCTCGGGAGTTTACTTTTTCCCTCACTGCGCTATCACTATGGATCTTCGTTCATTTGCAGTTCTTCGTAATAAAATTCTACACACTCACACTCCTACATGCACGCACACATGCAGATGTATATACATGCATGAATCTAGTTTATCACTTTTTACATGAAAACTTTTACAATGCAACGAATGGAAAAAAATGTCGTTGCGCCTAATACTTAGTTTCACTTTCGGGTCGTGAATGTTTATTTATTTTCTCTAAATCGGTAGCACGTGAACTATTTAATGAGTATCACTTCTGCACTCACGTTTTCCTGCTACTCCCTGTTACATCATCACGAATGAAGTTTTATTCATGTTGAACATTGTTGATTTTCATCACCTAGTTATAACAAATGACCGCTGGCCAACTCCAACGAGTCAGTCAATAATATTATCCATGCGGAAACAAACAATCTAGCACCGATTTATGGTATTCCCGAGTCATAATTTATACCCTTCTCGGAACACTCGCAAGACCCATTTGTTTTCTAATGCACAAGCCCCTAGCTTCTATTGAACCTACCAAACCCCATTTTTTGAGTTCAGTGCCATGAAGAGGCCTCCATTTGGTCCAGTGTAGCATCTGTTAGTCCTCCTGAACCTTCTTTGGACGCCCAAATTCAGTGAAACGTGCATAACACTGGCCTCCTTAAGGGATCAGTATCAGTCTATTTTCGGAAATTTTCGATTTTCTAAAAACATCAGTTTCATATACTACATACTTGTAGAAATACGGTAGAAAACGTTATTTAGGTCGCAGTGACCGATAAACGCTAAAAAGAGTGATAAAATAGAAGCGTCTCTGCGCGCTGAGCGCGCAACCGCCGTGTCGAGCGTCCAAAGCTCGCAGAACAGAGATCCGAAACCAAAAATCCCAAGAAAGTGAAGCTTTTGAAGAAGCTGAAGGAATAATGTATGGACCAGACATCGCTGATGGAGGGTAAGAGACTTTTTTTAAAGTTTTATGTACATTTTTACAAGAGGAACTGTAAACGCGCTTTTCTCAAAACAACATTTTTCGACCTTGTCGACATGATTTTGGAAAAACTATTGCACCGATTAGGCTCAATTTTACAGGAATTATTCTGTGCACGTATATCTTCAACTCCGACTAACGGTATAAATATTCATTAATATTCAATTCTATTTTTTTTAAATATAAGTTGTAAAAAACAGTCGAAAAATTCAAAAGTGCGCCATTTTGTTTTCTTTTCATCGGAGGTGACAGTTTTCAGCAGGGGTCATAACTACAACTCCACTTTATCAAGAGACGCGGCAGCGTCTCGACGCCAAATAATAAAAAAAAACGACTGTCACGACAACGACACGCCGCGCACTCTTTATAAACCAAGATAGGCTTTAGCAGACGACTTTTTAACTTATAATCGACATTACGCGAAAACGCTGAGACGAATCCAAAATCTAATGACATTTTACCAATGAAATGTGATTTTTTCCTATCGATTTTGTTTGGGTCATTTTTCGATCCGCTTACTCAAACTTGAGATCTCGTAATATTTGGCCGAATTTCCGAGCGACTTTTTTTACCACAAAAATTCTTCAACACTTTAGGACGTTCCAGACTCGTCGGTTTTCTTGGAGGAATAAAGTTATTCGGTCGCATCGTAAGCTATACTACATACGTCCTTTTGGGGAAAGCGTTAACATGTGGAAAGCCAGCGTTTCAGCCTGAAGTGCACTGTTTGCGCACTTCAGGGCAATGCTACTATAAACAAACGATGGCGCGCTAGAAAGGTCAAAAGTCGGGTTCTTCGAATGTATGGCCTCTGTCGGCCATACAGAGTCAGAACGGTACCCGCAGCAAGACTCGACGCAGCCCCGGCTCGAGTCGGTAGGGCAGAACTCGTACGAGCCCCTGCCACCTACTGGGAGATTGTAAATGCCTTCCTGCGTTTCGCAACGCGTGTGTGCGTGTATGTCGGTGTGTATTACTACGTCGGCCGAACGCGGTTGAAGATTTTTATCTTCCCGCGGGCTGACCCTTCGTAGCGCGTACACACCGCGTGAGCGTATATACACCGCGTGAGCGTATATACACCGCGTGAGCGTATATACATGCACAAACATTCATAAACACAGTCAGCGTCGAGAAAGAACTTTATTTTCGTTTCTCAACGCCAACTTCGCAAGAAATTAAAAAACACGAATTTCGCAGCAAGAGTCTTTGCTGAGTGTAGCGATTGGCTCAGTAAACATTTATGGTATAAATACTACAAACATAATTGTTTAAACAATTATGAATGCATTTATTCTCGACCATGATTGTGATCGGTAGATACGGTACTTTCAGTACCTCTCAGCAAATAGATTGCTGTTTGCGAGCCGCAAAACGTTACGCTAAAAATAATGCAAAAATAATTGTTTAAAAACTTATTTTTGCATTTTTCCTCGATCACGATTGTAATCGGTAGATACAGTACACTCAGTAGCTCTCAGCAAATAAATTGCGTAACGATACAAATAATGCAAAAATAATTGTTTAAAAAATTATGCTTGCATTTTTCCGCGATGACGATTGTGATCGGGAGATACGGTACTTTCGAACCTCTTAACAATTATGATTGCTGCTTGCGCTATGTAAAATCCAACGGTAAAAATAATGCAGCCATAATTGTTTAAACAATTATGAATGCGTTTATCTCGACCACGATTGTGATCGGTAGATACGATACTTTCAGTACCTCTCGGCAAATAAATTGCTGCTTGCAAGCCGCAAAACATAACAATAAAAATAATGCAATCATAATTGTTTAAACGATTATGAATGCGTTTATCTCGACCACGATTGTGATCGGTAGATACGGTACTTTCAGTACCTCTCGGCAAATAAATTGCAATCATAATTGTTTAAAGAATTATGAATGCGTTTATCTCGACCACGATAGTGATCGGTAGATACGGTAATTTGAGCATATATGATTGCCTCTCAGTATATATAATTGCTGTTTGCACGCTGCAAAGCATAACGGTAAAAAATAATTAAAAAATAATTGTTTCAACAATTATCAATTTGTTTTTTCTCGACCACGTTTGTGATCGGTAGATACAGTACTTCCTATACCTCTCAGTAAATATGATTGCTATTTACGTGTTGCAAAACTCAATGGTAAAAATAATGCGACAATAATTGTGTAAACAATTAAAGCATTTCTTCTCGACCACGATGGTGATCAGTCGGTGCGGTACTTTCTGTACCTCTCAGCAAATATGATTACTGCTTGCGCGCTGCAAAACATAACGGCAAAAACAATGCGTAAAAAATTGTTTAAACCATTAAAGAATTTATTCTCGACCACGATTGTGATCGGTAAGCACGGTACTTTCTGTACCCCTCAGCAAATATGATTGTTGCGTACGCGCTGCAAAAATCAACGGAAAAAGTAATGCAAAAATAATTGTTTAAACAAGTATTTTTGCTTTTTTTCTCGACCGCGATTGTGATCGGTAAGTGCGGTACTTTCTATAGTATACAACTTGATGACCTTGAAGTTTGTATTGTAAGATGCATCAAAAACTTATTCATTTTAATGGCCCAAATTTTTTTTATTTTCATGCTGAACAGATTATTACAACATTTTCACACAGTCTTAGACAAGTTAAATTTGCACAAAAATTACTCTCTATAATAATAAAAATAAAGAAATGGAAAAAATATGTTGGGGTGGTTTGAAAAATAAAGTTTATAAAGCTACTTTTCAGGGCTTACTGTTGATGAAAATTGTAAAACACATGAATATTTATTTCTCCTGATTTATAATTTATTCAAAACAATACATTATTTAATTTTACGGTATTACTGGATGGACCGTCGGACAAAAAGTTAGTGCAAAATGGGCGAATCGTAAATTTACAAGTCTAGATCATATCGTACAAGTTTAGCCTTACAAGCAGCTAATTTAATAATAAATTAACACTGAGAAATGTTAATTTTCCACTTTCTGTACCAACTGAAGTCAAATTCGACGATATTGGCGTGTGCTTGACTGAGGTTTTGTCAGTGACTGTACATCTGTTTCAACTGGACAACAAAAACATTTCTCAAATTGTAAATTCAATGAATATGTTAAGATAATCTTATTATTATCAATAATTGCCCAAAAACTCAATATATGAATTTTCCAATGATTGCTATTCATTAATTGTTAAAAAAAGGCGATATTCTTTATTACTTTTATTAATTTCTCGACAATTACTCAGTCGATTTATTTGAAACTTAGCATAATTAATTGCTTGATCCTAAATCTTGATGATATAATATTTTCATGATGAAAATAAAGGAATAAAAAAAATGAAGAAAAATATCGGTTCATTCCAACGATGCAAACTTCAATCTCATTTTCCGGATTGGACCAAAAAATCTTAGATATTAACTCTTTTCATAACTTATATATTTAAGGTATTACTGGATGGATAAAAAAATTCTTAGTCAGAAATTGCTAAAACCTAACCTCGACGAAATACGAAAAAAACGTATCTCAACGAAAACGTCACCCAGGTGACTCGCGCGATGAAAGTGTCCGCGACTCCGTTGGACTTCTCACGACACAAAAACAATCGATTTTTTTCGTGTTTTTCGACGAAAAACACGAAAAAAATCGATTGTTATATAACACACGAAAATTTGTTACATTTTCTCCACACGGAACCTCAGCTGTCACTTTCTCGGCTCATCGAGTTCAAGCTGACACCGATATATGTCGAATGAGTCATGAGCGCCACTGCGGAGCCCCGGAATTTGCGGGAACTAAACTCTACGCAGTTCGTGCGACATATGCTCGAAATCGTCAACAAATACCAACTAATTATAGATTCCCACGGATTTCCTGAAATATGTGATGGAATCAAATGATTCAGGGGCCAAAATGTGTGTTTTGAATATGGCTACGCGGCTCTTTTCCCCTCCAAGTTGTGACATGAGCCAAACTTTTTATTTCACATCATTTCTATCGCGGCTTCAGCATGGTAATACAATCTTCTTTTGTTTTGATTCAACAAATTTCATGAGAAGACAGCCGTTCGTCCATCAATTTAACATTGTCTGGTCAAATTTCGTGAAATTCTGAAGAGCCGTTTAGGAAATCCATGGGTATCTACTATCCCGATCTGCCATACCGATGGAGCCGGGGTACCGTTCCGTCTTAAATAATCTGCCATCCTAATAAATTTAATGTTTGGATATGCAAATAAAAATATATACTACACTAACTAGAGTGAGCAAATGACGCTGCAACCACGTTAAGTTTATAACTATAGAAAATGAAGTATTTCCGTTTCAAAAAGATATGAAATCCCCCTAAAAAACTTTAACAAGTAAAAAAAACGCCAAGTAATAAAAAATGCCCTCGAAAAAATTATCGGTTGTTTCACTATCTACAAGATTCTAATTAACCTCGAAATATTTGTGATTTTTTTCAAACAACAGTTTTATTTAGATTTTAATTTTTCAACTCAAACGTACAAAAGAAGTGAAATCACTTTTTATGAAAAAGCCAAGAAAATTTACTAGAAACGTACAGAAAATTACCAAACTCTAGTAATACCATTTTTCTCAATATTTTGTTTTCAAAAACCATTTTACTATTATAATAAAAGTACGAATCACGATTATATAAAAGTACAACGTATGCATCACACAAGTACTGTATGTATGTATCACTAGAAAAGCTGGGCAACGACTTGGCGTGCATGGTTAAGAAAAAAAGCTCGGGAAGATACACTATTTTCTTACAGAAACGTCCCTACCGCTTGCAAAAGTAACTTTTCCAACAATTTATCTACATAGATTATTTCAAATAGTAACATCGCATCAGGCATACAGGATTATTAGAAATGAGATGTTCGACTGTACTAAGACAGATTATCGTAAATGGAGCGATAGGTGTCGAGAGTAATATCGATATTCCTTCTCCACCAGCAGGCGGTGCGGACCGTAATTCAAACCTTCAGCCTGCCAAAACTATGTCCATTACACCAAAATTTATACGACGCAATGGATTTCATGAGATGTATGGTGGTTCTGCAATAGAGTAGAAAGTGAATACTTCTACACAACTTTTCAAATTATGCAAATAAAGTGACATTTCAAGAGCCCTGTGGTCTAAGGGTTCATCACTGATTTTTAAATTTATACTTTGCGGAATGAGAAACTTGGTTTGCAGTTACATAATAAATTGCGTCAATTTATGTTTTGCTTAACCTAATGGTCAGGTTGTTGAGAAAACGTCATCCTTCGCCGAGCTTTTTTCTTAACCATGCACGCCAAGTAGTTGCCCAGCTTTTCTAGTGATACATACATACAATACTTCTGTGATGCATACGTTGTACTTTTATATAATCGTGATTCGTACTTTTATTATAATAGTAAAATGGTTTTTGAAAACAAAGTATTGGGAAAAATGGTATTACTAGAGTTTGGTAATTTTCTGTACGTTTCTAGTAAATTTGCTTGGCTTTTTCATAAAAAGTCGTTTCACTTCTTTTGTACGTTTGAGTTGAAAAATTAAAATCTAAATAAAAATATTGTTTGAAAAAAATCACAAATATTTCGAGGTTAATTAGAATCTTGTAGATAGTGAAACAACCGATAATTTTTTCGAGGGCATTTTTTATTACTTGGCGTTTTTTTTACTTGTTAAAGTTTTTTAGGTAATAAAATACTCGACTTTTTGTGTTCAGATGCTCCAAAGTTAGGATTTCGTGTAGATAAGGTGAAAGCAGGGGTATCTTCAGGCAGCCAGATTACCAGGATAAATTAAAAAACAAAAAAAAATCTTGTACTCTGACACTTCTATTTTTATGTATAAAAAGATTTTTATGTATAAAAATATGGAGATAAATTTTATTACTGAACAAACTTCTTGAAAATATGTGCAATAGATGGAGACTGATGCCTTAACCTCCTTTCGATCTCAAGTCGACTTCTTCGACCCCGCCTAACCTGCTGTGAGTCCAAATTCGATATCTCCTTCACCAACACTCCATTGTGGCCTGATCGGTAACCCGTTCGACGACGAAATAAATACGTTTTCGCTGAATGGAGGGTCCGGAGGGTCTACAGTGCGCCTACAGTACGCCGAAAGCGGGGCCAGTACGTTCTGCGGGAGCGCTCGAAGTAGGCCCATCCGGAGTTTCCCAGGTTCAATTGCGCTCTGCATTGGCCTCCTTTGAGTGACACTGTCCAGTTTCTGAATTCGGGAGGTTCATCGGAGGCCCTAACGTATTGGTATTCTAAACATTTTACCCTCATTTAGGTACCCGATAATTGACTATCGCCGATTTCTCGCGGCTCGAAAATTTTGACTCGGGATTTCTTTCGCGGAGGGCCGCATTTTGTGGGCGCCTAAATCATTT
This sequence comes from Ophion ventricosus, assembly GCA_963932345.1. Lineage (NCBI taxonomy): Eukaryota > Metazoa > Arthropoda > Insecta > Hymenoptera > Ichneumonidae > Ophion > Ophion ventricosus. The sequence goes on along the minus strand of OZ010711.1, from coordinate 7,568,674 downwards.
ACAGTGGCACTCAATAAAGATAAGTTACAATCAATTGTTATACCCAACGATGAACTGCAATGAAAAATCTACAAATTTAGTAGATTCAGTCGTTTTTACATGTTCTCTGAGAAGTCGCGGTTACGAAAATTCTTCCGCTAGTCACATTTTTCTAAGTTTTATCATTAATATGTTCTTTCAATATTCGGCAACCCCCTGTTTTAACCAGTCGTTACGGAATCTTCAGAATTTTTTACATGCTTATCAAAGTTTATATCACCCAGATAGACACATATAGCTCATATTGGCATCATATGGGCATTATCTATGATGCATAGAAATTAACACAGCTATGTGTCGCTTATGAGTGCTCACCTTCAGGTCATATTTGCATCACATGATGATTCATGATGATACATCCAATTAAAGCAAAGTTGCTCTCACGCGAGTATGCATACAATGAATTCATCAGCACTATCAAAATCGGATCACGAATATTCAACAATAAGGGAGTGCATATGGGGTTCATATTGGTGTCACAGGATGACGTAAATGTTGTATTCATATGGAGCTCATATGAGCGTCACGACGTGAAGAAATTTTAGTGCTCATATGGAGCTCATATGGGCGTCACGGCGTGACGCAACTACGTTGTGCTCATTTGGAGCTCATATGGGTGTCACGGCGTCACAAAATTGTAGTGCTCATATGAAGCTCAAATTAGCGTCATGACATGATACAATTGTTGTGCTTATATGGACGCTAGAGGGCGTAACCCGTACTACGATACTGTACAGGCGGTCGGATCTGTGCCCGAAATGAAAAAATTAATAAGTCTACAAATTATGAATAAAAAAAAATTCTGGTAGTATTTTTCGTTTCCATATGCTTTACTTATATTGCTGCATATAGGATAATTGGATTAAAACGTGTTCTCTGCCTCACTAAAGTTTTTGTCTAGCCTCGGTTTCGAACCTACGTCTTCTAATTCTAGAGCTAAGCGCGCTACCTACCTAACCATCCTATCACTTGTGTAAATTTCCTATTTTTCACTCCTTACTTTTATCATTTAAAAAAATGTCAATAAGTGGGAAAACGTTGAAGTTTGCATTGTTGCAATGCAACGAAAATTAATTCTTTTTGACTACTGAACTTTTTTTTGCCCATTTAGGCAGTAAAAATAACACACGTTTTTACGTATTCTTTCTATAGTTTTACGACTTCAAGGCTTTTGATGATGATAAAAATAAACGAATAACTTCATTTATTATTACATGTATCATATAAAATGAATACCTTGTTGTCCTTGCTAAATATTTTAGTGATGTAAGAAAGCCATCCAGATGCATTAAAAGGAATGATGAAAAAATGTTCTTTTTTGAAGAAGGTACAATACATCCATTTGAATAAAAAAAAACACCAAATTCTTAGAAATTAATTGTTATTGAAATTTTATTTCACTATATCGTACTTACTACCGCCGTTGTATAGCGCACATAGGTAGTATTACTGAAAAACATGCATATTGCCGTCATATTGCGCTCATCGAATGTATCACTGAGAAACATGCATATCGCCGCCATACAATGTATCACTGAGAAACACGCATAACGCCGTCATATTGCGCTCATGGGATGTGTCACGGAGAAATATGCATATTGCCGTCATATTGTGCTGATCGAATGTATCACTGAAAACATGCATATCGCCGTCATAGAATGTATCACTGAGAAACATGCATTTTACCGGAATATTGCGCTCATGGGGTGTATCACTGAGAAATATGCATATCGCCATCATATTGCTTGCATGGCATGTCTACTACCAGTGCTAACCCAGTGAATACACCAACAAAAATCATTGGATCACTACCATATGACGTCTATCTGCAAATATTCATTGCAGAATTTAAATTTGTCCTCTGATGAGTTCATCTTGTAGACAATGGATGATGCATTTCGAAACGACAAATTTAAGTCACGATGTATCTCAAATCCAAGGTACTGAATGAGCTCATGAAATGTATTCACCAACGTAAACGAAATTGCGTTCATGTAGAGTACAATTCATGAGAGCAATTGATGTTACCATAGTGAGTACACACCAAAATGTCTACACATGACTTCAATATGACGTAAAATTTGCGGATATTAATTGCGGACACTTGAGCACAGCGATATGAGTTCGACGTGCTCTAAACGCACGATGCATTTGTAAACGACATATTAAGATCAAAATGTTTTGTAAATGCATGATACTAAATGAGTCCATGGCTTTGCATCACAACATGTAGCCAATATGCTGTAAAATTTGCTTCATCAATTGTATGCACGCTGTGATAATCATGACTGTCTATCTGGGCAGACATCTAGAGTTATTGAGTATATAAACTATATTAGATAAAAATGCGGTCAGCATGTCATCTCCATGAAGGGCCGCATAAATTAAACAATTTTTAAAGTCGTCATTTTTTGTTAAAAGTTCGGTAACTTATTGGCTTCAAATTTTACCAGTATATTGGAATGTATTTTTATTGACTAACGCGACAATAGAAAGACGAAGATTATATAACATACAATGTAGCTTGTTCCGAGTTTAATTTTTAGCCCTATAAAGAATAATGTGCGAAACATTGTACTGTCACACATTGAAAAGCGATTTATTCGTTTGGTACCCAAGCCGTTGTTTCAGGTTAGAAAATAATAAAACGGAAATAGTACTTTTTATCTGCTAGGTTAAGTTTTATTTGCCTCACACTGCATTTCTGTAATGTTTTGTAACATCTTACACGAGTTGCGAGACGATAAAACGTATACGACAGAAAAGAGAGCAAGAGGAGCAGCGAACTGCTGTTGTCACTGGATACCCTTTACGTTAATGTGACCCGTAGAATTATTTGGATTGCTAAATATAATCATACGAAGATCATTCGACGTGAACGATACCATGCTGACTTAATTGAATGATTGGGCCTTCTACGCTAGTGACATCATTCTTACACACATATATGGGGAATCCCTTGCCAAATCGGCTACCACGCCACTCCAATCTATTTTTCAAATACCAATTTTACATGTTAAAGACAAACTCGGGACTATTACCTATTTACATGCAATTAGTGCATTACAAAGAGCGAACAAGTAATTTCTGGGATTACTGTATTTGAATATATTACGTTTTTTTTTACCTTGAGGCGTTACAGCATCTTGGTGCTCGGGAAATAGTTACAACATTTCTACGCATCCATTAAATATAGAAAATCATTTTTATTTTCCACAAATACATTATAGTTTGATGAACAAATAAAAAATAAAGTAATTAACAAAATTGAAAAATGTCGGAGATATAAGTCGTCTGGTAGGACCCTCTTTTCAAAAGCCTTGCCAATGGTGGAATTTTTTTCTGTCAGGCATCGTCTGAAAATAAAAAAAAATAATTCTTGTACGGAAAGATAATAGCGAAAGTATAGGGAAAAAATATAAACATTTTTTTTTTGTAGAAATCGCAGCTATTTGAAAAAAAAACTCTGATTTTTACCAAAACTTTGAGTTTTAAAAATTTATAGAAAATGAACGCGGCCTTCGATTAAAAAAAATCTTATGCTGCATTCTAGATAATATTATAACGAATATGTGGTATAAATTTCATCAAGCTTGGTTGAGTGGATCTCGAGATATTTTATACACCAGTTTGAAAAGAGGGTCCTACTAGACGACGTATATCTCCACCATTTAAAAAATGTTTTAATTCATTATTTTTCAATTTGTTCATAAAACTATAATGTATTTGTAAAAAATAAACATTATTTTATATATTTATTAGTTAGGTCAATTTCTTTTTTTTTATTCCTATTTTTCCGAGCGCCAAGGTGGTGTTACCCCTTAAAGAATTATTTTCAGGAACTCGATGTTCAAATATTGCCGAGTTTCTAAAAATCTGTCAAGGAATATTTCATGACGCTGCAAGTAAGAATCGCATAATTCTTGTTACTCTAAAACATTTCTGATATGAGCAACTTACTGGACTTCCTTTTTTTACAATGTACTAAGTTCTTTAATATTTTTGCCAGGAGAAATTTGTTGAAAATTATCATTCTTGATTCATGTAATCTATTTCTATTCCCATGAGAAATATTCATCATCGATTGATTTGACTGAGTTCAGTTTCGAATTATGTACGTAATAAGTTTAAAAAATGAATAAGCTTGACTTTAAAATCAACTCTGTCTGCATTACGGATATCCTTGATATTCCTTCCCATAACTTATAATATTGGCAAATATTGCAACAAACACCACACAATACAAAGTTTGCGTCACTAGCAAAAAAAAAAACCAAAAACAAGTTTAGGGAAACTTTAATTTTGAGAACTTAAAGAAATAGTCGCCTTTAAGGTAGTAGTCTCGCCAAAGCGTTTTGCTATAGATTTTTTTTTATTTTGGAGGACTCATTCAGAAAACTATTAAATGATTACCTGCAAAATTTTAAGTAGTGGAAAACTTCACATTTCACGTAATAACTTCGAAACTTTTCTACAAATTTTTATTTACTTAATTCTCAATTACAGAGGAACATATGACGAAGTGGGTAAAAAAAATCATGAATTTTGACCGTCTAGTTTAAGAGATATAGCGATTTAAATTAAGCAATGTCTAGCGACATTAGCGCCACGAGGCGACTGGAACAGAGTTCAATTAGATTACAGTAGTGTGTGTATAACCGTATACGCAGAGTATCTACGTATTAGTAGCTGGAATGGATAGTCTGATACAAAAGTGAGGGTTAGGTAAACATTGTTTTAGGCGCTTTCATCATTACTTTATAAGTTTTTACATTCGGATAAGATGTACAACCTACATTATAACGATATTTTGTAATATTTCGAAACTTTCATCGATTGAGCGGAAAAAAAACTTTTCAACGTGATTATGGCGAGACTACTACCTTAAGTAACATTGCTGATTTACGTAGCCAGTTTCTATGTTCTCCAAAGCGGTATTTTGAAGTCAACATTGAGTTCCGCCGACTTTGGCATCTACTTTCATTGCTGAAAAGGAACTTGTACCTTCACACTAAATAGCCAAATTAGTTATTGATTTACCGATGCGAAGGGCTATTAGCTAGCATGAATATCTTTTAACTGATCGAATCCATTTTCCTCTTTGCAGAAGAATTCCTTCTTCCCTTTTAGCTCGATTGAAACGTCATTTTTATCGAAACGTTTGGTTGACATTCGATAAGCTTTGATCATTGGAGCAACTTAGTTGAGATTCGTGAATGGGTGGTGTGCATTGAGTGATCGCGGAACTATGTACGGCACCAGCATCACACCAAAAGTCCATTTTCAAGTCGCAGTCCAAAGTGCCTAATGGCGAAAAAGTGTTTCAGGTTTAGGCGAATAGATTTTTTAACAAGTCACATATAGGTGACTTGTTAAAAAAATTATTTTCTACTTTCTAGTACATTAAATAAAAGCTTGTCGTTAAAAAAAAAAATTTGATATAAATTTTATTACTGAATTTGTACGAAAAACCGCGCGATGGTCAGCCTTGCAAGTAAGTAACTCAGCGTTTCCTTTAGTACGATAGCAAATTCTGCAAAGATGCTGACGTTACAAGAATGTAGCTCGGTGTTTCTTTCAGTTTGATGACAAATCTCGAAGCATGATGACATCGTTGAAAATATAGCAACATTAATGAGATTTGAGGAGGAGTAATGCTAGTATACTATTAATTATGAAACTTCTTCGCAATTAGCCGTAGCATAAGAAAAAGTGCCATTTGAAAAGAAAAACATTTAGCTAAACATGTTTAAAAACGGAATTGTGAATTCGTAAATCGTAGCCAACTCACTTATCGTTGAAATTTGTCATTTGAATATGGCAAAACGTCAGTCTTTCTCATTTGTCGTTAAGGTTCTATCTTTATCATTGAAGACATTTTATTATCGTTATATATTTCAGTCTCGATAACTATCTGTATACGCTCCATTCAATTTTGCTGTGCCTCGATATTAATGCATATGGTATCAGCATCGCGGTGCCTAGTACATGCAAATAACGAATGATTTTAAAACGTCGTTTTACTTCCAGCTCTGCACCTCTTCATATCAGCGATCGTACATGCATAAAATTGTTGAAAAAAAAAAAACAGTACAAAAATTCCGAACGAACGGCCTGTGAATACGAAAAAAAAATATATACGAATCGTTAGAGTTATTCGCGGCGCTTCGAAGTTATTTATCGTCACGGAACGATAATTACGGTCGCTATAGCACCAACAGCTGTACTCTGATCATCTCATTCTCTCTCCCTCTCCCCCCCCCTCTCTCTCTTCTCCCTTTCTTTCTTTTATTCTTTTCTACTTCTCTCTTTCTCCCATTCTGCCTCTTTCTTTCCTGCTCTTTCGCTCTTTTTGTGATAACTTATGCCATCCTATACACGCTGCGTAGCTCATGTTTAAATGTAGGCGATGCGCGATCAACGGTGACTCCTCTATATTACGATTAGTCTTAGTCGTCCGATCCTCTCCATTTAGCCATACATTTCACGGTAGGAGCACGCATACATGCATACATATCGAGCATTCCACGCTTAATCGACTTATCCATTTGTCTCCACTGCTCGGCATTAAAACTATATTACCTTTTCGGTAACAGTCGGATCACGCTTCCCAGAAAAAGATAACACATTTTATAGCATAGCCTATCAAATCGGAATGAAAGGGTAAAATAGGTAAATTAATAAATTCTCGCCGATCAATTAGTTTTGAAAATTTGAAACATCTTCTGGACAAATTTGATCGAAAGATGAACTATAATTTCGTCATATTGAGATCAAACTATTTGAGATCCTCTCCAATCTGCAGGCATTTATTGATCTGCCCGGTGGATGGGTAGCTTCATCTTGAGGCCTATAAATTAAATATTGGTTCGTTAGTGGAGGCTGTAGCGATGACATACATTTTTAACAAGCTTAAAACACCCAAAGTACGAAATTTATTTATATATTTACAACACATCTTCACAAACACGCACACATATTGCTATTAACTTCTCGACAATGTAATTCGAGAATTAATTGGCGTATCTGGATCGCCCTAAAAAATGGAACTGAGATGTAAATTGAAACTCAAATTCGACGATTTCATTGAAATAAATGGGATGGTACTCGCACCGGAAGTATAGGAAAGAATTGATATAGTTATATAAACTGCAAGCAATGGAAAGATGATTTAATGCATATGTTACAAATGTGATAATTTCTATTATGAATGTTGGATGGAAAATACGAGGCAGCTGAAGTTTTTCGATATGCGGTTTATTATTGCAAATATTTCATGTTTCTACTTCTTGCTCGTATGTATATTTGTATAAGCTTGCACACCCTTTCAGAGGCTTGATTAATTTTTTTTAAGAGACCCGTCGACAAATTCTAAATAAACATTTATATTTACAGAAACACGCACAGTATTATTGAAACACGCGTCGCTTGTTTTTTGAAATCAAATCTCTATCTCGTTATGCAAAACATATCATTTTGCTGACTTCCATTACTCATATGTATGGCCGAAATGGGTAGGGTAGATTTGCCTAAATCATACCTGGGCCGAACCCATTTTCGTATTTTGCATGTCGTTTGAATACCAGTTTGTCCATTTTGAGTTTGAGTTATGCATAAAAAATTAAAACATTGAATAATAACGCGAATCGCCTCTATTTACAATCGTAGCTATTACAATGAAAAAAGAAAGTCATTATGCGGGACAGCAAGTTTATGATTTAACCCAGTGGACGTGGTATTTAAATACCAACACAATGATATTTACATACCAACATATGCAACCACAGCTCGTCAAAAGTCGCGAATGGATTATATAAGAATACGGACGGTATTTTTTGCAATACCATTTGCCGAGAGCCCAGAAAAAAGGTACATTTCGACCATTTTTTTATAGATACTCAATAGAGGGGATGGAAGTTCTGGCCTTTACTCTACATATTTTCAAGTTACTTTACAACTTTTTTCACAAGATTTTGTACCAACTGCGAGCGAAAAGAATTAAATGGACCAAATTTCAGCTTACGATTTGCTGCTCGAACGCCATTAAAACGAACCATTTTTAATGCGAATGATTACTGGCGATAAAAAGTGGACTGTCTACAATAATGCCAGTCGAAAAAATCATGGTCAAAGCTGGGGAAGGCTGCTCAGACGGTCGCAAAGGCTGGATTACACCCAAAGAAGGTCATGCTCTATATCTAGTGTGATTGAAGAGGAATAATCTATTACGAGCTGCTGCCATCCAACACAACGATTGATTCAACCAAGTACTGCTCACAAGTGGCCAAATTAAAGCGATAAATCGATGAGAAGCGACCCGAATTGGCGAACAGAAAGGGCGTAGTGCTCGACCAGGACAACGCTAGACTACCCGTTTCTCTGATGTCCCGGCGAAAGGTTATTGTGGCTTGGGTGGGATGTATCAGTTTTAGTGCACGTATAATCTGGACCTTGCACCATGAGATTATCACTTGGTCGGGGGGCTACAGAACAGTTTAGATAATAAAACCTTTAGTTTCCTGGACGTACGCAAAAACCACTTGGATGACGATTTTTATTTATTTTACTTTTATTCCTTTTTATTTTTAATAAAAGGAAATTATTAATTTTATTCCTTTTTACTTATTTTTTATTAATTTTTGCGACGAAAGATAACCAGCGATGAAACCTAGATACACCACCATACGCCTGAGCAGTATTACCAGCCCGTATTGTCGTCACCTCGCTAACTACCATTCGAAATCCCACCAAAGACCACTAAACTCGTCCGGCATATTTTCCACCGAAGAGTCACCAAAAGTGAATTATAATGCTTTTGTGCCAGATACACCCAACTTTTGGAGTATCGACATTGCCCATTGGTTCCTTACCTAGCCGAAAATCCTTAGACCTGGTGATTGGAACCTCACGCTTGGGAATGCGAATTTTAGTGATCAAATGATACACAGAAGAAATGGCTAAATCGGTAATAATCTCGCATCCAAGTTTTCTCCTAGACATCAGAGCAGAAGGGGTATTTTCTCTATTTACCAAAATATCCATCGCTTAAAAAAAAACTGGTGATTGCTGAAACAACTATCTCTCAATTGCATACTAAATGAGCCGCCGTAATTGTCAATTGCATACTAAATGAGCTGCGAGAGAGATAGCTGTATCACGACTCCAAGTTTTGTCATAACCCATAGAAATTTCCTTTAAAAGGCAAACAGATTATCTCTTTATTTCCTTGAAATTTCAATGGTCTAGAAAAAAAAACATCCACCTAGGATTTCTCTTGAACGTACGCTGGTCATTTTGTCTGAAGTTCGATTTGTTTCCTCAGCATATGTCATAATGTTGAAGTCACCAAATTTCTAGTTAAAAATACCGTTAAATTACTGTAAAACTACCAAACTTCCCGCCAACCACTAAACAGGTCAATGCCCAACAACACACACGCACACACCAACAACCTTCGAAAACCACCAAATCTAGCGGGAAAACTGCAAACCAAACAACAGTCATTACAGTGGATTGCAGTGGGGGAACGAGCTCCGAAGAAGGCAAAGGTCGTTCTCTCCGCTCGAAAAGTGATGGCGGCAGTTTTTTAGGATAGCCATGGAATAATTCCTACCGATTACCTTGCAAAGGGTGGAATAATCAACGGACAGTACTACGCTGCATTGCTGGATGCATTGAAGGCCACAATTAAGAAAAAAAATGTCCGCATTTGGCCAAAAAAAAGTCCTGCTTCGCCAGGATAACGTGGGGGTTTCCACATGCATGGTCGCGATGTCAGCATTGAATGAATTGAATCTTGAATTGCGCGAGTAGAAATTTCGATCCGGCAGGCTGAAGACTGATCAGGCCTCTATAATGCTGTGGTCCGGAAAGCCGTAGTACGGCAGGCCTGATCTGTGCCGGATGTCCACTGGACCAGTGGAACCGTCGTACGGGCGTAATAAGGCACCCTGAATAGGCCGAAGTAAGGTAGCCTGTCCGCCGCGGTAAAATGGCGACCATGGACACCATGTTACGGCACGCCGGACCCGTGCTGGATGTCGACCAGATTAGTGGAAGCGTATGTACGACGCGTGGTTGATCTCGTCCAGTGGTCATACGGCACAGATCAGGCGTGCCTTACTACGGCATTCCGGACCGCAGCTTGATCTGGCCCATGTTGAGGCTGCCATATTTGTCTTAGCGGTATATGCAAGCGGATATTTTTTTTTTTGAAGTGCTGAACTTAAAGTACTAAACCATATACCGACATCGTATGACTTTTTACATTTTTTTTAAATGTCATCGTCTCCGCTTTACTATTTTGACAAAAGATCGCGTATCGAGATTTTGATGTTAAGTTTTAGTGATACCTGCGATAGAAACGACGTGAATTTGAATAATCTTCACTCTGTCTGGCGGTAAGAAACATGAACTCATGTTTATAGATAAACAGTTTTAGTGGAAAAAATAGCATCCGGTTTACAAAGTATTAACCTCGAAAATTTTCGACAAGAGCACAGGATTCCGATACTTTGTTCCTAACCTTTGAGCCTAACCTAGCGAACAACGGATATATAATATAATCGAGCCGACCCATAGAGCTTACTGTAAGTCTCATCTAAATAATATAAACATAAAAATACAAGTGAATTTATTATTGTTATCGAAATTATTATGCGTTACTATAAGACGAAATTCCCCCCCTTTTTTTAAAGTTGTTTCAAAGAAAAAAGTTATGAAAAAGAGAATTAAAATAACGTTACAGTTTGCATCGATGGAATGCAACGATTTTTTTCTTCATATTTCATTCGTTTATTTTTATCATCATCAAAAGCCTTTTTTTGCAAATTGACGTCGTAAAACTCTAATAAGAATATGTGAAAACGTGTGAGTTATTTTTACTGCCTAAATAGACAAAAAATCAGCAGTCAAAAAGAATTAATTTTAGTTGCATTGCAACGATACAAACTTCAATGTTCGCCAACTTATTGACATTTTTTTTAAATGATCCGAATAAGGAGCGAAAAAAAGGAAATTTACACAAGTGTTAAGATGGCCAAATAGGTAGCGCGCTCAGCTCTAGAATTAGAAGGCGTAGGTTCGAAACCCGAGCTGTTAGGATAAAAACTTCAATGAGGCAGAACACGTTTTTAATCCAATTATCATATATCCGGGAACATAAATAAAGCATATGGAAACAAAAAATACTACCAGAATTTTTCTATTTATAATTTTTTGACTTATTAATTTTTTCATTTCGGGCACGGATACGGCCGCCGGATCGGGGCCGTAACCGGCAGTCGGATCAGGGTCGGATGCAAAAAAGCGTTACACGCCTGATAAAGCCCTGATCCGGTAGCCTATACAGTGCCGTAGTGCGGGATATGGCATGCCGGATCTGACCCTAGTCAGCCCCGTAGCAAAATTTCTAGTCGGGTGCTTCCGCACCCACCCTATTCGCCAGATCTGGATCCCAGCCACTTTTATCTGTTTCACGATTTAAAAAAAAAACATCTCGGGGGCGAAAAAATATGCGTCAAATGCCGAGGTAGAAGACGCTGTCAACCAGTATATTTTTCGGGTTTAGGCAATCAATTGTTTTCTGACGATTTGAAAGGTTAGGAGAAGCGTTGGACTGAATGTATCGAGCTGAAAGGAGACTACGTCGACAAATATATTTTGTATTTCTTCGCAATATATGCTTATCTTAAAAAGGCCGGAAACTTTTCAAATTACCCTCGTATTATGCGTTTAAAATTTACTCGATTTTTGCTATGGAATTATGCATAGACTTAATATAAATACATACTCACCCACACGTATGCATTGTTCTCGCGGGCAATGTGGGGATCCGCACGCGTTCTCCTTTTTATATTTTCCAAACGCAGGGTTCTTTTCCTATCTCGTTGAAAAATCTATGTCGAACGACATGTTGACACGTGTTAGGAGTGGCGTAGTAAGTTGCACGCTCGACGATCCCTGTTGTATAGAATAAAACTCACGCAGTCATCCGCACGATATCCCAAACGGCAAATGTGTATATACAAATATATTACTCTGCTTTTACGGACACTTATAGACAACTGTATACGTGTGTATGTATGCATGTAACCGTGAGTGTTTAGTTCGGCGCGAGGGTCAAATTTCATTGAGCGTCTCGATGCTGGACGAGTGCGTGGTAGAAGCAGCTAACGCGTACTGTTTTCTCTCTTTCTCTCTCTCTCTCTCTTGCACCGTCTTTCCGATCCATCTTTTTCGGCTCGAACGCGACGCGAAAAGGTGTATGAGACGCGAAAGAACGCGGCTTGTGCGTGAGTGCACAGAACGAATCAACGCCCTCGAGAGTTTACCGGTGCGAATATTCCTCTCGCGCTTCGAGCATACGGGCTCGATACAGTTGAATGTTTCATAAATTGATAAGTTTTGTATTTCATTGCAGCCCCTCTCAATAAATTTATCGAATATTCTTCTCGGTAATCATCAATATACATTGTCGATAAATAAATATAATCATATTTCTCAAACCGGATTGGTCAAAACCGAAAAAAAGAATTTCCATTGACCTGCTCATCAATTAGAAACATCTGGTTAGCTGGTGTGGTGGTCTAGACGGATGGCTGCAACTAGGTATGAACAACTTGAGACACGAGAGCTTAAGGAGGTACGACTAGTTCTTCAGGGTCAACGAAGAGACTAAATTCATGTTACCCCACGGGTGTTCTGAATTATGTTAAATTATGTTGAATATTCGTATTGTCGATCCCAAAGTGCCAAATTCGTGGTAAATATTTTATTTATTGCATATTTACTAATAAAAGATGAAAAATTAGATCCTCAACGACTCTGGAGGAGTCTCCGTCATATTTACAATGGTAGTTTCACTATAAAAACGGACTAAAAAACTGTTGCACCAAATCTATCGGAATCTTATTTAAACAGCCCCGAATTACCTCAGCGGAATTAATATTATAGGTAAAATTTTGCGTTTTGTGGCGACTCGTCGTCACAACGATTTCCAAGCAGTAGCGAGATTCTGTAACTCGGTAGCGACCGTTTTCGTTATCGTTAGCTAGCGACAGCCAATAAGAGGCTCCCTTTGTTCTGTGATCGTGCATGCGATTGGCTATCGCTAGCTAGCGACAACAAAAACTATCGCTACCAAGGTACAGAATCTCGCTACAGAGCTAGGTTATGCTCGCCAAACGAATCAGCTGTTACGTCCGACTTTGGCAAGTCTATGGGTACTATTTCGTCATTATGATAATATTCAACCAGAAGTTGAAACCGTTTTATAATGTATTGCTTGAATCACACGGTGAAGTTCAAATTTTCGATTTTTTACAATACCTATTATGTCTGAATTATCAAATTTCAGTTTTCCAACGACCTTAGTTGAATACGTGAGCAGCAAAACCGTGATCACTGCACTTCCGGTCGACCGTCTCCATAAGACGACGTGCTTCACTAACTCAAAGTGCTCGACTTTGCATATTTATTACGAAAAAACTGAGCGGTCAATATAGCTCACATTTTTCCAAAGGATGCATAACGTCAACGTCATATAAAAATTTCCGGGGCCCAAATTTTGATTCTTCTTAATGATCGTACCTCCTTAAGGTTGTTGCTAAAACATATTGGGGTGAATAGATTTTAATACAAATTTTACTAGTCGTTATGATATATTTCTTGACTATACGGGCTAAAGGACAAGGATCTTTCGACACTCGTTTATCAGATCTTTTGATGCCGCTACATGTATCCCTCCCCCCCCCCCCTTTAATGCAGTCTTTTCATACTAAAAATCAGTGTTCTTCGGTAACTTCACCTATCTCAAATCACGATCTACGCTAACCGCGGTCTATGAAGTAGTAGATAATTATCTTCCTAAATGATTTTAAAGTATAGACACTGGCCGATTGCTTACGATCGTGGGTGATGCATGCACCAAGTGTTTCGTTGTTAATTGCATACAACTGATTTCAACAGAATGCCATGTATTCGATGCGCAAGTACGGGGTGGGATAGGGAGGATCTTCGATATTTGGTCTGCAAATCGGTTTATCATTTGTGCGAGCCCCTGCTTTATAGCATATTTGATGAAAATAGACTTCCGAAGAGCAATCGGATATTAAATGCCAACAGCTTCTACGTCATTCTGTCTTGCAACAGTGTGACAATTTCAATATGACACTTTTCAAACGATCACGAGATTAGATTACTTCTATGAGTACCGAGAATCACTCGCTACTTTTTCTTTTACCCTGTTGCATGAGAAATTGCCGAATAATTTTTATTTTCGAAGTTTAATATGATCCTAAGAAAGACAGTTGAGATTTTTTCTAACACAAGTCAGCACCTCCTGACACTTGAAACCAAATGGGATCATCACATAAAACGGTAGATCCTAGCAGAGTCAGTAAAAGAAGCAGTAGCTATATTATTTAAAACATGATTGAAAATGAAGGGCATAAGATGTAGATTGTGTTTATTCAATCGTCTATAAGAGTATGAGCATCTGCAATTAATCCACCGAGCCTTTACTGTATTTAAGGAGTTTTGGTGCGAAATCGAAATGCTTGTAGACTATCGAAATTGATGTCATCAAGAGGTTAATTGATGATGCATTGACCAAAAATAAATCAGTTTCACAACATAGTTTTTGAGATTTTTAATGTTCAAGTTTACCTTTACTCATTTGGTAATACACATGACACCTCACGAATACAAGTTTATAGGGCTGTAGGGACAAAAATAATGAGATTATTTTTGTCCCTACAACCTGAGATTTAAGTAATAAACTAAGCAAACCGTGATTATAGTTTTAGGAATATCGTGTTAAATAATCAAGTGGTTTCTTTACTTTGTTGATTAAGGGCAGGTTACCGTTCATGACGATGAAAAGTTCGACCTTTTTTATTACATACTTTGCATCCTTAAAGTGTTGAGAATACGTGGGTAAAATAATATTTCCATATCTAAAGTATTTTAGAATTTACAGCCTTAACGTTGAACTTTAAATGCGTTTGTCTGGAAATAGCATTTTTCAGCGCGCGGGGCGCGTTATACAGCTTTAACGGATGAACCGATTCACATGAATCTCTACGCAATTGAAAGGAAATTGAATTTGCGGGGCCATCAGGAAGCGATTTTGATCAAAAATTGATTTAGAAATATTTTTTTCGTGAGTTGAAGTAAAAAATATTGGGTTTTTTTTCAAACGGCTGCCATTTTGTCATCCAGGGGTTTTTCAGAAAACAAAAAACGCTAAGGCCCCCAAATTCAGTCTAGTTTTATTATTTTGAACTAGTTTTTGTGTCAGATGATCTGGCAAGGCTGTGGAGTGCCCCGCGTTGACCAAAACACGCCGTGCATGGCTTCATTTGACGGGAGCTGGAACCGCCATTTGGGATTTTTTAAATAAATAACATTGGAATTTACTCTGCATTGATAGACGAATAAAATACGTTTAAGCCCATTTCAAAAAGTAATTATTTTATATAAAAAAAAATTCCCGAAGTTCATGCATTCTTCATGCCTCTCGATGGTAACCTCCCCTTAATAATACTCGAATAAAGACGTGAATTTTGAGCTGACACGATTTGTTTTTGGACATAAACGAAACTTGTAGGTTAAACGTGGCGACACCGCATTAACTGGCTCTGTCGAGTGAGCCACTCACAGTAAAGCATTAAGGGACAACACCACTGTGACGGCTTCAAAAAATCGATTTTTTGAAAACCATCTAGAAAAATCTAAAATACATTTAAGATTAAGATGCCGTTGGACCCAGGTCGAAAAAATAATTATTTTCGGAGATATTGAATATTTTGTGGAGCGGTGCAGCGCTCCGTGACGCTCGGGGTCCCGCGCAGCCGCCTCTTCCTGAGGAAGTATTGGAGGCAATTACGCCAGTCTTCGAAAATTTGAGCAGAGACGATTTGCTGCAGCGTTGTTTGGGCGGCTTCACGCAAAACAACAACGAAAGCTACAACAAATCAGTTTGGGCAATAGCCCCCAAGTGTCAGTCCGGGAGCAAAAAAATCGTCGATATTGCAGCTGATATCGCGGTATTATTATTCAATGATGGCCTGAGAAGCCTCATGAAAGTTTTGGAGACGTTGGGGATAACTATCGGCCCAAATTGTTTCAATTTTTGCGTTGAAACCGACGCAGCGCGGATCGAGCTGGCGGAGCGCTCGCTCACAGACGCTGCAAAAGAGGCAAGAAGAGCCTCTACAAGTTCGAGAAAAGATGCTAGGGACAATCATTTGCTTCTTGAAGGCCAGCTATATGGTGCCGGCATCGCTGATTAAAGGTAAATTTTTTTTTTCCAATTTATCGCATAAATTAACAAACCTAAAACTTTGAACGCGTTTTTCTCAAAACCACTTTTTTGAGTGCGGCACGCAGCAGAACTCGAGCAATTTTTATCCGATCGACTTCAAATTTGGACTGCATCAATAAAACTAGATTATCTAAAGAAGTACATAGGATTTTTTCGATATCTCAATAATAAAAAAAGTTATAGCCTATTTTCGACGAGAAATTTTGCTCGAAAATCGTCCTTTAATTTCAAAAGCGTGCCTATTTTTTTAAAATCAATATTTTTTCAAATCCCTATGTACTTCTCTTCAAAATATCATATTATTAACGAAAACACTCGGTATTTTTTTTCAGATCGACTTTGAAGAGAGTTCTGCTGCGTGCCGCGAACCACTGCAGAGGCAACAGTACCTGACGCGGGAGCTTCCCCAGCGTCACCATGGCGCGTGAAAAATTTGAAATTTTTTTTTATGTATCTTCAATAAACAACGAACAAAACAAAAAAAAATTTTCGAATATCTCTTTTTTTTCCACAAAAAAAAATTCTTGAAAAATGGCAAAAAAACAGGGGGTCACAGTGGTGTTCTGCCTTAACTGGCGGGTGTTTAAAACGTACATAGTATTACACCATTTGAACTTTATAAATTTATTCATCCGTTCGACATTTTTAACGTTTTCTCAACTTTGTCGAATCAAAAACTCTTTATAAAACGTTGAACGGTAAAAGTTTTTTATTATGTAAATGAACTGAAGCCGACGACGCTTTAGCGGTAGTCAGTCGTGCCAATGGCAGAAACTGTCGCTGTTGCCAAGTCTACCGGTTATTTTTTCTCGAATAAATTTGCAACATATTTTTATTAAATTGTAAAAATGATAAGTATTAATATATTCTTCCGGCTTGGAAATATTTTTTAACAATATTTGAGTTGATAATTGCTCAATAATAATTTATTTTTACATGAAATTTTATTCGCAAGAAGTTGGCAGCCTGCCAAAAACTCATTGTATTTTCATTTCCAATCTTGCAGCTAAGAAACAGTATCGAAAATCCTTTAAATTTCAATGAAAAATAATCACTTACGCGGAGTCCAACTGTACCGCAAGCATCCCCGGCATTCTCGAGATTATTCGCTCCTGCCAAACCTCGAACCTCGAATAGTCTTCACCGAATATCGAACACGTTGGGCTCTTACGAGCTGTCCATGAATCAAAAGTATCCAAGAGGGCAACACACGGCGTGTTTGGCCACAATAAGAACGTCGGTCGAAAGAAGGGAGGTCTTGCCGCGGAGCGGTAGCTATCGCGTTCCCTGATTCGAGATATGGAATTTAATTTTATTATGACGTGAGCCGTCCAGGGCTATCCTTGAATCTGCGGGCTCCCGCGGCGAGCGGAGAGTTCGGACTTCAGGTAAACGAGACACCCGGCCTAAGTCACTTAAATTTTTTTTCACAGACACAAACACCCGTGCACGTACACTCACGTATATTCTTTTACAATTTTTTTTCTGTCTAATACAAGGCTGGCTTTTTTACACTAAATATCATGTTTGAAAGGCGATTAACATTGGACAAACTTGTTTTTAATATAGTATTCCGTAGCTATGCGCATATACACTGGTGTTAAACATTAAAGAACTAATACATTTGAAAGATGTCTTTTTTTAATGACTATATGTTCGCGAAACATGATTGTGAACCGGTTATAAAAAAAAGATTTTTGAAGTTTGAACCTTCTAGTTGTCAATTCATTGGTCGAACATATTTTTCATTCTTCGGGGTAATTTTTCATTTTAAGGATGAACAGCCCAAAGTGAGATGCAAAAGTTTATGTCAACCTTAAAGGTCTAGCTGGGCTAAAAAGATGCAATCACTTACCAAATTAAATGTACGATTTTTTAGCTCAGACGTTTCCCTTCGACATTTATTTTTCCATTGCTGTATGACCATTTTTGACCAAGTCTCTCGCGATCAAAGCAAGAAGGCACTTCCAACCTTGAACGCCTATAAGTAGTAAATGAATAATCGCGCACAAATTTGAAGTGCAAATTTAGAAGGCTGCAAGTTTTGTCTAACATTTTTGAGCTCTTAATCTGAATAAAACAAAAATTCATTCCATGAAGCTGATTTAGTAATAACCTTAAGAAACAAGAGGCTTCCATTTTTCGCAAAAGATAATCTAAGGAAAATCTCAAGATCATCAAGATATCCAGGCTTTGTCTGAAGTTGAACGTACCTTGCGAATATGTGTCGGACCACTCAAATGTTTATTTCCATGTGATCCAACCGCTGCAACATGGCATATTTTCCAAAAAGAATTCAAAGATCATCGAGTTGAACCTTTAACACTTTTTATTTTCTGTGATCTCAACAGCGCGATGATACAGCTTTTCTTCCATTGCAATCGTGCCTGCCGAGATCGTTTGCAATGATTCTGGTTTGATAAGGTCGTTCTCCGGAAGAAAAGTTTTACGAAGCGGAAATACATCTTTCAATCAGAACTTTGCCACTTTACTGTGTATTGAATATGCATTATCCGAAATCGACTTATGTTTATGATGATTAAAATATAGCGTACAAGTTATGGAAATTATGATGAACACACTACAAGTTACTTTGTTTTATCAACAAGCGACTTTTTACTAGCGAAAACTAATTATCCGATAAGGTCTGATTACCTGCAAAAGTGTTCAAGAGCTCGAACCTTTAATCGCTTTTCTTTTCTTACCTATTGTCCAAATAGGTATGTAGGTATGTAGAAGTACATATATGTATAGGAGTACGCGCATACTCTTATACGACTGTTGTTAAATATTGTTTTTTTTTTACTTTCCGCATGTCCCGAAGGAAACGGGCTATCAAACGAAGTCTATTGTCAATTACGGATCTTGAAAATGCATGGAAGCGAGTTAATGATGGTGAATCTATAAGGGCGGTAGCACGTTCATTGGAAGCGACTGAAGCTATTCTTCGTAAGAGGCTGAAGAGATCCGCACCAGCTACATCTCTGGGGACATACAAACTCACGATCTTCACAAGCTTCACAAACTTCACAAACCGTGCGAACTTCAAGAACTCTCCAATTTCCAACTCTCTCTCCCCAGCTCTCTCTCTTGCGTACTCTTATCGACCCTCGTGCGTACTTATAATATAATAGCCAAACTTATAATAGCCAATACTTTACAGCATCCATAACAGACTAAAATATAGGGGGTTAAGGGCGTATTTAGATACTGCAAATAAGCAATATTTTTATTAAAAACATTGTAACGTTGTTTCTCGTAATAATTGCAACGGTGGGCTGTTATTGCAGGCTCTTAATGCGGCAAACAAAGAACTAACCGAGTTCCTTAATAATTAAGGGGTTACACCACCTTGGCACACCAAAAAATCGGTATATAAATATTTTTTTTTTGGCGCGCCTATTTAATATATAAAATAATTTTTATTTTTTACAAATACATTATGGTTTTATGAATAAATTTAAAAAAAAATTAAAAATGGCGGCGATATAAGTCGTCTAGTAGGACCCTCTTTTTAAACTGGTGGACAAAATATCTCGAGATCTACTCGACCGATTTTGATGATATTTATACCACATATCCTTTATAATATTATCTAGAATGTAGTATAAGATTTTTTTTCTGTTGGATGCCGCGTTCATTTTTGATTAATTTTTGAAACTCATTTTAGTAAAAATTACAGTCATTTCTACACAAAAAAAAATTTTAATCCCCTATGCCACATAGCTATTACCTATCTTTACAAGAATCTTTAATTTTTTTAGTTTTCAGACGATGCCTGGCAGAGAAAAAAAAATCCACCATCGGCAAGGATTTTGAAAAGAGGGTCATACTAGACTTCTTATATCTCCGCTATATTACAATTTTATTATTGTTTTTTTTAAATTGTGCATAAAATTATAATGTATTTGTAAAAAATAAAATTTATTTTATACATGTAATAGTCGCGTTAATTTTTGTTATCATTTTTATACCTATTTTTCCGAGAGCCAAGTTTGTGTAACACCTCAATTCACTAGACGAAAACGTTTCGTTTCCTGTGAAACATTCCACATATAGAAGACTAACAATATATAAACGAAAGTTCTTCAAATATATGCTGTGAATGTGCATGGTTAAGCGTGGAACCTGTATACAGTCCATTTTATCGGAACGGTCTTCACCCCCTTCCCTCTCTTCCTTCCTTTTCTTACTCACAGGAAACCGTAATATATGTATATATCTCAAATCGGACTGTACTGAAATATCAACGGGGTTGTCGACTCAACGAGAATTTCACAACGCTATTCTCGCTCACCTTCCTCTCTAATTCTCTCTTTCCCTCGATCATATCGATAATGTATGCTCGTGTATTGAGTGACGCTGGCTGGCATACGTATATGTCCGTAGCATATAACATTCAGCCGTGGTGATACAAAATAGTGGACCTATACACCGGGGGTCTCAGTTGAAGCTGATTACGTTTCGAGTTGGTTACGAGTTTGTTTGGATTGACGTGTGAGGAGGCGTAAGGTAACGCTACAAATGCTCGGACGGTTAAGAGCGTCCTTAGACTATAGGATTTATTATTTATTTAAGGAGCGTAAAAAAAATTACCGGAACTAACGTCAAGCTCATAAGTTCTAGTTTTCAAAACACATGCATTAACTGCCGGAAAGTTAAATATTTTTATTTTCATACATTTAAATGTTGAATAATAGCAAATGTACCAATTATCGGACAGTTGTTAGTGTTACGTCCCTGTGTTCGGACACTATCATGTCCCAATTTTTAGGCACATCCCTATAACCTATAAACAAGAAACATACCTATACTCGGTATACTTACTCGTTAAGGGGGTCGAGTTGCCAAAAAAATTCTGAGAATAAATATGTGTTATAATAGAACAAATAAAACTTTTGAGCGTCACAAAAAGTAATCTTTATTTGTGTAATTGCATCATGGTGTTATTTTCATGATTTTTTGCTGATTCGACCCCCGTAAGCAATAATTCGATATATTAGTTAAGAAAGTGACCCTCCGGGCACATTTCGAATATATAAGTGAGAAAAAAGACGGCATCGATGCCGTATAACCTCGCGGAAAGCCGGTCACATAACCTCAAACTTTGTTTGCGTCGCGACTAGTTACGTTATCTATTATATTATTTAAATATTGGACAGATGTACTTACCAATTGATTTTCTCTTCTTTTTTTCAAAATCATAGACTAAGTTAGTAATAAGTAATTTATCGCAGCGAAACGAAACCGACAACGCTTAGCGTCCGGCGATTGGATCTCTGCGGCTACGTGCTCTCGTACCAGTAATCGGACATGAGATCCGACCGTGGTACATGTGTGTCATAGATTTCCCAATTAATGAGACGCTGGAATTATTATATAAAACCTTATTCAAACCGAATTGTAATGACTGTCGAAAAGTCGGTTCGATTCGCTTTCGATAGGTTATAAATCTAGTCTAGAAATCAACAAAAAATAAACCCCTATTACTATCACAAATTATCGCAACTCTTTAACTCTTCGATTTAAAAAAGTGCATTCATGACGTGACTGACTCGGACTCGTTAATATGACTCATCAATTTTACTAGTAAAATTCGTTATTAGCGTACAATTTTTCAGTAATCAATTAATAATTGAAGGGTGAATGGAATGCAAGCATCACTTTCCGTTACCTGTCAATTATATTGCTAATATAGTGAAATATGAGAACTACTGTCCGAACAGTGGGATCCGTCCGAGCATTGGCTCGGACGTATACATAAAAAACCTTAGCGTCCAAAGCGTTGGAAAGGTCCATTTTATTAGTTAAGCCGTAGGGACTGTTGGCGACACGATACAAGAAAGTCTAGTCTTATCTGTGTGCGCTCTAATTCATGGTATTTTGTGTGTCAATGTAGAGGGTATTATTTAAGGTGGGAAATACATATCACGGCATAAAAAAATCGATTTCTTTTTTGCTTACGCAAGATGTTAGTTAAACACGTTTTTGTCGAAACTACATTTTTTAAGTTTGTGGAAAAGGTCACTGTAAAACGAGTTGACCGATCGTGCTAAAATTGTACACACAATTCAATAACAACATCTTGAGAGTATACCTACTTGTTTATGAAAATGACTTTTTAAAAATACTATTTTATGTTAATAAAAGAACGAAAATTCTGTGTAAAGTTTCAATCGTCTTTTTCGAAGTGTACCCTTTTTTTAATTTTCATCGTTCTCAGAAAGTTAAATATATATATTTTTCTATTCACAGTATACTGTGTGGAAATTAGATTTCAAAATATTTTGCACATGGTTGTCTTCGTGGGAATTGTACGCAGTCGAGATCGTAAGCCGTCCAACAAATGAAAAGCCATAACAGTAAAGACGCTTTATTTAAGAGAGAATCAGGTAATTTGTTTGCCTACGTGACATTTACTCATGCAAGATTGAGACATTCATGTTTGGCTATATATTGTGAAACGCATCCGTAAAGATCTACGCGAGATTGAGTAGATAGCGCTTAAGAGAGGTTTTGGTGCGGTAAATACATAAATTCATACATAGATGTACACAGACATAAAGACACGTTGAAATTTAGACATTCTTCGGGGTTATAAATATACCTTTATACCTGAATTCCTGAACGATTCTGTATTGAACAACTGTTTTATCACAAGTGCATGTATACTGAACTCAGAACGTCATTTTCTTTCTACGCTCGGAGCAACTTGTCTTAATGTTATCTATTTACATTGAAAAAGACACCGAACGAACCGCTATTAGTAAGCGAAAGTCTCGCAGTTTTATATGTCGATTTTTTTTTCATTAAAAGAACGCATATTTCCGAAAAAGAAGGAGAAAGATGATACGCACAATGGACATTTGAACGTCTAGTTTTTCATCATGTACCTGAAATATGGACTGTCTTTGATAACTTCGCGACGGCGTGTTATTCCACCTTAAGGAAGTTTTACTTCAACTTTGAGGGATGCGCAGGGCGGAGGGTGTCCCTAGGCTTATACACAGGGCAACTGCATCGGTACCAACCTGATTTTCCGTTGAAAAAATAATATCACGTAGCATAAAACGTGTATATACACCGAAATTATTAATTCCAAATGAATAAAATTCTACTGTTCTACTTTATGGAGCATCCTAAAAGTTTTTATGATTGCTAAACTATTTATTTGCAACGCATCCTTCGAAGCGTGAAACTTGGCAATGTTGCAGAAGTGATGTGCGCGCGCGCTGAGACTGGGTTGGCAGCAATTTCGCTGCATTTACTTCGTGTTTATGTTATCCCTGGAGCATCAGTTCAAAAAAAAATATAGATTCAGTTTCCAAAAAACGACTTCGCTGGAAGGGGGCGTTCCTTCGTGAGGCTATGTTTAACCAAAAAATGGACATTTAACCAAAAGGTTGTACGTTCCTTTTATTGTTGACCCCTACTCTCTAGATAATGCGCCTAGCAGACGTCGCTAGGTGTCCCCACCATTTTCGCTGTCACAATCTTTGTCACGCCTCCCCTCCTTCCTGCTACAGGACTGCCATGTCGAAGCCTTGTGCGCCCATGTTCCAAGCAATTTGAGAACTTTTGTTTACATTTATTAGCTACTAGCTTCCACCCGCGGCTTCGCCCGAGTAGAATTTTGCCCATAGAAACTTTATTAGAAGATCCAGTCCGCATTACGGGTTATTTAAAAAAATCCTAAGGTACGCCTCTTTTTATTTGTTTTGAAGAATATATATACCAAGTTTCAAGTTCATACACGCAAGGAATACAACTTTTGATACGAATGTTCACCCTCAGTTTACGCCCTTAATTTGTCCCTTTCGTAAAAATCTTTCTTAGCGAAAGTATACACCCTATAAAAAACTTACCTGCCAAATTTTAAGTTTGTAGACTTTATAGTTTCTGAGATTTCGTGATTAATCAGTCAGCCAGTCAATCAGTGGTATTTCGCTTTTATATATTTATATAGATAGGAGACACATATATACATATATAAATATACGTATAATAATAATATATATGTACATAATATAATGTAGAAGATTCAAATGAAATAATTAACCCAAATCCGGATTCTCGTGTCTCTAGGTTCGAAAACATAGGACTTTCATACAAACTTTCATCCCCCATTTCACCCCCTTAATTTTTCCCTTTCATAAAAATCTTCCTTCGAGGATGTCTATACTCTATAAAGAACTTACCTGTCAAATTTCAAGCAGGCTTTATAGTTTCTGAGATTTTGTGATTAAGGAGGTACGACTACTCCCTCAGGGTCAACAAAGAGACTAAATTTATGTTACCTCACGAGTGTTCTTATTTATGTAAACTTATGTTGAATATTCATATTGTCGATTCCAAAGTGCCAAATTTGTGGTAAATATTTTATTTATTGTATATTTACTAATAAAACCTGAAAAATTAGATCCTCAACGACTCTGAAGTCTTCACGACGATTTCGACACAGTGACGACATTCTGTAACTCAGTAGCGACCGTTTTCGTTATCGTTAGCTAGCGACAGCCAATAAGAGGCTCCCTTTCTTCTGATCGTGCATGCGATTGGCTGTCGCTAGCCAGCGACAACGAAAACTGTCGCTATCGAGTTACAGAATCTCGCTACAGAGCTAGCTTATGCTTGCCAAACGAATCAGCTGTTACGCCCGACGTTGTTAAGTCTATGGGTATTATTTCGTCATTATGATAATATTCAACCGGAAGCTGAAACCGTTTTATAATGTAGTGCTTGAACTACACGGTGAAGCTCGAATTTTCAACTTTTTACAATATCTATTATGTCTAATTTATCTAACTTCAGTTTTCCAACGAGCTTAGTTGGATACGTGAGCAGCAAAACCGTGATCACTGCCCTTCCGGTCGACCGTCTCTATAAGACGACGTGCTTCACTAGCTTAAAGTGTTCGACTTTGTAATTTTATTACGATAAAACTGAACGGTCAATATAGCTCAAATTTTTCTAAAGGGTCCATAACGTATTCGTCAACATCATATAAAATTTCAAGCCTGAAAGTTTGATTCGTACCCATGATCGTACTTCCTTAATCAGTCAGTCAGTTAGTGAGTGGTATTTCGCTTTTATATACAGGGTGAGGCACATAAAGTGTTACAAAGCAATAGCACTCAAACTATTGATCATATCCAAAAATGTTTTAGACAAAAGTTTCAGTGTTCGAGAAGGCCGTCATACTGGACCAACCTATTTTTTTATCGGTGGAGGCGCTGAAGCTACGTCAAGGGCAACTCCACTTTTTAAATGGAACCATGTATTTTTTTTTCAATGACATTATTACCGATTTTAAGACGAATTCAGCGACCTATGACACAAGGTCATTCTAGTCACGCAAAGTATGAAAATAGTCAAAAAATCGAAAAATATCGGAATAATCACTTTCGAAGGATCCACTAACCTTGGTTTGTGTGTACCTACAGAAGATGCTCGAAGTGATGATCCTCGACTTGTAAACACTTGTTTGATCGCTGTTTTCATTTCTTACGATACCAATGTTTCTTATCGGCAGCAAGTACGCATTTTCTGTTGACATATCAGTTAGTCACGCATTACCTTCTAATGTGAGTACATCGGATAGCGAAAATGAACTTATTATGGGGTTTTGTCAAAGAACGCGTAATGGCGGTAGCACCTTCCACGCCTGACGGCATGAAAGAAAGAATACGCCGAGCATGTACCGAAATTACACCACAAATGTTGGCTGAAGTTAGACGGTCTTTTCATCAGCGAATTAACAAGTGCTTACAAGTGGAGGGACATCACTTCGAGCATCTTCTGTAGGTAGACCCAAACCAAGGTTAGTGGATCCTTTGAAAGAGATTATTCGGATATTTTTCGATTTTTCGACTATTTTCATACTTTGCGTGACTAGAATGACCTTGTGTTGTAGGTCGCTGAATTCATCTTAAAATCGGTAATAATGTCATCGAAAAATACATGTTTCCTTTTTTAAAAGTGGAGTTGATCTTGACGTAGCTCCAGCGCCTCCACCGATAAAAAAATAGGGTGGTCCAGTATGACGGCCTTCTCGAACACTGAAACTTTTGTCTGAAACATTTTTGGATATGATCAATAGTTTGGGAGCTATTGCTCTGTAACACTTTATATGCCTCACCCTGTATATAGAATAGATAACTCATGGCAGGCGTGGTCAATCGGGCCCATTCCTTGGCTACACCCCTGTTATAGAGCAATCTATACATTATAACACTTTCAATAAGCCACCACTTTTTTAACTAACTGATATTAAATTGTTTCTTACATCATAACAGTATCCACTATAAGACCCTATGTAATTCGGAGGAATCATTACGATTTCTTATTTCGAAAAGTAGGTGGTCAATCTTGGTAAAATTTTGCAGGTGCAAGTGAAATATTTTTTCGCAAGTGCTATTAAAATTTCAAGTCTTTCCCAGTTTTTCAAAGTTTGAGCAGAACTTCCTTAAGGGATTATATCTACTTGTGTGAGTCGAAAAAATCGAAAAAAATGTATTGCTTTTTATCAAAGTACATCTTTTTAAGAATGTTCCCTCAAAATTCTGTAAGGATATGAGCACTAGAACCAAAGTTACGGCTATTTAGAGCGTGCTACCTGAGAGTGCGAGTCTCCGTCCACAGCGTTCGATGAGTGGTACCGTTATTTCGCTCCGTGAAAAAATAGAGTACATTGGACACGAGAAAAAAAGGTTCGATTGCGTAATATAAAAAAGACAAATAGAGGACTCGGAAGGAGTGGAAAGTTGACCGGTAAAGTGATTGACCCTATACCATGTGGCCCGCATGTCCGCGAGTTCGTCGCGAAGGAGGACGAGAAGCGCTTGTCGATTGCCGAGCAGCGCGCGCAAGAGGTTACTACAGAGGGAAGGATGGCTCGTAGGCAAAATCAAGTCGACGTCCTGGAGGCTGCTGCGGATACAGAAGGGACCCTTTATGGCCTTGGAATAGATGACTATGCAAGTCCGAAAATATTAATTTTATCTGTGAAGCACATAGACTTAAAACTTTAAACGCGATTATCTCGGAATTTTTATTTTAAGAAAGTGCCGTTGTGGTGACTAAGTTTTCTCGAAAACCATTTCACCGATCGATTTGAAACTTTCACATGCTTGTTGCTAATTACAATGGCCAGCTCGTGGAAGAAGGAATATTCATTTGGACCAAAATTTCTATTTTTTGGGCAAATAAATGAATTTTTGGAACCTCGAAAATCAAACTTTTCGGGAAAATCGTCGCCATTTTTTCTTATCAAAATTTCGCTAAACCCTTTATCGACGATCTTTGTATAGGAATATACTAATAAAATATTTTTGGTTTTTTTTAATTTAAGATGAGCCGTTCCAGAGTTATCATGGTCACCGCAAGTCATGATAAGAAGGTGTTTTGGAACAACGGTTAGGGGAAGGTAGGGCACAGTGTGTCACTTTTTATTTAACGAATTTTTACTCTTACCAAAGCAGTCTGATTAGAAATAAAAAGGTAACATTTTTTAAAGAAATAATAACTGATTTTATAGACCTTTGGGCGTACAATAAAGGTACCATATTTTTTGCAGAAAGATTAAAACTCCTAAATAATGGGATCGAAAAAAAATTGCGGATTGGCTCATTGTACCCCACGGGTGGGGTACGATGTGTCAGATAGGTAGGTACAGTGTGTCAAGTGCTGCGAAATGTAGGGTACAAAGAGCCGGTTGAAACTCTTATATTTTCCTAATATATATCCCCCTAAAAACTTTTACAAGTAAAAAAAAGCCAAGTAATAAAAAATGCCCTCGGAAAAATTATCGGTTGTTTCACTATCTCCAAGATTCTAATTAACCTCGAAATATTTGTGATTTTTTTCAAACAATAGTTTTATTTAGATTTTAATTTTTCAACTCAAACGTACAAAAGAAGTGAAATAACTTTTTATGAAAAAGCCAAGAAAATTTAATAGAAACGTACAGAAAATTACCAAACTCTAGTAATACCATTTTTCTCAATATTTTGTTTTCAAAAACCATTTTACTATTATAATAAAAGTACGAATCACGATTATATAAAAGTACAACGTATGCATCACACAAGTACTGTATGTATGTATCACTAGAAAAGCTGGGCAACGACTTGGCGTGCATGGTTAAGAAAAAAAGCTCGGCGAAGGATGAAGTTTTCTCAACAACCTGACCATTAGATTAAGAAAAACATAAATTGACGCAATTTATTATGTAACTGCAAATCAAGTTTCTGATTCCGCAAAATATAAATTAAAAAATCAGTGATGTACCCCTAGACCACACGGCTCTTGAAATCTCACTTTACTTGCATAATTTGAAAAGTTGTGTGGAAGTATTCACTTTCTACTCTATTGCAGAACCACCATACATCTCATGGAATCTATTGCATCGTATAAATTTTGGTGTAATGGACATAGTTTGGCAGGCTGAAGGTTTGAATTACGGTCCACACCACCTGCTGGTGGAAAAGTAATATCGATATTATTCTCGACACCTATCGCTCCATTTCCGATAATCTGTCTCAGTACAGTCGAACATCTCATTTCTAATAATCCTGTATGTCTGATGCGATATTACTATTTGAAATAATCTATGTAGATAAATTGTTGCAAAAGTTACTTTTGCAAGCGGTAGTGACGTTTCTGTAAGAAAATCGTGTATCTTCCCGAGCTTTTTTTCTTAACCATGCACGCCAAGTCGTTGCCCAGCTTTTATAGTGATACATACATACAGTACTTGTGTGATGCATACGTTGTACTTTTATATAATCGTGATTCGTACTTTTATTATAATAGTAAAATGGTTTTTGAAAACAAAATATTGAGAAAAATGGTATTACTAGAGTTTGGTAATTTTCTGTACGTTTCTAGTAAATTTGCTTGGCTTTTTTATAAAAAGTGATTTCACTTCTTTTGTACGTTTGAGTTCAAAAATTACAATCTAAATAAAACTATTGTTTGAAAAAAATCACAAATATTTCGAGGTTAATTAGAATCTTGGAGATAGTGAAACAACCGATAATTTTTTAGAGGGCATTTTTTATTACTTGGCGTTTTTTTACTTGTTAAAGTTTTTTAGGGGGATTTCATATCTTTTTGAAACGGAAATACTTCATTTTCTATAGTTATAAACTTAATGTGGTTGCAGCGTCATTTGCTCGCTTTAGTTAGTGTGGTATATATTTTTATTTGCATATCCAAACGTTAAATTTATTAGGATGGTGGATTATTTCGCCGACGCTACTTAAGACGGAACGGTACCCCGGCTCCATCGGTATGGCAGATCGGGATAGTATATACCAATGGATTTCCTAAACGGCTCTTCAAAATTTCACGAAATTTGACCAGACAATGTTAAATTAATAGACGAACGGCTGTCTTCTCATGAAATTTGTTCAATAAAAAAAAAAGACGATTGTATTACCATGCTGAAGCCGTGATAGAAATGATGTGAAATAAAAAGTTTGGCTCATGTCACATATTTCAGAAAATCCGTGGGAATCTATAATTAGTTGGTATTTGTTGACGATTTCCAGCATATGTCGCACGAATTGCGTAGAGTTTAGTTTCCGCGAATTCCGGGGCTCCGGAGTGGCGCTCATGACGCATTCGACATATATCGATGTCGGCTTGAACTCGATGAGCCGAGAAAGTGACAGCTGAGGTTCCGTGTGGAGAAAATGTAACAAATTTTCGTGTGTTATATAACAATCGATTTTTTCTTCTTTTTCGACGAAAAACAAGAAAAACATTTTTCAGGCGATGTATTTTCGGAGAAAATATTTCTCCTGGACATGGATTCGAACCTACGACTTACCTATCTATTGGGAACTTAAGTGCGACGTCACAGCTTTCAATATGGCGGCAGCAAAGACTGCGAATTGACAGCTGAGCTAAATAGAAGAGCGGAAAGACTAGTGAGACCGGTGAAATTAATAGTGCAAGAAGCGATTGACCATGGGAGAGGTGTGCGACTTCGACAAATGTACTATCACGAGCAGGAACTACGTGGAAGGCGAAAATCTATTGAATTTCGGGCATTTGCTCTTGTGTGGTCGAACCTCGGATGCTGATGACGAAGGCTATAAAATTATCGCTTTCTGCATTCAGACGTCGAATATTCGAGATTCTCCACATGAAATACAAGGAAAAATAAACTTCAAAGGGAAAATCATCGAAATGATTTGTTCCTGCAAGGCAGGCTTGAGCGAAAAATGTAAACACGTTATGTCTGTGTTACTCTACTGTAACAGGTAAGCATTAGATTATTAATTTGAGAATATGGTTGTGTGCTCAATATAAAAAATAATTTCAAATAATATACATATATCGGAATAATGTAAACACTGAGTTTTAAGCTGATTGTATTGTTGACGTATAGAAAATAAAATATAAATTTGAATTTTGAGGTTAGAAATTGCACGATCGTTTTGAGCTTATGGATTACTATGACAGCATGAATAACGGGCCTTGAAATCACGCAATTATAATGCAAATTTTGTTTTTATTTTTAGAAATATTTTGGAGGAATTGAACACCGTATCGTGTACGGATAAAAAGTGTGTGTGGAACGAACCACACAAAAAGTCACTCCAACAATATTATCCTGCACCTTTGAGTAATCACCAATGTTATCGGGATAAGTTCAACGACTTCAGTTCAAGCCATCTTTCCGAGAAACAGGAACAGATCATAAGAGAAAATTTGTATAAGTTTTGCACGAATTCGGCATTGGTGAAGCATGCGTAAGCTGAATCTCTATCTGTAATGTATTTGGGACGAACATTTTTTAATCATGTGATCTTTTATCTACAGCCCTTCAGTATCGATTGGTATTAATTATTTTTCACATTCAATTATTCGTATGCCTCGTTCTTTTAAATTATAATTGTAGAGTAGGGAAACATGTTCCGATAGATATCACAGGCGACGCAAACGAGGACTCGATAGACGCGCAGATAATGGCAGCAGTATTTAACAGAGAAGAGTCTGCGATTATACAGCTTCTCTTGAATACAGTCTACAGACCTCTGCGAGAGTGCTGTGATAAAGCTCTCCTGAGGTTGAAAGGCGACGTCGGGACAATCTGCCAGGAGACTGCAAGTTCGTTTTCTACGTGGAACAACGAACGACAGTTTCGAATCACAGGCTCTCGGTGTTACGAAATATATACGTACGCCCAAAATAAAAAACCAGACTGATTACAAAAATCCGTGAAATACTTTTATTCGAAAAGTTTTACGAATAAGTATACACGGTATTCTAAGTGAACGGATTGCCAGACAAACGTACGAAGAGTCAACCACAAATACAGTGGTAAATTGCGGCCTGATTGTCTGCAGATCGAATCCCTGGCTCGCGTATAGTCCTGATGGAATAATATTAAAAAAAACAATCAAGTGGAGAAATTGTTGGAAATTAAATGCCCATATCTGGGAACAACGCTGAGTATTAATGAACTGAGTAATAATGAAGAAAAAACATGCGTACTATGCGCAAGTGCAGTTGGGTATGGCGATTTTAAACGTAAATTCCGCTGATCTCATGATTTACGCATCATCTGACAAGAGCTTTAAAATTATAGAAGTCGAAATAAACACCGAATACACAATAAAAATGTTATTGGACCTAAAGTTGGTTTATTTCAATAACATGCTTCACAATAGTTGCATGTCAATTCAGGATACTGATGAAGAATCGAAAGATAAAGCTTAAGATAAGAGCATTTAAAAAAATGTAAAATAAGATGAAGAGGAAATGAGAGATCTCGATTATGTGATATGTTTGTTATTACATTTATTATCTTATTTATTATAACATTATTTATTCATAAGTCACATTTATTATCTCCTTCGTGTATAAATACAATAAAAAATTGTAATCACAAATCATACATGCACTTTATATTTTATTTATTTAATGGCACATTCTGAATTGAATTTGTACCTTCTAGGTCAGATCACTTGTATCGAATTTAGAATTGTTTAGGATTGCTGAGCCTAAATTTACGATTGCGCATATAACAGTAAATATTTTTTCGCTTTTACGTAAAAGACAACTTGGCAATTTATCGCTGAGAATTTTAAAAGTTTTGAGTCGTTGATTAGATCGTTTAACGTGTACTCTGGCGTGTGCAATCTTT
The DNA here is from genome assembly GCA_963932345.1 of Ophion ventricosus. NCBI lineage: Eukaryota > Metazoa > Arthropoda > Insecta > Hymenoptera > Ichneumonidae > Ophion > Ophion ventricosus. The sequence goes on along the minus strand of OZ010711.1, from coordinate 7,536,149 downwards.
GCATTTAATAGAGCTTCGATCTTGGAAAACTGTTTTTTCTTTCGCAAAAATGGAGGTCTGATGAGTTTAATATCATTTTTTTTGCAAATATCGTCAACGAGGAAACCTTTGTCCGTCATGAGCGCATCGTTTCTTTCGAGTAAATTGATTAAATTGCTTTGTTCGAAGATCGCTTTATCTGAAGAGCGTCCTCCGTAAGATTTGCTCACAAATGAAATTAAACCGGCCAGGGTTACACCAGTCATGAATTTGACTGTGTAATTTCCTTTATAATGTGAATATGTTGCGAGTTGACAGCATTTTTTTTTTGGTTTTTGTATCGCTATTTCGATACAATCGATGACACACCGAACATCGGGGAAATCATAAAAACACTGCGGAATATTTCGCAACACTTCATCTTTAGCCGGCCAAGGGATTGCAATATTTCTTAGACCAATGAACAGGACATCTATAACTCCAGACACGACTAATTTACAGTTTTGTCCTGTGCAACCAAACAACACCGACAATAGCGCGTAGCTTATATTTTGCTTTAATTTCATAAAAGTCATTACTATTTTTTCCGTATAGTCAAGTTTGACTCGTGTTTTTGGTGCTATGCACGCTAGAATGGTGATGAGGAACTTTAGGATGTCAAAACTTTGTATGCCAGTAAGAGTATTTAATTTTTCGTTCGTGGCAATTAAATCGATAAATCTGAACGGACTCAAGACCCCGCTTGTCACCTGAACTCCTTTATCTTCGAATGTTGGCAGAAAATACTGGGAATTATGGTCGAATGTTGGCAGAATCTGCTGGAAATTTTCTTGTAGGTCTTCTTCTTGTTGGTCTTCTTTTTCTTGATTTTCTTCTTGTTTTATTTCGACCATTCTTCTTCTTGCCGCTAGGTTCCTTCGGGCCTCCTCAGTTTTCGCCACACGTCCGAGTAATTTATTACAATTTACTGTAACTTTTGGCAAATTACACGATGGTACTGCGTCGAGCTTCAAGTACCGCCTTTTTGCTGGAATATCTAAACCATAATCGTTTAACTTGAGTACACATATATGAGATGAGTATGTTTAACTTATTGATAAAAAATCATATTTCATACCTGGCAATATATAATCATCCTTTTTGAAATGTAAGGAGCATTTGAAATGCTCCTTACATTTCAAAATGCATGAAACCGGAGAGACGGATCGGCACTCGCTTTACTCGCGCACCCGGCGACACGACAATACCGTTTACTTTTTGTGGTTAATGGTGAAAATCTCGCTCCATCCTCACATAAGCTGACAGGATCCATCGATAACAATAAATTTAAAAAACTGCACGTAGTAAATAACAATAAATTAAAAAACTGCACGTAGAAGATAATAATAGATTCAAAAAACCGCACGCACGAGAATTTATTAATGTTACGACTAAAATATCACAACTGTAAGGTGGCTTTGGCATTTGCTGAGCACTCAGTCGGTTGATACCGAATTTCACCACCAGATGTCATGTCTCCACTCTTGAGTTCCCAATACTACGCACGCTGCCACTATGCTACTGGGTACTTATGTTATTTTGATCGTAGATTTGGCATAAGAGTTAAAAGTAATTCCAGCTGCAATTCCGAATAGCTGTTACCTCCGATATAGGTGGAATTTTGCACAGATCGTCTTTTTGATAATATATGTCACTGCTTAAATGGATTTTTGGCGCAACGCAATAGTTTTCGAAATATCGAATTTTAAAAACTGATAAACTAATGCGCTAATATATCTATATCGATCGCAGCGTGCTACCGCTGTCTCTACTTTGTTGACACGTTCCACAAATGATTTACGTCTTCACTATAAGATTACCATAATTGTGTTCGTATAGTCACTTTTCGTAAGATCTTGTAAAAATTTATACTCAACAAGTGTTAATGTTAACCATATAAATAGTACAAACTTTCACTGAGAAAAATGTCCATAGTATTTTCTAAAAAAACGCCCATGGTAAAAGTGGGCATAGTTAAATTCCCTATAGTTTATTGACACCGCAATCATAATATGGTTAACATAACTATAAGCGTCTATCTAATCATGCCGTTTTGGTAGTGTGTTTGATTATCTAGTATCCCCGAAATAACTATTAACTACTGTGGAAGGCTTTAAAATATCGATATAGTTAATTCAGATAATATTTTTATAATAGTTAGTAATTTTTTTGGGGATAATAGATAGTCGAGCACGCCACCAAAGTTGCATGTTTAGATATACTTTTCGCTTATAGTTGTGTTAACCATATTATGATTACGGTGCCAATAAGCTATACGGGACTTTACTATTCCCGCTTTTGCCGTGGACGTCTTTCATAAATACCATGTACTTTGCTCGCAGTGCAGCATTAGTATTTGTGCGCCGATTTTGTGATATAGCTGAATTAACCATATCGATATTGTGAAGCCTTTTACACTAGTGTATACTAATTTCGGAGATACCAGATAGTCAAACACACCACCAAAGTCGCATGTTTGCGTATACTTTTCGGTTATAGTTGTGTTAACCACATTATGATTGCGGTGACAATAAACTATAAGGAATTCGACTATACTCTCTTTTACTATGCGCGTTTTTTGTAAATACTATACACTTTTCTCTCAGTATAGATGTAACACGTTAAGGTGATGTGAATCATTCGAGTGCGGGCTATCCCGTACCCCACGCAGGGTACGGGATACCCCCATCACGATTTTTTGTATCGGCTATACGCACAAAGTACTCAACCAAGTTGATTGAACCTAAGTACGGAGGTTGCAAATTGCTTGATGTAGGACAAGGGCGGGGGGGCATCGTGAGGAAATCGAGGGCCGGGATACAGCGTTATGTAGTGAGGACGTTCAAGACGATCGCTGACGTGGAATCGGCGGGACGACGGGCGTTTCGTGGAGGGGGGGTTCAACGAAGAGGGAATGACGTTTGCCGGGGTCAGCGGCGAGGGAGGATGACGGCTATAGGCGCAAAATCCACAGTAAAAGGGACAGTGATTTTACGCGGGAAGTCCGCGAGGTGGAAGGAGGAGGGTCAAAGAGATTTGCGGAAGACAGAAAGAAGTGAGGAATTTTAATTAGAATTAAAAAAAAATACTAGTAATAAGACTTGTGCTGAAATTATTATTATTAAAAAAAAATGCGTATACAAAATGACAATACGTTTCAGCCAAAGCTAACCTGCTGTGATTCATCCCAAGTATAGAATTTTACGACCTCCATAAAAGTACGTTTGTAAACAGCATATGCAAACTCGTAAAACTGAATTCATTTATTGCAATATATATATATATATATTAAACTATTATAAAGAGTATCTCAGTATATCTGGCTGCTGTGTTTGCGCGACTTAAGGAGGTTGAGGTGTTAGCAGAAAAATGATGGAACCTCTTTGGATTCGATCGCAATCTGTAAATTACAATGCACAAAAAATTTGATAAAATTTTCCGTGCAGTTTATAATCTTGGTTATCGAAAAAAATCCATAATAATGCAGGACTAACTTACGTGTAAGCTTACGGGAATCGAGAGATGTATCGTGATATATCGGTAAAAAATGATGCTAAAAAAAATGAAAGTTTCTAAAGTAAACGAAGAAGGATGAATAAACATGGTCAATTTTTTTACAGATTTTATAGGAGATTCATTTTAACAAAATCAATGAATTATTCTGATAAATATCTCTGTACGCAAAAATCTGACAACGTCGCATATGAAGCATACCCGAGTCCGTGCGCCCCGGCGAGAGTTTCGAAAATGCATTACACCCAATTTATGGCGCGAAAGATGAAAATACATGTATAGGGATGGAAGCAATGAATTAAGTTTACATCGCTCGGAAAAAACAACACTTTATTAATTACATATGTATAAACATACATATCTTTTATATTCGTATTTCTGATAATATAATATAATTCAATATCTATAAGACGTTTGCCTTGCACGATTTTGAGGTTAAGGTTCGCTTCACCTTCATCAGCATCATTGGTGCTTTCAACAATCATGCGTTTTTTTCCCGAATTAACTTGACTGTTTCTTTCACTGTACACTGTTTCAGTCACCCGTTTTCTTCTCCACGTAAATATTTTACTTCATTTTCGCCGATCGTTAATATGTCGGGTCCTGAATTATCCATAGTTGAGACAACTGACAGTACACACACAAACACTCATACCTTAAAAATAGATGCGACGTTGCCAGATTGGGAACCGTATTGGGACAACGTATCGAATATTATATTCAGATATTGGATCGTTCTACATGTGTGTCATAAGCGTGATTGTTCTATAGGGTCGTACATAAAAACCTATAGAATTCCTTGGATACCTTACGTTGATTGTTCTATTTTTTCCTGCTATATTCCAACTCCATACAGATCGCCGTATGGGAGAGTGGGGTACATGGTGTCACCGGGCACTGTGAGCCACATGCGGTTTCTCGGAGGTTCGTAGCTCGTAAATTCCGAAATTTTATGTGTTAGACCGCGATTTATATTTCGTTTCGTCAGGCCTAAAAGAAATTCGATTGCAGCGCACAAAGAATTATAAAAAATTAAAAATTGACATGAGGCTTGGAAAAAAATACTTCGTTCGCCGGGAAAACGCAACAAATAACGACACTTTCTGTAGCGACTCGTGTTTTCGGTCCTAATCGATAGTTTTATTATTTATGATGCACTCAGTGACTTGTGTTTTTCCATTCGTAGTTTAATTAATAGTTATTTTTATTAATAATCATATATTTTACTGGTTGGGTATAATGTGTCATCGAGTTATGGGGCACAATGAGTCGACTGCCAATGAGGGAATAAAGAAATTGACGACGCCCCGGAGAAGCGCAATGTGTCAGGAGTTTTGTATCTCGTATAATCCGAATTTTTTTGAGTTGGACCGTAATTTATATTAATTTTCGGCTGACCTAAAAAATGAAGTCAATAGCAGCTCACAAAGAATTATTAAAAATGAAAAATTCATTTGAGCCTCGAAAAAAATGTCGCTTGCCGGGAAACCGTCAAATATTACAGGGAATTATGTGGGGCACAATGTGTTATCGAGTTTTTCAGCACAATGCGTCGAATTCCAATGTTATTGGCAAATAATACCCGTTGCCAAATTATCGGTATGTATGAAAATCTGTTATATATGTTAGGAAAATATAAGAGTTTCAGCCGGTTCGTTGGACCCTACATTTCGCAGCACTTGACACACTGTACCCACCGATCTGACACATTGTACCCCACCCGTAAGCTACAATGAGTGAAAAAGAATGGAATTTTTTTTTCGAACCTATTATTTTAGGATTTTCAATCTTTTTGCAAAAAATATGGTAGCTTTATTGTACACCCAAAGGTCTATAAAATTGGTTATGATCTTTTTTTATAATAAGCCTACTTTGGTAAGAGTAAAAATTCGTTAGAAAAAAAGTGACACACTGTGCCCCACCTTTCCTTATCACAGGTATGAGAAAGACTGCTGTTAGGCTTTAACGTTTATAACCGCTGTCTAACACTTGAAGTGTTAGGCAGCGGTGTAATAGTTGAAGTAAGACATATACAGCATGTCTTACTTCAACTATTTATTTGAAACTTATAAATATGGCTAGTAACATATTAGAACTATGTCTATACTTATGAACGTAAGTCGGTCTTTCTGTCTGTCCCGGATAAACTTCCGAACCAATGGTCCGATTTAGTTGCGGTTTTCACCAGTGTGTAGCGTATTTTCCGGTGTAAATTCTAAGCCACGTTTCATCACGATAGATTATAGTAAGGCTGAGCAGTGAACAAAAATGCGAAACGCTGAAATTTTCTCGATTTTCGCTACTATGCATAGACCGCAATTATGCATAGATCCAATATATTCGCATTGACGAAATTGTATTTTGTATTAGAGAAACAACGGAATTTAACAAAATATTCAAATTTTAACAAACTCAAAATGACATTTTTTTCTTGGTGTTATGCGTGCTTTTTGAAACACTTTTTAAGGCAGTAGTCTGCTTTAGGAGCCGAAAAAAAAGCGTTTTTTCAACAATTTTTTTGAAAGGGAAGGAAATGATTGCGGTAAACGAAATTTTGAGACGATAGTATATTATATTCAAGCTTTAAAAAACAATTTTTATTATTACAAATTATTGAAATTTGCCAAAGTTGTAACGATTTTTCTGGGGCGCCTGGAGTGTGCACTCGTGAATCGGTGCCGGTGATGGAGGTCGTGCGATGCATCTGAAACAGTGGAACCAAATTTTTTTTTAGTTTTTATAAGTTCCTTTTCTATATGAACTAAAAAAATACCGAAGAAATGACGAAATTCCAAATTTTTTCGAAGTTTGAAAAAAAAATTCACTTTTTTGAAAAAAAAAATTCACTTTAAGTTGCAAAACAAGTAATTTAAATAGTACTTTTGTCCAACTTTTTTAGTTCAAATAGAAGATAATTCAATACTGAAGCTAGATCACTTTGGTTTTTTTCGATCGGACATATATTGTTTTTACTATCGCCGGCACCGTTTTCCAAAACTTGTGAAAATGAAAACTCGAGAAAACGGGCTGTAAAGTTCTGCCCGAGCATTCGCACCTGCTCGACGCTCGGCCACTAAAACTGATCTAGCTTCGAAAATATGTCGAATTGGCCTCTAAAATTTTGAACACATATTCTTGGATAGTTTTGGAATAGATTTAAGACAAAAACGAAAAATCGATTTTTTGAAGCCTGTAAAGCAGACTACTGCCTTAAACACTGGTGGCGACACTTATTGAGGCTGTTGGGGTCCGAGGCTGGAGCGCGTGCACCCTCCCCCCCCCCCCCCCCCCCCCCGCAAGCCCCATTCATGCTCCCATATCGCGACTATCGAAAGCAGTACCGTAACCTTGCAAGCTATTTTCTGCAAATTATCACATTTGAAACATCTTATCACATTTAAAACATTTACTTACCATCACTTTTTCAAAGGTATGTGGAATTGCGACTAAATAATATATGCAGGTATATTTTATTCCATATTTTATTTCTGTTTTGCACGATATGGACGCCTGTATATATTTTTTGGTTGGCAATCCTTACTTCCCTTATACTTTCCTTACTTTATTGAAGCTAAATGGTAATATTTTTCTGAGGTTTAAAGATTGGAAACACGTTCGTATTCCCGAATACAATTTCTCAAAATAGTTTATGAAACGGCGCAAGGAATCTCTTCAATCAACGATTCGAGAGACAATTGAATACTTATGGGGGGAGATACCTTTGCAACTTCCAAAAAATGGATTTTTTGCCATAAAACGTTAGTCCAATGTCTTAAAAATACTGTACCAAAATATTAAACCAAAATTCGAAGCCGTTTAGAAGTTATAGCCACAAACGTGACACAACTTCCCGACGCTTGAGGGCGTCTGTCGTGAGGGCATAGTCGTGAGTTACCGACGGGGCTACCTATCTCTTATACTCTACTGTTTCCAAATGCGTCCACGGTTATTTTTAAGTATACTCAAAATACTCAAAATGCCAATGGAAGTTTCAACTCAACGATCTGGATCTTGGCTCTGAAGCACTTGAATTCTGGACTGAAAATCGTCGAAATTGCATCCTATCTTGCGGCTGGACTATTTAACCAAGGATATACATCGATTTTGAAAATCATGCTCGCATTGGATATCATAATTGGAACTCAGTGCAATAATTATGCCAACAGCGCCGACGTCCGACGGGTGCATCGACAGGAGCGGCGCAACCTCCTTATCGACCAAAGAGGCTCGAAAAGCACGGAAAAATCAAATTGCCGAAGAAAATCAATTCTTCGAAGAAGCTGAAGGCTTAGTATATGGCCCTGGAATCGCTGATTAGCCGGTAAGTAATTGTTATCATTGACTTTTTCCGTGACCAAACTTTAAGGGGCACCACTAGTGTGAATGTCCAAAAAACGGTGATTTTCGGGAATTTATTGAAAGAAAAGTATTGCATCGAATATTAAAAATTTCGAGGATATTTGTCTGTATAAATTATGTATATACAGTCACTTTTTTGTATGAAAATATTCAATTTTCAGCAACTTATGCGCCGCCTCCCGAGTCTCAAAAAAAAGTTCTCCCTCTGCTGCGGTGATTGCTGCCTTCAGAGTGCCTGAAATCGAAAAATAAAAAAGTTCGTTAAACTAGAAGGTGGCCACTCTCAAAGGAAGAGTTTTCAAGCTATCCGTTTGAAATTTTGACAGAACATTCTTCACGTCATTCCTTATGTTGCTATGGAAACTTTTTTTTAATCGTCCTATTTTTATTTACGAAAAACTGTCGAAAAAAAGGCTAAATTTGATACTTTCTGTTCAAACCACCGCCATTTTTTCAAATTTGACTAAAAAAAACCTCCATAGGAACATAGCGGCTTTCCTACAGATTAATAATCATTTTGAAATTTTTGTTTCAGATCAAATTTGCGGCCGTAATCCTGGCCACCATGGGACACCATTTGGTAAATATTCGGAAGTGTCACTCCTGTCGGAATCGAACTGATTTTTTTTGTGTGGTTTCTTACAGTTAAAAAACATCATATTTAATATTATTATGGCAGCGCATCAACAAAAACAATGTCGTTCTACGCACCCCACGATTCTACGCACCCATCCGAGGTGCCCTCCGCCCACCCCAGTGTGCTACACACCCTGCGATTCCACACACCCATCCGAGGTGCCTTGCGCCCACCCCACTGTTCTACACACCCTGCCATTCCACACACCCATCCGAGGTTCCCTGCGCCCACTCCTGTGTTCTACGCACCCCACGATTCTACGCACCCATCCGAGGTGCCCTCTGCCCACCCCAGTGTTCTACGCACCCCACGATTCCACGATTCGTGGCCTCGATGGTAAAGTATAGAATTACCCTCTTGGTAATTGTTTTTGTTGATGCGCTGTCCCAATAATATTAAATATGATGTCTTTTAACTGTAAGAAACCACATAAAAAAAATCAGCTCGATTCTGACAGGAGTGACACTTCCGAATATTTACCCACCATTTTTTTTCCACGCAATTTTCCGCAAATAAAAACATTGTTAAACAATAAATGAAGAAATTTTGAAAAATTATTTTATATTCTTTATCGGTGCTTCAATTTGTAAAAAAAAAAATTGGACTGATTAGCTTATCCTATCCATCTAAAAAAAATCGCGAAAATCGGCTATTTTTCGGGCGGTTACACTATGATGATCCCTTACTATAACGCAAGTATAACATGCCATTATATCGCTTAGATATAGTTGCAGTTGTCTGAAATTATACTCAAAACTTTAAACGCGTTTTTCTCGAAACTACTTTTTTCAACTTGGTTGACATAAAATTTCGAGTTCTATTCAATCGATTGACTTCAAATTTGGTATGGACCGTCAATATATAAGGGGTGTTCATAAAGTAATGCATATGGTTTTATTGTGAAGCGACTGTACGTCGCAGCGCGTTCGTTGGCTTGGGAACGTCCCCAAGGTCAGTCTGCGTCGAGCAGTGGTTGCGTCAGTATCTTTAATTTTGTAAAACTCGTCTCAAAAACCGTATCACGTCGCGCGATGCAGCAAACGATCAAGCAACGGTACGCGATCAAGTTCTGCGCCGTGAGTACCTAACGAAGCACAACTTGGCAACGCTGCCCTCTTACAGTCCCGACTTGACTCCGGCAGACTTCTTTTTGTTTCCGCGGATTAAGACCGCCCTCAAAGGACACCGTTTTGACGGCACTGAGACGATCCAAGAGGCCGTGATGACCGCTCGGAACGAGGTTCTCGTCGTGGCCTTCCAGGGCGCGTTCTGTGCCCGGGAAAATCGCTGGAAAAAATGTGTAGATGCAGGAGGGGAGTACTTCGAAGATTTCTAAACATTTGTAACTACATCTTGAATCACTGTTTTTTACGACAACACTTGCATTACTTTATGAACACACCCTGTATAACCCTCTGTCGTTTCTACATCGGGCATTGTGGAAATATTATTAGCACTATTAGTCTCGCCACAGTTACATTGAAAAGTTTATTCTCCGCTCAATCGATGAAAGCTTCGAAATATTGCGAAATATCTTTATAATGTTTATACGTCTTATCGGGATGTAAGAACTTATAAAATAATGGTGAAAACGCCTAATATAATGTTTACGTAAACCTCACTTTTGTATCAGACTATCCATTCCGGCTACTAATACGTAGATACTCTGCGTATACGGATATGCACACACTACTGCAATCTAGTTCTAATCTCTTCCAGTCGCTTCGTGACGCTAGCACCGCTAGACATTGCTTAATTTAAATCGCTGTATCTCTGAAACTAGATGGTCAAAATTCATGATTTTTCTTTACCCACTTCGTCAGATCTTCCTTTGTAATTAAGAATTAAAAAAAAAATCTGTTGAAAAGTTTCGAAGTTATTGCGTAAAATGTAAAATCTTCCACTGCCCCCCATAAGAACACGTGTAAAACTATGAAATCTTTCATTGCTAATATCTCGAAAACGGAACGGTGAATCCTTTTGAAATTTTGCAAGTAATCATTCAATAGTGTCATGAATGATTCCTCAAAATTAAAAAAAAATCTTTAGAAAAACGCCTCTTGGCGAGACTACTACCTTAAAAAAACATTTTAAATTAGAAAAAAAGGGCGCAAAATTAACTTTTTTTCAGCCAGTCGCCATAAATATTTTTTCGCAATGCCTGCCCCGAAAGTGCGATTTTCGATTGGTGTTTAGCGTGCGGAAAGTGGCTTATTTCTCAACGATGCTTACTTTCCCGCACTAGTGCGGGAATGTGAGACTTTCCCGCACTAGTGCGGAAAAAATCTATTTATAGCTCACTTTACCACATTGATTCGCGAAAAAACGGTTTTTTTTCACAGTTGATAGTTTTTTGTTCTACGATTTTGGACCGATTGAACAAACTTGAATGTAGCGAAATTCATGTCATATGAAACGTCAACTTATCACAGTCGTATTTTCTGACAAGGAAATGATCTGAACTGATGTGATATATTTGAATATAATTGTTATTGGTTTTGTTGAATCTCAAATCCCACTTTCGAGACAGTCATTGCAAAAAATAATGTATGGGACATGTGCGAAAAAAAACGAATTACATCGCGCGTAAGTTGCCGAATTCGCCTCGACTTATGGTGCATTTCTCACTCGTACTCGTGTGGTTACAGCACTCGCCTTCGGCTCGTGCTGCAAATCACACTCGTACTCGTGTGAAATGCACCATAAGCCTTCGGCTCATGCGGCAACTTCACGCGCGATGGAATTCGTTGTTTTCCGCACTTGTAGCATAAATTACTATTTTCGCTTAAGTACCTGCCATAATGACATTCTTATTGATGAAGAAAATTGGTTTTATCTCTGCTTTAGATGAATGGGAGCTTTGGAATCATGTCAAACGCCTCAACCATTTTTTTTCACGGCCATATTTAGAGGCTCATAACTTTTTCAATTTTTATTTTTTTTGCACTTTAGGTGCAAAAAAATCCTTTTTTGTACTTAAAGTGCAAAAAAAAATAAAGGAAGTTACTATTTTCAGGAAGTTACAGTTTTCTTTGTAACTTCCTGAAACATCAATAAAAATATTGTAAAAAAATGTAGACTAAAAATATTTTTCGTTTTTTTTTATCAAGCCTTTAAAAATGCCCGAAATTTTGACCTTTAGACTAGAATACTGCCTTATCGAGCCGTGAAATCGTTTAAATTTTTCATGATACGAAATAAATATTCTTGTGACAGAAGAACTAGAGTTTTCGTCACACAAAGATTACGGTTAGGTATTAGATACATATACGTTGCGCAAATGTGTACGTCGCCATCTTTTCAGTAGCGTGTCTGGTGACCATGCGAAGGAGAAACGCAATACGTAAAATGGGTAGTTGGCTCGACGATTCAGCGACAATGAAATGCCTCGAAGCGCTCATGTCATCGAATTGCCATGGCGAATGCGGGGAATAATAAAGAAGCAATAAAAAAATAGAGAGGATACGGAAAGTCTCTCTTTATTGTAGATGTTGCGGCGCTACTCCGCGAGGTTGGCAAGTAACAAAGGAAGGGGGGAGGGTACAGCATAGGGCGTTAATGCATCAAGCAATTGCGCCCAAGGGTCCCATTTGGCTCGACACCCGATTTTATATAGTAATGACAATCGGACAATAAATCAGAGGGATGCTAGGATGCGGGGTACGGTTAAAGGGATAAGCAGTCGTGTGAGACGGGTATGGAACTTTAGGGGTTGAAGTTGCGGGGTACGAGCGTTGACAAATGTCTCTATTTATGTGTACTACTGTGCCAAGTGGGTGTTCTACCCCCGGCTTTTTATCTGCGTATCTCGGATGGGCAGGAAAAATCACGAATCACTAGTCCACCGGTGCAATTTCTCCAGCTAGGGCGAATATGGTTCTTTGTTCACTTAGTTACCAGAAACTAGGGTCCTGAATAATCACAGTTAGTAATACAGCCACGATAACACGCTCGATTCGCTCACTACTTTTCTACCTTAAGCGATCAGTATCAGTCTATTTTCGGAAACTTTCGGATTTCTAAAAATATCAGTTTCATATACTACATACCTTTAGAAATGCGGCAGAGAACGTTATTTAGGTTGGAGTGCCTGATGAGGGGCTAAAACGGGTTATTCAATAGAAGCGTCTCTGCATGCTCAGAGCGCAACCGCCGTATCAAGCGTCCAAGGCTCGCAGAACAGAGATTCGAAACCAATAATCCCAAGATGGTGAAGCTTTTGAAGAAGCTGAAGGAATAATGTATTGACTAGGCATCGCTGATTAAGGGTAAGACGCTTTTTTAAAAGTTTTATGTACATTTTTACAAAAGAAATTTTAAATGCGTTTTTCTCAAAACAACATTTTTCGACCTTGTCCACATAATTTTGGAAAAATTATTGCACCGATTAGGTTCAAATTTACAGGGATTATTCTATGCATGTATCTCTTCGACCCCTACTAACTGTATAACTATTCATTAATATTTGATCCAATTTTTAAACAATTTAAGTTGTAAAAAAAGTTTCAAAAGTGCGCTATTTTGTTTTCTTTTTATCGGGGGTGAACATTTTTAGTGGGGGTCATAATTACAACTCCACTTTATAATAAAATACTCGACTTTTTGTTTTCAGATGCTCCAAAGTTAAGATTTCGTGTCGACAATGTGAAAGCAGGGGTAAATTCAGGCAGCCAGATCACCAAGAAGATGAATTTAAAAAAAATGTTAATTTTTTCTTGTACTTCGATGACTATTTTTATTAAAAAAAAAGATTAAAATATGGAGATAAAGTTTATTATGAAAAAAAAAGTTCTTGAACATGTGTGCAATAGATGGAGACTGATGCCTTAAGGCGTTACTCCACCTTGGAAAAATAGGTATAAAATATATTTTTTTTTCATGCGACTATTAAATATATAAAATAATTTTTATTTTTCACAAATATATTCTAGTTTTATGAACAAATAAAAAAAAAACGAATAATAATAATTGAAAAATGGCGGAGATACAAGTCGTCTAGTACGACCCTCTTTCGAAAATCCTTGCCGATAATGAATTTTTTTCCTCTATCAGGTATCGTCTGAAAAATAAAACTTCTCTTGTAAAGAAAGGTGATAGCTAAAGTATATTAAAGGGAAAAATAAAAATCATTTTTATTCTTGTAGAAATGGCAGCTGTTTGGGAAGAAAAACTCCGATTTTTACCAAAATGTTGAGTTTTGAAAGTAAATAAAAAATAAACGTCGCATCCAATTAAAAAAAAACCTATGCTACATTCTAGATAATATTATGAAGAATATTTGGTATGAATTACATGAAAATTAGTTGAGTAGACCTCGAGATATTTTGTCGACCAGTTTGAAAAGAGCGTCCTACTGGACGACTTATAGCTCCGCCATTTTTAATTATTTTATTTTTATTTGTTCATAAAACTATAATAAACTTGCGAAAAATAAAAATTGTTTAATATATTTAATAGTCGGGTCAATATAAAAAAAAATGTCTTACCTACTTTTCCGAGCGTAAGGTGGTGTAACCGCTTGAAGTAAACCGACTCTTGGGAATATACAGCTCAATATTTAGTACTCATATGTAAACCGTAAGTGACATTATTGGTCGTTATAGATACAATGTTGGTGTATGTAACATGACTTCTCGAGAAATGTAAACGTTTCTTGGGTTTAAGAGAGACTATCAGTCAAGATCCCGGACGACAAAAAGGTGAATTTCGATAATTTTTTGGGGATAACAAGTTGATAGAATAAAAAATCCATTCCGTGGCTTTTGTTCTACATATGTTCAAGTATCTTTACAAATTTTTTCACAAGATTTTCTAACCAAATGGCAGTGCTGGAGCTGGATAAAGCGAGGCACCTTTGTCTGATAGTGTCCGGCTACCCGCAAGAGTTCCGTAATTTCTTACCGGGAACGAAAATTCAAAATAATTTGAGTTCTAGATGAAATTTGCCTTTGGAGCAGCTAGGCAAGTGGCAAAATATTGTTTTTTTTAAATAAAATGCTACATATTCAAAAAAAATATGACTGCTAAATTTAAAAAAATGATAAAATATTCTTTTAAGGTTCCAAAAAAAAAATTCAAGCCAATCGGTGAAGAATTCGCGATGCTATTCGTTGTCGCAACACTTTAAACAACTTTATATGACCTGAATTGTACGGAATGGATGTGGATAAAATTTGGTTTTAACAAGACGGTGCAACCTTTCACACTGCGGCCGAAACAATGAAGTTACTGGCGGCGAAGTTTCCTAGGCGTGTAATATCGCGCCGGGGAAAAGTGAATTGGCCCCCAAAATTACACGATTTGAAAAAATTAGACCTTTTTCTTTGGGTTTTTCTGAAGGGGAAAGTGTATTAAGGCATTATATACGCGATTTCGTCAATTTTCGTAGGTACATTTACAGAAGCCGTGAAAAAAGTGACGCATATATTTGCCAACATTTCTTTTATACCATATTTATTCAATCTCTTAACTGCCTGATAAAAGAAAACAATTACGGAAGTATTAAAGGATGGCGGAGTTATTGGCCGGTGAGGAAATGGCTTGTTTTTTGACTCACGTGTTGATGGTGACAGTCCTCGGCATCGAACTAATTGGAATATTCCAATTAGTTCGATGCCGAAACTGGACATATTCATAATTACATAATAGATGTACCTTTGGTGTGAACCAACAAAAATATTTAAAACGGAACTCATTCTAAAATGGGAGTACCTAAACTTTTTGACTCTATTTTCTACTAATAAGTTATTTATTCTTTAACATTGAAAATGCTTTAAAAGATGTATATAGGGGGTCTGATTTAGCGAGATGTCACTCGAAACTAACGCTTCCCCCACTCCACTGCCGCTGTGTTATAGCAGAGTGGGGCGAGCTGTGACATGCTGCATGCCTGTTATTGGTTAAAAAATGCGGCATTACATGTAGAAGAGTCATTTATGGTTACAAATGGTAAGTTTCAATTTTGATGTGTACATGACAATGTTATCAGGATGATAATTATATTCACAGTTTGAGAGAGTGAGAGAGTGGGAGGAAGAAAGAGAGAGAGAGAGGGTGGGTGGGTGGATGCATGGGATGAGAATGTGAAAATATGAAAAGGTGATAACGTGGAAATGTGAAAATGTAAAAATGTGAAAATGCGAGAATGTGAAATGAAAATTTGAAAATGTGAAAATATAAAGATGTGAAAATGCGAAAATGTGAAAATGCGAAAATGTGAACCTGCGAAAATGTGAAAATGCGAAAATGTGAAACTGCGAAAATGTAATAATGCGAAAATGTGAAAATGTAATCGATGGATGAATGGCTGGATGGAATGCGAGAGAGTGAGAATGTGAGAGGGAGAGCAACTCATATTATTTGCATGTACCTCTTTTATCAGACGAAAAATCTGATAACATTTTCAATGCCATGAAATAGTTGCACTTTGTGTAATATCTGTAGATGTTTAAATTGGGTAATCAATTTTATTTTAATTTTTCAAGGTTCACGAGATAGGTATTGATAAATTGAATTTGCTATAAAAATTTTAAGGCTATCGGAACCTCAGTTCGTGAGTTTCAACTAACGCGAGGTGGAAAAAAAAGCAATTCGTGAGAGAACGACTTCGAAGTTAGCGATACGAATCGCCGCGCGATATCTAGTGTAAAATATAATTTTATCTTGTTTAATAGCAGCCTGCAGTTATGTGTTTTATGAAAATAAAAGTTTGGATACTGGATACAATATATAATTCTGAAAGGCTTAAAATATTCTTAGAAGTTCACGCCAAAATAATATCGAAATGAAATGTTTAAAGAAGTCTTTTTTCGCGTATATAAGGCCTTAATATATATACAGTTAAGTGCATTATCTGTAGCAAATAAAACGAGTTTTTAGATATACACAGGTATGTGTATTATCTGTAAAATATTGACAAACAGCAGCGACTCAATAATCAATAACATGCTCGAACTACCTTGTATACCGCCCTCGTTAAATCCGCAATGAATTTCACTCTTTCGTAAAATACTGTCTCCATAAATATGACGATGAACAAGGCCAAAAATAATTTTGCCGTTACAGAGGCCCGCTGCACTGAAACAAAATGTATGATGTTTTCAACCATATTTTATATTTGCCTCAGGGAACAATAATATTTTATAGCCATAGTTATTGTTAAAAATATAGTACTGCTTATTGATGATTTAATAGCTGCATAAATGATACATATATGTTAACCACGACCACCAATCTTACAAGCATACGTTTATCGTTCAATGCTATTTAATATAGTAGGTTTTCATGAAATGGATATTCCCTTACGCTATCAAAAATTAACTCTCCCAAGACTCTAATAGCGAAGAGGACTAAGATACGAGTTTTATTTGGATAACTTTTTTACAAAACCGTACCTTTCCGCTTACATATTCATCCATTTAATTACTACAACGTGCATTCTTTTACTCCGTACTCCTTAACGTTTTTCTCTTTTTTTTCATTCATTCCTCTACTCCATTTCTTTTTTCTCCCCCTTCCTTCTTACTCATTATTTTGCACACTTCCTCTATTTTCCTAAAATATTCCCACATCCCTTTTTGTATTTTCCTACTCAACGTATTTTTATCAATCAATCAATCAAACGAGTTTTATTTGTACAACTTTTTGCAAAAGGTTTTACAAAATCGTAACTTTTTGTTTAAATTCTAATTTACTTAATTACTATACCTCACCATCCTGAACCTACTCCGTACTCTCTGACATTTCTTTCTTTTTTTCATTCATTCATCTTTCATTCTTCATTTATTCCGAAGAAGACTAAAACATATATACATTGAAAGAAAATGTTGCTCGTGGTTTGCGACGATTTTTACGGTCATTACCATACCATATTTTTATAGTGATTTGTACCATATACGACCTGGTATATGCACAATAATGTGTGTCTTACAAGAACAAAAGGTGAACTACGAGAAGAAGTGTTGAACCGATATCCTATTTTTGCAGTGCAACAAACATACTATGTAACAGTTTGTAAAATACGAGTAGTTCTTAAAACTACTGAGCCATGCTTGCTCCAGTAGCAGATGATTCACATCTCCGTTATAAGTAAACATTACCATAATTTTTTTTTCCAATAGCCACTTTTCATGAGATATTTTTAGTAAATTAGGCTCGATAAACGTCAACCATATGAATTGTACAAACTTAAATAGAATAGTAGAAGTTTGACCTGAACATAACTTAATGTACAGTAGGGTCAAAGTGGAAACAGTGACAACAGTGGGTACACTGAACCTGTTCTGTTTCTCATTGTCAGAAGTCAACACGTATGAAGTGCGTCCATTTCATATTAGAACCGCTCTCGGACGCCAATAGATCTGAACCTGTCTGCGCGTCGGTCCCGCGCAACTTGGTTGCGAGAGGTAATTTGATATTATTTTTGGTGTTAAAAGTAAAAAAACCAGGTCAGTTTTGATGTTTTTTTGCTTCTTCACCTATCGCAGTTATGTTCGAAGTCATTGTTCTCCTGCAATATACAGCTATATTGCGGTATTTGAGCATTGCCATTTTTAAGCCAACAAAAGTAGAAACTTGTCAGGACCTGCTTCAGAAAAAAAGAGGGGGTGGGCATTGTCTCAATTTACTTAATGTTGATTAATATTTAAAAGAGAAAGACTTAATACAGCTATATTGGAGAAGCTAATATGAATAACACAACAGCATTAGGTAAGTAATAATATGAATGTTTTCGCGTTGTGATTTAGATAGGTACTAGTACTACCTCCTTACGTAGGTACTCATTGTTGATTAATATTCAATAAATGATTGTGATTCATCTCATAATATGCTGCTTTTTCAAATTAATTTTTCATTACTTCACTTTATTATACTCCCCATTGTATAGAGGAAAACACTCTTCAAATTTTCCTTGATCCACTACGTAATTACACATCGTGTACACCCCTAAGTACACGGTGGATCAAATCCCATTTTTTTTTATGGTTATCATCTCGGTATCTATTGAGTTAGGCCGTTCAGTGTCTTTCAACAAACGAAGCCTTCGAACATACCTCACGTTTAGTGAAGGTTTCATTCAGAATGCGTGAACGGTTAGGCAGCCATAGATCTTTGAAAAAAATGAGCCACTGATCCCACTCTGGCCCTATACAACATTAGTTTAGTGCGCTGACTTTCAGATAGCACTCAATTAACCATATCTATATTGTCAAGCCATTTACGATAGTTGATAATTATTTTAGGGATAACAGATGATGGAATACACCATCCAAATCGCATTTTTAGATATACTTTTCGCTTACGGTTGTGCTAACCATAGTATGATTGCGGAACCATTAAACTGTAGGGAATTCTACTATTCCCACTGTTACCATGTGCGTTTCTTGCCAATACCGTGTACATTTCTTTCTGTGTTTGCCAATTAGCATAGAAAATTCGAATTCAGTGGTTGACATATGTATCACCTGACCAGATCTCCGAATAAGATGTGCGGCTGGTTGAGTATCCGACATTATTTTAGCGAGTGAAATTATGATGAAAAGAGATGGAGCAGGAATGGAAAAGCCTCCGCGTGATGGGAGAACTCCGGTTCATGTATGTTCACGTATACACGTAACATATGACTATAAACTCGCTGCTTTTACGTCCACGAGGCGAATGGAGATGAGGAGATTCGTGCGAGTCGGAGATTGCGAGTACGGCCTTCGTGTTCTCGGTTGTACATTCCCTACTGGCCAATTCCGAAGCTCGGAATGGAGAAAAAGTGAGAAAGGGATATGCGTTTCCAGCAGGATGAACTAAATTGAGGCGTTCTTTCTGCCGCGCGAGCTTAGTCACAGATATCATTTGTACATGTACATACACGTATCTATATAGAAACCTACGCATACGCAAAGAGCGATGCTTTCCTGTGGCAATCATTCAGGTTCTAGAAAATCGACGATCGTGAGGCAGCACTGGACGGGCGACACGAGGTGAAGCAACTTGAAGTATATGTATAGTTACGTGCAACACCCTTTACGATTATGACAGCTAAGCTTTCTGCTCGTTCATTCGTTCTATCCGTACCGCGATCTCTGGTAGACAACTCTCTCTCTCTCTCTCTCTCTCTCTCTCTCTCTCTCTCTCTCTCTCTCTCTCTCTCCCCCTCTCCCTCCCTCCCTCCCTCCCTCCCTCTCTCTCTCGCTCTCTACCGCGGTATACGCTAATTTTACAGCCGGGAATTAAAGCGAATTCGCAGTTCTTGCTCACTCGTGAGCAACTTAATTCGTTGAATTATGTATATAGTCAGAAGCTACCACAAACTTTTCCACCTGCAGTAGAAAAACATATGCTGTCTCACGATGAAGCGTATCTCCTTTTTCCTTTAAATTACACAAAAATAAACGAAACAGGCTACGGTTTCTGCGAACACGATATTCACGGAATAGCCGCTCGTATCTTGTCGGTTAACATTTTGATTCCCAAATTGGTGCACTTTTCATTATCTTGGCAAAACGAACATAATCATGGAATAATAATTTCAATGACTTTCCGTCATATTCGAACCAATGGGACAATAATTTTCATGCAAATTACGGATTTAAGGATAAAACGAAGACTTCGTGGGTCGTTTGACATTGTTATCCTGAAGAATCTTTCGGGATTATTTTTTCACCGGTCTTATTAAGGAGGCCACTCTAGAGCAGGGTTGCGAAATTTGTAATGAAAAAGTAATGCATTATTCATTACTTTTTTAATGGGTAGTGCAAAGATATTTCATTACCCATTACATTACATTCAGTAAAGTAAAAAAATTCCATTACTCATTACATTATATTTTGTAATGTAAACAATTTCCGTTACTCCTTGCATTGGAATTTGTAATGTAAAACATTTTCATTACCCCTTACAATGTAATGTGTAATGAAATTTTTTTGCATTACAAAATTGAATGAAATGAGTAATGACAATTTTTTACATTATAAAATCCAATGTAACGAGGAATAGAAATTGTTTACATTACGAAATGTAATGTAATGAGTAATAAAAAATGTTTACATTACTGAATGTAATGTAATGGGTAATGACATTTTTTTGTCATTACAAGATGTAAGGTAATGAGTAGTGAAAACGCTAAAGCATTACAAAAAGTAATGCATTATTTGCAACCCTGCTCTAGATCAAGAAGAAATAAGCATATTTTGGGTTTTTTTTGCGGAATAATAAAATTAATCGAAAGTTCGTGCACAGGCCTTTATTATAAAGGGTGAGGCACATAAAGTGTTACAGAGCAATAACACTCAAACTATTGATCATATCCAAAAATGTTACAGACAAAAGTTTCAGTGTTCGAGAAGGCCGTCATACTGGACCACCCTATTTTTTTATCGGTGGAGGCGCTGAAGCTAGGTCAAGGTCAACTCCACTTTTTTAAATGGAACCATGTATTCTTTTTTCGATGACATTATTACCGATTTTAAGACGAATTCA
Source organism: Ophion ventricosus (assembly GCA_963932345.1). Taxonomy (NCBI): domain Eukaryota; kingdom Metazoa; phylum Arthropoda; class Insecta; order Hymenoptera; family Ichneumonidae; genus Ophion; species Ophion ventricosus. Next base: position 7,515,151 of record OZ010711.1, on the reverse strand, counting down.
GCGACCTACAACACAAGGTTATTCTAGTCACGCAAAGTATGAAAATAGTCGAAAAATCGAAAAATATCGGAATAATCACTTTCAAAGGATCCACTAACCTTGGTTTGGGTCTACCTACAGAAGATGTCTGCACCAAACAATTGGCCTTCCGCATCCATGTACTGTTCGTCTGTTTTTTGTCTGAACGCTTTGACGCTGATCTGCGCCTCTTCTACATTTTCAGGCAGCGATTTTTCGGAAAGCCTGATCAGCTGGTCAATTAAAAAAGCGGGAGGACAGTGTGCCAAATAGGATTGACGTGATACCCTCCGTCTCTGTTCAGATTGTCCGGATGTTTTCGGATTTCCAGGCCTTCTCGGTGATTCCTGGAAAAACAGCCGTTTGATGGGGCCAGGCTTTTGGCTTTGTCGAACTGAATGGAATAACCAGTTTCCATCCAATGTTCGACCAGCGCAGATTGTGCAATTTGGCCATATTTGATACACCTTTGGTTTTCTTTGATCCGTGTACTGATCTTTCTCCCGGTTTTTCCTATCGACATTTTACCACATGCGCAGGGTATCTTATATAGGGTAAAGTGGTATAGGAGTATGCGGGCGATAAGAGTACGCAGTTATGCTACTGACGAAACGGTTTGCTAATGGAAGCTACCTTCAGTTGCGTTTAGACCGCCTAACAGCGTGAGTGTTTGTGACAAAAAAAAAATTCAAAGTGGAATTACACGGAGAGGCCAGGTAAGTTTGATGTTTTGGTTGCAATTTCTTATTTATTTTGACATTTTCAATGGATTACAAGTACGAAACACAATTTACTTTCTTAAAAAACAACTATTAATTTCATTTGCCGGTTTACTAAGGTTATTGTTTAAAATGAAAGTAATTTCGCATCTCATCAATAAATGGCAGTAACAGTCATGTTTGTTAAAAATATGTAGGTCGTATAAGAGTACGCAGTGCTTAGGTATGTAGGAGTACGCGCGTACTCTTATACGACTGTTGTTAAAGATTATGTTTTTTTTTTATTTTCAGCATGTCCCGAAAGAAACGGACTACCGACCGAAGTCTATGGTCAATTACGGATCTCGAAAATGCAAGGAAGTGGGTTAATTATGGTGAATCTATAAGGGCGGTAGCACGTTCATTGGAAGCGACTGAAGCCACTCTTCGTAAGAGGTTGAAGAGATCCAGTGCTCACTCTTAAACGTCCCTATGTCTATGAGTTCGCAAATCCCTTTTTGTAGTTTTTAGTTTGTTATTTAAAAAAATTAAGTTTCCTAATAGTCGCTCATAAATCAATTAGAATGCTAGATATTCTTTCAATTAAAACGAAAACTGATTCGTAAAATGTATCTGATTGTTTTTTTCACCGCTTAGAAGCTTAGGTGCGTACTCCTATACTACTTTACCCTACTCTTGGTACGCTTGATGGGGATTTTATTGTGCTAACTTCTTCTGAGGTTTGAAGCCAAATACTTTTGTAATAACATAAAGAGCCGTGAAAGCCCTAAAACTAAACGCTCGATACTTAGAGATTTTGACCGTCCATAATATTTTGGTATATCATTTTGAGGACTCTTAGGCACCTTTCAAGCCAAAACACAATGTCATCGCGTTTTTTCAAAATTGTAGAGTGGCCTAACCTCGTAAATTATATAATAGTGTAAACAAAGTATATACACTCGAGATACTAGTATAGCTGATCGGGTTCTGGTTTGAATTGCGGCGAGGCGGGTGCGGGGGAACGACTTCCCCCGAAGACAATGTGAGGGGGGCAAGGCGACATTTAATTCGGGCGTCAGAGGTCATCAGTAAAAATCCATAATTTATATTAATAATTCCCTATAGACATAAAACTCATCACTTTGCCATTGATAGAAATTGTGCAATTATGTGAAATATTTAGCCACCTGCGAAAACTTGGTGCGTTAACGGGTTTATACCTAGTTAGCAGTAAAAAAACGCTTTTTGCGATTTTTTTGTTGCAAATTGACTATAAGTCTGTTCTATTTCCTTATTTTATTATTATAATTGCCACGTATAGAACGGGTTTCCATAATTTGATTAGTTAAACATATGGAGCTATGTAAACGCAGCAGCCGTTTTCCCGAGACACCTTTTTCGGTGGCGCTTAGCGGTGAGCAAGATCGCTCGATGCTGGATCATCTTCACTTGAAAAAAAAAAAAAAACGTTTTATAGCTGGTATTATTTCATCCGGTCGGTGGACCAAGGATTCGAAGAATAATTAATTTTTCGTCCAACGAACTTTTAGATTAAAAATCGCATTTTCACGAAATAGTAAAAAAAGTTTTGAGCAAAATCAAATTTCCTTTCTTTATTTCAGTAGTTCCTGAGATATGTTGCTCATCGGCAAGCAGTTAACAAAAACGTGATTTCGAGAAAAAAGCGTTAAATTTTTTCGGTTTAGTTCTAACGCTCATATTAATGTATTTTTTACCCAAAAATTAATTGTCGATTCCAGGGCCATAAAGTCGTTTTGAATGCACTATACGAGGTTTGTAATTTAAGTAATGAGAATCGCAATGTAGCGTTCAATCTGGCAACACTTGGGATGCGGGACGTGGAGGGACGGTAGGTGAACATGTGATACGCCTTCAGTACAAGTTTCAACTCTCTAGAGTCATTTAGTTGTCCATAGCGATTTTTTTCGTGAAACAGTTTTTTTCTAGTGCGTTTTAAAACGGAGTAACAATTTCGAACAATGGTGTGCTATCAGGTTTTGCTTCAGACTTGAGCACAGTGCAACGAAAACTTTTGCAAAACTTCAGCAGCCCTACGGAGACGGTCTTTTGTCAAGAGCCCAGATTCTTCGGTGGTTTAAGGCATTTTCAGGAGGAAGAGAGGCGATCGAAGATGACCCACGCAGCTGAAGGCCTTCATCGTCAAGAACCGATGAAGTTCTTATTTGTGCCTCAAGGCCAAACGGTCAATGAACACACTTACCGAGAGGTTCTTGAAAAACTTCGAAAAGGGGCATGCGTTTGGACCTAACATCAAGAATAACCGGGTGTTGCATCACGACAATGCGCCTTATCATACAGCAATTTCAATCAATAAGTTTTTGGCCAGTAAAAACATTCCCGTGGCTCCTCAGCCTCCTTATTCACCTGATCTGAGTCCTTGTGACTTTTTCGTCTTCCCGAGATTTAAAAATCAGTTCAAGGGGCGTCATTTTGGGATACGCGAAAACATTCAAACGGCTGTAACCGACCAGCTGAAGGCTGTTCCAGCATCCGAATTCCAACACTGCTATGAAGATTGGAAGAACCGTCTCCAGCGCTTTGTGGCTTCCCAAGGAAGTTATTTTGAGGGAGACAATATTGAATTGTAATTCTATTCGAATAAAAAAATGGAACAATTTCTGTCCCATTACTTAATTTACACACCTCGTAGCTTATAAAACGCTTATTTGTTCGTATCTCCGACGCATTCTGGCCAGTCTTGAATTCTCTTGCGCTCGGCACTCACTCGGCACTCAGTTTTTATGACTCATGGAGAATGACATAAAAAAAATTCCAGCTGTAAAAGTGTTGGGCTGACTTGCAGAAAAAAAATAGAAAAATAGAAAATCCCGAGTAGAAATATTGTCAGGCTGGCTTGATATTTGATACCGGCCTGATCACGTTGTAGTACGGAGGCCTTACTTAAGGTATGCCTCAATTTGCCTGATCCGGTCGGTGTCAGGTGATAGTCAGGCAACTGAATGTAGTGTTTCCTCCAGTTGCCTGATCCAGCTAGCTTCAGGCTATGGTCAAGTAAGTGGACTTACGACTTGCCTCAATTCGCCTGATCCAGCTAGCTTAGGCGATGGTCAAGCAACTGGACTTACGGCCCACTTCAATTCGCCTGGCCCGACTACTTAAGTAGTCGGATCAGGCGAATTGAAGCAAGCCGTAAGTCCACTTACTTGACCATAGCCTGAAGCTAGCTGGATCAGGCAACTGGAGGAAACATTACATCCAGTTGCCTGACTATCACCTGACACCGACCGGATCAGGCAAATTGAGGCATACCTTAAGTAAGGCCTCTGGACTACAACGTGATCAGGCCCGGATCAAATATCAAGCCAGTCTGGCAATATTTCTACTCGGGAACCGGACGAAAGTACAGCAGTAATCTCATGCGTTTCATTCCGTATTGACGTGTTCTCGATTGTTGTCATTGCGATATTTATTTGAGGTAAGATAACTGTATATACCATTTTGTTATATTCCAACAATAAATTTTTATTTTACTTACTTTTTCAACACTTTTCTGTTTCCTTGCATGCGTTTAGTTGCATTTTTTCTGTTGCCCACGTGTAGCCATTCATTTCGGTAAAACATAACCTAATTTCGAATTCAAAATTCACTGCGGACATAATGCGCATTACATTCACATTACCAATATTTGGTTTGTCTACGCTGACCGGGCTAACCTGCACCGATGGCATCACATTCTTCGATACAGATTAGCCCGAAGAGCATAGGCCTACCAAATAATGTTAAGTTCCCAGTGTAGTTCAATCCAGTAAATGTGATTCCATTGGTGCAGGTTACAGGACAGCGTAGGCCAAACAAATAATGGTAAGTTCCCAGTGTATTTCAATTCAGTAAATGTGATTCCATCGGTGCAGGTTACAGGACAGCGTAGGCCAAACGAATAATGATAAGTTCACAGCGTGGTTCAATTCAGTGAACGTAATACCATCGGTGCAGGTTAGTCAATTCGAAATGCACTGCGAATGGTCATTACATTCATTGAATTTTACCCCGCTGTCAATTTACCATTATTTGGTTTGTCTACGCTGTCCTGTAACCTGCACCGATGGAATCACATTTACTGGATTGAACTACACTGGGAACTTAACATTATTTGGTTGGCCTACGCTCTCCGGGCGAACCTGTATCTAAGAATGTGATGCCATCGGTGCAGGTTAGCCCGGTCAGCGTAGACAAACCAAATATTGGTAATGTGAATGTAATGCCCATTAGCAGTGCATTTTGAATTCGAAATGGATATGGGACAAATGTCGAAGGAAGAACCAACGTGTGACGTTCCCTGAAAACGTCGCTCCATAAAAATTGTATAACCTTAATTTCTATGTTTAACTTCATTTCTAATTTTTTTTGTTTATTTTCCAAGTTCCTGCAGTTTTTTGTAAAAAATATCAAAGTCTATTTCGCGTTTTTGCTATATAAAAAATATATAACAAAGTTTTATTTATTTTACACATAAAAAACATGTGATAAAGTAGAGTAATAAGAAAAATATAAGTGTGATAAAGTAGAGTAATAAAAAAATTTGTGATAAACAAGATTCCTATTTAGTTTATAAAATAAAGTATCAATGTTATTTGTAATTTGTGTCTTTTTCTATTTTGGGTTTGCGTGGTATTTTTTATTTCAAGAATAAATAGGACATCCGCAGCAGAGGTTCATTCCATCATCCTGACTAGGCGATGATGTTTCAGTTCAATTAATTATTGAAAAATTAAGCCCTGATCAGGGTTAGATTTTTTGCACTGATCAGGCCTTTGTTTTTTACGCTGATCAGGCTTTGATTTTCTATCCTGATCAGGCCTTTATTTTGCACTGTAATCAAGCCTTGACGTCTTATCCTGATCAGGCCTTTATTTTTTCACTGATCAAGTCTTGACGTTCTATCCTGGTCAGGCCTTGATTTTTTTCACTGATTAAGCCTTGATGTTCTATCCTGATTAGGCCTTGATCTTTTTCATTGATCAAGCCTTGATTTTTTACCCTGATCAGACCGAAGTCAGGGAAAGTGTCACAAAAATGATCAGGGCTTGATCAAAAATCCTGATCAAGGCATGAAAAAGAAATCAGGATGCCTGATCAGGCCTTTCTTGTAGCCGGAGCAGGATTTCTACTCGGGATATAATAGAAAAAAGAGATATAATTGAGTACCTACTGAAAGTAAAGTTTAAAGATGGGTAGCTGGATTAAAGAATGATGAAAAATTAATTGATTATTTTTTAAGGTATTGCGAGAGTTTGATATTAATGTTAACATGACCGTGTGACTAAACCAAGTTTTATATTTCATGTGCATTACGTCATTACTGACTATTATGTAAATTTTATTTAAAAAAAAAAGATGATTGTGATCAAAATCAGTTTTTCTGAGGCTCCTCCTAGCCCCTCACCGGAAAAAATGCTGGCTACGCCAATGAATATTAATGTTTTGGATTTTCAGTTGTCAACTAATATGTTGACCAAATTGCGTTATTTATAACTTTTGTTGACTTATTGCAGCGTCGTCCTATCGCCACAATACGGACATTCAACTTAACATTTATTCTGCCCGTCAATGTTCCTCCCTCACAGAGACCCTTCTGTTTCTTCTTTAATTCGCGTAATCGACTACTTATTCATTTTTTGGATGTGGCAAATAAATTATTTTCTATTGATAACAATATCATTATAGGGAGCTGTATTTGAGATGGTACTTTTATTTTCTCAATGGACAAACGAAAACTTCTCTCGTCAGTGTCCAGCGTTTTAGGGCTGGAAACCTACTGTTCTATTTTTCTCGGCCTCGATTGCTGGTATCTTCTAGAGGTAGCTTCTCGTATCTCCCGTTACAGTTAAACGTTTATCCATGATGTTGCAAACTTTGAAAATCAAGATGCAAACTAACGACCGCACTGTTCGAAGCTGCTTCTTATACTGACGAATTGGTCTTAAAATTCTTTGCCTACGTAATTGTAATTGCCCCGGCTCTTCCAAGAACACTTTTACAAGTATCTTGCCCTATTATATCGTATACATCACCTGGTCGGACTTTCGAGAGAGCGGCTTGACTTCGAGAGACTGGAGAGACCAGGTGCTTGTTACCTGCGCTTACTGCTCTACGTAACGGCACTACTTCGAAACGACGTAACGTTCTCAATTTTGAGACGTTTTCAATGGAACTTTGAGAAAAAAAAATTCATAAGATTATGCGGATGTTGGCAACATTTGGAACGCTAATGTCAATATACCTTTTTTTTTTTGCTTTGTGAATTCTGATTTATAAAAGACATTTCACACTGGCACGTTTCAATGTCGATACAAAGTATCTCGCACCGAAGAGGGATGCAATTTTAAATGTAGTCGCTCAACGGCCATTCTTTGAAAAACTCTATTATTCATACTTCACATACGCACAACATACAGTGGCGTGCAAAAGTTTCGAGCCACCCTATTTTTTATGAGTAAGGTGATACAATTTTTAATTCCTGAACTCGTTAATCATTCCAAATTTTTGAGAGAGCTATGATAAGAATAATAGCGTGATATGTTATTTGTTTCTATGACGTATTATTTGTGTACAGCGTCGAACAAGTTTCGTCGGTGTGCAAAAGTTTCGGGCTGCTATCTCGCCCGGCTCCGCACGCACAGTTTGATTGCATTTTCTTTCGTACAAGTGACAAAACATGCATGACAATGCAAAATCAGTATTCTTTCTGCCACGATGGTGAAACACACGAATATTGAGGTCCGTAAAATCGTGTTAAAACTTTCTTCAGAAGGGAAGAGTTATCGCGATATTGAAAAATGTACGGTCAATCGTATTGTTTATAAATATGAATTAACAAATTCGTTGTGTGACAAAAGTCGAAGTGGTAGGCCGCGAAAAACTGCGAGATACGTTGACAAAACGATAAAAAGGTAGTGCGCTATAGATCCACGAAAGTCTGCAGCAAGCATTACGAGAGAATTCCGTAATGCAAATGGTGCCGACATTGGTCGGAGTACAGTATCCCGACGTTGGAAGGCTGCCGGATTCATTGGACGCATTGATGTAAACAAAAAACCAAGGCCAGATTTTTTTAATATCAGCATTGGAGAGTATCAGATTGGCCGAAAGTGCCTTTTGCCCGATGACTCCAAACGTTAATTATTCCTAAGTGATGGTCGGAAGTACATGAGACATGCAACAGGTACCAGATTCAACGTAAGGTATCAAGTTCCTACGGTAAAATGTGGTGGCGGGAACATTAAAGTTTGCGGAGAATTTTATCTTAAGATCTATCTTTAGATCATATAAAGATTATCTTAAGATCATCTTATTTGAAACTTGGAACTTATGTTCCAAGTTTCACGTTGGTACACGCAAGACATAAATTTTCCATACAAACTTTTACACCCCATTTCACCCCCTTAAGAATTGGTTTTAGAAATATCCTTTTTTAGTGCACCTTCTAAGGCACATATATTTCAAGTTTCAAGTTGATACATGCAAGGAATATCATTTCCCATATAAACTTTTACACCCTATTTCGCCCCCTTGAGCGTGGATTTTCTAAAAATCCTTTCTTAGTGCACTTCTCCACCTTCTGAGGAATATATGTTTCAAGTTTCAAGTTGATACACGCAAGGAATATCATTTCCCATACAAATTTTTACACCCTATTTCGCCCCCTTAAGAGTGGATTTAAGATTTAAGTTTAAGGTAGTAGTATCGCCACAGTCAAGATGACAGCTTCGAGATATTGCGAAATATCCTTAAAGTGTAGATTGTACATCTCATCGGGACGTAAAAACTTATAAAGTAATAATGAAAACGCCTAATTAAATGTTTACCGAACCCTCACTTTTGTAGCAGACTATCCATTCCGGCTACTAGTCCGTAGATACTCTGCGTATACGAATATGCCCACTACTGTAATCTAGCTCTAGTCTGCTCCAGTCGCGTCGTAGTGCTAGCGTCGCTAAACATTGCTTAATTTACATCGCTATATCTCTGAAACTAGACGGTCAAAATTCATGATTTTTTTTCATCCACTTCGCTATATGTTCCTCTGTAATTGAGATTTTTTTAATCTAGAAAATTTTCGAAGTTATTGCCTGAAATGTGAAATTTTCACTGCTCTTCATAAGAATAAGTGTAAAACCATGAAATCTTTAATTGCCAATATCTCAAAAACGAAATGGTGAAACCTTTTGAAAATTTGGAGGTAATCATTTAATAGTGTCCTGAATGAGTCCTCAAAATGGAAAAAAAATCTATAGAAAAACGCCTTGGTGAGACTACTACCTTAAAGTGGCTACTACCGTCCTAAAAAAGTTTTTGAACCATATATGTCGGAAGGGTTAATCTGTTTGTCTTTTTTCGATGACGACGTTCCAATTCAGATGAAGCGCGAAATGACTGAATCATTAGCACGTCCAGGGAGTACCAGTCGTCAAGTCAAAGCTGATATAACAGTCCAAAGCCTTCTTAACATCAAATTGGCAGACTTGTTGACCGCTAGTTGCTTGTGATTTTTTGAAATAATAAAAGTAGATCCAACTTTTCTTGCTCAAGACCCATTGGAGTGGAAAAGTGATGAAAGCTTTTTAAGGTGTTTCGCTATTTGCAAAGGATTCTGTGTAGTAAACGACACAGCAGAGCGAGGAGTTATCCTTATAGAAGAATTTAATCAGGCATATGATGACGAACAGAAACAGTATCTGCTTCAATATCAGTACGATTGCACATGCTGTAAAGAATTAAGATAGAGTTACATTGTTATAAATAGTATAAACAAATTTTATGTAAATCATTCAATTTCATTCATTGTCAGAATAATTTTGTTTGAACTCTGATAGTGACCTCTAAAATTTTCCGATTACCGGGAGCCTTTACGATATTTTTTGAAGTGCAACTTCTTATACGAGGTTCTCGCGTTTAACGTTTACGTTACTTTCTAACGTTATAGTGGAGGGGGAAAAGAAAGAGCGATAGATAGCCGGTGAGTGAAAAGAGAGACGTGCGCATGCGCCCTAGTATCCCCATGATATACGAAGAAGCAGTGGCGGATCTAGGGTATGGTAGGCCCGGGGCGGTCCCGCAAAAATGGGCCCCTGAAAAATAGCTTTAAACATTTTTCTGGCAAGATAAAAATTAGACACCATTTACGTACATATTTTATTTGCATATTGATAATAAAGCGTGCGTATGAACAAAATAAATCTTGCTTGCGTATGAACAAAGTAAAAAATGTCAACAAATCGGTTGATTTTTTTTTTTTACTTTGGTGCCCTCTTCTCCTTGGTGCCCCCGGCGGACCACTGTATACCTACTCAGTACGCTACTACCAGGAGTTTTAGACTAAGCTTGGCCTTGAATATATTTATTATTTAATGAACGTATGTTTCATGTATTTTTTCATTTATTTGACTTTCATATTAACTAGAAACACATGTTTTTCGTCACCAAAATTGTGTTTTTTTTCGAAATTTAAATATTTTTAAAATATTTTTTCCAGTGTTCCAACGTATATCCTTGCGGGCTTTAAAGTAATAAAACTTTTCAATTGAACCCTTTTCCTGTCACTGCCTACCCGAACTTCGCTAATCTAACCTAACTTCCGTTGCGTCCACAGCCAATTTAGGCTACACTATACCGCATTGGCCGAGGGTACAGAGAAACTGTGGAAAACCCATACCAGTATAGTCAGCCCCATATTTTTCTGATTCTCTGGTGCACAATACTTTTACTCAAGGATCTACACCAAAGTATCAGAAGGATTAACTTTCCACTCACTGGTTGATGCGCCAGCTTAGCCGTGCACCGGCACGGCTAAGCGGTCACCCCCCGAGTATTGGTCATGCACAATGCTGCTTAACTCGAAGTACCGCTGGAGCCGAACCCCGACCGCACATCCACCAGTGTCGGTTTTGAATCTATACTATTTAACATCATTCTAAATTATGTAGGTAATATACCTTTATATAATTTGTTAGGCTCTATATTTTCAAAATATACTAAATAATTACTGCATTAATTAATAAGCAGGTTTTATTGCCTCCTAAACATGTGGTCTATGTAACATGTGGGGTTTTATAAATCACCGAGTCAATTAAAAATCATATAATTAGATACAATGAAATATTGATTGTAATTTGGAACTAGAACTTGATCCACGCAGAAATATATGTTCAACACAGACACAAAATGCGGCTTACCCGGAAGTTTTTAACATGGAATTTCAGAATCGAAATCTCAATGTAGGGGAGAGTGGGGCACAATGTGTCACGGGGCACTATGAGCCACATGCAGTTTCTCGAAGGTTTTGTAGCTCGTAAGTTCTTAAAAATTTTTAATTGTTGTGAGGCTTGGAAAAAAAATATTTCGCTCGCTGGGAAAACGTAAAATATAAGACACTTTCCGTAGCGGCTCGGGTTTTCGGTCCTACTCGATAGTTTCATTGTTTATGATTTACCCCCTTAATTGCAAATGGTTTAATCAACGGTTCCATAGATATAGTTCGTTCGATGCATTGTAGTCCACTTAAGTGATGTTTGCTGAATCTACTGTACCGTTTTTATCGTACGATGAAACTTCGTTATTTTACCATTAGAAATGCAGTAAAATTGATATCTGAGCAAACGGTCTCCGATATAAAAAAAAAATCCAGCATAACCATATTTTATGGTGTAGACCATAAAAGTAGATAACAAAACTGAACTTTACGAAATCCACGTGAAAGGAATAATATTCAATAATGTTGATAGAATTCAAATCAAATTTGGCTTAAGTTCTATTTCATCTCTTTTTTAAGTTTCCGGTATATTTTAATATCAGCTCACGAAGATTGTTTCTGGGCAGTGGGTCGAGATCACCGTTTTACTACATGAAGAATATCTGAGAAGTTATTTTGTATCAAATTGACATAGTTTTCTTTGTATATTGAGCCTCGCTACAATTTGTTTTATCATAAACTGACTCTATACGTATTTGCATTTAAAAAAATCTATGCACACAACTTTGCTAATTTCTTACCTCAGCTAAATCACCTAAAAGGTCACGTAAAAAACAAATATTTTATAATTATTTTCAGACTTTTATCACAATAAAACACGTAGCTCGGAAATGATGGTTTGTCAACATTGATAGTCTCGAAAATAACAACAGGTGTGGGAGAAGAGTGTTAATTAGTTCTTTTTTTTCGTAACTTATATACGTTTTCAGCCGAATGAACGAGAATACGAGTAATTATGGAAAGTGGGTGGAATGATAAATGTTTATGTCGCAGGAGAACACGAATCGTCGAACATCGTGCCATCGAGTTTCTTATAGCACGAAAGCCAGATGGAGATCAGCGGGACATATTTTCGTAGGGTGCTTCGGTTATAATTTATAAAAGTAGCCTTATACAATGTTGCATGTAAAAAACAACGTGGATGTAGTAATCGGTCCGATAAATAAGACAACCGCGTGTTACGATGTGTAGCGGTGTAGCAGTATATCCTATGTGGATACATATGACGTGATTAATTTTTATAATGCGTGTGATTTATGCGGTTTAACTGGCTAAAACGTTTGTCCCGTATGCCCTGAGAGACACGATGCAAGACCATGAGCGCGGGATGCCACTTTGCGTACGCCAAAAAATAATTTTTATTTGTGTGCTCGTTGACTTTTCAAAGATGAAAAAGCATCCAGACAAAATTAGCTGTTAGCAACATCACTAGACTGTTAAATATATATATAGACATATTAGGTGCGTGCATTAATTTTAAGGAATTTTGAAGAGATGGCGTAACTAGTACTATATCGCATCGGGTCATATTGTTACTAATTTTATGTCAAAGCATCATGGGGTGGCTTTAGTTGTCAGTATGTGTTATCTTGCCGAAGTGTAAAAGGCATTTTTTTTTGAGCATTCAATATGTCGAATTTTGTGCCCATAAAACGTAATTTACGGAAAGCTTTGCTTTTTTGCTTCCATTTGACGAAAAGTCCTGCTGAAAGTTAACGAATGCTCCATCGATTGGAATTATAACTGGAATTATGCTCCATCGATTTCAACATGTCAATAATGATTTCGATGCTATAAGAAAAGGTGATTTTCACACGGAAGATAAGAAACGTCCAGGCCAGCCAAAAAACTTTCAAGATTTAGAAGTGATGATGACCCAAGTCAAACACAAGAGGAACTTGCAGAATCATTAAATGTTGATCAACATTAAATGTGACCAACACCAACAGCACTTGATGCGATTGAGTCGAACATGGAAGCAAAAAGGGCCTGCTTACGCGAAAAGACATGATGAAGTAATTTTCCAAGCATGACAACGATTGGCCTCATGTTGCGAAACCGGCCAAGGAAATGTTAGAAGCGCTTAACTGGGATGTCTTACAACACCAGTTGTATTCTTCAGACATTGTTCCCTCCGATTACCACCTATTTAGCTCGATGACTCATGGATTGTCTGAGCAGCGCTTCTATTCTTATGAAGATACCAAAAAATGCGTCGATTCATGGGTAGCCTCTAAAGATGTCCAGTTCTTTCAACGTAGAATCCACCTATTAGAAAGATGAAAAAATGTGATGGCTACCGATAGACAATATTTTGCATACTCAATTTGTAATCATTTTGTCACAATAAAGCCGTATTTTTACCAAGAAATGTCTTAAAATTAACGCATACTCCTTATATATATAGGGAGGTAGTGCAGAAAACTGAAAAGGGTGCTGAAGGGCATTCAGGATCGATTTGACCTAAAACAGTATTATAAAAAATCCAACGATTTTCGAGATATCCCCCGTGTGGAAAATAGACAGGGAATCCCTAATACAATTCGAGGGGCCTTCGAAGGATGATATGTGGATTCCGTAGTAGGATTTTCCATAAAAGAGTCGGACCGGGCCCCTATTACAAAATGGTAGGGAAGTTAGGTTGACTAAAACTATGGTCTAAGTACGGAGAACAAGTAAGGGCCTTTCAAGGGGTGTACTTGTAGATTCCCTAGTAGCGATTTCCCCAATACTTCGAGACTTTGCTATTATAGGGACAAATCAGTATAAATTGCTTGACTAAAAAATTGATGGCATAATAATTATCGAAATCAATTAAATATAACAATTAAACTATTCGTTTAGTGGACGACCTGTAATGCCTTGAACGCATGCAGTGCGTTCATTGGAACAACGCGGGATCAAACGTGTCAAAATATGCGACAGAATTCTGAGCCTCAAATATATTGGAATAACACATTTCTTTTTCACAGTGCACACACACGCACGTACGCATATGGCTGCAATAATTTGTTATGAGGCACCGTTGAGGCAATTGGAAGGGTCCTGATTATGTTGCCTTCAATGGCCCTCGGTAGCAAAGTGTGACGGGCCACTGATGGCCCATGTGATGCTTCCAGACTAGGGCCTCAATCAAGTTAGGGATAATTAAGATGGGCCCTATCAAAGCCCACTAAAAGCCTACTATGGAATCCAGAAACAATCCCATGAAGGCCCCGATTTGTATTAGGGATGCCCTGCCAATTTTCCGTACGGGACACAGGATCTCTAGATTACGAATAATACAAAATTGTGTACATTCAATGTTATAAGCTCATACAAATATTGCTATTGCGTGCAAATACTTGGAAAACCCTATAAAAAACGAAAATCGCGGATATCCCAAACACCGTTAGACTTTGGATAAAACTATTTTAGGTCTTTATCCTAAATGAGCTTTTCTATCATTCTTTCCAGTTTTCTGCACTACCTCCTTAACACTCTAGATATTCATATAGGAATATCATAGGAAAGAACAGTTGTACCCTCTTGTGACTCGACGTTGGCCGGTCTTCTGGGTCAATATCCTGGGTCTGAATTTGACAATAACGGTAATTTCGGTGTGACATTTATTCTGATGTTGTGTACGGTTGTCAATACTCGCCATTGAAAAAAAATTAACTGTCAATGATCAATATGTGATGGAAGCTCATCGTCAAATTCCATTCAGCATTTCTTTAAATGTCATTTTGAATAAAAAATGTCATAACAAATATGATTATGACAGAATGAGATAATTTCGGACTTAATTTTTTGATTATTTCGAATGCGTTGACGCTGCCTGCACACCACTCCCCTAATTTAAATACGTTTTGAAGGTTTTCTTTAAGAGGGGCATTTAAGATTGACCAACCCAGACATAAAGTGGGCGTTTCTGGTGTTCTCGTAGTATTGCGTGGCAAAAACACATTTTTAATTACCGAAATATGCCTCTGATAATTTAGGGTTGATGATGTTCTTCCCTCGTGTTAATATTATCTTTTGCAATTGGATGAAGCTGGAATAAATGCAAAAAAAATCCTGGTAGAATTGTAACTGCGTGAAAAAAACGATTTATAAATGCATCCATTTATTGTCCGGTATGTCACAACTGCGATTAGAGTGAAATGCGAATGAGAAAATGATTTTTGCGCTGTTTGCGATCGGGTTGCTTGCTAATCGGGAAAAAACACAGAGAGAATAAAAGAGAGAGAGAGAGAGAGAGAGAGAGAGAGAGAGAGAGAGAGAGAGAGAGAGAGAGAGAGAGAGAGAGAGAGAGAGAGAGAGAGAGAGAGAGAGAGAGAGAGAGAGAGAGAGAGAGAGAGAGAGAGAGAGAGAGAGAGAGAGAGAGCGACGATAGATTATCCTCTCTTCGGGCTCCGTAAGAAACTCATTATCCCGGCATTGTATGCATATTTTCTGGCACTTCTTTTGGTACTATGGTCTGTCTCATATGGTTGCCCTTTCTTTCAAAATTATCGAGATCCTGGTCGATCTTCATTTGATGATCGAGATTATAGTGTGACGGGAGAAATTTTAGAACTTCCGACGTCGATGATGGGTAAAACAAATTTTGTATTCGCGCGTACAATATCGATGCGTTTGACGAATTATGTGAGCGATTCTCACCTGTTAAACGAGAGGGCAGCAGCCGACGCATTATGTCGCGAGCCAGAGTAGCGTAATTCGTCAATTCAAAATAAAGTATAATATGATTTGTCTTAGCGTTGACAAATGCATGAGGTAGAAGGGGAAGGCTAGGAGAAAAGAGCGAGTATGCGAAATTTTGGGGAGAAGCGTAGAAGCAAGCCTCCATAGGGAACATGTCAACTTTGTAATCCGAACGATCTCAAGTCACCAAATCGGCTTTATTTATCAAGGATATTGTGAATAAAAGATTTGGGTAATAAAAGAAGTTTTATCAAGACTCGAGGGTATGTAAAAAATACTGTAAGTACACTTTTTCGTCTCGGAATATTCCGATACATTTCCCTCTTGCTCTTTTAAGATTTTAGGTCCCCAACGTCCGACCGTGAGAGAGAAGTCTCCTCAAGATTAATTAGACAATTATAGAAAACGGATTGGTAGTTCTTCGATGAATTAGCTGGCGCCCAGCATTAGAATTTGATGTATGAAAACTTAGAGCCCTGACAGCCGAAAGGACCCCTCGGCCGCGCCAGGTGAAGGAAAAAAGATCCTGTCTCAATATATCTCAACACGTGCGCCCAGGCTGCATACCTGGATCACCACAAATGACCACACTTCTTGCATGCACACGGAGAATTTTTTTGTTCGAATAAAATTTGTTCGGGTTTGTAAAAGCTGACCATGTTATAAGAGTTCTTCAGTTATTTACGTTTATTGGAAGCTTCTCTTTCCATATCTTATGAGGAACAGAGTTTTTGACAATGATTAATTTGCCTGAGAAAGCTCGCGACAAAATATACTGTTAGAAGTACTTAAAAAAAAGTGGCTTTCGTCAACGACATGTTAACCGGGTACTATTTTCGCTAGATTTGCGTTATTGCAAGAACATTATAATACGTAGAAATGTTTTATATTGTTATTAAGTAAAACAAGCTTTCAGTATCTAGCTTTTCATTACGGTTGAACATTTGAAAGTGATGCCAAACTTTTGAACCGCGCTGTATGCACGAATGCAAGTCAGCATCAGTAAAAATGCTTATTTCAAAACATTCATCGTCCAACATACCAAAAGAAAGAACCACGCGGATACCCCGAAGGCTACGCGAACGCACACGGGCTTACGCGGTTTATGCTAATTTGACGTTGGAAGAAGTCAACAGCAATATGTAAGTGAAATAAACTGATTTTTTTTGGTCAATTACGCCGATATTTTCTGATTGCTCAGGCACCTCCATATAGGGGAAGGTGGGGGATTGTGTGTCACTTTTTTTTCTAAAGATTTTTTACTCTTACCAGAGTAGTCTGATTAGGAAATAAAGGTCCTTACCGATTTTATAGACCTTGGGGCGTACAATAAAGCTACCATATTTTTTGCAAAAAGGTTTAAAATCCTAAAATAATGGGATAAAAAAATTTGCGGATTGGCTCATTGTGCCCCACGCGTGGGGTACAATGTGTCAGATAAGTGGGTACAGTGTGCCAAGTGCTGCGAAACGTAGGGTACAACGAGCCGGTTGAAACTCTTATATTTTCCTAACATAGATAACAGATTTTCATACATACCGATAATTTCACGACGGGTATTATTTGCCCAGAACATTGGGAATCGACTCATTATGCTCAACAACTCGATGACACATTGTTCCCCACAATATTTAACGTTCTCCCGGCACGCGGATTTTTTTTCGAGGCTCAAATGAATTTTTTATTTTTAATAATTCTTTGTGAGCTGCTATAGACTTTCTTTTAGGCCAGCCGAAGCTTAATATAAATCACGGTCCAACACAAAAAAAATCGGATTTTACGAGCTGCAAAACTCCGAGAAATCGCATGTGATTGACAGTTGCCCGTTACATATTGAGCTTCTTCGCAGCGTCGTCGCTTCTTTGTTTCCTCATTGGGAGTTGACTCATTGTGCACCACAACTCGGTGACACATTGTACCCCACTAATAAAATATTTGATTATTGATGAAAATAACTATTAATTAAACTACAAATGGAAAAACACAAGTCACTGAGTGGATCATAAATAATAAAACTATCGATTAGGACCGAAAACTCGAGCCGCTATAGAAAGTGTTGTTATATGTTACGTTTTCCCGGTGAGCGCAATATTTTTTTCCAAGCCTCAAATCAATTTTTTATTTTTAATAATTCTTTGTGAGCTGCTATCAACTTTCATTTAGGCCTGACGAAACCAAATATAAATCGCAGTCCAACATATAAAATTTCGGAATTTATGATCTACATACCTCCGAGAAATCGCATGTGGCTCACAGTGCCCCATGACACATTGTGTCCCACTCTCCCTTACCTATCGATATTAAGGAAGGGTGATGTCGCAAGGCTGTTCGGATAGTATTGGGATTTTTGGGGTCTGCAAGTCAAGAAATGTGCATCTACATCTCTGCATACGAAAGGAAAACTGATGGTGAGGCATACTTTGTCTGTAATTTGTGATTGGCAGGGAGGGAGAGGAAGAGAAAGACAAAGAGACAGTGCGTAAACGACATGAGTAGCTTGATGCCGTTCGATTTGAAATCTAAGATTAAACGTTCGAGACAATTTAGATTATGATATTTGCGTTGCAAATATATTCATTTATTCACTTGAAATTATATCGGAAAAACCTTTTACGCGTCAGGTTGTTTCCATCCCGGTACCTCTGAGCCACCATGATGCTGAGCCAGTTATACTTAATTAATTTATTAATTTCGCATCGTCGAAATATGCAAAAAGTTGCGTTATTAAGAAATAGATGGGTTAACGAATGTAAATAAGATCATTGGGTTGATTACTTTTTTTTTCATTGAGAGCTATATTCGCATAGAATTACATAACCCTAAATTGTATTTGTTCAAACATTTATTCTGGCTAGTGACGAATTAATAAGCACGATGTTCCTGCAACGAACGCTATCCATTATATAAACTACTAAGAACGAAATAAACATTATATAAACTAATCACGATTGACTGGGTAGTGACTAATCAAAGAGAACATAGCTGTAGTTGGCTAGGTTGTCGCGGGATACTTGAGGATTTTTTTCTTGCATTCGCAACGCCATCTGTAATTCAAATTGCTTAACCAGCCAAGAGTCAATCACTCGATGGAACTACATGTAGTCACATAAACTCACTTTGTCATTTGCGATCATCATTGGCTAGCCAGGTACGAAATTAGTCACTGGGTTATATTTTTATCGTAAGGCAGTGACATCTGTAATCAAGTTCGGCTGGGCAGTCACTAGCCAAGGGGTGCATAGCCGCAGTTAGCTAGTGTTGGCTAGATCATGGCGAGATGCCCACTTGCGAATTTTGTTCATTCGAAACGCCATCTAAAACTCAAATTGACTAGTCAGCCATGAGGCATTCGCTAGATGATAGTACACATAACTTTGCTTTGTCATTCCTAACCATGGTTGACTAGGCCAGTACGGAATTTTTATTGTAACACAGTGACATCTATAGTAAAAATCGATTGGCCAGTGAATAGACAGAGGTTGGATAACAAAACATTTAGAATACCATATTACTAGCTCATAGCAAGGCAGCTATTGGTCAGTTTGTATGAGCACTATTGGACGAGCCAGTTACTAGCACGTAACTCAGACAGGCTAGCACAATTTCTACTCGGGTGTACTCCCTTGAATGTAGACGTTCAATTATATCTCAATGATCGATCATTATTTTACCAATCGGGAGTCCCGTTCTTCGATCTCTCTCTCCCGCTGCAATTCTTCATCTTCATTGGTTACCTCACTCTCTCATTATCTTCCCTACTTATTCCTACATATTTTTTTCCAGATTGCGACTATATTTTTACAACATGTCGTCGTAAGCAATAATATTATATATAGTAACAGAAACTTTACGACCAAATCTACCCTGTCCTCGATGTATATACAAAAAAAAAGATGGCCAACAAGCCAGAAGAAATGTAATCGAAAAATTCTTATTCTTTTCGCATTTCATTGCATGGATATTCATTGCCCCACGATCTTATTTTCTGTTCATTCGCTACAGGGTGAATCTAATGATAATGACCGTGGCGGATGCGTCGACGTAATGTGGCGAGAACTTAACGAGAGTTTCACGCGTTCTCCCCTTTGATATAGCTCCAGCGTTGCGAAACGATCGTACAAAAGGTTTCGGAAACGATTGACTCGCCAGACTCATAGGTACGAGGCTCTCTTTCCCAGTGCGTGTATCAGCCGTATCGATCGATGAACGATGATCGACCCTCCATTGAATCGCCTTGATCGCTATCGAAGACCCTATTCTCCATCTCGTTCTTTCACCTTTACTTCTTCTCGACCTTTGTCTTTCTTCTCTCCCTTCCACCCTTTGTCCTTCACTCTATATCTTTATTTCTTTCTTTCTTTCGCTCTCCCGCACGCTCCCACTCCATTCGCGCATTCTGAATTTTACAATCGGTCCACAAATCACCCGTGATTATCATCTGCTCGTGATTCACTCTGCATCAGCTGGCTATATATTCATGCAACATTTTTCATTATGATCCGATTTGATGTAATTCGGCTAGCGCTACCGGCGACTACGTATATATTGATAGCCGATAGCGAACTTCGCTGTTACTGAAATAATGAAAAGTTTCGTATCTTGCCGTTGGTCAGCCCCGGTGTTAAACGTCAGGCACAACCGTAACTTAAGGGGGTATCCCGCTCTGGAAACTTCAAAAAATCGTTTTTTTTTGCATGATATAGTGTGAACTTTTAAGAATATTTTAAGACCAACCGGATCCTGAAATTCTACAAATTGACGAAGTGACACCTATTTTAGTGGAACAGTGTGCGTCGGGTTTATCGCGATCCGTCGAGTCGGTTACCGAAGATTGCATAGATTAGGTGTGCAACACAATCTCGATGATGAGGAAGGACACTTATATGGTGCCGGAATCGCTGACTAGTAGTAAGACGACAATATTTCACAAGATCGTGTAAAATATGTACCAAAACTTTGAACGCGATTATCTCGAAACTACATATCTTGACACGGCGGGATTGATATCTTGAGTAACTTTCACACTATTGACTTGAATTTGAACAATTAGCATTCAAACAGTAGTCATGTTCGGTTCATAATCGCATTTTTTAATTGGATGAACCATGTGTTAATAACAATAACTTCAGCATGCTGTTTTTCAAGAGAAAAATGAGGTTTTCGTAGAAGCTCCCATTTTTCGTATTTTTCGAAACTTCGAATAGTGGATCGTGAACCCATAGCCAGTTGGATATATTTGAAAAAATAATGTTTGTTGTCGTTTCAGATTACATTTGAGCCTGGTAGAGATCTCGCCGTTTCGGGCTTCGCCGCTGGAGGACTGCAACGCCGACTGCAGCACCGCGAACACTTTGAAAGATATTCTTCCGAAAAAATTACATTGGAACCACAAACATGAGTACAACATGCTGGGAAAAAATGAATTTATTCCAACCATGTGTTACTAGAAAAAAAAATCATCATTCTGACCCTTTAAATTGGGCTTCCAGAGAGGGATACCCCCTTAAGGCAGTATTCTAGTCTAGAAGCCTCAATTTCGGGCGTTCTTCCGAGCTTGTTAAAAAAAAACAGAAAATATTTTCAGTATCCATTTTTTACAGTCGTTTCATTGATATTTCGAGAACTTACAAACAAAAATTTGTGCAAAAAAAAAAAAAATTGAGAAAGTTATGGGCCTCTAAATATAGCCGTGAAAAACAGGGTTGAAGCGGTTGATATGATGCCAAAGCTCATAGTCGTCTGATACAGAAATAAAACCAATTTTCTATATCAATAAGAATGTCATTTGGCAAGTAACAATCGTTTTTTCAACGGCGACGGTCAGAAATCAAGTTCAATTCTCGCTCTATTTTTTCAAAGTTAAATTTTTATTCGCGAGTAATAACAATAATTTCGCAATGCCCGAGGTAAGGGCGAGAGAGGGATATACACTGAAGATCCATACCAAATTTTAAGTCAATCGGTTGAATAGAACTCGAGATTTTAGGTCAACCAGGTTAGAAAAGTAGATTCGATAAAAACGCGTTTAATGTATTGAGTACGATTTCAGACAACCTCAACTATCTAAGTGGTATGATGGCACCTTATACGTGCGTTATATTAATCGGCCATTCCTGCCTCGTGAAGTGTGCCTTCCTCGACTTCAATATGATGATTTGTTTAAGCTCGTTCTTTCCTGCGAGTAGTTCTAGCTTCGTTAGAAGATTCTGAAGCCGGTGCGCATGCCCAATCCGGCCGTATTCAAATCGCTATAACTTTGTAAATCTTAGGAACTGCGGAATTTCCTTTTGAGGCCATATTCTTAAGCGTCTATATTTTAGGAAAATGCAAAAAAAAATCAAATTTTTCAAATTTCTAGACGAGAATACTGACTTGAGTCAATACGCCTTGCTATACAAATCAAAACCTATACGGATCGCATTCCAGCTTGGATATTTATGAACTCCCGTTATAAGACGAAGTGTATTATTTTAAAAATTAACCACACATACTCTATCTGCAATTTGGCACGGAGCTTCGGGTTTGCGGAAATCGGAATCAAGCAAGTTACAGATAAAATACCGATGGTTTTATCACACTGTTTTTTTTAAATATCGTATCGAGACGGTGGCGCATTAAAATTTCAATTTTCGCATTGGAGAATCACTTTATATCACATGGATGCGTAAAGAGAGAAACCGCCAGATTTATAATGTCTATGTTATACTATTAATCAAGCTGAATATTACTTAGAAGACACAACCAATAAAGCTAAATTAAAATAAATCTATAATACTTAGCTCTCAAAGTTCCCGAAATAAAGAATCGAACTACATTAGATCGAAAACTGTAAAAAATTACCGTCATATATCGATGTGTTGGGAGCAAAAAAACGCGGGGTTACTTTGATAAAAACATCGTTTTGTTTTTAAATTCAAATTACGAAGTTCTTGAAGGCGACCGAAAGCTTTTTGTTTTACGGTTGCCAAGCCTGAATGTCTCTTTATGTCATCACTCAGTTGCAGCACGAACGAACGGGCGTGACCGTGAAAATATAAAAAACGTAAGTAATGCATTTAAACTATTCTTTATGCTCGAATAATTTAAAAAATAACAAGTTGAGTGTTACAATAGCGTGGTTTTGGTAAAAACCACCTTGTCAGATGTTTATTAAACTACACCGATATGCTTTGTTGTGAAGCATAACCTCAAAAACATATTTTATGGGCGGCAGTTGTTTCGTTGGGGTGTCTTTGATCGCTTCGACGGGGTAATGTTGATCATTAATCAATTTCACCCCACGTATTATTTTTATTGCTAGTCACGGTGTATTCTCAGTCGTGGCAAAAAAAACGTACGAGTACGTTTGCCAAAAAATGTAATTAGGCCCTCTACTAGTGGAAGGTTTTATATCAGCTGGAAGTAAAACAAGGTTCAAGAGAATTAAAAGACATATATCTGAAATCGATAACATTGATATAGTGTCATTATTGCCGAAGCCTATCGATAAAAATCGTTATGTTGAATTCCCATTTAATATTAATTTTGCAGAATTGTAGGTGGAGAAATGTTCCTAATGAACAATTTGATCTCTTTTTGTGTTTTAGATTACCTAGGTAGACATAAGTATGTTAACTACCTTACAACTTGTTTTTTCAGTTTTTTAATGTTTCGAAGCTTATGGATGTGTTACCGTATAAATGATTATAACATACCGGTTATTTATCAATAAAGTTGATTTTATAAATTGATAAATATTATTAATTTGATAAATATTAAAGGTTTATTGTTTACACCTTGATTATTTAAAAAGATATATTTATTTTCATTTCAAAATTCATCGAAGTAACCCCAGTCCACTGTATAGCCGGATTCCTAAGGCTTCGATCGTATTTCGTATTTTTATTTTATATGTAACTATAAATATTCCGTCTACATTTAAAATTATCGTAAAATATTAATTAGATTTTAACCTTACAGAGCGATCGGCTTATAGATTATTTTGCGGGAATTTATGTAGAAGTCTATAAGGAGTGTAGATTTTCATGTACAAATTCTACGCATGTTCCATTGCAGTCTTTATAAATTTCGCATAGAGCATTTTCATATAATTTTTCAATTCCTCTACGCAGTTGTATGAGCTTCTTAAGCACTATATAGAATTTATTAGCATTTTATATGTCCATTTCCATACATCTTCATGGAATGTGTTTTATATATATTTTTTTATAAAAACATTTTAAAAAATGTTCACTTAGTGGGGTCTGTGAACAATGAATTATAATGGATGACAACTCAAAGGACAAGGGGAATGAGTGGCAAAGCAGTGCCTATCAACGTTTTAATAAACGAACATTTACAATGTATGCAACGCTGTTAAAAAGTCACCTCGGACCAACACCGCGGGGAAAACAAAGAAAATACAGGGACCAATACGTGCATGTACAGTTTGTTTGAGTTGCATGTTGGCCTAGCTGACAATTTTCTAATAGCCCCGCTTGCATTGAATAGGTATACGTCGCTGGTGAAAAAAGAAAAACGCAATCGAAGATAAATATTGGAT
This sequence comes from Ophion ventricosus, assembly GCA_963932345.1. Classification (NCBI taxonomy): domain Eukaryota; kingdom Metazoa; phylum Arthropoda; class Insecta; order Hymenoptera; family Ichneumonidae; genus Ophion; species Ophion ventricosus. The sequence continues at coordinate 7,490,889 of OZ010711.1, read as the reverse complement.
ATGATCGACCACTATAGCTCAAAACCTTTCGCTTTTTGATACTTTTCGCCACAAAAGCCCACATTTATGCAAACATATGGGACCCTGGGGTAGTTGATATTGGTGTTTCTTCCATGGATATGCACGAAAATTCTCCATTATACAGTGTTACATAAAGTGTTACAGAGCAATAGTACTCAAACTATTGATCATATCCAAAAATGTTTCAGACAAAAGTTTCAGTGTTCGAGAAGGTCGTCATACGGTCGTCATACAAAAATGAAAACAGCGATTAAACAAGTGTTTACAAGTCGAGGGTCATCACTTCGAGCATCTTCTGTAGGTAGGCCCAAACCAAGGTTAGTGGATCCTTTGAAAGTGATTATTCCGATATTTTTCGATTTTTCGACTATTTTCATACTTTGCGTGACTAGAATGACCTTGTGTTGTAGATCGCTGAATTCGTCTTAAAATCGGAAATAATGTCATCGAAAAAAAAATACATGGTTCCATTTAAAAAAGTGGAATTGACCTTGACGTAGCTTCAGCGTCTCCATCGATAAAAAAATAGGGTGGTTCAGTATGACGGCTTTCTCGAACGGTGAAACTTTTGTCTGAAACATTTTTGGATATGATCAATAGTTTGAGTGCTATTGCTCTGTAACACTTTATGTGCCTCACCCTGTATATAGTCTAGTGCCAAGTTATAACAGCCCGTTCGCGGTTTACATTTCTGTAATTCTCGCCAGCCAAAAGCTGCGAGATAAAACTTGCACAATGTTATTATATTTTGAGTTCTTTTTTCCCAGACTGCTACGCTGGCCCTATGGAATTTACTACATTGGAATATAATTTTTTTTACAGAAATAAGCTTCGGTGTATTTTAAAATTCATACGATGCAATCAAAAACATCAAAATTTATACGAATGGTTTATCGCCTATCATTTCGCAATATTAACGGTTGTTCAACAGAGATCTCTTAATGTATAAAAATTCAGACTGATCTCCCGATACTTGGTGAAATTACAGGGATGTGGAATAATAATAAAGGTTAAATGGGAAATATGCAAATTTCTAGCTTTTTTCGAATTTATTCGAAATAATGAATGAAAAAAAACTGTGAAAAAATAATAACAGTATATTATATTTTGGGCCCATGCATAATTCCATACTGAAAACCGAGTAAATTTCAAACGCTAAATATTTATTCAAAAAAGCGATTTTAATCAAATAAATATGTTTCATTCTGTTCAACTACTTTTTGTCATCTCTCCACGAGCTTTATTATTCATCCTGAGCAGCCTTTCCGGGCTTCTACCATGATCTTTTTCGACTGACATTGTTTCAGACAGTCCATATTTCGTCGACAACCATTCGCTTTAAAAATGGTTCGTTTTCATGGCCTTTGAGGAGTAAAGTGCAAACTGAAATTCAGCCAATTAAATTCTTTTCGCTTAGTTCGTGCGGCGCCCAAACATCAAGCTTGTTTACCATCCCAAGCTTCCGTAAATATCTTGAACCAGTTGATTGGCCAGTGTTGAGGTTATGTCTGACCTCTGTAGTCATCAAATGCCAGTCGGAGTTGATATTAAAGCCTTGATTTTATCGACGTCAGTAGTGAATGGCCGACCGGAGCGAGGAGCATCTTGGAGATCAAAATCTCCACAACAAATTTTCGTAAACCACTTTTGGCACACACTTTCACTTACGGCATTCTCTCCATACACTGCGCATATCTTTTCGTTAGTTTGCGACGCGTTTTTGCCTTTTCTGAAATAAAAAAAGCGAAATGCATCGAAAATACACGTTTTTTCCTTCAATGTTCAACATATAATTATAATACCTATAAATCACGGATCTCGATGAATACTTTTTTTTTATGTCTGTACAAGTTTTTCATTTTTCCCATAATATAGGACATCACATGTTTGACTTATGTGCGAACGGAGAAACAACTGCGAACGACATCTGTCGGAATTTCACTACGGAATTATGCATAGACCTAATCGAATATCTTGAAGTTTTAGAAACCGTACTTTCATTTTCTGTACAATCATTAGTTCATGAGTAATCAGTCATCAAAGTAAAAAGTGTCATTTTTGCTTTTATAACTGGTTACTGGGTGACAAATCATTGTACAGAGCTCTCCTGCCGCTCGTATTAAAGAGGAAGGATTCATCTAAAGATTTCTGAAAGAAAAATTGCTAAAAATAACGTATACCTGCCTCTGAACTTTCTGAAATTTGGAAAAAATCGGATATTTTTCTATTGTTGTTTTTTTTATGATTTTATTTTAATTAACGGCCAATCAACATTGTTTAAATTCAATAACCGTAAACTAAAAATCATCAAACTTGAAAATGCTTTTTTCATTGTTGTATGACCATTTTTCATCGAGTTACAGCGCGTCCAAAAACACTAAATATTTCCGGCAAATTCTTTGATTTCGTCATTTTTTTCATTAACGATTGTAAAAATGCAGAAGCCTTCCAACAGTTTTTATATGTGAAAACCATGGTTTTTTAAAATCCATATCGGTCGTTAAACATGCAATTTCATTTTCCGATAATTAAAGCCAATAACAGGTAGCTAATTTCCTACTTATTGGGCGGAAATTCGCAGGTAGGATAAATTAATGGATACGGTTTTTTTTCGACGATAATAAAAAATGTTAATTTTCGGATGAAACGAAAAATACCGTTGCCGAAGTGTAAACAATGCGCACTTTTTACGGTAGCTCTGCAGTGTAGGCTGGCGCATAAAAAATCAATAATTAATTAGGGATCGACTCCATTTAGCGTTATTACAATAAAAAGGGAATTGTAAGCTCATGTTTGTGCGTCATCAACATTTGTGCATTCTAAGGTTACGAGTGATCTGTCCTCAAAGCAACTGATTAACAATTACTCGTTACAATATTGCAACAATCGTACACATGTTTGCTGCGAAAGGCAATAAAATTTTTCCTTAGCATATAGTTGATTGTATTTATTTTTTAATCAATATTCTTACTACGGTTCGTGAGCAAAAGTTTAAATTGTAAAATACTCTGAATTTGCAGTCGCAAACGGTTGAGTATAGTTCCAATGCAGTATTTTTTATGTTGAGAGCCACCAAGCCATGCTTCCAGCTCTGCACCTACTTGAGTTCACCTTACACCTATTTAAGGTAGTCGTTTCACGAACCCAAATATTTAACAATTAACTGATTTTCGTATATAATCAAATAAAAAAGACATCCCAGGATACTGGTAAACTTTCAAGCCAAGTTACCGAACTTTTAACTATTGGGACGTTGAATAATTTTTCGCTGTTTTTCAACATATGGCGTTATCCGATCTGCGTGCGTGGAGGTTAATATGGTAATGCATCTATAAAGGAATACTATAAGCAACCTTGAAATTCAGTATATGTCATTTCGCCGAAGGGTAAACAACCTTATTTCCATAGCGTCAAACATGTCAAATTGCGTGCCAAAAAAGCATACTCGCGAGGAGTTTTACTGCACCACTTTATTTTGAAAAATCTGCAGCTGCAGCACACACTATTTTTATTGAGACTTACAGCGACCATGCTTTGTCGGAAACACCATGCAGAGACTGGTTTAGACGCTTAAAAAATAATGACTTTGATGTTGAAGATAAAGAATGCTCTGGTGCACCGAAAAACTTCGAAGAGAAAGAATCGGAGGCATCACTTCACAAAGACTCATGCCAGACGCTAGCTGAACTTGCAGAATCATTAGGAGTAGATCACACAACAGTTTCAAAATGTTTGAAAGCACTAGGAATGATTCAAAAGCAAGGACATTGGGTGCCGTACGAGTTGAAGCCGAGAGACGTCGAACGGCGTCTTTTCACGTGTGTGAACAGCTGCTTCATCGGCAGAAAAGGAAAGGTTTTTCGCATCGTATCGTGACTGGCGATAAAAAATGGATATACTATGATAACCCTAAGCGTAGAAGATCGTAGGGTAAGCCCGGTCATGTATCAACATCGTCGGCAAGGCCAAATATTCATGGTTCCAAGCTTCTACTCTGCAGTTGGTGGGATCAGCTGGGTGTAGTTTATTATGAGCTGCTTGAACCGAACGAAAGCATCACGAGAGATCGCATTTGACTACAATTGATGCGTTTGAGCCGAGCATTGAAGGAAAAACGGCCGCTATACGAGCAGAAACACGACAAAGTGGTTTTGTGGCATGACAACGCTCGGCCACATGTTGCACAACCGGTGAAAACCTACTTGGAAACGCTTAAATGAGAAGTTCTACCTCACCCGCCGTGTTCACCGGACATTTCCGTTCCGATTATCACTTGTTCCGATCGATAGCACATGGCCGGGCTAAGCAGCACTTCCATTCTTATGAAGACGCCAAAAAATGGGTCGACTCTTGGATAGCCTCAAAAGACGTGTCGTTTTTCCGACGTGGAATTAAAATGCTGCCAGAAAGATGGGAAAAGGTACTGGCTAGCGATGAACAATACTTTCAAAGACATGTTTTTCACTAATTTTTAAAGATAAAGCATTCATTTTTACGAAAAAAACAGCGAGAATTTATTAAGCATCCCACAAAAATTACGACTTAAAAATCGTATAATTTATGCAGTACTTTATGAAGATGGTATGCTGGCCACATTTCTATATAATGATTTGTATACTGAATAACTCCAGATGTCTGATACAAACTGCTCTGAGCGTGTAAAAAATTCTTCCAAGATTCCATAACAACAATAAAAACAGGGGGTCGCCGAAAGAAAATATGAATGACGAAACTTATGAAAACGTGACTAGCAGAAGAATTTTCGCAACCGCGGCTCTTCAAAGAACACGTAAAAATGTCGAAATCTACAAAATTTATGCGAAATATTTTATTCCTGTTCATAGTTGCGTATAATGATTGATTGTAACTTATTTTCATTAAGCTCCCACTGTAATCTATTAATGACTCATTGTCAGAACGTTCCTGCTTATGCGCCCACACAATACGGCCCTTCACGAAAGAAATACCTTAAGTTATGCTTGGAATCCAGTCGTTGGAAAAGTAGTGCTTGATGACGACTACATCGTCTGAAATCCAACCTTCGAACTGATGAGAAAAACACACACGCAGCAGTTGATCCATAAGTGCAAGAGAGCCAAAGGTGGTCGAAAGATGAAAGCGACAGAAGTAGATACAATATACCTGTTCGCCGTGCTTGTACGCTATAAATAAGGAGATAAATAATGTAGCAAAGAAACTTTAACATACTGCTGAAAAAAGGAAAATAATCGAGTTTCGATCGAGCAATCTTCAATTCATTCAGGTTGACCTTCGAGCGCTACGAGCAATCATCAATTGAAGTCGTACTATTTTCGAGGAATCAGTTGAGATTCAGTATATTGTAGACTCCTCTTTTTTCCGAAAGCATTATCAATGTTTATTAACGTTACAGCTTGCCACTAGAAAGACATTGACTAAATTGTAAAATAACAATTTCCCTTGCGAATCCGTCCAAAAAATCTCCCACACACTTTAATTATCACTTCATTGTTCATGCCAAAGTAGACAGTAATTTCTATGTGTGCCTCATTCGAATAGTGTCGATGAAATGCAAAGATATAAAAGGGCTTTCGATGAGCCCTGGAATAAAAAAAATTAAATAGAGTGCTCTTTAGAAGTGATTCTAAACTGTCAAACAAAAAGAAAAAAAAACACATACTTATATGTACGGTGTTAAATGCGACAAATATAGTGGCAGCGTTTGAACAGGTCTTGTTTTTGTTGTACGCTCGGTTCTTTGTTTATTCACCTTTACGGTGTTGGATCACATGTTCTTGCCATTCCTTTGCAGCATATAAAGGTACGGTCCTATACATATGCATACAGTATAGTTTTCGAGATTTCTCACTGCCAAACAGCGCGCATTTGGTCCGCGTTGCGGACAACGTGTATCGTACACGCCTGTCTACCAAATACATTTTTTTAATTCAATTTTTTTGCATTATTTTGGCCGCATGATCGCGAAGCAAGGAACAGAGAGCACAACTGGTCGAGTCGCTTACGCGTCCAACTGAATTTACGACGAAGGGGGCCAGACCCTCGCTCTTTTTCCCTCTTCTCCCTCTCTTCTTAGGGGGCTTTATTTTAATGTACCTGGGCCCCTCGGCGCGGCTATACAGTATTCATACATTCACACACACACATGTACATATTTCTTCGTGTAAGTATAACCTAACGTAGGCCTCTGACGCGGTATGTCCCGCTGCGCCAAAAATCTTAAACATTCATAATTAAATATGCTAATGGACCACGGCCACATCAACGGTAAAATAATTATCAAATCATACCATAGTTGCGGGACACGTTCAGCCACGTCGCTTCGGGGTGACTCATCTCTCCGTTCGATCTTTACCCAACGGCCATACCTTTCTGGCCCCTCAGTTCACTTTAGCCCTTTCGATTGCATGCGGACGATCGAGAATGAGAATTGAGGTGAGGTCTGATAGCTGCATCGTGATCTTATCAACGAGATTCGTCCCTCTTTTGTCCCACACTGCCTTATTGTGTTGCACTTTTTCGTAACTTATACGTTTTATCTGATCAATATAGGAAGTAGGGGAAGGTGGGGCACAGTGTGTCACTTTTTTTCTAATGAATTTTTACTCTTAACAAAGTAGTCTGATTAGAAAAAAAAAGGTCATAACCGATTTTATAGACGTTTGGGCGTACAATAAAGCTACCACGTTTTTTGCAAAAAGATTTAAAATCCTAAAATAATGGGATCAAAAAAAAATTGCGGATTGGCTCAACGTACCCCATGGGTGGGGTACAATATTTCAGATAAGTGGGTACGGTGTGTCAAGTACTGCGAAACGTAGGGTACAACGAGCCGGTTGAAACTCTTATATTTTCCTAACATAGATAACAGATTTTCATACATACCGATAATTTCACAACGGGTATTATTTGCCAATAACATTGAGAATGGATTCATTGTGCTCAACAACTCGATGACACATTGTGCCCCACACGATTGCCCTACAATATTTGACGTTTTCCCGGCAAGCGAATTTTTTTTCGAGCCTCCAATTAATTTTGTATTTTTAATAATTGCTTGTGAGCTGCCATTAACTTTCTTTTAGGCCACCCGAAAATGAATATAAATCACGCACCAACATAAAAAATTTCGCATCTTACGAGCTACAAAACTCCGAGAAATCGCATGTGGTTGACAGTTGCCCGTGATACAATGCGTTTCTTCGGAGCGTCGTTACTTCTTTGTTTCCTCATTGGGAGTCGACTCATTGTGCCTCACAACTCGGTGACACATTGTACCCCACTAGTAAAATATTTGATTATTGATGAAAATAACTATTAATTAAAGTACGAATGAAAAAACACAATTCACTGAGTGCATCATAAATAATAAAACTATCGATTAGGACCGAAAACCCGAGCCGCTACAGAAAGTATCGTTATATTTTACGTTTTCTCGGCGAATGAAATATTTTTTTTCCAAGCCTCAAATCAATTTTCAATTTTCAATAATTTTTTGTGAGCTATTATTGATTTTCTTTTAGGCCTGACGAAACCAAATATAAATCGCGGTCCAACACATACAATTTTGGAATGTACGAGCTAAAAATCTCCAAGAAACTGCTTGTGGCTCACAGTGCCCCGTGACACATTGTGCGCCACTATCCCCAATTTTCTGATACAGCGCTTTCTGCAGAGGATTGTACAAGAGCAGACACGTAAACAAAACAAGTGTAAAACATTTGAATCTTGTGTAAATTATTGAATTGCTCCTGTAAATATTGAAAAATGTAGGAAAATGTGTTTTTTTAAATGTGCGACCAACTCCCTGTGCCGATTTTGGGTCATCAACCGAAGTATAACGATCTTAGTATTGTTTTGTGATTTTAGTACATCTACTCTATTCTCTGCCTACACACGTAGGAACTTCTAGTCATTGACATGACTAATCTCTACCGAATTTCACTGAAGACATAGAGTAATCAGTCTTTAAGTCGTAACGTTTTTATTTTATTGCAATTCTATTCAAATTCCAGCCGTATACTGTCAAATCGCTTTAAAATGTGTGCATCAAAGAAGGTCCAAGGAGAAAATGTGTTTGAAATCTTCTTTGTAGCACACCGGGATAAGGTATTACAAATAATGTTCGTTATTTACAATGTTAACTCTATCCCAAAAAGCGCTGACAATTTTTCATGCATTTCAGCAACTTTTCGATGATTTGTATAATAAGTTTAAGGTCAGAGAAAGACCCAGTTTTCTCACGATCTCTTTTTAATACTCAAATAAAACAAAAAGGCCGAATTGATTAAAAATTTTGGTGAAAGAAATGTACTTTCCATAATTTATCGACTTTTATCATGATGGAACGGTGAAACCTTAAAAAAAATTCCTATCCTACATTTCGGAGGAGCCAGAATTCTTAATAATTGTCTAAACAAATATCACAGTTGATATTTCGGATTCAGCCAATGTTCGTTTTTTGTGTTCATTTTGCGTTGACAATGCGTAATTTTTTTTCGCCTTTGTGCCTTGAAAATGGGGCGCTTTTATGAAGGATTCGTAATTGTTATTACAATAAAAATGTTCCAAAAATGTTGACGCAATAAAAATTTTATAGTAGGATTGGAAGCTTAGGTATAAATTATACACCGCAATTCTTTTAATGACAATATTCCTTAGAATTTTGGCACTAAAGCTTTTGTAATGTTTGAAATATGTTTACTTTCCTTGTTTGATTAAGACCGATTGATGCCCATGTTACGTTCCGAGCACAGTCCCGCAGGAGGCGGGCGGTACAGACATTTTTATATGTTCCATCGTAATTTTTCTCACAGTATCGTAGCAACTCTCCAGTGAGAGCACGAACACCAGCGATTTCATCACGTTCTAACTATACCGTGATGTTTTACCATGGTACATGGAACTAATCGAAGTAATTGTAGAGTTCGCGCTTGCAAGAGTTTGAACCGTGATAAAATGCACAATGTTAGAGTGTAGGGAGCAACTCATTATGGTATTGAATAACCCTTTGTTCGAACTTTACCGAACTTTTTCTTTTTATTTTATTCGTGTGAAAGCGTATTTTTCAACGCTTTCCAAAAGCAAAATCCGTGATAATTTTCGGTTCTGTGGTAAAACAACTGCATGCTGATGTGAACATTATAATCCTTTGCCCAACATGATTTCCATGTAATCAACTGAAACGCTCGCTCGAAGCAGTGTTGGGCAAAATTTAATTGCTAGGGTAACTAAAGATTAACAATTAATTAATTGTTAATCAAGTCTATAACAATTGACAATTAATTAATTGTAATTGTAAAAACTCACGATTAACAATTAATTAATTGTTTATTGCTCTAGTCGCAATTAACAATTAATCAATTGTTAATCGTGACTTTCCACAATTAGAAACTAATCAGTTTTCAATCTTTTTGGTGTATTTGATTGAAAACTAACAATTAAAACTGATTATTGTATAGGGCGCTGTTTAAGCCTACAAAACCCAAACAAACACGTCGTGTCTGATATCTGTAAAGTTAAATAGGTTAATTATTAGTTTTAATTGTTTCTTAGAATGATTGAAAAAGTTAATTGCAATTGTTTTAATCGCGAGTCGCAATTAACAGAGATTAATCCAAATAAATGAATTGCAACATGCAACTAATAATTAACTGCAATCAATGCTAATGGTGATTAAATTAATTGCAATTACTTTTTTAGTCAATTAATGAACTGATTGAAAATTGATTAACGCCCAACAATGGCTCGAAGTATATATATATAATATCATTTCATTGAATATCACAAAAATGTCTAGTAAGGTAGTTGGCCGAGTAATCGTCGCCTTAAATAGAACGCTTGACTTTGAAAATGTATATAGCTCAACTTGGAAAGTGAGTAGAAGTTATTTTAAGTAATTCTTAATCAGTTTTTTTATTACGAAGAAGAACGTTGTTGTGAAATTCTCGTGCCTGGTACAGTTTTCGAGGAAATATTTCGTAAAGATTATAAGACGTTATTGTACGGGTCATCGTCATGCCGCCATGACGATTGCTCTAGTAATCGCCATGTGGACGTCCCACTGACCGTCAAATGCGTTCAAATTGCATTAATTAAGTATGCGAACGTCCTTTGGCCTTTGTTGACTCGATTGTGTCTGCAGAATAATTTCTAGTAACTCAGTCACAAACTTTTTGCTTTTTAATAAGGCTAATTATTTATTAAACTTATTTATTAAGACTAATGATGTATTACAGTAATTATCTTTAATCCGAGACTGAAGCTGGACAACAGTTCAATATATAATTTCTCAGTTTTCAAAATTCGAAATTTCGCAAAAATTTATTGAGGCAGTGACATATATTATCACAAAGAAGATCTGTGTAAAATTCTACCTATAACAGAGCTAGCAGCTATTCAGAATTATAGCCGGAATTACTTTTGTCTGTTATTCCAAATCTATGATTACAAAAACATAGGCATCCGATAGCGTAGTGGCAACGTGCGTAGTATAGGCAGAAGATAGTTAGGTAGGTTGTAGGGTTCGATTCCATGGGCAGGCGAAATATATTCCTCGGAGGCAACCATTTCAGGAGGTCAGGGAATGACGAATTATGATAAAAATCATTGAGGTAGTACTCTTGATTGAGTATTTTTTATTTATTTTAGATTTATGAAATATTCTACACATTTTGTAGACGTACCATACAATATGGTAAAAATCACTGTAAACATCGTTGCAAATCACAATCAACATTTTTATCAATGTATATAATATTTTAGTCCTGTTCATTATTAGAATGTTGGGGGAGTTATTTTTTGATAGTGTAAGGAAATATTCATTTATGCAAAACTATCATATTATATAGCATTGAACAATCAACGTGTGCTTGGAAGATTGTTAGTTTCGGTTAACATATGTGCATAATTTACGCAACTGCTAAAATATCAATAAGCAGTACTATATTTTGGACAGCAACCATAACTATAAAGTATTGTTGTCCCCTCAGGGTAATATAAAATATGGTTGTAGATACTATACATTTCTCTCAGGTCTACTTATTGTCTAACTTTTGATGTGTTTATTATGATTTTCAGTTGTAGCCCATACGTCCTTAAGAAATACTTATTTAATGTGTAAACATAACGATCAACGTGGATTTGGGTTACTTTGATCAATTTTGAAATGAAAATTAATATATCTCTTCAAATGATATCGTAAAAAAAATTGTTTAAAATGAGAACATCAACTTTTATTAGTCTTTTTATTATCCAAATAACAATTTTTAATATTTAAGAATAAACGAGAAAGAAAAATTAGTCATGATCAAAGTTATACTGATTGTGAGAGTAGGGTTACTTTGATACCCGCCTTTTTCTTATTGAGAATCGAAAGTAAAATAAATAATGTAAAATAAGAAGAAGGAGCATTTTTTCTAAAGAAGAAAAAAAACCGTCAACGGGATCGAAAGTTAAAATGATTTTTATTGTTTAGGGGTTACTTTAATCGAACAAATATTACATCTTTACTTTTCAAAATCAACTTTATTGATAAACAACTGGTATTTTATAATAATTTATGCGACAACGCATCCATAAACTTCGAAACATTAAAAAACTAGAAAAAAAGAAGATGTAAGGTAGGTAACATACTTTTGTCTACGTAGGTAATCTAAATCACATAAAAAGAGATCAAATTGTTCATTAGGGGCATTTCTTAACCTACAATTCTGCAATATTAATATCAAATACGAATTCAAGCTAATCATTTTTATCGATAGGTTTCGGCAAGAATGATACTAGATCAATGTTATCGATTCCAGATATATCTCCTTTAATTCTCTTAAATCTTCTTTTACTTCCAGCTGATTTGAAACCTTCCACTAAAGAAGGGTCTAATTCCATTATTTGACAAACGTACTTGTACGTTTTTGTCACGACTGAGAATACTAAGAATACTCCGAGACTAGCAATAAAGATAATACGTGGAGTGAAATTGATCAATGATCAATATTATCCCGTCGAAGCGATCAAAGACACTCCAACGAAACAATTGTCGCCCATAAAGTATGTTTTTGAGGAAATGCCTCACAACAAAGCATATTGGTGTAGTTTAATAAACATCTGATAAGGTGATTTTTACCAAAAACATGCCATTGCAACACTCGACTTGTTATTTTTTAAGTTATTCGAGCATAAAGCATAGTTTAAATACCCCGAGTAGAAATCCTGCTCCGGCTACAAGAAAGGCCTGATCAGGCATGCTGATTTTTTTTTAATGCCTTGATCAGGCTTTTTGATCAAGCCCAGATCATTTTTGTGACACTTTTGACCCTGACTTCGGCCTGATCAGGGTAAAAAATCAAGGCTTGATCAGTGAGAAAAAATCAAGGCCTGACCAGGATAGAACATCAAGGCTTGATCACGGTACAAAATAACGGCCTGATCAGGATACAGAATCGAAGCCTGATCAGCGTACAATATAGAGGCCTGATCAGTGCAAAAAATCTAAGCCTGATCAGGGCTTCATTTTTCAAAGTTTAATTGAAACGAAACATCATCGCCTAGTCGGGATGATGAATGAACCTCTGCTGAGGATGTCCTATTTATTCCTGAAATAGAAAATACCACGCATACCCAAAATAGAAAAAGGCACATAATTACAAATAACGTTGATACTTTATTTTCTAAACTAAATAGGAATCTTAGTTTATCACATAGATTTTTCTTATCACTTAGTTTATCACATAGAATTTTCTCATCACTCTACTTTATGACATATGTTTTGTATGTGGAAAATAAATAAAACTTTGTTTTATATTTTTTATATAGAAAAAACGCGAAATAAACTTTTTTCTTTTTCACACAATACTGAAGGAACTTGGAAAACAAGGAAAACGACTTAGAAATGAAGTTAAATAAAGCTTATAAAGTTTTTATGGACCGATATTTCCAGAGAACATCACATTGTTCTTGCTGTTGCTGGTTTTTCCCTCGACATTTGTCCTGGTCTTTTGTGGAATTGAAGACTGTCCCAAAGGCTTGTCCGATTTGTTTCGAAAGAACTTCAATGCCATGTTCTTTATATTTCGAGATAACAGCCGCTGAAAAATTCGAAAATATGTATTCCACTTAAGATTCAATGTCTACATATGCAACCTTGGCCAAAAGTATTAGGTACCCTGCAAATTTTCTATCCGGACAAAAAATCGAATATCTCGGCGGGAAAAAACCGTGAACCAATTTCCCAAACGGGGTTTTGAAGAGGACAAAGCCAGCCTCATTTTACTTTATTATTTTTGTCATTTTTTTTGTACCCGATACGTTATTTTGACAATGCTGGTTTGTCCAGCATTTTCGCCCTTTGCAAAATCGCGAGCTGGACTTTGAAGCATAGTCATCTCACCATTTAGTGATAAGATATTTGAAAAGGACACTGTTAGTTTAGTTTCGGTTTTTAAACCAAATTTTGCGATTCTTTTTTCCAGAGTTATTTAGTTTTTCTTGAAAAAAAGGCAGGTTTCCGAAAAGCCGGTATCATGGGGCGTCACTTGAAAACTAAGCGGTTTGGAATATTGAGTCGATCTTCTACATGTTCTTAAAAATTCTAAAAGTCGTAGAAAAAATGAATTGTTACGCTAACCTGCTGTTGTATTATTCCTTCTTTTTTTTTGCCTTCCGCCATTCACGCACACGCAGTCGGTGCGCAATTTTCTTCCGCTTTTCTTTTTCATCTCAAATTTACTATGTAGACGTTATACGTGAAAATGTAGAAACTGATTAAATTATCGCACGCTTCCCTCGTGTGTCTCTAGCATTTGACCAGATAAGGTTAAGCACGTTTTTAAAGTCAAACTGTATTAGTACAGTTGCGTGATGATTGCTTGAAGCTAGTCGGGTCGGGCAAATTGAAGCAAGCCGTAAGTCCACTTACTTGACCATTGCCTGAAGCTAACTGGATCAGGCAACTGGAGGAAACAGTACATCCAGCTGTCTGACTATCACCTGACACCAACCAGATCAAGCCAATTGAGGCATACCTTAAGTAAGGCCTCCGTACTACAACGTGATCACGCCCGGATCAAATATCAAGCCAGCTTGACAATATTTCTACTCGGGACATTACTTACGTTTTTTATATTTTCACGATCACTTAAAACCGTTCTTTCGTGTTGCGTCTGAGTGATGACATAAAGAGACATTCAGGCTTTCCAACCGTAAAAAAAAGTTTTCCGTCGCCTTCGGGAGCTTCGTAATTTGCATTAAAAAATAAAACAAAGTTTTCATCAAAGTAACCTAACGAATCAAAGTAACCCCAATCCACGGTACTAGGACCCTGACGATTACTGGCCGGACCTTACGCCGATATTGCGAAAAAATAATAGCGATAATTTTCAAAAATGTTCTTGAAGTGGTCCAATACATTTCAATACCGAAAAAGCTGAATATTATCTCACAGTGGCGAAAAGTAAGCGGAATTTAATGCGGATAGCCCCGTATAAAAGAACATTGGATAGATCATTCATCGGTTCGGTAGTATGAGCGTGATTGAAAAATTAATATAGAGGCCTTCGTGTAGGTATATTACTTCAAAGGTGCCTCGTACGGAGAGATGAGTGAGCGGAGGTGGCGTAATGAAATTTTTTGTACCACTCTCGTCCAGAATCTCTTTCCTTGACGTCCATTCAAGAAACCCTCTCTTGTCTTCTCTCTTTATGCTTCTCGTACCTCACTGCACGCCCGTGGTGCGAAGGAGGCTGCACTCTCGCCAGGCCCGCCGATACACTCCGTCTCCACGTTCCTCGTGTGAGTGAAACTCCACAACAAAAAAGAAGCAAATCACATCGAGCGCGCATATACGTGTATATACATTACAGGTGTGGGGTGCTCTCTGAGGGATCGGGCTGGAACGACGACTTTACACACACGTCCTCTTTTCTTCCCACCGACAACAAAACCAAATAATATATAGCCACATTCCCATGCGCAAATTCTGCTTGCGCTTGGCTGTGTGTGTGTGTGTGTGTGTGTGTGTGTGCGAGGGCGCGTTTGCACGTTTACGTTTTCGAGTGTGCATATCGAAAGACTGTGGATGCCCGATGCGCATTATTTAATATATTCGGGTATAGGTATATAGGGGTACGAGGATGGAAATTAGCGTGACGCCCGGCCTCAGCGTCCGGAGATAATTGTGCAAGAAAGACGGAACAAAAGGGAAAGAGGGAAATTCAATGTGGCTTATGGTTATACGCACTATTAAGGCTCTCGTGTCGGAATTAGAAGTAAAAAGACTCCCCTACGCGAATTGACCTTGCGACGGGGCTACGTATTCATTATCGCCCTAGAATTCATTGTTCGTGAAGATTGCGATACATTTCGAACAATTTATGGTTATTGTCTTTCGCTTGTTTTTTTATTAAACGAATATTTTATTTCGTGAGTTCCAACGTACATGTTTGCAGGCTTTACGTATTAGCTTTACTAATTGAAACCTTTCCTATCACTTCTTATCGGCACTTCGCCGATCTCACCTTACTTACGTTGCGTCCACGTCCATCTTAAGGAGGGAGATGCCTTTACAACTTTCAAAAAATATATATTTTTTTTTCATAAAACTTTAGTCCAATGTCTTCAAAATATCGTACCAAAATTCGAAGCCGTTTTGAATTTATAGCCACAAACGTGACACAACTTCCCGACGCTTGAGGGCGCTGCATGCATAGTCGTGCGTTACCGACGGGGCTACCTATCTTTTATACTCTACTGTTTCCAAATGCGTCCACGGTTATTTTTGAGCATACTCATAATACTCAAAATGCCGATGAAAGTTTCAACTCAACGATCTGGATCGTGGCTTCGAAGCACTTGAATTTTGGGCTGAAAATCGTCGAAATTGCATTCTATCTTGCGGCTGGACTATTCAACGAAGGGCATACATCGATTTTGAAAACCATGCTCGCATTGGATATCATAATTGGAACTCATTTAAAAAATTGTGCCAACAGCGCCGAAGCTCGACGAGTGCATCAACAGGATCGGCGCAGCTCCTTATCGACCAAAGACGCTCGAAAAGCACTCTCAAAGAGGCTCAAAAAATCAAATGGCTGAAGAACATCAATTCTTCAAAGAAGCTAAAGGCTTAGTATATGACCCTGGAATCGCTGATTAACCGGTTCCGTGACCAAACTTTAAACGCGTTTTACTCAAAACTACATTTTTCAAATTGGTCACATCCTCACGTAAAAACTATTCAAATAATCGTAACCAAATTTGGTACATGACTGAATAACATCAATTACCTAGTCTGTAAGCATAAATGTTTAAAATAATCGGCCAAGAAAAGTACTTTTCCATATCAAAATAGAAGAAAAATGTCTAAAAAATCCCAATGTCTATTGAAAAATGATATAATTCTTCAAATTTTTAAAATTTTTTACTTGTTTTTTAGGCTTACAGACGAACTATGAATGTTTTCAATGTAAATCTTTAACCCTATTGGTTTCAGACGAAAACAACGAACACTAGAGTGTATGCCATTTTCGAAGTCCCGAGTCGACCTGCTTCAAAAGCAACGGGATATCTCAGCCATAAAAATTTTTTTGTAACTTAAAAGTACGCTTCGGCAGATCAAAGTACACTCTAATAAATGCTAAAGTTTAAAAAATCTGAAATAATTATGTCCCTTCAAAAAGAATTATACAAAATCATCGATTTTTTAGCCTTGTAAAGGTATCTCCCCCTTAATGGGAGAAATACATGTAGATGACGAAAAAATAGCCAATTTTGATCATTTTCTTTTTTGGGAAAGGAACGAAACATTTTACATTTATGAAACTTTAGGTACAATTTATTAAACAATGAAAGTGTTCAACTACATTTTTTCATAAAAAAATATTGCAAAATGTCGACATAACTTTAAAACGAGTTGACCAATCGCGCTAAAATTGTATACACAACTCAATAATAATATTACCTCGAACTTATACCTACTTGTTTGTGGAAATCACTTTCAAAAAGTACTTTTTAATTCCAAAAAATAACGACAGTTTTGTGTACAATTTCGTTTCTTTTTTCTAAAGTTCCTAATCAAAAAAATGTTTAACTTTTTAAATGTTCCTGAGTTCAGCATTTTGATGTTAAAATGTTACAAATTCTTGACTTATATTTTTCAGAACAATATTGAAGTCATTGGATTTCCCACAAACGGACAACTGCCGCCAAAGCCTTCCTGAACGACCACGCCATAACGTCGTCATCTGCAATTGTTTTTTCATGAAAAAAATTACTTAAGTCGTTACACCACCTCGGCGCTCGAAAAAATGGACAGAAAAAAAACTTAATAACATTTTTTTATTTCATACGCCTATTAAATATATATAAAACATTTTTTCTTTCACAAAGACATTATAGGTCTATGAACAAATTTAAAAAAAACCGAATAAAAAAATGTTAACATGTCGGAGACATAAGACGTCTGGTAGGAACCTCTTTTGAAAATCCTTGCCGATGGTCGAATTTTTGTCTGTGTCAGACGTCGTTTGAAAAATTTTTAAAGCAATATTTCTTGTATAGGAAGGTAATAGCTAAAGTGCAGCATAGGGAACATTTTTTTTAATTCCGTAGAAATGATAGCTCTTTGAAAAAAACTCGGACTTTTACCAAAATGTTGAGTTTTAAGAATTAATAAAAAATGAACGCGGCAACCAATAAATAAAATCCTATGCTACATCCTAGATAGCGACACTCATGCAGATTAAGAATCTTTTTGAATTTTTTGTTTCAGTTTATCTGGAGAGCGCAAATCATCAACGCCAGCGACATACTTTTTTTCATGCCTTTATACAATTATCATTTGTCAAATAAATATACATTTATATGCAACAGTTTTCAAACAAAAAATATTTAAAATAGCTTATTTTTTGAGCCATCACAGTAGAATGGCCCCTTAAGCTACACTGTACCGCATTTGCCGAGAGTACGGAGTGGAAAACCCGTGCCAGTATAGACGGCCTCAGATTCTTCGGATTCTCCAGTGCATAGACTTTTACTCAAGTATTTAAACCAAGGCCTCAGAAGTATTAGCCTTACGCTCACGGGTTGATGCGCCAGCCGATGCACTGCTAAGCGGTCACCGCTCGAGTATCGGTCATGCACAACGCTGCAACTCGAAGTACCGGCGAAGCCGGAACCCGACCGGCCATCCAGCAGTGTGGCTTAGAAAATTATTATATTTCTGCACAAAATTTACTGGTTGTAAGAAAGAAACATTTTTTATACGATAAAACGTTTGCTTCGTCTATCAAGTTAATTTCCGAGAAGGTGACTTTTATGTAAACTTACAGATGTTCAACTCTCTCACGTGTTTTACAAACGTCGCGAGGGGACATGTCAATTTTTTTTTTGGCGATAAAAAAAGCAACATATTTATGAACATAAATCGAATTAATCACCCCTAATCTGGAATCTATGGTCGGGAGTTTATCCGGATGCTGCTCGCGTGTAGGTATGTTTATTGCTCCAAGATTACGGTGGGAGTGTGCCAAGATGTACGTTGGATAGATTTATACGTTACAACGCCGTGTACCACCATGCTGTCTCCGCACGGCGCCCGCAACGGTGAAAGAGCGAGGGAGAGTAGAGAGGTGTTACGTATTTATGACGATGGCCATTTTGGGTTGCGCATATACCCGGATAATCCTCTTCTTCGCCTAAACTCTGCATCTTTCATGTGGGAAAGTTCTACTTATGTTTCTCGTTACTCCTGCGCATGCTTTACCGTGCCCGTCTCGTACATTGATTATGCTCGTAGCCAATGATTGTAAAGAAAGGTAGATGTGGTACGCTGAGACCCATCTACTTACTCCCCCGCGTCACAAATTCTAGTGTAGGATCGTGGCGATTTCATCGTCTATTTTCAGCGCATCCACGACTATAGTAATTTTTATGGAAATCTAAGTGGAAAATCCGCTAACCTTCGCACCACTTGACAGAGGTTTATCCATTTCAGACAAAATACCATTTAATATTAATTCGGATTCGAAAGAAGTTTATGGGAATTTATCTATACATGTAAAAGAGTTCCGTGACTGACTGACACATGGAAAACGCACAGCCTAAATCGCTGAAGATAGAAATATGAAATTTGGAAGATATGTTCCTTAGATGGTTTAGAGGTGCACTAAGAAAGGCTATTATCGAAAAGCAACCCCTAAAAGGATGAAATGGGATGTAAAAGTTTCTATGGAAAATTCTATTTCTTGCGTGTATCAATTTGCAACTCAGTATAAATATTCTTTGAAACAAGTAATAAAACGCATATTTTAGGATTTTTAAAACAACCACTGATAAGGTGTGCAACTGATAACAAAGCTTCTATAGGCCAAATTCCACGCGGGCGGAAGCTAGTATGTCTATACCCATGCAGAAAAGTAACCTGATATTTCCTACTTTTCGTCGGGTCCTGGCCAAGCTTACTTCGTCCGATTCACCTGACCGGGCCCTTGCATGGAACAGACCAGAAAGATCACGAAATCGTCTTTTTTTATGGCTTACACTCTATGTTTGGAAATTACAATGTTCTGGCTGAAATACATCCCGAGCAGAAATCTAATCAGGCTGCCTGAGGATCCATCAGGGCCGGATCAGGCATCAATAAGGCGCCCTGATCAGGTACGCCTGATTTGAGCCAGACAGGGGCCTGAGCAGGGATCAATAAGGCGCCCTGATCAGGCACGCCTGATTTGCGCCAGACAGGGGCCTGAGCAGGGATCAATAAGGCGCCCTGATCAGGCACGCCTGATTTGCCCCGGATAGAAGTCTTATCAGGTATCAATAAGGCGCCCTGATCAGGCACGCATGACTTGCGCCGGACAGGGGCCTGAGCAGGGATCAATAAGGCGCCCTGATCAGGCACGCCTGATTTGCGCCAGACAGGGGCCTGAGCAGGGATCAATAAGGCGCCCTGATCAGGCACGCCTGATTTGCCCCGGATAGAAGCCTTATCAGGTATCAATAAGGCGCCCTGATCAGGCACGCATGATTTGCGCCGGACAGATTGGGCCAGAAAGATTGGGACGGTCATCGCCAAAACCGGAACAAAAACTAAACGATCAAGTCAAGTAAAATAAAAACTTAAACTTTAAAAAAATGTTTTCATATGTTTCATATTTTTAATAACATTAGTAAACTTGATAACGTGTAACTGCGATAATAATTTAATAAATGTTGATCTATTTTTAAACAAAAATTAATCAAATGATTGAGCCAGATGACACGCATGTCTCAGGCTGGATGAGGCACCTGATCCGGGCCAGATAAGTTGCTTGATTCGAGCCAGATATAGTGCCTAATCCGAGCCTGGTAATAAGGTGCCTGATCCGGGCCTGATAAAGCGCCTGATCAGAGCCTGATAAGGTGCCTGATCCGGACCTGAATTTGCAAAAGCGTTACATCCCTGATCAGGGCCGGACTAAATTTGCCTGATCCGGCCCGGATTTGCTATTGTGGCAGCCTGATCCGGTCCGGATTTCACCCTGAACAAATTTCTGCTCGGGATTGCGAGCAAGGACACTTTCACGTAATGTATAGCCCGCCAGGCAGTTAATATTTCCTGAAAAGAGAAGCTTTAAGAACTGCCTAAAGCTGCTTTGGTTTGTACCCTATCAAAGATATTTATTATTGATAAGGATGAAACTAATACATCTGTTGTAATTCTATTCATCGTTATTAGCATTTTTTGTCATCAATGATAATTGACGAGAACAAAAATGCTCACCATAAATAATACTATTACAACAAGTAGTAATCTGAACATAATGAATAGCCAAATGAATTGATAAGACAAAAAAGCGAAGGAGGTGGTTCGTGCTTTTTAAAATCGACGTCATCTTATCAAGAAATATCAATGTTTTGGCTCGGAAGACATTACCCGTCTGTATTTCGCCAACAGTCCGCCAGATGGCTTTAAGCGAAGCGCTTCGCATAACCAAGGTACCGCCCTACAACGATAAAACTTCGATCCGTTCTTATATCACGAACAGAAGTGCTATGCTCACACCGAGCACATTAACTTATGATTTTGTGATACTTGTAGAATAATAACTATCAGTACGACCTGATATAATTTATTTTACTGGAGAATATCGCCAAAAGCTCTTTTCCAGCAACTGATCATTACTCTATCTGTCCGTTGGTTTATTTCTCATGGCCCTGCCAATATAATATCACCTTTCTCGTCATTGCGCGGCGATTTTCTGATCTCTTTCCTCGTCAGTTCCTGATCAGTTCCGGAAAAAGAGATTAACGGATCAGGGCCTGGGCTAAGACTTGTTACATGGTGAACCAGATCCACATTGGATGGCCTGGCCATGGCCTGATATTATCTAGGGAAGGCAGATAAGAGGCAGTACTTATTCCCGATTCAAATTTCTACACGGGTATAACCAAAATTGATGGGTTAGCGGTCGGGGTCTGGCTGCGGCAGTACTTCGAGTTAAGCCGCGTTGGGCATGGTCGATACTCGGAGCGGTGACCGCTTAGCCGTGCACTGGCTGACGCATCAACCAGTAAACAGAAGGCCAATTCTTCTAAAACCTTGATGTAGATACTTGAGTAAAAAAGGTCTGTGCACCAGAGAATCAGAATATGTGGAGCCGTCTATACCGGGACGGGTTTTCGGCAGTTTCCCCGTATCCTCGGCAAATGCGGTATAGTGTTCCTTAAGGCAGTGTTCTGATTTAGAAGGTCCGAAAAATCTTTTTTTATTACTTAAATTGATAGATAAACTATTCAAGAATATATTTACAAAGTGACAGTGGCAATTCTAAGTATGTCGAAGATACAAAGCTGAAAGCAGCGGAGGTCGAGCAGGTGTGTGAATGCTCCGCCCCTCGATCTTCTTCTTTCAAAACAATACTCAGACTTCGTAGTAGTTTCGTGTTGAGCCATAATATGGTTTATTGAAGTATAAAGGTGTAGGACTACTATATAGACCAGGTATAGCTGATTAGCAGATCATTAGTGTAAGTAAACAAAAATCGATATTTGCTCCTATTGAATACTTTGAAGTGCGTTTTTTTCAGTTTTCATTTTTACGATTTTTCTAAATTGGCGGGCGTGACAGCAAAAAAACTAAACGGGCTATTGAATCGAACCAGAGTTTTTTCTCTTCAGTATTAAATTCTCTTCTAGGTGGATCGTTAAAAGAAGTCTTTTTAAATAACTTTTATAGCACATTAAAGTGTTTTTTTAAACACATTTTTTTTGAAACCTAAAAACAGTTATAATATCACGATTTTTTCTACTTTTTCTTAGTTCATCCAGAAAAAAATATGTGACAATTGTAAAATTTTTTGGTTTTTTGTTTCCATCAAGAATTACGAGCTGCATCTTTCCCGCCGATTGGAGACTGCAGTAGCATGGAATAGACTAATAAATCTGCAGTAAAAAAGTGTTTCATGTTGAGATATTTTTTTTTATACATTTCAAATACATATTAAAATATACCGCGAAGTTCACTAGGCTCACTTGTTCTAGGATCAAAGTTCACTAGGATTTTAGGGAGTGATAGCAACAATTAGAAAGGGTAATACGTGAAAACCCGCAAGAGTATATATTAGCACTTAAGAAATAAAAAAATAGGGGGAGAGTCACAAAAAAGCCAATAAAAAATATTTACGCGGTTGCCAGCAGCGGACCAAAAATGTAACAGGAGCGGTAAAGTCATAACGAGCAAATTCAGCAATCGTTATTGTAACCTTTTATTCGTATTTTTGTGTTATTTCCACTGTCTCCATTTCATGCATTTGCTATTTTTTTTTAACATTTCGCTTGCAGCGGATTCTTTAAAAGTAGAAAATTTATACCTGTAGCTGCTTGAAAATTTGTTATACAGTTATAGAGCTACTCGATAGAATTTATTTTTGAACACCAGAGTAGTTGCTTTATAGTATATTTATTGTATCATATAAAACAACTATGGACGATCTTAGCTTCATAGTCGGTTCAGAAAGAAAGCTCTGCCTTACTGCACAATCATAATGACAGAGCGCGTATGTCCATGAAATCTATAAGCGAAAGGTACCGTGAGTAAAGAATATTTGTGCCGTAAAAAATCGATTACACGTATTCAAACTCAAACCCTGCGGACTTCTCGAGAAAAAATCATAGTCATTTGTGAAATTTTACATCCTTCTGAAAAGGTACGAATTATTCAATTTTTCAAAATATAAACCAAATCACTAAAACATGTACGAAATATTTGGTTTTAATAGAGATTTAGTGATAATTGGTTTTTACTACATTAAAATAGTATAAAATATGGGCAATACAATATTTATATTAAGGGCATGTACAAGGTCATCATAACCTCACAAATTTTCCAACCCCGTTTTCTCATAGATAGTTGAGTTTTTTTAAATGGAAAAACATAGCATCAGGCTCTGGAGAATTCTCCGACGCAGAGTTTGACGATTTTCGTTTGGGCTAAATATTATTCATCGTTGCGAAATCTTTGTTCGGAAATTTTTGCTATATCTCTCGCACTCATATATCACGTGGTACACCTTCCACTTCGCCTTGATAGTGTTGAAATCTATTGGAATTTATTGAACTCTATTGAAATGTGTACTGGATCCCACGCGTACGTTTCTTCAAATTTCACATTGTTATATACCAAGGGAAAAACATGAAACCGTTGGCTAAAAATGTTCACACCTTCGCGATAATTATCTCTGAAATATCTACACAGATCCAGGAATGTCACAATATGATCCATTCGATATAACTTTTTTGCGAATGAAATTCCATAACGCAAATAGGTTAAACTATATCTCGATGTTGTCTTTATTTTATTATATTTCTAGCAATTCTTTCATATTTTTTTTATAATTAATTCGCTTTGGGATATCAAAAATAGTTGGCACTGAATTATTTTGAAGTCTAAATGAAGAAATTTTAACGTACTTGGAGTCATAACATAGAAAAGCTATGACACCAATTTTATAATCCCGATAAGCCCGCCAGTTACTTTCAATGGCATTATTTTTGTTAATTTTTCAAATTGGCTGGAAAGTATATACGAGTATATAAATTTTATTTGCTCAGTTCGAACGCGTACCCTCGTGGATTTTTTCTTTCAGGAGTATTGGCCGTCCGCTCACTGGTTGATGCGCTAGCCGGTTAACGGCTAAGCGGCCACCGCTCCGAGTATCGGTCATGTACGTCATGGAACGCTGGACCCGATCCGCTCATCCAACAGTATCGATTGACCTTTTCTTCGTTTTATATAAAATAAATATTCAAATATTTCGAGAACAAATATTCAACTAATCGACTAGGCCACTTAAGGAGTTTCGATAACGTTTAATGGCGGCAAGAGTGGCGATGAAAATACAATGATTTTTCATGATGGGCAATTTCCAACTTACAATCCGATCGAAAAATATTTCCAAGTCGGGAAATGATATTAATAGTTATTATCTTTGCAATTAAATATGGGTATGTCGCAATTTTATTCAAGAAAAAATTACCGATAGACTTGGCAACAGCGGAAGTTTCTGCCATTATCACGACTGACTATCGCTAAAGTATCGTCAGCTCCAGGTTTTTACATGGTGAAAAATGTTCAACGTTTTATGAAGAGTTTTTGATTCGACAAAGTCGAGAAAACTTAAAAATGTCATGCGGACAAATATATACATTTTATTGAATTATTTTATTTCATTTTATTTCATTTAAGTTTTAAACATCCGCCGATTTTGAAATACCCGCCAGTTAATGCTTGACTGTGAGGGGCTCGCTCGACAGAGTTACTTAAGGGGGGGGGGCACTCTCTATAGAGGCTTTAAAAAATGCATTTTTTTATTGCCTAATTTTATAGTTTGAAACCTGTAGAATACGATGCAATTAGGGATTTTGGTCAATTCTCAGAAATGACGTCCTGAGAGCCTTTGAGCGTGACTCATCTCTGCTCCGTTTGGAGCCCTGCGAATAGGTATAGGCACTATATGGAGGGGTGGATGCGTCGTCTATTCAATAATAGCTGTTAGATGAGCAAAATAAGTATTACGAGGAAGCTGAAGGACTAGTTGAAAAAGTTGAAAATAGGTGTACACGATTACTCAAAAACTATTTGACCGATCAAGCTCATACTTGACACCCGTTTTTATAATACTTATATCCAATTGATGACCTAAAAACCGGCTAAAAATTATCAAAATAAACATGTTTTTGGCTGGGTCAAAGTTCGATTTTTTTTCCGAAGAATCAATTTTTTTGTTCTAAGGCCTGTCCTTTAGCCAATTATCATTATTTTTCCAATATTATTAGTTCATCAAATGACCACATGTATATACTAATCAATTTTTTTGCGCAGACTGTTTCAGATAATCCAACGAGGTGCTGGAGTGTACACCGCATTCGGCCTCCCTACCGGACAGCTTCACGGCGACTGATTATATCTCCGCCATTTTCACTTTTTTTAAGCAACAAAAATCGTTTTGAAAACTATAATTATGTAATAAAAAGTACCTATGACCCTGAAAAGATATATGCATTCCTTACCCTCCAAAAAAAAATCATGAAAATCGACTAAGATTTGGCATTCCATCGGGACTGCCCCCATGTGTCGCCTCGTTTAACCAACAAGTTTCGTTAATGTCCGAAAATAAACCGTTCTAGCTCAAAATTTACATCTTTTTTCGAATATTATTAATGAATGGAGTAGAGAAACCAAGTGATTATTTAACAGGATATTCCTAACACTATAATCATGGTTTCCTCATTTTTTTTACATCTAAATCTCGGTTTCATTTTTGTCCCTATAGTCCTATAACTGGTGTTTATGCCTCACGTAGATATTTCGATACGGTCCGATTCAGGACGCTTTCAGGTTGCCTGACTGTCCTTGTAGGGTACTTATGAGGCAAACCAATAGCGCCCTGCTAGAAAGTGTAACGTGCTGTTACATATGGACCTTATCTGGTTGCTTGATCAGGCCATTATTAGGTATCCTAACCAGGCGTTTATAATGCTGCCTGATCAGGTCATTATAATACTGCCTTACTTAGCCAGTAACCATACATGCTCGTACACATACACACTCTACAATATATGTATATAAGACTCAGAATATATTTATCAATATATTTTTATTAAGGAAAGTTACAAAAACGGTTATAATTAGACTAATTAAAAATAGTATAGAGATCATTATAAATAATGTTTCATTCATGTTTTATGTTGAAATGTTTTTGTTTCGAACCGCGTGGTTTCCCTTCCAATCCTTGGTATTATTAATTACCTTTCCCATGGCTTGCTGAAAATCTTTTGATATAAAATACAGGAAAATATAAGCTCGTTCAATTTAAACACCTCGTAAATTATTAGTTCGTGTTTTTCGGACATAAACTTAGTGAAAACAATTTTTTTTTAGGAATTTAAGCATTAATGGCGTATTAAATGTCCATATATATTTTTAGGTTATACATACCTTATTCGTACGATGATGACACATTTTGTACTGTGTTTTGAGATTTTGAAGTACAGCGGAATCTTCTAACACGCATCCGAGCGGCATAACTTTTTTTTTATCACAGTCCATAACACCTTCCAAAATACGCCAAAACGTCAAAGATAATATGCTGATGAATTAAAATTGCCACGTAGAATAAAGGAGGTTATGTGCGTTGATGGAATGCTGAGGCAGTCATAAGGTAAGCCCCAATAGGGGTTATTTAGGCCAAGCCCTAGTAGGGCCATATTAGTACGTATTAATTGATATACGTCAGTAAAAAAGGCATCTTGATCAGGCGGCAGTAAAGTAGCCTTCTTACTCCCGTACTTCGGTTCTACTGATCAGGTGGACATCCAGCAGCGATCAGGCTTGCGTTATTACGGCATTCCAGACCGCAGCATGATAGCCGCCTGATCAGTATTCAGGCTGCCGGAACAGGATTTCTAATTGGGAAGGTGTCATGTGTATTACCCCATGCGGAAATTGAGTTCGGGCATTGACCGGGCCCATCTTAATTTTCCCTAACTTTATTAAGGCCCTAGTCTGGAAGCCTCACATGGGCCATTAGTGGCCGGTCACAGGTTGTTACCAAGGGCCATTGAAGGCAAACTGACCAGGGCCTTTAAAATTGCTTCAACGGTGCCTCATAAAAATGATTGCAGCCATATGCGTACGTGCGTGTGTGTGCACTGTGAAAAAGAAATATGTTATTTCAATGCATTTAAGGCTTAGAATTCTGTCGCATATTTTGCCACGTTTGATGCCGCGTTGTTCCAATGAACGCACTGCATTCATGTTGGTTCAAGGTATCACAGCTCGTCTACTAAACGCATAGTTTTATTATTATATTTAATCGATCTCGATAACTATTATGCTACAAATTCGTTAGTCAAGCAATTTATATTGAGTTGCCCCTATAATCGCGAAGTCTAATAGTATTGGGGAAATCGCTACTGGGGAATCTACAACTACACCCCTTGAAAGCCTTTACTTGGTCTCCGTACTTAGACCATAGTTTGTCAACCTACCTACCGTACCATTCCCTAATAGGAAGCCGATCCGGCTCTTTTACGGAAAACCTTACTATGGAATCCGCAAATAATTCCTTGAAGGCCCGAACTGTATTGGGGATGCCCTGCCAATTTTCCGCACGGGACCAAATGGATAAAGGTTCAGCTTGAACATTAAAAATCTCCGAAATTATGTTGTGAAACTGATTCATTTTTGGAAATGTGATCCTAAATTAATTTCTCGGTGATATAAGTTTCAATCGTCTACAAGCATTGCGATTTTAGTGTCAAAAGTTCTTAATTTGATCCCTTACCCTTGCATCGCAATGAGATAATGAGAATAAAGAACGCGTACAAACGTGGTTAGTAGAATTTTCGTTTAGGAGACAACATTTTCCGGTTAATTGAAAATACCCTAATGTACACATTCTGTAATATGGGACTCTTATGCTTCTGTTCACTAATACTTTCAATTATGCTGTTTTTCAATTGCCGATGCCGACGAATGAGGAGACCAGGGTTCAATGTATACTCGCAAATTATTGTTCAACCTCACAACGGTGGGTGCGTATGCGCTACATACGCACCCGGTTATCAGTCGAGGCGCTTTTTTGTGCCTTTCACATCGGTAAGTTTCGGCGTCAAGAAGAAATGCGCTCAAGGAGAAAGAGCAAGCAGGGGCATAGGGGAAGAGAGCAAGAAAGAGCTGCATGGCGTGCTGAGAGAGCATTAAAGTTCCAACACAATCCACCGCGGCAAATGAGAGGCCCGGCTCCGTTTACGTGCCGAATGAACGCTCGTGAGCTCTTTCAGATTCATACATGTACCATATATATGAACACACACATAAGCACGCACACGCACGCACACACATAGGTCACAAAAGCAGTGCTAGCGATTCAGAGGGCCTTCCTGATGGAATCTACACACGCTTTCGAAATTTCCGATTCCTCGAACTTTTAAGCCGCAGTGCAGGCCTTTCTTCATTCTCTCTCTTCCTCTCTCTCTCTCTTCCTTTCTCCAACGCTTATGAACGTTGAGATGTACGTCTAGTAAAGTATTCGGGTATCGCGGGAAAAGAGGAACCTTCTTTGAAACGGCAGTATTGAAATCATCAGGAACAACAATCTCATGTTCACAACCTCTGCTGTATGAATTATTCAAAGTTCATAGAGGTTATGGCATCTTCAAAAGGGAGCACATCTCGTGTGGAGATTTGATTTGGGAAAAAGTATTGCCTCTTATTTGTCTTCCCTCGATAGGATTAAGCCATGGTCAGGCCTTCCATCCTGGATCAGCTACCCCATGTAACAGATCTCAGGCCAGGGCTCGATCCAGCGTTTCTTTTTTCGGGAACTGATCAGCAATTGGCCAGGAAATGGATCGGACAATCGCCGCGAAATAACGAGGAAGATGATAGTGAACTGACAGGGCCCTGCCTGAGAAATAAGCCGGCGGACGGATAAAGTAATGATCAGATACGGAAAGGGCTTTTGTTGATATACCCGAGTAAAATAGATAGTATCAGGTCGTGCTGATATTATTTCACAAGTATCAGAAAATCATAAGCGAAAGTGAACACTGTAAGCATAGCACTTTTGTACGTGATACAACAAGGGGTCGAAGTTTTATCGTTGTATGATGGTATCTTGGTTACGCGAAGCACTTCGCATGAAGCCACCTAGCGGATTGTTGGCGAAATACATTCACGTAATGTTTTCCCGGCCAGAACATTGATATTTCCTGCCAAGACGACTTCGATTTTGAAAAACAAAAACCACCTGCCTTACTTTTTTGTCTCATTAAATAATTTGGTTATTCATTATGTTTAAATTAATGCTTGTTGTAATACTATTATTTATGATAAGCATTTTTATTCCCGTAGATCATTGATGAAAAAAGCTGATAATGTTCAATAAAATTACAACAGATGTATTAGTTTCATTCTAATCAATTGTAAATATATTTCATGGGATCAAAAGTAAACCCGTACGGAAAATTGTCAGGGCATCCCTAATACAATTCGGGGCCTTCAAGGGATTGTTTGTGGATGCCATAGTAGGGTTTTCCGTAAGAGAGAGGGCCGAGCCCCTAGTAGGAAATGGTAGGGTAGGTAGGTTGACTAAAACTATGGTCTAAGTAGGGAGATCAAGTAAGGGTCTTCAAGGTGTGTAGTTGTAGATTCCCTAGTAGCGATTTCCCTAATACTACCAGACTTTGCTTTCATAGGGGCAAATCAGTATAAATTGCTTGACTAAAGAATTTGTGGCATAATAATGATCGAGATCGATCAAATATTATATAATAATAAAACTATGCGTTTAGTAGACGAGCTGTGATGCCTTGAACCAACACCCATGCAGTTCGTTCATTGGAACAACGCGGGATCAAACGTATCAAAATATGCGACAGAATTCTAAGCCTCAAATGCATTGAAATAACACATTCCTTCTTCACAATGCACACATACGCATGTATGCATATGGCTGTAATAATTTGTCATGAGGCACCGTTGAGGCAATTTTAAAGGCCCTGGTTATTTTTTCTCCAATGCCCTCGGTAGCAGTGGCCCTCTGACCGGCCACTGTTGGCTCATGAGAGGCTTCCAGACTAGGGCCTTAATAAAGTTAGAGAAAATTAAAATGGGCCCGATCAAAGCCCGAACTCAATTTCCATGCGGAAAGTGGCTTTACACAATTTTTAAAGTCGGGTTCCACTTTTCAGGAAATATTAATGTCCTGGTCGGGTATGCATTACGTAAAAGTGTACTTGCTCGTAATGTTTTCCGGACAGAAAATTATAGTTTCCAAATACAGAGCGTAAAAAACGATTTTGTGACCTTCCCGGGAATCGGACGAGGCAAGGTAAGGAATGCCCGGTCACATTTCTGTATGGGATGTCCTCTTTCCAGTTCCCGAAAAAGTTTTCGACCGAAATTGTCACCTTGCACAGTTAGATTTTGAAGAAAATTGGTTGGGCACTAGATCTCCATGAGCATATTGAAACTGACAATGAGAGCAAAACATGTGGCACTGATTTATCAGTTGAGAATTTTATTGACCTAATGGCGTACGGTAAAGATACCTCGATATTCATACGCTTTGGCTGGCTCCACCTATTTTGGCATAACTGTTATCTATACCTCTGTTTTATAGTTAAGACAAACATGGATGAGGAAAGACCGTACATAAGACCGGACCCGGAAAACAGCTGCCGCGGTTGCGCCATAGAAGTAGGACCTCACACTGGCTTTATGCTAGGTATCCGAACGATAAAGACTAGGATAGTTTGTAGCAGGGGGGGAGGCGTTAATCAATAGAGCATGTTATATTATACGGCGAGCTTTTCCTCATCGTAGTGAGAAGAATACTATCATTGTTCCATTGATATCGATTTTTCATTCTAATATACTATTTTACCAGCATCGACATTCTATTTTTAATTCTTTTATTGAGACCGATGTGTATTTATATTATTGATAGTTTAAACTTTATGACCGATACTGGTAGAGGAGTGGTGGGGGTTTGGCTCCGGCGGTTCTTCGAGTTAAGGGAGGAAATACATACGTGTAGATGACAAAAAATAGCCGAATTTGATATTTTTTTTTGGAAAGGAACAAAACCTTTTACATTCATGAAACTTTAGGTACAATTTATTATATAATTAAACTGTCTAAATATATTTTTTCATTAGAAAATATTGCAAAATGACAACGTTATGGCATGGTCTTCCAGGAAGGTTTTGGCGGCAGTGGTCCGTCTGTAGGAAATCCGACGACTTCAATAATGATCTGAAAAATATGAACGAATAATTTTTAGCATTTTAACTTTCAAATGCTGATTATACCTAAGGAACATTTAAGAGGTGGGATATTTTTAAAAAATGGGACACTTCAGAAAAAAATTGCAAATTTACACAAAAGTTTCGTTTTTTTTTCGCAATAAAAAAGTAATTTTAATTAACAAGTTGGCATAAGTTCAAGGTAATATTGTTATTGAGTTGTGTGTACAATTTTAGCACGATTGGTTGAGTCGTTATTTAGTTATGTTTCCCACAAACTTAAAAAATGTAGTTTTGAAAAAAACAAGTTCAAAGTTTCGAATTACGAAAACTAAATGATTTCAGTGATTTACCGGCAAACCAGCAAATTGAGGGCCATACAATCATCCAGCTTCTTCATGAATGCATGATGTTTTTATGCCGCTACATTTATTTTTCCCATTAAACAACGTTGTGCATGACCAACACTCGAAAGGGTGACCGCTTAGCCGTGCACCGGCTGGCGCAATCACCAGTGAGAGAAAGGCCAATACTTTTGAAATATTGGTGTGGGTACTCGGATAAAAGTCTGTACACCAGAGAAGCAGAAGAATATGGTCTGTGCCGGTAAGGATTTTCCACAGTTTCCCCATACCCACAGCAGATGCCCTATAGCATAGCTTAAGACGGCTACGGATACAACGGAAGTTAGGTAAGAGGGTGAAGTGCGGGTAGGGCGTGACGGGAAAAGGTTCAATTGCGAAGGGTAATAAACGTAACAACCTGCAAGGGTACACAGAAAGTCCATGGTATTTTCAACAAACACCCATGATAAAAGAGGGAATAGTAAAATTTCTTATAGTTTATTGACACCGCAACCATAATATGGTTAACACAACTATAAGCGAGAAGTATATATAAACATGCGATTTGGGCGGCGTTTTTGACTATCTATTATTCCCTTTGACTTATCTATTATGCCTATATACGAGGTGTGTGAATTCCTAATGAAACTGGCAACGTAGCGTTCGATCTGGCAACACTTGGGACGCAGGATTTAGAGGGGCGGCAGGTGAACATGTGATACGCCTTCAGTACGAGTTTCAACTCGCTAGAGTCATTTGGTTGTCCGTAGCGATTTTTTTTTCGTGAAACAGTTTTTTTCTAGTGCGTTTTAAAACGGAGTAACATTTTCGAGCAACGGTGCGCTATCAGGTTTTGCTTCAGATTTAGCCTCAGTGCAACAAAAACTTTTGCAAAACTTCAGCAGACCTACGGAGACGGTCTTTTGTCAAAGGCCCAGATTTTTTGGTGGTTTAAGGCATTTTCAGAAGGAAGAGAAGTGATCGAAGATGAACCACGCAACTGAAGGCCTTCATCGTCAAGAACCGACGAAGTTCTTGTTTGTGCCTTAAGGCCAAACGGTCAATCAACACACGTACCGAGAGGTTCTTGAAAAACTTCGAAAAAGGGGCATGCATTTGAGACCAAACATCAAGAATAACCGGGTGTTGCATCACGACAATGCGCTTTGTCAAACAGCAATTTCAATAAACGAGTTTTTGGCCAGTAAAAACATTCCTGTGGTTCCTCAGCCTCCTTATTCGCCTGACTTGAGTCCTTGTTTTCCCGAGATTGAAAAATCACCTCAAGAGACGTCATTTTGGAACACTCGAAAGCATTCAAACGGCTGTAACGACCAGCTGAAGCCTATTCCAGTATCCGAGTTCGAGCACTGCCATGAGGATTGGAAGAACCGTCTACAGCGCTTTGTGGCTTCCCAAGGAAGTTATTTTTAGGGATGCAATATTGAATTGTAATTGTATTCGGATAAAAAAAATTGAAGAAAGTCAGTCTCATTACTTAATTTACATACCTCGTAGAAACGGTTCATTCAGTGCGATAACAAGATTGGCGCACAGATATTAATGTTGTATACTGTACGTTAGGTTTCTTTCAGGTCAAACTTCTACTATTCTATTTAAGTTAGTACAATTCATATGATTAACATTAACGCTTGTTAATTTGCTAAAAGACCTTATAAAATGTGATTATTCGAAACAAAATCATGGTAATGTTTACTTATAGCGAAAGCGTAAATCATTTGTAGCAGGAGCAAGCACGGCTTAGTAGTTTAAAAAATTATGCGTCTTTTTATAAACTGTCACATAGTATGTTTGTTGCATTGGAAAAATAGGATATCAGTACAATGCTTTTTCGTGTAGTTCTCATAACTCATATAGCAAATTCATATAGTAGGTCGTATCATATAATATGGTACAAATCACCATAAACATCGTCGTAAGTCACAAACAACGTTTTTGAGCATTGAAAATGCTTTTAAAGATGTTTAGCGAGTTGTCACACGAAATTAACGCTACCCCCACTCCACTGCGGCTGTATTGTAGCAGGGTGGGGGGAGCTGCGACATGATAAATGCCTGTGATTTGTTGGAAAATACTGCATTACATGTAGAGTCATTTGTGGTTACAAGTTATAAGTGTCAATTTTGGTGTGTACAGTAAAATGTTGGTGGGTTTGGGTTTGGGTTCGGGTTTGTTTGGGATTTGGTTTGGCTTGGGGTTGGTTTGTGCTTGGGTTTGTTTGGGTTTGGGGTTGTTTGTTTCTTTGGGCTTGTTTGGGTTGCTTGTGTTCATTTGGGTTTATTTTGGTTTGCTTGTTTGGGTTTGGTCTTGGGCTTGAGCGTGGGCTTGGGCTTGGGCTTGATTGGTTTGGTTTGGGCTTGGGCTTGGGCTGCGGCTTGGGCTTGGACTTGTTTAGTTTGGTTTCGTTTGGTTTAGATGGATGGATGGATAGGCAGAATGTGAGAATGTGGGAAGAGAGTGAGAATATGAGGAGAGAGTGAGAATGAGAGAATTAGAGAGTGAGAGAGTGATGGAGTTAGAGAGTTAGAGAGTGAGAGAGAGAGGAGAGCAACTCATATTATTTGCATGTACCTTTTTTATCACCCGAAAAGTTTGATTACATTTCCAATGCCATGAAATAGTTGCACTTTTTGTGATATCTGTAAATTTTTTCAATGCTTATATATTTTCGCCCCATTCACTATTAGGATTTTGGGGGATTTAATTTTAAATAGTGCAAGGGAATATTGACTTTATGAAAACCTACTATATTATATAGCATCGAACAATGGACGTATGCTTATAAGATCGGTGGTTGTGTTTAACATATGTACATAATTTATGCAACTGCTTTAATATGAATAAGTAGTACTATAGTTTTTGCAATAACTATGGCTATAAAGTATAATTGTCCCCTCAGGGAAATATAAAATATAGTTAGAACAAGGTTAAGAACACCATACATTTCTCTCAGTGTACATTGGAATGTAGGAAATATATAGTTCATGACAATACATTTCAATGGAAAGGTTGCAAAGGAAACCAGTCGATGTTTGTACGTATCCATCGTTGCGCATATTCTTATATTTTTGTATGTTTCGGTCACAAATAGCAGTGCCGGCTATGTTTTGTTGTCGCTAATTGCAGGCCAACATTTTTTTAAATTTATATTAACTCGACTGGTTCGCAGTACGTATTGTATCAAACATAAACTTGTATCTACTATAAAATTGTATGGAATGAAAAATAAAGAACTAGAACCGTGGCAAATAGGTCTTAAAAAATTCCTCGTTTTTTTCGTATCGACAATAAACTTTACGCAATAAAATAATTTTGTCAAGTACGTAAAGACGATTATTATTAGTATAATACGCGCCTGTAGTATAGCTGCAATATTTGTTGTCAAAAAAATTTATCACGATTAGCTACTTCTAGATAATCTCTCGAGGTGAAAAATGTGATTGCGTTTGGCGTTGTGATCTTCTGCAAACTAAAAATAATTACATCTCCACGGGATATTTCTCTGCCTTTTTTATCGATTGGCCTCACATTTCTGAAGTATTCACATTTAAAATCGGAAACCTCTGTATATTTATAGCAAGTGAACGACATGAGATCGATTACCATACTAGCGTTGTCTCAGTCGTGCCGCGGGAAATATCTACAACCCCGTGAAATCGAATGAATGCGCACTTTGGGTACATGTCACTCCATGTAACGAAGAGTCAGCGTGAGCTACGTGTGTCCACGGAAATACGTGTTTGTATGGGTATCTATGCATTTGCGTACCTTTGTACGTATGGGTGCGCACGGTAGAGTAGTCCGAGAGCCATAGGGCGCCGAGATCAGCTCTTCCTTCAGTCTTAAATCATCTTATTAACATGTGCAGCTCTCCGCCGTGGCGAATACATGAAATTGTTAAACGCGCATGAAAACCTTCGTGAAGCGGCACATAACATAAGAGCTTACCACCCCTCACTACGAGTATGCACGATCTTGGACGACCGTGCGAGACACTACAAGACGATAAAAATCAAATGATTTAACCGTCGCTCCGGTGCATATTGTGACATCGTGGAGTGAGGTAGATGTGCGATGTAGCTGGACCAATCAATTTTTTACGTATGAGAATTCCTCTTCTTTATTGAATGTGCGAGGAAGACTTTACGGATTTTAAGCGATCAGTATCAGTCGATTTTCGGAAATTTTCGATTTTTTAAAAGCATCAGTTTCGTGTACTACATAGTTGTAGAAATACGGTAGACAACGTTATTCATGTCGGAGTGACCGATAAGGGGCTAAAAAGAGGCATACAATAGAACCGTCTCTGCGCACTCAACGCGTTACCGCCGTGTCGAGCGTCCAAAGCTCGCAGAACAGAGATCCGAAACTAAAAATCCTAAGACAGTGAAGCTTTTGAAGAAGCTGAAAGAATAATGTATGGACCAGGCATCGCTGATTGAGGGTAAGAGGCTTTTTTTAAGTTTTATGTACATTTTTACGTGAGAAACTTTAAACGCATTTTTCTCAAAATAACGTTTTTCGACCTTGTCGTCATGATTTTGGAAAAACCTATTGCACCGATTAGGCTTAAATTTACAGGGATTATTCTATGCATGTATCTCTTCGACCCCAACAAACGGTATAAATATTCATTAATATTTAATCCTATTTTTAAACAATTTAACTTGTAAAAAACAGTCGAAAAATTCAAAAGTGCGCCATTTTGTTTTCTTTTTATCGGGGGTAAAAGTTTTTAGTAGGGGTCATAACTACAACTCCACTTTATAATGAAATACTTGACTTTTTCTTTTAAGGGCATGTATCACACGCCTCGAAATTTCGACGCGGGGTCCCATTACGGCGGTAGTGCAGAGCTCGCAGTTTTAGCTACGAGCCTCTGCCGCCAGAGGGAACCGCGCTCAATATCTACACAACGTCTCACTACAGGCTGTATGGGTGACTAATCCCAAAGCCCTCTCCTTATATCAATAAAAAAAAAAAAAACGTCTCATTATGGTCCCGTGTATTGGTGTGTATTCTCGCTACGCCGACCGCGTGCAGAAACAAAATAACGTTTTCGCACGCTGTTCGCTCGTAACGAACACACCTTATATATATATGTGTGTGTGTGTATCGAGCAATGCACACACACACAGGCTTAGTGCCTATGCTACGCCTCATAGTATGCCCTCGCTCTGCAGAAGAGCGGTGAAACTTTGTTACATTGTATAGGCAAATGAGCTCGAACCGATATCTTTTTTCGACGACAGCCATTGGTGGAAATTTTATGATGGGTGAACCTTCTAGCAAACGGGGTTTGGTAAAGACTCATCTTGCAGAAGGGGGGCGACATTTTTTCATCATTTTGTAATTCATTTAACGAAATAAGCTCGAGCACGATTTATATACTCGATGCAGCTTATCGTTGATGAATTCGACTTAGGCCAAATTCTCGAACGAATGAAATCGCCCGAGACTCACTCAGCAAAAGAGTGGTAAAATTTTATAGGCAATGTCTATTATTTAAACAAATGCATTGGGCATTCATTCTCTCTGTCGCGGTTTACCTGCGGCTATTATTTAAACAAATGCATTGGGCATTCATTCTCTCTGTCGCGGTTTACCTGCGGCTATTATTTAAATAAATGCATTGGGCATTCATTCTCTCTGTCGCGGTTTACCTGCGGCAGGTTTTCCAAGGCTAGAATTTTCTAGCAATGGAAATCGCTAGACACTCTCTTTGCGAGAGAGTGCTACAATTTGACAAACTAATGCCTATTGTTTAAACAAATATGTTCAACATTTTTCTCTCTGCCGGGATATATTTTCGGCAGGTTCTCCGCTCTAGTGAAGATCGCTAGAGTCTCGTTCTACGAAAGAGCGGTAAAATTTTTCCATCGCGAATTGTTTAAACAAATGGGCTGGAATCCATTTCTTTTTTCGACAGCGGTCATCAGTGGAAATTTCATTACGGTAAAACTTTCTAGCAAACGGAGTTTGCTACAAACTCATCTTGTAGTAGGGTAGTAACATTTTCCAACCTATTTTTAATTAATTTAAACAAATAAGCTCGAGTACGATATATGTTTTCGAAGCACTTATCATCGGTGCATTTGATTTCGGCCAAATTCTCGAACTAACGAGATCGCCCGGAGGCTCACTAAAAAAAGAGTGGTGACATTTTACAGGCGATGCCTATTGTTTAAACAAATACGTTCAGCATTCGATCTCTCTGCCAAGGCTTACCTTCGGCAGGTTTTCTGAGGAAAATATTTCCAAGTAATGGAGATCGCTAGGGACTCTCTGCGAGAGAGCGCTACAATTGAATAATTAATGCTTATTGTTTAAACAAATATGTTCAACTTGTTTTCTCTGCCGGGATTTATTTTCGGCAGGTTTTCCGCGGATCGAAGTCTCCAGCAATGAAGATCGCTAGAGTCTCGCTCGACGGAAGAGCGGTGAAACTTTGCGATCGGGAATTGTTCAAACAAATGGGCTCGAATCGATTGCTTCATTCGACGACGGTCATCGGTGAAAATTTGATTACGGACAAACTTTCTAGGAAACAAAGTTTCCTATATACTCGACTTGTGGCAGGGTAGTGACATTTTTTCCAACCTTTTGAAATAAATTTCAACTAATAAACTCGAGTACGATTTATATTCTCTATGCAGCTTATCATCGATGCATTCGATTTCGGCCAAAATCTCGAACTAACGAGATCGCCCGGAGACTCACTCAACAAAAGGGCCGTGACAAGGGTAGTGAAACAATAGGTCATGCCTATTGTTTAAACAAATACGTTCAGCATTCGATCTCTCTGCCAAGGTTGACCTCAGGCAGTTTTTTCGACGCAAGTATTTATTAGCAATGGAGATCGCTGGAGGCTTTCTCTGCAAGAGAGTGCTACAATGTATCCATTACTGTCTATTGTTTAAACAAATATGTTTAACAATTTATTCTCTCTGGCGAGATTTATTTTCGGCAGAGAGATCTGCTGATCGAAGTCTCTAGCAATGAAGATCGCTAGAGTCTCCCTCTACGAAAGAGCGGTGGAATTTTACGATCGGTAATTGATTAAATAAATAGGCTCGAATCGATGTCTTATTTCGACGACGGTAATCAGTGGAAATTTTATTACTGCTGAACTTTCTAGCAAACGTTTGCTAGAGACTCGTCTTGTGAAAGGGTGGCGACATATCTCCATCCTTTTTAAATTAAGTTAAACAAATCCCTCCCCGATCGATGGGGAGGGATTACAAAATGACGAGGACAGATAACTCGAGACTCGAAAGGGAAATGGTATGTAAGATAACCCAATCGATGGGGAGGGATTGAAAAATAACGAGGACATATAACCCGAGACTCGAAATGGAGACGGTAGGTGAGATAACCCGATCGATAGAGAGGGAGCTAAAAATAACAAGGACAGATAACCCGAGACTCGAAAGGGAGACGGTAGGTGAGATAATCCGATCGATGGGGAGGGGTTGAAAAATAACAAGAACAGATAATCCAAGACTCGAAAGGGAGACGGTAGGTGAGATAACCCGATCGATGGGGAAGGATTAAAAGTTAACGAGGTCAGATAACCCGAGACTCGAAAGGGAGACGGTATGTAAGATAACTCGATCGATGGGGAGGGATTAAAAAATAACGAAGGCAGATAACCCTAGACTCGAAAGGGAGATGGTAGGTGAGATAACCCGATCGATTGAGAAGGATTACAAAATAACAAAGTCAGATAACCCAAGACTCGAAAGAGAGACGGTAGGTAAGATAACCCGATCGATGGGGAGGGATTGAAAAATAACGAGGACAAATAACCCGAGACTCGAAAGGGAGACGGTAGGTGAAATAATCCGATCGATAGAGAAGGATTACTCAATAACAAGGTCAGATAACCTGAGACTCGAAAGAGAGACGGTAGGTAAGATAACCCGATTGCTGAGAATGGGTTAAAAAATAACGAGGCAAAGATTGAAAAATAACCAGGCACATGATCAGGCAAGGCTTCGCTGCACTCACCGATACGCAAAGCAACTGCCTTCTAGGAATTGCGCTGCTCGATATTTTCCTTCTCGAGCACTTCTTTTCACGATCCAGATAAACACGTATTGCTTTTGTACACTTGGTCATCTGCGCACTGTACACAAATATTCGGCCGATCACGTGAACTCTTCGCCGATTCGCCGCACGTTTCACGACTATACTGGTAAACCCTTTTTCACACATCGCGGATAAACCGACCCGTTCTAGGATTCTTGCGAATGTATGGCGCACGCAGCAACGTATTTCGAAAAAAAAACTGCATGTGAACCGAACGAATATACAACGTTCCGCGAGGGGTGCCGCTTCCGACTGTCAAAAAACAATTTGCTGTCTCGGAAGGATACGAGCGCGGTCGGTAAAAACGGAACGATGCGAGCTGCGCGCTGTCAGTGAGAAAACAGATGAACTAGACTATCGTGTCCGTCGATAATATTTTGAGCTTTGTTGGTACAATTTTGCTACTTTTATGTAAAAAATTTCAAAATGAGTTTTCTCCGCCATTTATTCATGCAAACAAGTGAAAGAAAGCTTGAAATGTGTGATTTTTCATGGTTGAGAGCATGGTTCCCTCCAAATTACCGAAAATGCGATGAAATAGTTAATAATTCACAATTTATCCCATGGTAACCACAAACTGTAATTTCTTTTTCGAAACTTGGGAAAATGCCGAGAACCATGCTCTCGGAGCAAGTGTCCTGCATGCACACAAGAAATTTCATTCCAATTGGTTCTTCCGTTTGGGAGAAAACTCATTTCAAAATTTCGAAGTGCTCGGAGGCGTGTGATACTGCGCCTTAAGATGCTCCAAAGTTAAGATTTCGTGTCGACAAGGTAAAAGCAGGGATAACTTCAGGCAGCCAGGTCACCAAGATAAATAAATTTAAAAAAAATTGACTTTTTCTTCTACTTTGAAACTCCTATTTTTATGTATAGAAAGATAAGAATATGCTGATAAATTTTATTATGAAAAAAAAATCTTGAAAAGATGTGCATTAGATGGAGACTGATGCCTTAATGTTAATATAACACATTAATTTAAAACTTAATAAATAATTCTTAGGTCGTTCAAAATATGATCAATAGGAAGCTATAAATTGCCTCTGTTTGATGCAATAAATGATGCAATAAATGGATTCCACTCTGGCAGAGGCTGGTTTTGGAGCGATCTAGTTATGGAGCCAAATTTTTATTTCTTCATGAGAACTGAACCGCTCTCCAGAAAGGGCCAACGCCATAGATCGGAACAAGTACCCAGTAATCTGAGGGAGCAATGTCTGGTGAATATAGCGGATGAGGTAGAATCTCCCAGTTCATTACTTCTAGATCATGTACAAAACGGTGTACACTCTCAACGGAAGAGTTTTCAAGCTATCCGCCTCAAATGTTAACACAACATTCTTCACGCCATTCTTGATCTTCCTTTGGAAGTTGTTTTTCAATCTTCATCTTTTTTTAACGAAAAACTGTCGAAAAAATAGACTCAATTCGATATTTTTTTTCAAACTGCCGCCATTTTATCAATTATGATAAAAAAATACCCCCTATAGCAAGATAGCGGCTTTCGTACTGGTTAATAATGTTTTTACAAATTTTGTTTCAGGTAATATTTACGGACACAACCGTGTACACCGTGAGGACTCCTTTTTTTCGAAGACATTTTCAACCGTTAAAAAAATGTAAAAAATAAAAAAAAATGAACGTTCAAAAATGTATTTTCTGTTCTTCATAAGTGCTTTGATTTGACATTTCAAAAATCAGACTGATTAGCGTATTTTAACTTTCGAAAAAAAAATCGCGAAAATCAGCTATTTATCGACAAAAATTCGGCAAAAATGCTTCGCCCAGGCATGGAAATGTGACGCGCGGCTGACGCTCGGCAGCCGAGGGTTGGCTACAATGTCAGGACCACGACTGGCCCATGTAGAAATTGACCATCGACCCAGCGCTGGCTCAGTTTCGAACTTCATCGGCCGAGGCTCGGCAAAAATGCTTCGCCCAGGCATGGAAATGTGATGCGCGGCTGACGCTCGGCAGCCGAAGGTTGGCTACGATGATTGGATCACGATTGGCCCAAGTATAAATTGACCATCGACACAGCGCTGGCTCAGTTTCGAACTTGATTAGCCAATGCTCGACCAATGCTGGGTCAGGCATGGAAATGTAACGCGCGGCAGCGGTTTGGCCTGGCAGCCAAACGATTGGCTGCCGCTGAAATGAAAAAATTAATTAAGTCAACAATTTATGTATAAACATATTCTGGTAGTATTTTTTGTTTCTATATGCTTTATTTATATTACCACATATATGATAATTGGATTAAAACGTGTTTCTGCCTCATTAAAGATTTTTCCTAACATGGGTTTTGAACCTACGGCTTTTAATTCTAGAGCTGAGCGTGCTACCTATTTAGCCATCCTTACACTTGTGTAGAATTTCCTTTTTCTCGCTCCTTACTCTTATTATTTATAAAAAAATGTCAATAAGTTGGCAAATGTTGAAATTTGCATCGTTGCAATCCAACGAAAATTAATTGTTTTTGACTGCTGAATTCTTTTTGTCTATTTAGGCAGTAAACATAACTTTTACGATATTTTTTATTTACTCGACAATCGTCTTCGACAATTCTTTTCGGCCGAGTTTTCGGCTTAACCAAGACCAACTGTTGGCGCATGTTTTCTGTAATGATATAGCTTAACCTGACTCTACAGGCAAATTATGCCCGGGCTGCAGAGGCCCGTTAGCTGGTGCAGGTTCAGTAATGTTAGTTTTTCGAGCCTTCGAATAACAGTTGGGTCTGTTCTGTACCATCGACATGCTGACGTTTGGACCAGTCTAGAATACCGAAGCTCGATATCCACTACTGAGCCAAGTCTCAGCCGATTGTCCACAAACGGTTGAGCCAGCGCTGGCTCTGGCGTTGGCTCTGGCGTTGAGCCAGTGTTGAGTCTGTTCTGTACCATCGACAGGCTGACGTTCAGGCCAGTCTAGAATACCGTAGCTTGGTATCCACTACCGGGCCAAGTCTCAGCCAACAGTCCACAAACGGTTGAGCCAGCGCTGGCTCTGGTGTTGAGCCAGCGTTGGGTAGGTTCTGTATCATCAACATGCTGATGCTTGGGCCAGTCTAGAATACCGAAGCTTGGTATCCATTACTGGGCCAAGTCTCAGCCGATTGTCCACAAATCGTTGAGCCAGCGCTGGCTCTGGCGTTGGCTGTGGCGTTTAGCTAGCCTTTGCTCTGTTCCGTACCATCGACAGGCTGACGTTCGGGCCAGTCTAGAATACCGAAACTTGGTATCCATTACTGGACCAAGTCTTGGCCGATTGTCCACAAACGGTAAAGCCAGCGCTGGCTCTGGCGTTGAGCCAGCCTTGGGTCTGTTCGGTACCATCGACAGGTTGACGTTTTTGAGCCAGTCTAGAATACCGAAGCTCGCTATCCA
Organism: Ophion ventricosus; assembly: GCA_963932345.1. Classification (NCBI taxonomy): domain Eukaryota; kingdom Metazoa; phylum Arthropoda; class Insecta; order Hymenoptera; family Ichneumonidae; genus Ophion; species Ophion ventricosus. Next base: position 7,447,745 of record OZ010711.1, on the reverse strand, counting down.
CTACTGGGCTAAGTCTCAGCCGATTGTCCACAAACGGTTGAGCCAGCGCTGGCTCTGGCATTGAGCTAGCGTTGGGTAGGTTCTCTACCATCGAAATGCTGACGTTTGGGCCAGTCTAGAATACCGAAGCTTGGTATCCACTACTGGGCCAAGTCTCAGCCGATTGTCCATAAACGGTTGATCCAGCGCTGGCTTTGACGTTGATTCAGCGTTGGGTCTGTTCTGTACCATTGACATGCTGACGTTTGGCCCAGTCTAGAATACCGATGCTTGGTATCCACTACTGGGCTAAGTCTCAGCCGATTCTCCACAAACGGTTGAGCCAGCGCTGGCTCTGGCGTTGAGCCGGCGTTGGGTCTGTTCTGAACCATCGACATGCTAATGCTTGGGCCAGTCTAGAATACCGAAGCTTGGTATCCAGTACTGGGCCAAATCTCAGCCGATCATCCACCAACGGTTGAGCCAGCGCTGGCTCTAGCGTTTGCTCTAGCGTTAAGCCAGCGTTGGATCTGTTCTGTACCATCAACATGCTAACGCTTGGGCTAGTCTAGAATACCGATGCTTGGTATCCAGTAGGTACTGGGCCAAGTCTCAGCCGATTGTCCACTACCAGCTAAGGCATTTCTACATGGCTGTGCCCCACATTCCCCTATATTTTTTTTCCCAAGTTCAGCTATAAATGTTCTTCTTCCGAGACTTGTATTTTGGCATGCACCTTTAAATTATTGGCTCGTCTTGTAGTCGCGAATGCTAAATAAGCAGCAACAAGTTTCTAGGCTTCAAAATTTATTTGTGAACTATTAAAGCGAAGCGCAGAAATTTAATCAAGCCTAAACAAAACCACGTATTATTGCTACAGGGAAAAATTATGTATGACAAAATAATATTTATCAAATTCCGCATAAATTTGACGAGGTTTCCTTCATACCTAACGCTCATGTTTTAAACCTAATTATGCAGCTAAGCAGCCTTCTTAAATTGCAAATCTTTGTTTTATTGCAATTAGAACATTTTATTTTAAATGTAAACAGTACGACAAATGATTGGCAATTTTTTAAACTTCATTTCATTTATCAATTTGTGATTCATGTTTCGCACCCAGAGTTTAGCATTCCCTGCACGAGCTCGCTGAATTTTCTTTTAGCCCCCAGGAATGTTCTCAATACATTTTAATTTAATTAATGAACTCCATTGTATTAATCCCCGTGAATAATTTACCCCAGAACCATTAAGTATACTTACACCCCATTCTACGAAACGACATAAAGTCTCTTTTCAGAGTCCAATTACGATTTATTGACCGGTGTAATTTCCGTTCAGGTCCTTCAGCAACGGTAACCTCATCGCAACCTCTACCCTCATCTGATCTCACAGTTCTCTGCAGTACTCTTCTACTAAAGAAAAGATTTACCCAACAATAGAGTTCAAATATTGAATACGAAGAGCAGACAGGCTCATCGAATTATCGAGAATCAGATGGTAGCAGTCAATCGGTTATGCACGAGTAAACTAATGTATTTCTGTCCTAATGGAAATATTCTTTACTTTCTTATAGCTACGTATTCATTATTTTTAAATTTTGTTTGTACATTGCAGCAACTGCGCAATTAGAGGTTAAATGTACGATTTTTTTATGCTCACCAAACTTTGAGGTAAATCCTCGGTTCCGTATTTTCCCAAAACTATTAAAATAAAATTAATATAGAAAATTGATAAAACTAACATATTAACATAGAACATTATAATTAATATTATAGTATAGATATATCATAACATTAATAATAATAATATAGTATAATATTATTACAATTACAGAAAATGAATATTAATATTGAAAAGTAATAAAACAAATCTAGCAACAGTATATACAAAATCCAAACCGAAAACATCGTCGGAGTGATGCATGTGCAATTCGCAAATTCTGCTAGTGGCTCGTCTATGTACAGGTGACGTCTTCAAGATTTACATTACTTTTAACGACTTTGACTGATACGAGAATGATGTCTCGACGTCGGCTAAACAAATTCAGTCGCAAATACGTACATTGAAAAGCTTGGGTTCGAATTATATTATGAAAATTGTCATCAACGTGTCGTTTTGAAGGGTGATTGCCGAGATGTAGGTAATAAAAATGTCCACTAGCAGTATTTTTGCGCAGTTTCGCGTAAATATATTCATCGTTGCTTCTCGTCTCTCAGTACTTGACGTCGAGGCAATCTTGATGTATGCAAGATTGAAGATTTCTCACCGCAGAATGTGTAAGCAAAAAATACGAGTGCACGGAAGCTTGAGATATACATCGCCAAATGAGAGACGGCCACGGAAATAAGTAATCGGTATTTCAAGAAATTCAAAGCTTTCGGGATTCTTCATTGCTCGCAATAGAAGTTTTCTAAATCTATTTAAGGGGTTACACCACGTTGGCGCTCGAAAAAAAGGTATACAAATTTAAACAAATTTGACGTGCCTATTGGATATATAAAATAATGTTTATTTTTCACAGATACATTATAATGTTATGAACACATAACAAAAGAAAACGAATTAAAAATATTAAATAATGGCGGATATAAGTCGTATAATAGGACCCTTTTTTCAAACTGGTGAACAAAATATCCCACATGGAAATAAAATATATAAAAAATATATCGGAAGATATATAAAACATATATAAAATATATTTTGTACGAAAAATTGGATATGTCAATTATATTTTTGGATATAAGTCAAAACCTATGCGATATATAAATATAAATACATTTAAGATATATCTTAAATATATCAGACATACAAACTGAATGTATGTTTTATATATTGGGGAATATACCCGAGACGATATGCTGACGTATATAGAAAAATACATTTATGATATATATAAAATTTATCGAAAATGTATTACTAATTTACGTTTTATATATTTTGAATGTGAAATCTGATTATAATATCTAATATTTTTATAATTATAATTATAATATTTGAGCATATTAGAATTAAATATTAAATTTGGCACACATTTTGGCACTCAAATGTTTAGTTTGGAAAAATTGGATTTTAGAAAATCAAATAGTCGCTATAAGGATACATTCATAGCTGTTGTTCCATAGCATACTCTGCCCATAGTCAGGACATCAAAAATCTAACCATGAAGGTAGATACTTTAGCTATTTTCATATCTCGATTTTGTATGTTTCGTCATCTGTCAAGAGACTTGACATCAAACATAGTTCCGAAGGAATAAATAACCGAAAGAGCAATTTGATCAACGAACGAACCATAGTTGTCGAATTTATTGAAAAATGAAGTGATATCGTTTGGATTTGTCGGACAATTTATAAAAAGGATTTGTCGAAGGACTCAACGAACCAACTATTCATTGAAAAACGTCGTTCGATTTGGTTTGATTTAAGTATTTGTAGTCACGTTTAATTTGTAGTTGAAAATTACATTTGTACTTTAAGATTACATGCAACCTACTTTTTTTTAATAGGTTCTGTCATCTCCTGCCCATTATTAGTCGACGGCCATATTTTTTTAAATAATATTTACCGAAAGCATAACAGGAGATACGTCATCGTTACAACGTAAAAGAATTCGATTTCGAAGGTATCACCGTCAACAAAGCGTACATAATAATTGGATCGTTTCTTGACTTTCGTGTAATTAACATAAATAAATAGGATCGCACCTCAAAATTATTCGTTGTAAATTTTTTTGTAATATCTGTTTAATTCCTGCAGATATTTATAAAATTTATTTTACGTAGATTTTATAAATATCCTAAAATATGCCGAAAATGTACTTATTTTAAATATATTCCGTATACATTTCAGATATATTACGAGTATATTTGAAATATACTTTGAATATATTTCAATAATATTTTAAATCTAGTATGAATATATTTCGAGTATATTTTAAACGTAGTATGAATATATTTCGTATACATTTTAGATGTAGTTTAAAGACATTCAAAGTATATTTTAAGCATAATCTAAGTATATTTCAAGTATATCTTGAATAAACTTTAAATATATTTCAATAATATTTGAAATATAGTATGAATATATTTCGTGTACATTTTAGATGCAGTTTGAATATATTTAAAGTATATTTCAAATATAGTTTTAATATATGTAATCGCATATCCAACATATATTCTGAAGATATATTTTTTGACGAAAAATTTGACAACGCGAATATATTTTTAAAGCATATTCTGTATATATTGCATGCATCTAATATATATCTAAGATATATAATATATATCAGAAATATATTTTACATCTATTTTTAATATATCGAAAAATATATTTTTACATATATTTTTTTTCCATGTGGGATCTCAAGATCTACTCAACCGATTTTGATGAAATTTATATCATATATTCTTTATAACATTATATTAAAATCCAATGTAGCATAGGGATTTTTTGATTGGATACCGCGTTCATTTTTCATTAATTTTTAAAACTCAATATTTTGGAAAAAAATTGTCCGCTATTTTTCTCCGCTATTTTTTTTATTTTTTTAGATCTTTTTTTTTAAATTTGTTTATAAAACTATAATGTATTTGAAAAAAATAAAAATTATTTTATATATTTAATAGTCGCGTTAATTTTTTTTCCTAAATTATGATACCTTTTTTCTGAGCACCAAGGTGCTGTAACGCCTCAATGTTAATCCGCCTCATATTTTAGTTTTTTTTAAAATTGGAAACTAATGTCTCACAATCAGTGTAAATAAAAATCGTATTTCGTATTGCACAAGGAACACCGCTTTGTTGTTAATTTTCGATTTTATTGAAATTCTCGTATATTGTTAAGCATTGAAAAATGATATTTTTTTATCAGTAGAAAAATAGTTTCGAGGAGTTGAAATCATCTCTTAAAGTCCTTAAAGTAAGACATTTCAAGAGGCGATGCATTTTCACTGACAAGCAGTCTGTACCGAATTTAGTTAAGTTATAACAAAACATTTTCTCATGTTAAGCAATGAAAAATTAACTATAGGTATATTTTTTTTTAAAGCGAAGGGTGTATCACCCGTTCATTGGTTTTTCTTACACCCCACATTCGAAAGGGTGCATCAAATTGGATGCGACGTGTACTACTTTAAAGACGAAACGAAATTACAGTTCACGAGTTAAGGGGATAAACCAACCCCTTCGTCAATTTCCTTATCGTGATTGTTTTTTCTCTGTTTAAATTGTGTCTTCTGATTTTAAATACTTCTATCAACTCCGAATTGATCATTTCTCGTGTATCGAATTTTGTGTGTCTGATAAGCGAAACTGTGTCCTGCCCTGTTGGGTTTTCTCTTTGCGGTCTTCCTCCCTTTGTTTCTCTCTGTGTGACTCTTCCTTTGTTTATCTCGTTGTGTCTTTTGACTCTCGTTGCGTTATTATTTGGCTAATTAAAAAACGAAAATTACATGAATTATTTAGGTAATTGGGAAAATGTTTTCTATCAATTATTTGGGTAATCGAAAATATACTTTTCACTCATTCTCAGTTTTTCCGGTAATTAAAAATACATTTCTCATCAACCGCCTATTATTTGCGTAATTGGAAATAGCTTGAGTCCAATTATTCATTATTCAGGTAATTATTCGATCCAATTATTCATTATTCAGATAATTCATAAATTTGACTGTATATGGGAGTGCGAAAGTTCTTTTTAATTACTCAGCCTGTCGGCGCTGCTGCCTCTCTTGATATTATGAAACGGATTACATATTATTTGAGCAATTGATAATAGTATTTTGAAAAACGTTCACTCAATTGAATATTTATTTTTATTTATTACTATTGCGTAATCGATAACGTCTTTTTGAAGAAAGATGAATTTTTCCGACATTCTTTAATACATTTTTCTTCATTATTGATTTCCAGCTAATTAATAATGTAGTTTAGAAAATCATCAATTGTTCTCCAAATTGAAAATATCTTAAAAACAACCATACTTGATAATGTTTAAAATGAATCGATCAATTACCGAAAGTCGATCATCTAAACGAAAAATATAATTTTTCGGAAAATTGATAACATTGTCTAAATATACTCTTGAAAATGTGCCCACTGCCCATCTTTGGTGTAAACATATGTATGTACCAACTGTACTGTACATATAAGAGCGCACGGTGCGGTCTTCAACCCATATAAAAAAAAATAATAATATTGTAATTACTTGGCATCACGGCGCCGCTATACCTCTTGATAGCGATACTTCTGAATTCTGAATGTTTTTTTTTCTTCAAAAAATCATTTTTATTAGAGGTTTTGAACGATTGCGAACACATTTTCACGGAATGTTTGAGAAAACATGGCATCAGGGCTGAGGCTTGGGCGTGCTGCTATTTTATTGCACGTTTCGATATAAATGTTTGTAACTAATTTCTGTTATTTCCTCGATTTATTCAATAAACTATTTACTTACGTTGGCTGTTGCAAAAAATTCAGACCACTAAGTTATCAGCACCTGAGAGTACTACAGCTTGGCTTGCACGATTTTACTTTTATTTGAATTATGGTTTTAAAATTAGGATTTCAAAGAAAAAGATAATGAATCGATTTTGAAGTACTCAGAGTTAATATTTATATTCCGTTCAAGAAAAATACATTTTCCTCAACAATACTCAATCTCAAACAATACAAAAATTCTTAACAATACAAAAAACTTTTAGCAATCCCACGATCGATTGCGTGTTGACATGTTAAACCTGTAAAACGAGTGTCGTAAAAGATGAATCGATAGATTTATTTATAGGATCTAAGCATAATTCCATAGCGAAATTCTGGCAGATGTCGTTCGCAGTTGTTCCTCCGCTCGCATAAGCGCCAATCATATGAAGTGTTGTGTATTAATTCGGTCGGCCAGTCACTACTAAGGTAAAAAAAACCAAGGCTTTAATCGGCTTCGACCGGCATTTGACGAATACAGAGATCAAACATAACCTCAACATTGACCAATCAACTTGTTTCGAAACATTTACAGAAGCTTGGGATGGTAAACAAGCTTGATGTTTAGGTGCCGCACGAACTGATCGAAAACAATTTAATGTACCGAATTTCAGCTTGTGATTTGCTCCTCGAACGCCATCATAACAAATCATTTTTTAAGTGAATGGTTACTGGTGATGAAAAATTGGATTGTCTACAAAAATGACAGTCCAAAAAGATCGTGGTCGAAGCTCGGCAAAGCTGTTCAGAGCGTCGCAAAGGCGACACCCGGAGAAGGTCATGCTCTGTTTCTGGTGGAATTGCAAAAGAATCGTCTATTATGATCTGCTGCCACCCAACAGACGGATTAAAGTGAGAGATTGATCAGAAGCTTGGTGAACAACCAACTTGGTGAACAGAAAGGGCGTAGTGTTCCCCCGGGACAACGCTAGACGACACGTTTTTCTGATGACTCGGCAAATGTTATTGCAGCTTGGGTGGAATATTTTGGTGCACCCATTGTATAGTCCGGACCTTGCACCTCTAGACTATCATTTGTCCCGGGCGCTACAGAACAGTTAGAATAATAAAACCTTCAGTTTCCTGGACATCTTCAAAAACTACTTGGATGAATTCTTTGCCTAAAGATCTCAGCCTTCTATGAAAGAGGGATAATGAAGCTCGTCGAGAGATATCAGAAAGTCATTGAACAGAATGGAACATATTCAGTTGATTAAAATCGCCTTTTTTATCGGTAAATATTTTTCGTTTGAAATTTACCCAATTGTCGCTACGGAATTATGCATAGAACCAGTAACACAAAATGTGATTTAAAATTAAAAATTCCTTCGATGCCTAGGTATCAAGATACTATCCTTTATACTTCAAGATCATACAGTAGAGTGTCGATTATCCAAACGTCAGTTATCCGAAACGTCAATTATTCGAATGGCGACTTGGTTTATCCGAAACGTCAATTATCCGAATGGCGATTTGGTTTATCCGAAACGTCAATTATCCGAATGGCGATTTGGTTTATCCGAAACGTCAATTATCCGACGAATGTCGCTTTGGGTTATCCAACATATCAATTATCTAAAATATAATTTTGTTTATCCGAATGCTCAGTTATTCGAACGACTAGGCCCTATATACAGGGTGAGGCACATAAAGTGTTACAAAGCAATAGCACTCAAACATTGATCATATCCAAAAATGTTTCAGACAAAAGTTTCAGTGTTCGAGAAGGCCGTCATACTGGACCACCCTATTTTTTTTTATCGGTGGAGGCGCTGAAGCTACGTCAAGGTCAACTCCACTTTTTTAAATGGAACCATGTATTTTTTTTTCGATGACATTATTACCGATTTTAAGACGAATTCAGCGACCTACAACACAAGGTCATTTTAGTCACGCAAAGTATGAAAATAGTCGAAAAATCGAAAAATATCGGAATAATCACTTTCAAAGGATCCACTAACCTTGGTTTGGGTCTACCTACAGAAGATGCTCGAAGTGATGACCCTCGACTTGTAAGCACTTGTTAATTCGCTGATGAAAAGACCGTCGAACTTCAGCCAACATTTGTGGTGTAATTTCGGTACATGCTCGGCGTATTCATTCTTTCATATCGTCAGGCGTGGTAGGTGCTACCCCCATTACGCGTTCTTTGACAAAACCCCATAAAAAGTAATCTGGTGATGTTAGATCTGGCGAACGAGGTGGCCGAGCTACAGGGCCGCCTCGTCCTATCCACTTTTCACCAAAAATCTCATTCATCACTTGTCTGTACCGAAATTACACCACTAATGTTGATTGAAGTTAGACGGTCTTTTCATCAGCGAATTAACAAGTGCTTACAAGTCGAGGGTCATCACTTCGAGCATCTTCTGTAGGTAGACCGAAACCAAGGTTAGTGGATCCTTTGAAAGTGATTATTCCGATATATTTCGATTTTTCGACTATTTTCATACATTGCGTGACTAGAATGACCTTGTGTTGTAGATCGCTGAATTCGTCTTAAAATCGGTAATAATGTCATCGAAAAAAAATACATGGTTCCATTTAAAAAAGTGGAGTTGACCTTGACGTAGCTTCAGCGCCTCCACCGATAAAAAAAATAGGGTGGTCCAGTATGACGGCCTTCTCGAACACTGAAATTTTTGTCTGAAACATTTTTGGATATGATCAATAGTTTGAGTGCTATTGCTCTGTAACACTTTATGTGCCTCACCCTGTATATTGCGGCAATGGAATGTTACGAAACGCAGACTAAATGTTGTTCAATGCAACTTCTTCTTCTAAAACGATTGCGAGATTTGGCAGCAATAAAACGAGCTTCCGTTGTGAAGCAGAAGAAAATCGCCGACTTTTTCAAAAATAAGTAGATAAGAACTCAAAGATCTACGAATGTTGATTATTTTTAAATGCATATTTAACCTCGTTTTATATCATTAAATGATACAATGGTTATTTGCAATTTACCAAAAATATACTTATATTATTAACATATTAATGTTCATTGTATTTTTAAATATATATATTTTATCATATTGAAAGAATCAACGTGTTTTTCGCCCACGGAATATGGCTGTTCGGTTATCCGAATTTTCGATTATCCGAAAAGCGCTCGGTCCCAATTGATTCGGATGATCGACGCTCTACTGTAGATTTTTGCTTCTCTGTATAAGAAACGTCCATACTCCGGCTGCTCTATTTCTAAATACGGACATATTCATGCTTGAATTTTTTTTATATTTGACTTTTCGCTGTCTAAAGATATAAATGTGATGAATCTTGTCTTCGAGCGACGTAAGAAAAGTCTATTTTTTTGGCTTCTCGATACCTAAAGATATGACTTGTTGCCTGTTTTCCAACTATGTAAAAAAAGTCCACATTTTCGGCTCCTCCATTTGTTTCAGGTCGTTGCACAGACTAGTGATAACGCGAATTTCCCTAGTGAATAGAGACGATGAAATTACATATATATATCAATTCAAGCCCATGCATTCCCTATGGAGGTAAGCATCTCAGAATCAGTGAAAAGGCGAGACCGAACTCGGTGAACTGTGCGATCTGTATTTACGTGTATACAAACTTAGAGCTTAGAGCGTTCTGCTTCGAAACGTACGCCGGAGGATCTTTCATCGTCTTTATTTAGAGGTTCGAACTTTCAAATCTGCAACGCATCTAAGTATTTCGATCTGAATGAGGAGAGAGTTTCAACAGCCAAACTTAACGATGAGCAAGTTACGGAAAGGATCAGAGTTTAAAGGGTTCCGAGAACTTTGCCACTGAGCCTTGTCTCCACTTTGGCGCGATACAAAAAGTCAACTTTATCCCCCTGAAATTCTATCTGAAAGCTTCAAGAGCCTTCTCCAAGACCAAAGTTTTTCACCACAGCAGGCATTTAGTCGAATTCCTTAAATCGCGCGCGGTATTAGGAATACTTTTCTGACCGAGGAAACCAATTGATAGTGATAATGAAGAACACGCGTTTCGTAAAAAAAGCAGTGTTAACCCTCATAGCCAAATGCCAAGAGAAAAATGCATGAAATGCGACATTATTTGTTGAGGCACGAAATACGTAGACTTCTATGTCACCATTACGGCTCACGCATCAAATAAATTCAATAGCCCTACAATATCAGACGAAATTGATGTCATCTCAGCATTGTAAAAAGATTGTAATAAGATTATTTTCGACTGTGAAAAACACGCGGAGCATACTTCAGTCTAGGGTTGCCAGATCCCGTTTTGTATTTTAGAGGATTTGATAAGATGAAATAAAGGGCCAAGGATAAAAATAAGGGACATCATGGCTTTTTCAATAAAATGCTCTGTTATGGTATGAGTAGCGACATTTATCAACGAAAAGAGCAGTGTTAATACGCAACATATCATAATAGTTAACTGAAGCCAATAGTAAGTACTTAATTATTCAATAATGAACAAAAGTAAAAAATACCTATCATAAAAACAAATAAACATCATTTCTTTTTTACAGTTTTCTATAATGAATTACAGTAATTCCGCTTTTACAGTGCCGATATCTAACTTATTTCGGTTTTTAGTCCGCGTATTTGTACACAAGGAAGAAAATCCTTTCGGCCTGGCCGTTAGACACTGGGATGGAAAATACGTATTGTATGTATTATTTTTAGCAGATACTTGTTTGCATCCGTTCATTTTAGAATCTGAATCCATTTTTCAAAAGCATTTTCACATTTATTTTCTTCTATTATTTTCTTCAAGAGAGTCTTTAATATACAGAACTCATCATACAACGCATCTAAGTTAATATTAGGTATCTGTAGTTTTTATATAATGTGGTACAAATCCTGGCACCTGGCTGCAAATAATGGTAATTACTATGCAATCGCTATTTAGATATGTCAGCACATTTCGATACCACTCTAAAAATATAGTAGTATATTTTTTAGCCTGAGCAGTCCGCAGTTTTTGAAGACTTTGCTGGACTGCCATTCCAAAAAAAGCTATCTTCAATTCGTTAGTTTATCTCTTGTTTCAAACTATTCGTCATTCTGTATACGTCCAATATTAGCACGTATGTGCCTTCAAGTTGACGCACAGCTTCTTCAAAAATTACCAAAGTGTAATTTTTGAACGCAAAAAACCCCATCCGCGCATCCGAGGTGACCCGCGCCCACACTAATGTTTCATGCACCCCACCATTCCACACGCACATCCGAGATAATCCGAGCCCACTCTAGTGTACCACGCAGGCCGCTATTCCACACGCACATCCGAGATGCCATGCGCGCACACCAGTATTCTACACATCCCACGATTGCACATGAACATCCCAGGTGTCCTTCGCCCACACCAGTGTTCCACGCACCCCCACCATTCGCACAAAACAGTGAGCGTGATAACATATATAGGTATAGCTAGAAGTGAGCCGGTTAGCTATATCTATTAAGCCACTCTAGGGTTTGCCAAAAGTCGATTTTTTTTTGTTAAAAATGTACTATAGTACCTATAAAATTATATTCCAAAAGATTATGGGTGTGAAAAATCTCTAAGTACTCGATTGTCGAATTCTAGCGCAACCCCTCTTGATTCATGTCGTGACTTTCTACTAACTTTAAACGCGTTTATCTCAAAACTACATTTTTCAAGCCAGCCGGACTCATAACTCAAACAAATTTCAACCGATTCACTTGAAATGTTTATTATATCACATAGTTCCTTTTTTATAAACAATTTTGTGACGATTTTCTCATGGCATTTTATACTTTTTGTTTTAGAAATACGCCATTTTGACAAAAAACAATATATAAAAAAAATCCTACGTACTTCTATAGCTATTCTTATATATATCGAAAAAACCTTAGTGTCTCATCATAACTCAAAAATTATAGGAGCTCTTGGTCCGACTGTTGACCTTCCAGAAATAAAGGCGTCATCGGAAAAATGCTGTACAGTGGCCACTTTGACATGTATCGCTGTGGAAAAAATAATTTTGTATAGTCAATTACGTGTATAGAAAAACCCCTATTTTGTAATTCCGATTTATTCTATGGTTTCGCTGGAAAAAAAAATCACAAAAGATGCCTTTTTTGGCCTCTAGAGTGGCCTAAAGCCTTAAACACTTTGCCGGCTGTACATTTGGTAGTGTATAGAACGCCTAGGTAAAGTATGGAATAAATGATATTTTATACATTGTCTGAACGTTTTAGGCATTCTATGTGAATGGCTAGGTATTCTATAGAAAACCCGATTACACAGATTGCCAGTAACATATTCATTCAAATCTCTACTTGTTTTTAAAATATTTATTTAAATAAATATATCGTCTATGTATACGTATAAAACAGTTCCGTGAATGACTGACTAACATATAGTCAACGCACAGCCTGAACCGCTGAAAACATAAACATGAAATTTGGAAGATACGTTCCTTAGAATGTGTAAAGGTGCACTAAGAAAGGATTTTCCGAAAATCAACTCCTATGGGAGTGAAATGGGGTGTGAAAGTTTGTATGGAGAATTGTATCCCTTGCGTGTATCACCGTGACACTTGGTAAAAATATTCTTCAAAACAAATAATATTTAGTAATTTAATTTAAATAATAATTAGTATTGCAGTTTGTATGGGAAAATCGAATTCCCTACTTTTATCGCAATGAAATTCGGAAGATATGCTCCTTAAAGGGCGTAGAGGTGCACTCGGAAAGGATTAGCTTCTCGCATGGTGACTATATGTAAGCTGTTCGAGAGTATCGAGTGCCCAAAAGTTGAATGCCCTTGCCGAAGACCCTAAATCATACAATGTTGTCTACAGAACTATATCGCATAGCCATATAGTTCTGTAGACGACAATGACATTGTCTGGTACTGGAGTTGAAGGTTGGCACTTTTATACTACTATTTTATTAACTAACAACCCTTACCTCAGTCAGTCGGTCAACCACTGTGTCTGAGACATATAACACTCTACCTTTTTTTTTATTTCTTACTTTTTCTCTCTTCGTTTATCTACACTCTGTATCATATCCTAAAGCCCACGCGGACGAAATGGCGGGTAAAAGCTAGTAGAATATAATTCAATATCTCTTTTATGCTGAATATGTATATTATTTTTAGAATTCTTGCAATCCGAATCTACTTTCTGGGAAATTTCAGTGTCCTGGTCGGTAATACAATACGTGAGCATCCATTATCAGGCAATGTATTTCAGGCTAGAACATTGCAAAATCCCTACAGAGCAAAACTGTAAAAAAAAGTTTATTTTTAGTGCAGCCTATTTCTGTCTCATGGAATTTCATGAAATCACTTTGCCAGTACCAAAACAGCCTGTCCTGGGGAAAAATCAATGGCGGTATAGATAGATTCGTGCTCTACAAGAAAATGCAAGAAGTTACGCACAAGAGGATCGAAAATAAATAGTGTATATACGTATTAACAATTAGAGTAGAATTCGGTCGTAGTAAAGGATAATTGAGTTTTCAAATAATTCCTTTTGATTGCATCTACTATGCCGTGTGTGTGTGTGGCGGGAATACGGGTTGGATGAAACATAGTGCAGGTAATTACAGACCACCTGATCCGAAAAAAGAGCAGGTGTTTGTCGGGCCCGGGCTGGGGAAACAGCCCAAGACCGCCGAGAGATCGAGGTGTGAGGTTCAAATACTTGGACCGCCCTAATAGCTCCGGGGTTACAGGTCTTCCTTCTAAACTGGAAGGAGGGCGGCGGTCGGCTCGGCCTCTTCTTATTCATCTTTTTTTAAATTCTTTCTCTCGTTCTTTTCCTTCAGGGTCTGAAGGATGCCATAACGTAGCTGCCAGGCAGGAGCCCGGGACTCTCGAAGAAATAACAACACTCTCGGAGCCGAGACGAACAGGAATACATGTGTGCTTTCCCGTATGCGAAGCCGACCACAGGATAAAACTTCTCTCACTCTCGTGGACCTACACGCCTCGAGAGACGTTCTTCTCAACCCACGGACAAATATATATATATATATATGGAGTATGCGTAAGTGTGTATACGTCCGGGACATTATCTTGAGGGGCCGGCGAATGCACGCACCATCCTACAGCAGTAACGCTTATACCCACGACTATCATTTCTATCGGGCGCGAGTCCTGACTCGTTGCATGCACGCGAGCCGACAAATCGTGCGATATTTTCGACGTGTGAAAATTTCGACGAACGTTTCACGTGCTTCGATCGGCCACTGGCGGACAAGGCTCGTGAGTAGAGTCTTTAATGGAGAGGTCCCGTTCTGCTGCACCCGGGTAATTATAAGCGAATTTACATGTCAAGTTCTCGAAAAAAAGCTTGCATAACAAAATAGATATGGATATATTCCATTTTAAGGTATTCCTTTCGCGGAGGGCCGTATTTTGTGGGCGCATAAGCCAGGGCCCCTTTTAGGGTTGAAAATGCTTTTAAAGATGTATATAGGGGGTCTGATTTAGCGAGATGTCACACGAAACTAACGCTACACCCACTGTACTGCCGCTGTGTTGTAGCAGGGTGGGGGGAACTGCGACTTGCTAAATGCCTGTGATTTGTTGAAAAATGCTGCATTACGTGTAGAGTCATTCGTGGTTACAAGTTGTAAGTTTAAATTTTGGTGTGTACATTACAATGTTGTTGGGTTTGTTTGTTTGGGTTTAAGTTTGGGTTTGAGTTTGGGTTTAAGTTTGGGTTTGTTTGTTTGGGGTAAGTTTTTGTTTGTTTGTTTGGGTTTAAGTTTGTTTGTTTGGGATTGTTTGCTTGTTTGGGTTTACATTTGTTTGGGTTTGATCGATGGATACTCAGAGAGTGAGAATGTGAGAATGTGTGTGAGAGACCGCGAGAGTGAAAATGTAAGAAGAGAGTAAGAGAGAGACTTAGAGAGTGAGAGAGAGATAGAGCAACTCTTATTATTTGCATTCACCTTTTTTATCACCCGAAAAGTCTGATTACATTTTCAATGCCATGAAATAGTTGCACTTTGTGTAATATTTGTAGATCTTTCAATCATTACCTATACAGAAATTTGTTGAGGAGACTTAAGATTTTACCACATTTTTATAGGGATTTCATAGCGACGTCGCACGGAGAAAGACTATATTGGAATCTAAGTGGATTCCGCGCTATTCCCCGATTGGTGTCGTTTGAGAATTTTTTATGAAACATTTTTAACCGAAATTTGTTGGCTCTTCCAAAAAAAATATCGTTTCGTGATTTCTCCCAGAAATTTGTTGGAGTGTCCCAAGATGCACCCACATCTCTATAGGGATTTGTTACACTGACAGAAAAATTCTTTTGTTGTTTACTAAATGCGTATATTCGATTTTTAAAAATTTGCATTAACTAGATTTTTCATGAAATCAAATTTTTCCTATTGCATTCCGTTATTTTATATCGTCTAATAACTAAATATTTTATTTATTTCTAATGAATCTGTGATTTGGTTTCATCTGGTTGTATAAGACAAAAGAGCCAGACGGAACAATGGCACACGATTCAGTCTCTCAAAAATCTCTTTGTTTTCATTAGAAGACTGTTGTAACATTCTGCAGTTTAGAAAAATGGTTAGTCTTTTTATACATGAATAGTCGCACCTGTTAAAAAAGGCACAACGATACCTTTCTTTCTTTCTCAAATAAAAGTCTTGTTAGTGAAAAAAAAGAAAAATAATTGAACATTTTTCCACCGCACTTTTATGTCATGAACCTATATTCCTTTCTCGCATTCATGCGATATATCGTGTTTTATCTTTATTTATTTAATTTGAATATATTTCATATTTAAAAAGAATAGCTTGAACAATTCAAAAAATATATTTGAAACAAATAGGGTCGTAGTACACTGTGAATACTGAGAGGTATAACGTGAATTCAGTGTACTATGGAGCAGTTCCGTTTTCAATTCATACACCGGTGGATACTTTAAAAACGGAACGCGTTACAGTATACTGGCGAGTATACATGTTCGGGCACTGTCAGTGTTTTACCTTCCAGATGCGGCGGATATAGAAATACTGTAGTAAGACACGCAGGATCAGTGCCGGATGCCCACCGCATCAGTGGAACCGTAGTATGGGAGTAAGACGGCACCCTGAACAGGCCGAAGTAAGGTAGCCAGTATGCCTCTGTAGCATGGCTGCCATGGACGCCGTGTTACGGCACGCCTGATCTGTGCCGGATGTCGACCGCATCAATGGAACCGTAGTACGGTAGTAGGAAAGCACCCTAAACAGGCCGAAGTGAGGTAGCCTGTAACCCGCCGTAACATGGCTTCCATGGACACCGTGTTACGGCACAACTGATCTGTGTCGGATGTCGACCGGTTCAGTGGAACCGTAGTACAGGAGTAAGAAACTTTACTTCAGCCTGATCCGGGTACCGTCCTACTCCCGTATGACGGTTCCTCTGATCCGATGGACATACGGCACAGGTCAGGTGTGCCTTACTGCGGTATCCGGACCGCAGCCTGATAGCTACCCGGTTCATGTTGTGGCTGTGCTAACGGCAAAGACAGCCAAGGAATAGGTTAAGGAGAAAAGTGATACTAATTAATTAAGTATAATTAAAATTATAATCAATCCAAGTACCAGAGTTCAACCAAAGATGTGATGACTGTAATATCTAAATAATATAAAAATAAAAATACATTACAAGTGAATTTATTATTGTTATTAAAATGATTGTGGGTTATTATAAGTCCAGATTCCCCCTTTTTAAGTTTATTTCATGATTTCTTTTTAAGTTTCGAGGAAAAAGTATATAAAAAAAGAATAAAATTAATGACATTCTTTATAACGATGAAAATGAGCAACAAAATGCAAGAACATAAATAAATCATATGAAAACAAAAAATACTACGATAACTTTTTATTCATAATTTGTTGATTATTGAGTTTTTCCTTTTAGGCATAGATACGACAGCTGGAACAGGGCCTGAAAAAGGGTACTCAGGTCCATAACCGGCATCCGCTTCAAGGGCGAATGCCAATAGCCGCTTCACACCTGGTAAAGCCCTGGTCCGATAGCCTGAACAGTGGCGTAGTGCGGGATACGGCATGCCAGATTCGGTCCCAGTCTGCCCCGTAGCTAAATTTCTAGTGTGGAAGTAACAAAGATATTATTATCTATCTATCAACGAGATTTTTATTCAAATTCAAGTTTACAGTACTGTATTATTTTTTGATCCTACAGTCTCTATACTTTTATGGGATAGATATTTATGTGTTAATGTGAATGTTTTTTTATTGACTTGCGGCTCTTTTTAATTATTGTTTCTTAGGCTCATTATATTATGATGAGATGAGTGGTTAGGATGCATATTTACAAATGAAGGTATGGGCGTTGTGGTTTTTCCGGAATCTTTCTGCTACAGGGAGGACTGGACAGAGAATGCTGTTCCTTGCCTCGGGCCGTTCCCGTGCGGAAATTAAGTTCGGGCTTTGATCGCGCCCATCTTAACTGTCCCTAACTTTATTAAGGCCCTAGTCTGGAAGCTTCACATGGGCCATGAGTGGCCGGTCACACTTTGCTGTCGAGGGCCGTTGAAGGCAAAATAACCAGGGCCTTTAACAATTGCCTCACCGGTGCCCCATAACAAATTATTGCAGCCATATGCGTACGTGCGTGTATGTGCACTGTGAAAAAGAAATGTGTTATTTCAATACATTTGAGACTTAGAATTCTGTCGCATATGTTGACACATTCGATCCCGCGTTGTACCAATGAACGCACTGCATGCCTGTTGGTTCAAGGAATCACAGCTCATCAACTAAACGCATAGTTTAATTATTATATTTAATCAAGACCCGATGCGTTAGTCTAGTGGTTAGCGTGCTGGCCAGCAGATCGGGAGGTCGCAGGTTCGAATCCCAGTCGCGTCACTTTCGTCATGAAATATTTTTCTTCGATATTTCTCGGCGGAAGACGACTAATTCCTTGACTGGGAGGCGAACTTGGGATCGGCTGTATCGGTATAGGTTTTCCGCAGCTTCCTTATGCCCATGGCAGACATGGCATGGTGAATACGATACAGAAGGGGGAAGTCGGTTGCGTCCACAAGGTGGGGGCATGGGAGGTAGACGGGGGAATTGTGGAATGGGAGATATAGAGGGGGGGATGTGGAATGGGAAACTGAACGAAAGTTCAGGTGGGTGGGGCTCGTAAAAAGGGGAAGACCCTGCACGGCTGTAACAAACAAATTTAAAAAAAAAATATATTTAATCGATTCCGATAATTATTATGCCACAAATTCTTTAGTCAAGCAATTTATACTGATTTGCTCCTACAATAGCAAAGTCTAATAGTATTGGAGAAATCACTACTAGGGAATCTACAACTACTCCCCTTAAAGGCTCTTACTTGGTCTCCGTACTTAGACCATAGTTTTAGTCAACCTTCCTACCCTACAATTCCGTAATAAGGGCTCGGTCCGGCGCTTTTACGGAAAACCCTACTATGGAATCCACAAACAATCCCTTGAAGGCCCCGAATTGTATTAGGGATGCCCTGCCAATTTTCCGCACGGGTTGGTATTGTTGACGATCAGCAGCTGTCAATCCTCGTAGGTACGGGCAAGCGTAGGATGTTAGTTTTGGCATGTTAAAAAATATTATTCGATATTATTTTATGACCTATTCTATACTATAATTACGGGGTCACGTGGGTTTCGAAGCCAAAAAAGCATATATTCTCTATTTTTTTTAATGTAATATATCAATTATTTTATTCAAAAATTTGGGAAATTCAGCCGGTGGGACCTGGTTTCCGGAGACCTCACAAAAACAGTGTCCTCGTGGGGGTCAGGATAACTCACGACAGCTTTATCTGAAATTAAAAAACCAAATTTTTTCTATTAGTAGGTAAGCATAGCTCGTGATTGAACGGAGGATATAAAAAAAATTGAAATTTGAATTTTTAGCAGCGTTGTATGCAAAATAATTCAATTTTTGGTAAAATTTACACTATGTATAGCCTTGTAAAATTAGTTGTAATCGAAAAGAAACCTTCGTTCAATCACTAGTCAATGCTATTTTGAAGAAGTTTGCAAAACTTCAATAAAATCGGTGCATTCTTTTTTGAGAAATCGTGTCCATCGACTTCAAAAATAGTGTTTTGAGAAAAATGCGTATACCTGCGTCGCTCCCGGTCGATCTTTCCCAACGGGGGGAATTCCCAAGGGCTCTCTCTCTCCTAGACTTTTACTCCGATTGACTTAAAATTTTGGGAGAATATTCTAGACATATTGTACTATTAGATAATAAAATTTAAGAAATTGATTTTTTTAAATTTTCAATAAGATCGGTGCATTAGTTTTTGAGAAATCATGTCCACCGACTTCAAAAATAGTGTTTTGAGAAAAATGCGTATACCTGCGTCGCTCACGGCCGGTCTTTCCCAACGGGGGGAATTCCCAAGGGCTCTCTCTCCTACACTTTTACTCCGATTTACTTAAAATTTTGGGAGAATATTCTAGACATATTGTACTATTAGATAATAAAACTTTAAAAAATGGATGTTTTGAAATTTTCAAACCCACGTAACCCCTTAACTTTTCGTAACTAATGACCCGTGCGGAAATTGAGTTCGGGCTTTGATCGGACCCATCTTAATTTTCCCTAACTTCATTAAGACCCTAGTCTGGAAGCCTCACATGGGCCATCAGTGGCTGGTCACACTTTTCTGCCGAGGGCCATTGAAGGTAAAATAACCTGTACCTTTAAAATGGCCTCAACCGTGCCTCATAACAAATTATTGCAGCCATATGCGTACGTGTGCGTGTGTGCACTGTGAAAAAAAATTTGTTATTTCAGTACATTTGAGGCTTAGAATTCTGTCGCATATTTTGACACGTTTGATCCTGCGTTGTTACACTGAACGAACTGCATGCGTGTTGGTTAAAGGCATCACAGCTCGTCTATTAAACGCAGAGTTTAATTATTATATTTAATCGATCTCGATAATTATTATGCCACAAATTCTTTAGTTAAGCAATTTATACTGATTTGCCCCTATAATAGCAAGGTTTGATAACATTGGGGAAATCGTCACTAGGGAATCTTCGACTTTACCCCTCAAAAGCCCTTACTTGGTCTCCGTACTTAGACCATAGTCAACCTACTTATCCAACAATTCTCTAATAGGGGCTCTGTCCGGCTGTTTTAGGGAAAACCCTACCCTACTATGGAATCCACTAGCAATTCTTTGAAGGCCCCGAATTGTATTAGGGATGCCCTGCCAATTTTTCGCACGGGGACTAATGAAATATTACGCATTTATTATCTACCTATTCACCAAAACCAATAAAAAAAAAACGATCCGCCTCCATTGCACCTCCATTGTCTAACAAAAAAACTTTTTGGTGGCACACGAGATGATAAAATGCCGTGGCATTATTTTTCAGACGTATATAGTGAAATTTATTTGTCAGTGTACTCGCGTACTTATCTCTTGTCAATGGCGCGCGGTGCTCACTCTGTGCTCCTTGTTCTTCATGTGAATGCAGCGCGGGTCGTTCGAGAGAAAGAGTGAGAGAGAGAGAGAGAAAGAGAGAGAGAGAGAGAGAGAGAGAGAGAGAGAGAGAGAGAGAGAGAGAGAGAGAGAGAGAGAGAGAGAGAGAGAGACAGAGAGAGAGAGAGAGAGAGAGAGAGAGAGAGAGAGAGAGAGAGAGAGAGAGAGAGTGAGGGGGAGCGAGTAATAAAGAGAGGCACAGCGCAGCGTGCCCGCAACGGTCCACTTCATCGAAGGAGCGTCAATATGCACATGACTGCTCGGGCGGTCGTTACATTTCATCGTGTGCCCCACGAGCATGCACGTCCCCATTTTATCACTCTCTTTCTCTCATTCGGTACGTAACGTCGTAAACGTCCTCTTTTGGTAATGAGCTCCAAGGCAAAAATTGCAAGCATCATTTTGCGGTATCGTACGAGAGGCTAAGATAGAACCAAGAAGAGAGTGAGACATAGCGAGGTGGATAAGAGACGGGATGGGTCGCCGGTTCGAGACCACCGAGGATGCATCAGTCAACGCATACACGCGCACGAAATTTCTACGCAATTCAGCGCGGGACCATGGAACACTTATACATGCATTTGCAGACATTATAATAATCGTTAACTTGGTACTAATGTAAGTTACGAATACTCGCTAAGATCATGTCAGATACGCAATGACACCTTTTCCTGTGGGTAGTTTCAGTTTGTTCCACATGCAGTCACTGTAACCGCCTCTGTACCTCTCTCTTCTTTCTCTCTCTCTCTCTCTCTCTCTTTCTTACTCGCACACCCGCACACGCACACACATACATCGTCGATAGGAACGAAGATCGAATAAATGGCTTACGCTCAATTTAATTTACCCACTATTTCAAGGATTGGAGACATTCATTAGGTTTTCCGTTGTCCTAAGAAGGCTCTGTCACAAAGGTCTTACCTCCAGGAAAAAAAAATGTTTGGGGATATCATAGATAAAGTACCCATGTTCACGTATGCAAGGTTTCAGATAAGGTCAACGACTGAATAAGAGAGACACAAATTGTTGAACTTATGATTTTTAACACAGGGCTAATGGAAGAGTTACCCTCGAAACGCTCGTATCATGTAATGTCTTTACACTCACGCAACAGACATTGACAAAAAACTACAGTAACATTGATTAGGTCATGAGGATTTCAAATACAATTAAACATTTTTGGGTGAACGATTTATGTAAAAAGATATTTGATATGAAAATGTCGGAATAGTTGAAGTTCCGAGAGGTTTCGCGATCGTGTAAAAATTTGGCAGCGCAGCGGAAATCAAATGTTTCGTATTATACCTTAGGTGCGCATGCGCGCGAATTAAATCACCAGTTACCTAACCTTAGATTTGTTTGTGATTGACGTGCAGGTATAACAATTGGATGCATTATAATAAAATATCAAATTTGATCGATCAATGAAACATGTCATGTATTTCTCAACAATAATAGAAAATAAAGTTGTATTTCAGAGTAAACAGGTATCTTTTAAATATTGTGTAAATTCTTTGAAAAAAAAAACGAAAATTTCGTTTACAATAACAAGTTCAAATCACGCGACGACCCGCGGTCAGCTCAGTGTCATGAGTATGACGGCAAAATCGAAGGAGAGAGTGGGATGGAGAATTGCAACGTTATCGTACTTCTCTCTATGCAGTACCGTAACGTAAAATTGTGCCAATGTTACGTTATCTATTGATCGATGTACAGCTAATAAGTTTTGTATAAAATGACCAATACTACGTTTATATCCAACTGTATTATGACAAACGTGCGTATTACTTAAAAAAGAGAGGCCCTGCTTATGCGTCCACGCAACCCGGCCCTTCGTGACGGAACCTCCTTAGATACCTCTGGAAGAAAGATTTGATCGTTTTTTTTTTATTGGCTTAAAGTATTACTGGACGGACCGTCGGAAAAAAGTTAGTTCAAAATGGGCGTATCGTGGATTTACAAGTCTATGTGGTATATGTTTAGCTTTGCAAATAGCTAATTTAATAATAACTTGACACTTAGAAATGTTAATTTTCCACTTTTAATAATAATTGAAGTTAAATTCGACGATATTGGCGTGTGCTTGACTGAGGTTTTGTCAGTGACTGTACACCTGTTTCAAGCGTCCAACAAAAAAATTTCTCACTTTTTAAATTTAATGAATACGTTCAGATCATCTTATTAATATCAATAATGACCCAAAAACTCAATATGTTGGGTGAAGTAAAAAGTTCTGAGCGTTTTCCGCAAGACGTCTTTAGTGAACCATATCTCACGATGTATACATCGCATCGGGTCATACTATACGGCGATTTAAAGGTGACAATACGCTTCAAAAAAAGTTCTTTGACATTTTGTGTTTGGTGAAGCCAGTTGTGTATTACAGCGTTCCAAAATGGAGGTAAAAAAAGAGAAAACCACTTCACTACCACTACGACCAAGGTGAAAAGGCGGAGTAGGCGGCCAAACAAATTTGTGCTGTTTATGGACCCAATACAGTATCGAATGCAACAGCAAAGCGGTGGTTCCAACGATTTCGTTCTGGTAATATGGACGTCGAAGATGAGGCACGCTCTGGTAGGTTAATCGTCGAAAATGTCGATAAAATCATAGAAATCGTCGAGTCGGACCGGCATGTGAGCATTTATTTCATTGCCCAGAAACTGAAGATTAGCCAGAACTGCCCTCAAGAGAGGCTTGTGAAAATGAGCTGGTCAAGTTTTTTACCAATAGGGACGAGGACTTTTTCAATCGCGGAATTATGAAATTGCCTTCAAAATGGACAAAAGTTATCAAACAAAACGGCCCATATTTGATATAAATCGGATAATCCTAACTATGTTAATTTCATCATCGAAATAAAGCGAAAAAATGCTCAGAACTTGTTACTTCATCTAATATATTGAGTTTTCCAATGATTGCTATTAGTTCGTCGTTGAAAAAGGTGATACTCCTCATTACTTTAATTACTCAACAATTACTCACTCGATTTATTTCAAACTTAGCACCATCAATCGCTTCACCTTAAATCTTGATATAATATTTTCAGAATGTCCGGCGATTCAGTTCCTTTCGTTTTGCAATCATTAACGTCTGCTATTTTCTCATAAGCGACCGTGTTACATTCATATGTTTATAAGTACTAAATCATTTAGTGTAATTTAGTGTAATTCTGAAATAATTAATGCATTATTATTCTATCAAGAACTATCATTCTCCAAATTTTCATGGATTTTGGCAATTCTTCAATATTCATACAGTAATACCTTGAATACTGTATGAACATCCCAAGAGTAATATGCGAAAGTTATTTTCCAGGGCTCTATCTTAAGGATTTTACGTAAAAAAATAGTTTAAAAACTTTAAACGCGTTTTTCTCGAGACCATCAAGTGCCTCGAATCCCTCAATATTTAAACTTTCGAATAAAACGAACTTGGATGAAACCGGACAAATAGTTTTTGAGATAAAAATTCCCAAATTCTACCTTTTTTTTCATCGTCTACTCGAATGTGCCTCCTTAAGGTAATACAAGCTGGACAGCCCCGTATAAAAGTTAACATGATTTGAGATTTTCCAATAGGCGATATTTCTAGAAATTCATGAGTTAAACTATTCTCAAGGTACATATGGACAATGTCTTACCATTCAAAAGTCCAAACATGACATACCAATTAAATTGAGATGGATTATTAGAACAGTTCTTTTGGCTGCAGTCGAAAACTTTTAGCAGCGCTTACCCAATGCCCTTATCAACACTCAGAAAGTTTGTGTATATGAATGAGTCGCACACTTACATCGCCAGCTGAAGCTATTCTATACCATTCTAACCTTACTTATAGTCGCTTCGTTGATAGCTCGTGTCTTATGTGAATTATACAAATCAACATGTATATATTAGAGTGGCCCAAAAAAAAAAATCTCTCCAATTCGGGCTCTCACCCCTTGAAATGTTGCTCGATACTGAAACAAAGAAGTTTGTGAAAGGAGCAGCCGGTAGGTTAATTCTAACAGATGACTCATGAGGTTTTCTTATTCACCATTTGATTTACACGTAGAAAATTCAAGTCTACTCTTCAGATACGGCGAATTCTCAAAAAATACGAGGAATGGGGGTTAAAATTCAGTCGACGAGGTTCTTTTATAGCCAATGAAGTTGCACATATGTTTTTACCAATGTATCGTGGATAATAATTACAGATACAGTTGTGGAAAGTATATTTTAAGATTTTTACACGTTAAAATGGCTTCATTATTCTATAACTAATATGTCAACTTTATATCCATATACTTTTCATCTGGGTGCAAGCATCAATCTACAAAATTCTTCTTGTGACAATTTGAATATTGCTTCCGGTGATTCTTTACCACCTTCAGAAGATACTGCTTCTGTTCTTTATTTTTTGTTAACAATCCATTATATTCTTCGATGAGGGCGACACCTCGTTCAGCGACATCATTAACAACTTTCAACTTCTTAAAAACTGCCAAACACTCATTGAAGTTCAGACTACGTTCCCATTCGTCGGGGCTTTCACGAAGAAAAACGAATGGCAATTCGCAGAGTTCAAACAAGCGTAGTGATTTGTTGGTGATAAAATAACTGATATCAACATCAACTACGCGCTTAAATTCGTCGTCTGTCAATACTACACGTTTAACATTTTCATTCGGACTTTCGCGTTGTAGTGCCTGAACCATTTTTTGTTTCACGTTGAGCGGAATAGCCGGGTCGAAGAAGGATAAAGCTGCGTGCTCTTCACATAAATACCATAGATGTCCTCTCAGTTTGTTAGCAGCTGCCTTAGAAACGTCGGGATTGATAGCTTAAACCTTAATCAAATTTTACATCAACGACAAATCGCAGTTAGGGGCCTTGATTGCACATGGTGCAATCAAAGAAAGGATTCATGATTACGAAGGCTTTAGTTTGGGGTTATAAATCCGTTTACTATATATAATAATCCCACTGATTGGTCCAGACCACTCATTGATTGTATCTAAAGAAAATGGTTTGCATTGATAAAGAAAACGTTAATTTATCACGTGTAAATCAAATGGAGAATCAAAAAACCTCATGAGTCACCTGTTAGAATTAACCTACAGGCTACTCCTTTCACGAGCTTCTTTGTTTTAGTAAGGAGCAATATTTCAAGCAGTGAGAGCCTGAATCGGAGAGATTTTTTTTTTTGACCACTCTAATTTATACACCCACACACGCACACACACACACACACATATATATATATATATATATATATATATATAAATATATATATATATATAAATATATATATTCCTCGGCCGACTAGACAACCTTTGCAACGTTGTGTAGTCGGCCGCGACGACTCATTCGGGCGATCACGTTTCATCATGCATTTCAGAGTTCGAACATTTATAACTTCGGAAGTTTGGGTTAAAAGTGGTAATTGCTTTTTTTAATAATTGTCAAGTACTTGTTTATAATTTCTCAGTTTTTTATCGTTTTCTGTCTCGGCGTTTTTTTTATTATCAGTTGATATGTGACAAATTATATCACGTGCTCTATGCAAAGTGGAGTAAAAATGCCATTTTCAATTACGAATATCTCGGTAACGGGATGGTCAATCTGGTTCAAATTTTACCAACTTGTTCTGGATATCGTGAACAACATTAGTTTCAAAAATGAAAACTTTCTGTCTGAGACCATTTTTGGAAAGTACTACCTTAAGGCATCAGTCTCCAACTAATGCACATATTTTCAAGAACTTTGTTTTCATAATAAAATTCATCTGTATATTTTGATCTTTTTTACATAACAATAGAAATTTCAAAGTAGAAAAAAAAAATTTGTTTTTTAATTTATCTTGGTGATCTGGCTGCCTGAAGTTACCCCTGCTTTCACCTTGTCGACACAAAATCTTAACTTTGGAGCATCTGAAAACAAAAAGTCGTGTATTTTATTAAAAAGTGGAGTTGTAGTTATGGCCCCTACTAAACACTTTCACCCCCGATAAAAAGAAAACAAAATGGTGCACTTTTGAATTTTTCGACCGTTTTTTTTACGACTTAAATTGTTTAAAAATAGGATTAAATATTAATGAACATTTACACCGTTAGATATATATGCATAGAATAATCCCTGTACATTTGAGCCTAATCTGTGCAATAGTTTTTCCAAAATCATATCGATAAGGTCGAAAAACGTACCCTCAATCGGCGATGTATGGTCAATACATTATTCTTTCAGCTTCTTCAAAAGCTTCACTGTCTTGGGGTTTTTGGTTTCGGATTTTGGGGTTTTTGGTTCTGCGAGCTTTGGACGCTCGACACGGCGGTTGCGCGCTGAGCGCGCAGAGACACGTCTATTGTATCACTCTTTTTAGCCTCTTATCGGTCACACCGACCTAAATAACGTTCTCTACGGTGTTTACACAGGTATGTAGTATACAAAACAGATGTTTTTAGAAAATCGAAAATTTCCGAAAATAGACTGATACTGGTCCCTTAAGCCAGTGTGAGGCTTCCCAAGAATTCTATCGATCAAACGTACCAATGGAAGTAATGCCGGACGGTCTGCCTAAGAGGTCGCTTCGAATCGGTAACCGCTCCAGAAATATAGATTGCAAGAAGTTCGGTTACGAACTTACTCACTTAAGGGTCATGAGAATTTATTCACTATGAGTTGATGACCGATCGTAAAATTTTGAACAGATTTCTCCGTGCGCTGAGTGCGTAGACCGAGGGGTTGGGAGAACCAAACCAAAATGGTTGGGCGAAGGAGAGAAATACGGTTGAAGGGATACTCTGCTCTCTGGTACGAGTAAAGATGGTAATGGAAACGATTCGTTATCGTAATACCTTCGTAGGAGGCCGGATCAGCATCGCATGGGGTATGCCTATGAACATATAAAAATTACGCTTGGCTCGTGTAATTCTTTTGAGTGTGTATGTGTGTGTGTGTTTTTTTTTAAATATCTGTTGAAAAATTCCATCTCCGAACTCGTGCTCATTTGGCCTGTGCGTTCGGTTGTAAAAGACCCGGCTGTTCAACGAATGTAATCAATAATGACTTAATGTCCACCAATAACCGGCACCATGGGTGGCTCTCCGGTACTTTCGACTCTCGTCCGAGCATCATTTCACCTTAGTAGCAGAGAAACAGAGAAATACAAGACAAGAGTAGGAGGCAAATGGTTTTTGTTTTTTTTTTTTTTCTTTATTTTAGAGCTCCCCTTCACAAGTCTCGTGTTCACAAGTCATGGCCTTTTACCATTCTCGAGAACTATGTCATTTTAAATGGTACCGTTTATATGGGGCATTCGATGCCTACATCAATCCAAACATCCGTTTTCGGTCATATTTTCGATCCTACTTGGCATTTTTTTTTACTCCCCAAGGACTCTTTCATTTACCGTTCCACTATGA
Source organism: Ophion ventricosus (assembly GCA_963932345.1). Taxonomy (NCBI): domain Eukaryota; kingdom Metazoa; phylum Arthropoda; class Insecta; order Hymenoptera; family Ichneumonidae; genus Ophion; species Ophion ventricosus. The sequence continues at coordinate 7,419,411 of OZ010711.1, read as the reverse complement.
TTGGGTTTACGTAAATCAATGTGAAGTTGCCATACATAAGCATTTGAAAACTATATAATAGCAGGAAGCACCTTTCGCTTTACGACTGTCCTTTGTACGATATTTCGATTTTTAATTCTCGAAATTTAGGTCAGTGGTAGAAGTAGTTTAAAGTATTTTTTATTTGAAACAGATATGAAGATCATGGCAAAATACCCTACATTAATTGCTTTATTTCCCATAATACAGATAGTGATCAATACACGGAATTCCAATCCCACGGAAAGTCTAAATATAGAGGAAAGGTGTCCGAGATGATCCCTCTAAGGGATTCTCCCTAAGAGGTCGTCATTTCAAAGATATTCAACATAATTAAGATCCGAAAGCGTTTACTACTGGCATATTTATTTATCTTACGATTGGCATACGCGAAACCCTATTACGTATTAGGGTTTCAATAAAAAGATTTCCTTTTTTGAAAAACCTTACATGAGGATCATCTTGGACACCTCGTTATCCAAGATGATCCCCCGGATCATGTTGCCTCTATTTTGGGATTTTTTTTATTTTGGAGAAATTAGGTTAACATAAATAAAAATTTGCATAAACAAATATTATAAGTTTTATCTCGCTCAACTAGAATTAAACTAAAGCAGTCTTCTACAGCCAGTCGTCAATTACTTAGGTATATCAATTATTATTTGTGACATCAATTATACATTAATAATGTAGTTTGAACATAGATAGAAAAACCGTTTATATAACTAAGGCAACAAACTTTCATAACCCACATTAAATATTGAAAAAAAATTCTTCATCGTACAATCTAAAAAAAACCAACTTACATTTATTTCAATTAATTATTTATTTCATTTAAAATAAATTTCATTAATTAATCAATTATTTATTTGTTTATTATTATTCATTTATTTATATTTATATTTTTTCCATTGTTCCAACTTGTACCCTTAAGGGTTTTTACGTATTACACTTCCCAATCAAACCCTTTTCCTATCACTCCCTACCCGCACATTGCTAATCTAACCTAACTTCCGTTGCGTCCACAGCCGTCTTAAGCTACACTATACCGCATTTGCCGAGGGTACGGGGAATCTGTGGAAAACCCACACCGGTATAAATGGTCCCTTATTCTTCTACTTTTATTCAAGTATCTACACCAAAGTATCAGAGGGATTGGCCTTCCGCCCACTGCTTGATGCGCCAGCCGGTGCACGGTTATGTGGTCACCGCTCCGAGAATTGGCTATGCGCAATGCTGCTTAACTCGAAGTACCGCCAGAGCCGAACCCCGACCGCACATCCACCAGTGTCGGTTTATTAATTAATTTATCTATTATTTATTAATTTATTTAAATCAAATTTAAATTTAATTTATTTCAATTATTTATTTAAAAATAAACCAACAGAACCAACTTTTGTAGTTACGCTGCATCACCTTTAACAAAAATAAAGTAGATACGTTATTTGTTTACACGATGATCCCTAAGGATCATCTTCTATACCTAGACGGGAATCGTCTTGCCTCGAACTTAACTTTTGAATTTATTGCTCGGTAACCTAACTTATAAGTATTCCACTGTTACCACGCCAACCAAAAAACGAAATTGAGCATATTATAAAGCCACAAACGGAACAATGATTGCAACTGACAGTATACAATAAAAGTTACCAAAGCTTAAGGGGCCAGTCCACTTTGAAAATTTCAAAAAATCGATTTTTTTTACTGTTTTTGAAAGTACAAACATTCAGAAATATTGTGTCAAAATTTTATGAACATCCGAGCTCTCTAAGTATTTTTTTTTTTAATCTGAACGTCAGGACCTCATTTCGTCTACCTGAGCGTATAGCGCGCTCTGCAAACCGCCGCAGTTCTGAGTGCTCAAAAGAGACCAGAACCAATCGAAAGCAAGCAAGACTTGAAGAAATCGACGATGATGAGCAATCAGAAGGGATTTTGTACGGAGCAAGAATTGCCGATTGGGTTTAGGTAAGAGTTTTTCATAGTATAAACTTCAAACGCGTTTTTCTCGAAACAACGTTTTCAAAATCTAGCTCCATCGTATCTCTAAAACTAATAAACCGATTCTCTTGAAATTTGAACCACATATTGTAAACATGATTCGCAACAAGATTACCCTCGATGGTTTTAAAATTTTGATTTTTACTCTTTTTTTTGCGAAAAACTGCGAAAAAACGCGTTTTTTTAAACTTTTTTCGTTTTTCATCTGCCATTTTTTTATTTTTTGATAAAACTTTATATCCGAGGGTCATTTTGTAGCTGGTGTCATACTGAATCTAATGGACTTTGATTTTTTTGTTTCAGACGAGCCGTTGCCGAGTTGTGATGGAGCTACCTAGCCCACCTATTTTTGAGGCGTTACGTTAAACTATAGTTTTCGTACTTAAAAATGAATAAAAATGAATTAAATTTTTTTTTTTTAATGTATTTCAAGACTTTATTTATCAAGCCCAACAACTTTTATATTCATATCTTTTATAAAATCCTCAAAAAAAATCGCGAAAATAGCCCTTTTTCGTGGCTCCAAAGTGGACTGGCCCATTAAAGTCATCCTCACCTTATTGTTAGCTCGTAAAAGTGGAGAAAAGGGAAGTTTGTTCCCATTTATGACGTTAAGTAGGAGTTCATTTTACATTCAATTCGGAGCTACTTTACTACCTTTATCTCCTACCATTCTGAGGAGCTGCAGGGTCAAACGAGACTGAAAATTACGACGCAGAATGTTTCTCTAGGTAAGTGTGACAACGAAGGGTTAAGGCCGTAATTTTTTCTTAAAAGTTCGATAACTTGGTTCGTAATTTTACTAGTATACTGGGATGTATTTTTCCTTAATTGTAGATGAAAATCAGTTAATTGTTAAATATCCGGGTTGGTCAAAGGAATGCCTTAAGGATGTAGTCTGGTGTTCAGGCCCGTTTCGGAAGGTTATTTCAGATTTTTTTTTACAGCAAAATGAAATACAATCATTCAAAATTTTCCCTGTTTTTATTGATATCGTAGACTATTCAAAAAAAAATTTTTTACTTAATTTTACGTAATTTTATAATTGTTTTTTTAAGTTAAAGTAGACACCTTTAAATGGAGGTAGGTGGATGATTACGGAACGTAGAGTCACCTGAAACAAAAAAATTAAATTGAATATTATTCTGTATGCTTGTGGCTCCGTCCCGTACTAGATATACACATTTTTATTTATAAATAACAAAATGGCGGCTTGTAAAAAAGAATAAAAATCCGTGATTTTTACTCGTTGAAAATCCGTGAAAAAAAAAATTATTATTGTAATTAAGCAATTTTAGTACCCGACGGAGCCATTGTTGTGTAGAATAACATGTGCAAAAATGAAAGCAATCGGTTCGATAACATTTTTTTTAATCACCCGCGCTGCTTACAAAAATGTTGTTTCGAGAAAAACGCGTTTAAAGTTTTAATTCCAGATTTCTTATAAAAAATGTATACTTACACTAATCAGCTATGCCTGGTACATAGAGTAAACCTTCCATTTCTTCAGAGGCATCGTTTTCAGCTAATTTTTCTGCTCTGCGAGATGAACACCAGACTCAATCCTTAAAGAATAATAACTTCAAGGTTTGGCAATATTTTTCAATAAAAAAAAACTCAAACTCGGAAAGACTATGTATGAATGGGGTGTAAAATTGTGACTTCACCACCCAATACTCTCAGCAGAAAAAAACGATTGAAAGTCGATATTTTTTTGGGCCCCAAGCAGACCCATTAAGGGATGTGGTTCAGGGATAAGTTTGAGAATTAAACGATTCGAGTAATTCCTAAAAAGATTATCACTATTACTAATGCACCTTTCATTGGATTATATTTTCTCAGTTTACGCTTGGTAAGATGATATATCAGCTCTCGAAATTGAGGTGCCAATTTTCGACAGAATTTTTGTAGCTACAATAGATGGAATTCTATCGCTGTCTCTATCCATTACGTTTGCTCGCAAATTTCTCATACATTACGAATGAATAAAAATGAAAAAAAGAGTAGAATAGGTAGAACATTGCACCGTCGCGGTATAAAGCGAAATAAGATTCACAAGAGTTATATAAGCTTTGTCTTTACCTCTTTAGTCGCTGCTACCCTTCGAATGGAAGGAGATTATATACTTTCAAACATATGCAAACGTACACGCATAAGACATTCCAACCAAAATCGAACTCGACTTGACTAAACTATTCAGGGTTTTTACTATTTTTTTTAAGCTCAGACTTATACAATCGGAAGTATTCACGTGTAAAAATTAGTTGTAAAATAAAAATAAATATTTCGTCCTACGGTAAATGCTCAATACGAAAACTGTTCCGCGATGCATCAGCCGCGGTAAGAATTTTTCAATTTAACCGATAGTTAATCGATGATTTTTCATCTTATAAGTAGAGCTGATTCGATTGAGAATAAATTAGTGATGGTTAGTGGAAAATATTTTTTGATGACGTATGGAAAACTTGTTAACTGTGCAAACTATAACCTTATCGTACTCCGATAGGCACACAAATTTCAGCTTCGCTCCAAAGATAACCGATTTTTTTCTAACCTTTTAGCTTATATTTCAAATTCACTAAAAAAAAAGGAACAGACCGATGTACCGAAAGCTCTTACCGGATCTGCTTAAGCTCGGCGCCTAAAAAATCGGTTAATTTTCGACATTTTTTTCTGATCAGAGTATTGCGATGGCAAAGTCGAGATTTTACACACAATTAATACATAGTCTTGCTGAGTTTGAGGTTTTCTTTAATTGAGAAACATTGATAAACAATAAAATTGTTATTATTTAAATTGAAATTTAAGTTCAGATCTCACATTGAAAAAAATGTACTTTTAGTAGGCTGATAAAAGTTTTGTACGACTGGATAAGTTTTTGAAATTTTGAAAATTACGAAAATGACAAGCTGCAGAAATAAAAGTTGAATAATCTACGAAGAAACAACTTTAATCATATGTTAGCAACAAATTCATAAACACATTCGGAGTTATCCAGTCACACGATAGAAAATGTTATAAACTATACTCTGTCCGAATTTGAAGTAAATCTATTTTAAGATATGGCTTACAGCGTTTTATAAAACATAATTTCAAGAAAATCCCAACAAAAAGGGGTAGTAACGGTAGCCGGACAATGGGCCGTAGCGCGGTGGGCAAAATGACCCTTCACACAAAATGTCATAACTCATCGGTCAATTTTTGATATTTTTACAAAATCTTTCTTGCAAATTAAAAATACGACTCCAGAGTATAAAATTTTGCAATTAAAAAAAAACGCATTCTTCAATAGAGAGCCTATGCCAATCCCTTAAAAATCCGCGATCGAATATCAAATTTGTTTGTGTACATTCTACGATGAATCAGTTACCACGGCTATAAAAAAAAAACAATCAAAAACGGTTGGGAACAAAAACGGCTGACCTGAAAACTGTACATATACTCATATTATCCACGACTTATTGAAAGTGTGTCCTATTTGGTCATGCACTTGAGGGATGCGACAAGACGTAAAATTTGTGCTGCAGGTCTTTCTGATGGAGGCGCCATCACGGAGGTCTCGTCTCCTGAAAAAAATGTAAGTATATCATAGAAAAGTACTCATATCCACGTATGCAAAGTTTCAGATAAGGTCAACGACTAAATAAGAGAAATAAAAATAGTTGAACTTAGGATTTTAACCCAGGGCTTATTGGAAGAGTCACCCTCAAAAGACTTGTATCAAGTTATATATTTGCACCCACGCAATAGATATTGACAAAAAACTACTGTTACGTTGATTGGGTCATAAAGATTTCAAATACAATAAAAAAGTTTTGGATTCACGACTTATGTAAAAAGATATTTAATGTTAAAATCTCGAAATACTTGAAGTTCCAAAAGGTTTCGCGATCGTGTAAAGATTTGGCAGCTTCGCGGAAATCAGGTGTCTCGTATAATGCAGGTGTGCATGCGCAAGAATTGAATCACCAGCTACCTAACCGTGAATTCGTTTGTGATTGACGTATATATACAACAATTTAATGCATCGTAGTAAAATAAAAAATGTAATCGATTGACGAAGACAGTCATTTATGTTTCAACAACGATAAAAAATAAATTTATATTACAGAGTAAACAGACATCTTCTAAGTATTGTGTAAATTCTTTAAAAAAAAATGAAAATTTCGTCCACAATAACAAGTTCAAATCACGCGACGACCGTGGCCAGCTTGGCGTCATGAGTACGATCGACAAATCGGAAGAGAGAGCGAGATGGAGAATTGCAACGTTGCCGTACTTTTTTATGCAGTAGGGTCAGAGTGGGATCAGTGGCTCATTCTTTTTCAGAGATCTATAGCTGCCTAATCGTTCAAGCAATCTAAATGAAACCTTGACTAAACGTGAGGTATGTTGAATGGCTTCATTTTGTTAACAGACACTGAACGGCCTAACACAATAGATACTGAGATAATAACTATTAAAAAAATGGGATTTCATCCACTGTGTACTTGGGGGTGTACACAGTGAATACATGCCTAATTACAAAGTGGATCAAGCAAAATTTAAAGAGTGCTTTGCTCTATACAATGGAGAGTATTGTACAGTGAACTATTGAAAAATGAATTTCAAAAAATAGGATATTATGAGATCAATCACAATCATTTATTGAATATTAATCGACAATGAGTACCTATCTAAGGAGGTAGTGCCGATACCTATCTAAATCACAACGCGAAAATATTCATATTATTGCTTACCTAATTATCTGTTGGCTTCTTCAATATAATTGTATTGTCTTTTTTTTCATTTAAATATTAATGAACATTAAGTAAATTGCGCCCCTGGGTACCGACCCTCTCATTTTTTCTGGAGCGGGTACTGACAAGTTTCAACTTTTGTTAGGTTAAACAACACAATGCTCAAATACCGCAATATAGCTGGATATTGCGGAAGAACAATGACTTCGAACATAACTGCGATAGGTAAAGAATCAAAAAACATCAAAACTCACCTGGTTTTTCAATTTTTACACAAAAAAATAAATAAAATCACCTCCCACAGCGGAGTTGCGCGGGAGCGGCTCGCAGACAGGTTCAGACCTGTTGGCGTCCGAGGGCGGTTCAATGTGAAAGATACGCACACATATACGTATCCACTTCTGAGAATCAGAAAAGGTTTAATGTATCCACTGTTGTCACTGTTCCCACTTTGACCCTACCGTGGCGTGAATTTGTGCCAATTTTACGGTATTCATTTATCGATGCGTAGCTAATAAGTTTTGTATAAAATGACCACTAACACTTTTATAACCAACTGTATTACTACAAACATGCTTTTACTAAAAAAAAGCGCGCCCTGTTTACGAGCCCACGCAACCCGGTCCTAGTTGACGGGGCCTCTTTAAAGGATAGTGTAAGAACAAGTTCGAATGAAATGCCTCATATACACCCACACATGCATGTGTATACATATGAGCATGATTGTTTTGACCTGTACGCAGATAGCCGCGCGGTATATCTTTCGCTCGCAATGTTAGCAAACTTTACCATTCAAACTTTTGCAGAAAAAGAAAAAAATACCCTATGAAGAGAAACAATATTAAAACGAGGAAAAAATATATCCCGGAACGGAAGGGGTAGATCAAGCATGCAGAAACGTATATATACACATCTATATATATATATATATATATATATATATATATATATATATATATATATATAAATGTGTATGTATAGCGAGCAAAGGGTGCGCTGTCGTTGCAGGGGTCATAGACGGTAGCATGTGGAAGAAATCCCACGCGGTGGAGAGTCTCAAGTCTCGTACTTACCCATATTAATAACCACGTAGTATCTTGACCATCTACTGCCTCTCGATTTGTTTTGATATTAGATACTATGGACTGCCGCCAATAATAATACATCCGTTATTTTCACTGTCGTCGACGTCTCGACGTACACAACCCTTCCGTCCCTATAGATCCAGGGACCAGCCACTCATCAAGGTTCATAACCGCTCGTCATTGAGCGGCTGCTTGGCCTGACTAATACAACGCTTTTCATCACGCTATACAGGCTGCCGCTAAAAACATTTAGGTACGGAACATTTATCGTGCATCAAGGTCGTATCTATAAGAACTGCTATTTCAGAACAGAACTTTTCATTGACAGTAACACATGAGTTTGTCCAAGGGTCAATATTAATACATGAAAACACACTGAGGAATATGAGAAGGGATTATAAGGAAACGGGACAAAATGTTATTACAAAAGTTGGTGGCTTTCGGATGAAGACCGTGTTGAGAATCAGCGTTATGTTGACGCTTCGTAAGCATTACAGTCTGCGTCATCAGGGCTGATAACTCCGATACGGGGCTTCTAACATCTCAGGTTTTCCATAGATGATAGGCCAAGTCACCGTTCGAGATCACTGCACCAGCCAAGAGAACGTTTTTAGTTGATCAGTTAGTTAATTAAAAAACTGGAAGAAGTGGGTGCTAAATAGGGTTGACGTGGTACCCCCCCCCCCCCCCCCCCCCCGACTCTATTCAGACTGCCCGGATGTTTTCAGATTTCCAGGCCTTCTCGGGGTTGCCTGAGAAAATAGCTGTTCGAGAGGGGTAGCGTTTAAGCTTTTATCGACAAAATGTTATTCACTTAGCTAAAACAGGATATTGGAAGGGAATTATATAGTACTTACTTGTTTATAATTGATGACTTGTTCTCATCAAATAACAGTGCAAATCCTTTTTTACAGCAGTTTCCGTGCAATCCATGTTTACTAATTATCTTCTATACATATAAAACAGTTCCATGACTGACTGACTGGCTGATATATATTATAGAAAACGCACAACCTAATCCGCTAAAGATAGAACCATGAAATTTGGAATATATGCTCCTTAGAAGGTGTATAAGTGCACTAAGAATGGAATGGTGTGTAAAAGTTTGTATAGAAAATTGTATGGGTAAAGTTCCGAAAAGCTCCCCCCTCTGATCGTGCTGAAATTTTGCACAGACCTTCCTTGTAATATTCTAAGAGAACCCCTAAAAGGATTTTTGTCGGCTAGAAATAGTTTTCGAGATATCGAACTTTGAAAGTTATTTATTTTACTATGCTCCTACTATATCTATATCGAAGAGGATCAGTTCTGGTTATATCTATATATCTCTCTCCGCGCTCTCCGCTTTATGCGGATCTTCGTCCAGCTAACACGATACCTCTCTCGTCGTTTACATTACCATCCTACGGTTACTTTACTTATCATCGCTACGAGGCCGGTCACCAAGTCTTACTAGGAATTTCGCTGTTCGGCATAGCGTTTCCTTTTTATTTCATTTGTCTGCGGTAATCTTGCATGGTCCGTCGCTAAACTTTTTCACCATGGATGGAACATATAATTTGTACAAATTGTCTTCGATACTAATCGACCATGCTGAGGCATGGTAAAATCTAAATGGCAAAATTTAAACACTTTTCAAAAACCAGTATTCTACGCACCCCACGATTCCCCACACACAAACCCGAGATGCCCTGCGCCCATAGCAGTATTCCATGCATCCCACGATTCCACACTCACACCCGAAGTGCCCCGCACCCAAACCGGTATTCCACGCACCCCACCATTCCACACGCACACCTGAGATGCCCCTCACCCACACCAGTATTCCACGCATCCCACGAGTCCACAAGCATATCCGAGGTACCCCGCGCCCACACCAGTATTTCACGTACCCCACCATTCCACACGCACACCCGAGATGCCCTGGGCCCATACCAGTATACCACGCACCCTACGATTTCATACGCACATCCGAGGTGCCCTGCGCCCACACGAGTATTGCACGCACCCCAAGATTCCATGCGCACATCCGAGGTGCCCTGCGCCCACACGAGTATTGCACACACCCCAAGATTCCACGCGCACATCCGCGGTGTCCTGCGCCCACATCAGTATTCCACGCTCTCACGACGCCACACGCAGACGCGAGGTGCTCAGTGCTCACACGAGTATTGCATGCACCCCACTATTCCACATACACATACGAGGTACCTCGCGCCCATACCAGCATTCCACGCACCCCACGATTCGACGCGCACATCCGAAGTGCCCCACGCCCAAACCAGTTTGCACGCACTTCACCATTCCACGTGCACATCCGAGGTGCCCCGCGCCCACACCAGTATTCTACGCATCCCACCATACCACACGCACACCCGAGATGCCCCGCGCCCATACCAGTATTCCACGCACCTTACGATTTCATACGCACATCCGAGATGCCTCGCGACCACACCAGTATTCTACGCAACGCACGGTTCTATGATGCCTCGGGTGTACGTGTGAAATCATGAGGAACGTGGAATCTTCAGATAGGCCTAGAAATATGGGTTGGGTTTTTTGTCATACTTCATTTTTCGTTTAAATTTTTTTTAAGAGTTCAATATTTTTCACGGTTCTTTTTTTAATTCTTGATTTTACCGCGGTTTTTTGTAAATAACATTTTTTGGGTTTCTTAAATAGTTTAATTTATTTCATTTTTTTTGTTTTGTACTTTAACATTTTTTGGGTTTTTAAAATTATTTTTTTTGTTTTTTTGTAGTTTATTTGTTTTCGCGTTTTTTAAATAGTTTTAATGTTTTTTTCTTTTTTTAGTAGATAGGAAGATTTTTTAGTCGTAGGAACGCAGCAAAATAAATAGCTTTTAAAATTCGATATCTCGAAAACTATTGCTGGTCACCAAAACCCTTTTGAGGGTTCTCTTAGAATATTAAAAGGAAGGTCTGTGCAAAATTTCAGCACGATAAGAGGCGGGAGCTTTTCGGAAACTCATCTCTTGCTTTTGTCTCAATGAAATTCGTAGGGCGTAAAGGTGCATTAAGAAAGGATTAGCTTCTCGTATGGTCAGCTATATGTGGGCTGTTCGAGAGTATCGAGTGCCGAAGGCCATAAATCATACAATGTTGTCTATAGAACTAAAGGGTATCCCAAAATGATCTGACTTTTCTAATTTCGCGCCATTTTTTTTTGTGGCGAACATAGAGTATTAATCTTTGACAACTGGTATTAGGAAGTATTGAGGTTTAGTCATGGAGAATTACACGATTGAGCAGCGCATAGAAATTGTGAAAATGCAATGTGAAACAATGAAGTTATTGCAGACGAAGTTTCATGGTCGTGTTATCGCACGCCGTGGCGATGTGAATTGGCCACCAAAATGTTGCGATTTGACGCCATGGGACTTCTTTCTTTGGAGTTTTTTGAAAGTGTATGCCAATTATCCACAGACCATTCTGGAGCTCAAAGAAGCAATTAGACGGACCATTAATGAAATTAGTCCACAATTATGCCGAAATGTTATTGAAAATTTCGTCAAAAAAGTGAACGTTTGCAAACAGGGACGAGGGGGCCATTTATCGGATATTGTTTTCCACACATAACCTCCATGTTTGTACCTTATATTAAAATTAAAATATAGGTACTTTTCAAATAAATAACACGTTTTATTAATGAATTAAAATGTCAGGTCATTTTGAGATACCCTTTATATTGCAAAGCCATATAGTTCTGTAGACAACAATTACAATGGTGGATACTGGAGTTGAAGGTTGGTACTTTTATACTACTATTTCATTAATTATCAACCCTCATCTCAGTCAGTCAGTCTACCACCGTGCCTGAGAAATATGACATTCTACCTTCTTTCTTTATTTCTTATTTTTTTTCCTAAGTCAAAAGCTAGTTCATACATTTTTTTCATAAATACACACGATACTCATTGTCAGAGTCAGAGTTTAGAAAAATTCACTCCTATTCATATTGGAATTATTTTTCCCCTGCTTTCAGTATGTGTATGTCGTGCTTGTTCCAAATCACCGACGGAAGCTACCGTTCCCAATTTTCGACTGTCTCGAATTGCCTCCGTTATAACTTCTGCCCTCGTTTTTTTTGTGCACGTTCGAAGCTTTCGTTCCGTTTGCCTTAAGGTTGAAGGTTGGCGCTTTGAACTCGTACGAGCAGTGTGTCGCTCAAAGAAGCGGGCAATCCGACCGAGGGTAGCACGCAACAAGATGTCTCTGTTTATTGGTGCAGGCCTGGTTGCAATGACAGCGCCGCGAGGATAAGGCGCATCTGGAGCACGGCAACTTTGTGCCACTTTTTGGATTTGAAAGAGCTTGCTCACCAGGCTTCTGCCAGGGGGTACATTCTTAGAGAATCTCATTTCTACAGAAGGAAAAAGATTTCGTGTCAAGTTAGCGTGAAGATCACGAGGTAACTCAAGCAAATGGGCTAGTTTTTTTGGGCATAAAAATTCTTGTTATACAGGGATTTCTGCTACCGTGTTCCTATTCTACCGTGATTTCTTCTACTGAATCAGTGCTTTGGTTTTTGAATTGCAGGTCATACCTCGGACGAAAATGTTGGGTGTTGGGCAAAATTTAATTGCTAGGCTAACTAAAGATTAGAAAATAAATTAATTGTTAATCGTGACTATAACAATTAACAATTAAAAACTAATCAATTTTTAATCTTTTTGGTGTAGTTGATTAAAAACTAACAATTAAAATTGATTATTGTTTACGACGCGGAGTGACTTCAGAACAAATGTGTAAGTTATTGAGATACGTATATGAGTAGCAAATAGAAGACTGATATTAATCATCATTCATTTTTATTTAACGTGATTGGACTCATTATTGCTTATAATAGTTGAGATTGCATTTTAACACAACTCGCCGTCCCCAAACCCAAACAGACACGTCGTATCTGGTATCTGTAAAAAATAAGTAAAAGTTTTACATTTATGAAACTTTAGGTACAATTTATACATAAGTAATCTGTTTAAATGAATTCTTCCATTCAGAAATATTGCAAAATGGCGACGTTATGTTGTGCTCTTCCGGGATGGTTTGGGCGGCAGTTGTCCGTTGCGGGCAATCCAACGACATCAATATCGATCAGAAAATATAAGCCAATAATTTTTAGTATTTTAACATCCAAATGCTGAATCTGAGAAACTTTTAAGAATATGAAAATTTAAAAAATCGTCACGTCAGAAAGAAAGTGAAATTTTCCACAACAATTTCGTTCTTCTTGCAATAGAAAAGTATTTTTTTAAAGTGATTTTCATAAACAAGTGGGTATAAGTTCAAGGTAATATTGTTATTAAGTTGTGTGTGTAATTTTAGCACGATCGGTCAGCTCGTTTTAAAATTGTTTCCGACAAACTAAAAAAAAGTATGTTTTCCAAAAACTTACAAAAAGCACGCCATAACGTCGCCATTTAGCAATATTTAAAAATGAAAAACAAATTAAAACAGTTTAATTATGTAATTAATTCCACCTAATGTTTCATAGATGTAAAACGTTTTGTTCCTTGAAAAAAAAATCAAAACTGGCTATTTTTTAATCTTCTATATGTATTCCCTCCCCCCCCCCCCTTAAGGGAGTCCCAAAATAAGTCACCTGAACGTGAATGACATAGTAGTCCAATTTTTTCCAAACTTCTCATGAAAATATATATTTTCTTAATCAATCAGCAATGTATTGACAGCAACTGTGCAGTATATAGTCCGCATATTGAAGGCTCAATCGAACTAGCTGCAAATGAAGTTGGGGCCAGACTTCTTATTCAATAGATTTTCTAACTATAGCCACGCAATATTCTCGTCGACGTACATAAATTTTTAATTTTCCCCAGTTCAACCAACGACGTACATCACCCCGTAGGTATACTGCTGTATATCCACTTAGGCTCGGTACTCTACGTACCGAACTTCAGCGCTCTTCTACAGCTCATCGAAACAGCTCTCTCGTGGGTAAAAAAAACCGGTGTGCTATAAAAAAATTCATCACGTTTTAATAACTGAGACACACTCATGTCGGAGAGAGGTAATCCTGTTGTTATATAATATAATACTAACTTTGCGAATATTCAAGATATCTACGTAGAAATGAACTTTTGGAATGCAGGATGAATTTGTTCTAATACGATATCAATTTTCGTATGCACATTATTTTTATTGGCTAACTTGATACGGTGTGCAGACGTAATGTTAGTAAGCGAGGGTCATTTATATTAGGAGTATGCATTGATTTTTAAGGGATTTTCTTTGTAAAAATACAGCTTTGCGGTGAAAAAATGGTCACAAATTGATAATTCAAAATATTGTCCATCGCTAAGCCCCTACTTTTCCCGCCTTTCTTGTAATAGGTGAATTCGACGTCAAAAGAACGAAACAACTTTTTAGAGGCTATCCACTAATTGACCGATTATTTGGTATCCTCATAAGAATGGAAGCGCTGCTCAGACAAGCTATGAGTCATCGATCGAAATAGGTGGTAATCGGAAGGAGCAATATCTGGAGAATACGGCGGGTGTCGTAGGCCATCACAGTTAAGGTAATAGTCTCGCCAAGGCGTTTTTCTATAGATTTTTTTACAAGCTTTTATTTAACTTGACTTGGTCTGAGATACAAAAAGGAAAATCAATATTTCACTCACTTCCCGACTACTTAGAGCTCTGAAACTTCACAAACATGCATCTAAGCGGTGACAATGCATGTTTCAACTTAAAAATAAAATCAATTAAAGACTGAAAGGTAGAAAATAATTTATATGTCAAAAAAAAATTTTTTAACAATCTTTTATTTTATGTACTAAAAAGTAGGAAATAATTTTTTTTTACCAAGTCACCTATATGTAACTATAAATAAAAGCTTGCCGTGCACAAAATTTAGACATATAATCTTTAATTTACATCAATCCGTTAACATATAAACTGTATTTAATTTACTGTAAAACAACCTTAGATTTCTTAAATAAAAATCTTGAAACTGAGTATAAACGTGTGTAAATAATTTCTCTAATTACTATTGTGCCAAATTAAATACGCTGTATGGAACTGAATTGATCAAATTTATTAAACATTTAAAAAGTTGAGCACCACAAGCTTTTATTTGTAGTCACATATAGGTGACTTGGTAAAACAAATTATTTTCTCCTTTTTAGTACATTAAATAAAAGCTTGTTGAAAAAAAAATTAGTTTACATATAAATTTTTATTTTAAAGACCCATTCAGGATACTATTAAATGATTACCTGCAAAATTTCAAAAGGATTCACCGTTGTGAATTCGAGATATTGGCAATCAAAGATTGCACGGTTTTACATGTGTTCCTATGGGAAGCAGTGGAAAATTTCACATTTCACGCAATAACTTAGACTTGTCTACAGATTAAAAAAACATTCTCAATTACAGAGGAACATATAACGAAGTGCGTAAAAAGTCATGAATTTTGACCGTCCAGTTTCAGAGATATAGCGATTTAAATTAAGCAATGGCTAGTGATGCTAGCACTAAATAACGCGACAAAACTTCGCTGGGCTTGCAACATTGTCACGATCTCCGCGCTCGCTAGACTACAGTAGTGTGTGCATATCCGTATACGCAGAATATCTACGTATCAGTAGCTGGTATGAATAGTCTGATACAAAAGTGAGGGTTAGGCGATGGAGGGAACGTTTTTATTAAGTGAAGTAAAAAGTTCTGAGCGTTTTTTCGCTTTATTCCGACGATGAAATTAACATAGTTAGGATTATCCGATTTAGATCAAATATGCGCCCTTTTGTTCGATAACTTTTATCCATTTTGAAGACAATTTCATAATTCCGCGATTGAACAAGTCCTCATCCCTATTGGTAAAAAACTTGACCAGCTCATTTTCACAAGCCTCTCTTGAGGCCAGTTTTGTACCATCCAGAAAATTTTGCAAATGCTTGAAAAGGTGATAACCGCTTGGTGCAAGGTCTGGACTATACGGCGGGTGCGATAGAACCTCCCATTCAAGCTCTCGGAGCTTCTGGCGCGTCGTTAAAGATGTGTGCGGCCTAGCGTTGTCTTGATGGAACACAACGCCCTTCCTATTGGCCAATTCTGGCCGCTTCTGGTCGATCGCCTGTTTCAATCTGGTCAGTTGTTGACAGTAGAGGTCCGAATTGAGTGTTTGGCCCGATGGGAGCAGCTCATAGTGGATGATTCCCTTCCAATCCCACCAAACACACAGCAAAACCTTCTTGGCCGTTAATCCGGGCTTAGCGATCGTTTGGGCTGGCTCACCGCGATTGGACCACGATCTTTTTCGGCTGTTTTTCTCGTATGTGACCCATCTTTCATCGCCAGTCACCATCCACTTCAAAAATGGGTAGATTTCGTTACGTTTCAGCAAAGAATCGAAGGCATCAATTCCGTCCAAAAGGTTCTTTTGCGTCAATTCGTGTGGCACCCATACATCAAGCTTCTTCTTGAGACCAGGCTTATGCAAATGCTTCCAAACGGTTTTCTGGCTAATCTTCAGTTCCTGGGCAATGGAATAAGTGCTCACATGCCGTTCCGACTCAACGATTTCCATCATTTTATCGACATTTTCGACGATTGGCCTACCAGAGCGTGCCTCATCGTCGACGTCCATATTACCAGAACGGAATCGTTGGAACCACCGCTTTGCTGTTGCATTCAATACTGTATTGGGTTCATAAACAGCACAAATTTTTTTGGCCGCCTGCTCCGCTTTTTCACCTTGGTCGTAGTGGTACTGAAGAATGTATCGAATTTTCTCTTTTTTTACCTCCATTTTGGAACGCTGTAACACACAACTGGCTTCACCAAACACAAAACTGTCAAAGAACTTTTTTTGAAGCATAATTTCACCTTTAAATCGCCGTATAGTATGACCCGATGCGATGTATACATCGTGAGATATGGCTCACTAAAGACATCTAGCGGAAAACGCTTAGAACTTTTTACTTCATCCAATATTATTAGAACTCGAAACATTATATTGAGCGTTTTCATCATTACTTTATAAGTTTTTACATCCCGATAAGATGTACAACCTACATTATAGGTACTACATTATAAATATTGCGAAATATCCCGCAATATTTCGAAGCTTTTATCGATTGAACGGAGAATAAACTTTTCAACGTGACTGTGGCTAGACTACTACCTTAAGCGCTTCTAACGTTTCCTTGACCGGTTTCGCAACCTGAGGCCGAGCGTTGTCGTGATGGAAAATCACTTTGTCGTGTCTTTTTGCGTAATCTGGCCATTTTTGTTTCAATGCTCGGCTCAATTGCATCAATTGTTGGTGGTAACATTTAATGTTCGTCAACATTTAATGATTCTGCAAGTTCTTCTTCCATTTGACTCGAGTCTGCATCGAGTAAAGTTTCCACTTCCTCATTGACAAACTTTTTCAGCTGGCCCAAAAAAGTGATTTTGACACGGAAGATAAGGAACTGGACGTTCCTTATCTTCCGTGTCAAAATCACTTTTTTTATAGCGTCGAAACTAGTACTCGCATGTTGAATTCGATGGAGCATAGTCACCATAAGCTTCCGACAGCATTCGTTGGCTTTCAGCAGTACTTTTTTTCGAATGGAAGAAAAAAGCAAAGCTTTTCGCAAATTGCGTTTTGTCGACACAAAATTTGGCATATTCAATGCTAAAAAAAATGTCTTTTATACTTCAGCAAAATAACACATACTGGAAACTAAAGCCACGTGGTAATGCTTTGACATAAAATTAGTAAGAATATGAGCGGATGCGATGTATTACTAATTACGCCATCTTTTGATAATCAAAATTAATGCATGCACTTAATATTATGTGACCTGCTTATGACTAGGTTTGTTTGTCGAATGTTAGCTTACCAATCTTATATTCAGCAGACAAAGGTATTTATAATCAAGACATTTTATGTTAATTGGGTCATTTACATGATGTTTGTACAGTATAGTTACAGGAATGTTAGAAGGTAAGGGTATCAATGCCTGGACGGTTAAGAGCGTCCTTAGATGATAGGATTTATTATTCATTTAAGGACCGTTAAAAAAATAACCGGAACTGACGTCAAGCTCATAAGTTCTAGTTTTTAAAACACATGTATTAACTGCCGGAAAGTTAAATATTTTTATTTTCATACATTAAAATGATGAATAATAGAAAATTTACTAATTTTCGGACAGCTGGTAGTGTAACGTCCCTGTGTTCGGACACTATCATGTCCCAATTTTTGGACACGTCCTTATAACCTATAAACAAGAAACATATCTAAAGTCAGTATACGTACTCGTTAAGGGGGTCGAGTCGCACCAAAAATTCTGAGAATAAATGTGTGGTATAATAGCAGAAATAAAAATGTTGAACGTTACGAAAAGTTATCTTTATTTGTGTCATTCCATCATAGTGTTATTTTCATAATTTTTGGGTGATTCCACCCCCGTAAGCAACAATTCGATATATTAGTTATGAAAGTAACCCTCCGGGTACATTTCGAATATATAAGTGAGAAAAAAGACGGCATCGATGCCATATAACCTCGTGGAAAGCCGGCCACATAATCTCAAACTTTGTTTGCGTCGCGACTAGTTACGTTATTTATTATAATATCTAAATATGGGACACATGTACTTAACAATTGATTTTGTCTTCTTTTTTTCAAAATCACAAATTAAGTTAGTAATAAGTAATTTATCGCCAGGTACCCAGCGAAACGAAATCGGCAACGCTTGGCGTCCGTTGATTGGGTCTCTGCGGCTACGTGCTTTGTGCCAGTAATCGGACATGAGATGCGGCCGTGGTACATGCGTGTGATAGATGTCCCAATTAATGAGACTCTGAAATTATTATATAAAACCTTATTCAAACCGAATTGTAACAACTGGGTCGAAAAGTCGCTTCGATTCACTTTCGATGGGTTATAAATCTAGTCTAGAAATCGATGAAAATAAACCCCTATTACTATCACAAATTATCGCAACTCTTTGGCTCTTCGGTTTAGAAAAGTGCATTCATGACATGACTGACTCGGACTTGTTAATATGACTCGTCAATTTTACTACTAAAATTCGTTATTAACGTACAATTTTCCAGTAATCAATTAATAATTGAAGGCTGAATAGAATGCAAGCGTCACTTTTCGTTACCTGTCAATTATATTGCTACTATAGTGACATATTCGAACTACTGTCCGAACATTGGGACTCGTCCGCGCATTAGTACCGTTACCTTATTGTCTTTGGGGCTATAATTCTTCATGTTTGGATTTGTCTATGGAAAGTGAATCTACATTCGACAGAGGAATCCAGCGCAATGAGTGTTAGTTGTCCTATCTTATCAAAATAGCATCACAATAGACAAGCACTTATTGTTAGTAATTTTATGACAAACAGTTCAACAATCACGAATCAATCATTTGATATAAAATTCGTTTCGTAATCGGTCTACATTTTTCTCTATTTGTATTTTTCCTTTCTCTATAAGCGCCTTGAGTAATCAATGTTTCCAATATAATATGTGACTTTTCTTTCTTCGATACAAGTTATGCTATCTTACCATACAATATATTATATGTAACCAATAACTATAATAAACCAATAAATATATAATAAAATTTAACAATAATAAAACCAAAAATATATATATACCATATATAACCATAAAATATTACAAAGCATCAAGTGATCCTAAACACACTGTGCGCTTTAGATATTCAGCATTTATTTATCAATGACTTGTGGAATTAGCCAATGAAACATATGCGAATGCACTTGTCTAAATGTTACTTATTGCAGAAGTTTGCAACTTCGGTAATGGTTTTTTCCAGAAAACTTGTAAGTTATTGCTTGCAAGCTTCTCTATAATCCCATTAGTCTCACTGCTGTAACGACCAACTGATGCGAATTACATACCCACACTCGAATGCCTTAAGATCTTAGGATAGTATTTACGATCTTCCTATGGCAGTTTAATACTGCAGATGAGCCAAAATCCTAAGTATTTGCATTTTGGTGGAAGTATTCAGTTTTACGCACCTAATTTAAAGCTTTTTTCTCCGAATAAACAATGTATCTTTGGAAAATGCTGGATCTAAGATGCCGCATCCACCTAGACTTCATCCTAGGTTCCACCTAGTCTTGAATGTTAGTAAACGTGATGTGTATACAAATCAGAACCCAACCGTTTGACGAATACCAAAAAATACACTATCATCATTGCACTTTCTAGAAGTTCTAGTGCCACCGTCTGTTTGTTGTTTCAAGTTTAGCTTCTGCATCCTTCATCGAGTTGGGTCGCCTGAACAGTAAGATGATTAAATCCTAACTGGAAACGCTTCGTTATTCTTATCTGTAGAAATAAACAGAAGATTGAATATCCCTACTTCACCACTTATATAATTTATTGCACATATATATGCATATCATACTAGGACAGGCATCAAGTTTGCACACACAATGGATGCTAATCATTGAAGTAAGCGAAAGTCCGATAAACTAGCTAGACAGTTTCTCCGGCTAGTTTAACGGTACGAAAGTATAACAGGCGCAGCTGTACGTATATTCGCGCTTCTATCTGCTCTCATCCGTAGTATATCTGTATGCGTATATGAAAGGATTCTAGATTGTCGAGTACCAAAACCAAGACGAGTTGGGAACACAATCCGGCAATAATAATTATCTTGATGACTTACTAGGAGTGGTCGAAGGAGTACTATTCCAAGGGGGTCGCAAAATGATATATATATATATACACGGGGGTTTGTGTAAGCGGGCAATGCGATTATACATTTCCGTCGATGCGTTAACCAGGGAGGGTAGATTACTGTAATGAAGCCCGACGACCCTTCTATGTGCGGCCCAACGACTCGAAATGTGGATAACTGGCGCCGCTGATTTCCCCACGTTCTACTTCCGCCATTTGGCTATATATATATATTGGTGATATAAATCGTGGAAGCTTTTCTGAGACGCATCCAACCCTCTCGTTCCCCAACGCACGCGCGCACACACACACATAAGAACTAAGCAGTTCGAACACACATCCTATGACCATGCACCCTATTTCGTGGTAGTGCGCCAAGGAATAGCCAAGAGGAAAATGATCACCGCCGTTCGAATCAATCTCCGTGTACCGTTTATTTTTAGGGTGAAGAGTAAACTTTTTTTCTGAAATGGAGCCGAGAGACGATGTAGACGATACTTTTACCCCTTGCGACGATTGTAGTTGTGCGCCCCCCCCCCCCCCCCTCATGCCCCTCCTTAATTTCGAGAGGCTTGCAAGGTCGTGCAGTCCCTTCGCTGCTAAAGTCACCCAAGCACCGTTCACTATGGCTGATAAGTACTGTCTTTATTCTGAGCGGTCCACTCCATTCCCCGTGTTGACAATTTGGTTACAGGAAGAATACCCGGCTATAATATTATAATAAAATCTGAAACTTATTGTTACTTATGATTATAGGTTAAGCTCCATTTTCAAAAGGGACATTCATGTTGAAGTTTTGCCAACTATTCCTATTCGCACGTTACTCGAATTGGTTGTTCCTTAGTGATGAACATCGAGATGCTTGTTGAATATACTACTTTATCGTTTGCTTGCCCGTTGGGCAGTTAACGAGTTCAGAGAGACCACCAGTTTAGAGCCCGGAAAAGCAGTGAATTTCGACCGTTTATCATGAATACCAAGGTGGTAGAATAGAAATTCCATTTGGTAGCTCCTATTCTACCCTAGCTATGCCCGCGACTCCGTATACGCAGATTTTTGAAAACTTAAAATTAGCATAGCTTTTGATTGAGACAGCCGATTGCGATGAAATAAAAATGAAATGTTACTTCAAGTTCAGACCTATATTTTCCTGAAAACATCGTAGATGCGCAAGTCGTTGTGACAGAATGGTTGGAAAGTATTCCAGAAAATAAATTGAATGTACAATAGCCTAGTTAGTTACGAAAGAATGCAAGTGCCAGCGTATAGACGCTTCTTTTATAGTTTTGGATAAAACGCAAGCATAGCGTGATGTAAAATACACCTAGCGCCAACTACTGTCGAATAATTGTACCGTACGATACGACGCCTCCGTAAAGCGTTAAAAAGTCCGTATTAGGCTAAAATTTCGTAACGAATCAGGGTTAAAAGTATCAAATATGTTAGTCCGGGTTATAAGGTATATCTACGCCAAGCTCAAATAAAATCCGTTAAGCATTTTTTTTGTGATGCGTGCACAAACAAACAGACGCGCAAAGTTTACAGTTTTATTATACGTATATAGATATCTTGAAGTATCTTTACAAACTTCTTCACATGATTTTGTAACAAAATAGCAGCGCTGAAGCTGCATGAAGCGAATCACTTCGCCATTTCTTCACCGATTGACTTGAGATTTTATTGGAACCTTATAATGAAATTTTACATTGAAGGCTGTTTGGGATTTCTGATATGTTGAAAACTTTTTCCGAAAAAATGATTTTCGACGATTTTTTTTCTTCAAACGTTTATCATTTTTTGAGAAAGAAATCGAAATACCAGAAAATCGGAGTACCAGAAAAATTGAGACAAAAAACGATATTATTTCGATTCCTCTACGTACTCCGTAGGCAAAGGTATTATGAGGAAAGGAACAATCCCTCATAATGAGCGATTGTTCTTATATAATTACTTGTTAAAGGTCTTCTAAATTCGAATCTTGATCTATGTAAATCTCTGACATAGTTTATTCATTTCACAGAGTTGAGCTCAAGAGGCTGCGCGTAAAATGCAGTTATTGCAATCAACGAATCGAAAGTAAAGGAATTAGTACGTTTCGTTGTCAACGATGCACAGGTTACGGAAACTCTAAAATCTCTCCATTTCGTTCTTCCGCTTTTCGCTCGACTCATTCCCCTCCTTTTGCTCTCCCTATTGTGCCTAACGAACTAGCAATGATTCGCCAACCTGGCTTTTTAATTTCGACCAGCCGACTTCGTTAAAATTCTCTGTGCACGTTCATACCTTCGCCAGCTTTAACGAGACCGAAGCATAAATTCCGTCGAGCAAAGTTACGCATTACCTTTTTATGAGCCAACATGGATTTTCACGGATTCCTGTGAGATGCGGAGAACAACATGACGTTTGCGAAAAATCTAACACCAGCTTGAGCTTCAGAGGTTATATACACGCTCATAAATCTTAGAAATGTTAAAAACTAAAGATACCGTGCCCCAATCGAAGTCCGGAGCCGAGCCGATAAAGAAAATAAAACAACAGACAGCACCAGTAACAATAACGGGAAAAAATACTGAAGGAACTGATGCTCGGACGATATTTACAAACATCAGGAGGATGAAAAAGAAATAACACAGCATCAGAGCCATGGAAACCAATTGGAAGGCTAGAAATAGATATCAGAGTATGAATCAGAGCCTGTCACGAAACGGAACCTAAGTGAATTATATCCACAATAAATTAAAAAAAGCTTGGTAAAAGAAACTATGAAGTTGGAGAAGAAAAAATGGGCATTGTCTACAAAAGAAACAGTGGCTAGCTGGGAATACCCCTTCCGTCCGAACAGGAAATTATTCAAAACTTGAATCGGGAAACAGTTTGCTAGATATGCCAATCAATGAATGTCATGCGCGAAACCAAGCCAGTCTTGCCCCTTATCTGCCCCTCATTTGGCTTTCCTAGATAACATCAGGCCATGGTCAGGCCTTTAGCTCAGACCTCATAGGACTAAGGTCCTATGAGGAAAGGTACGGAAGATGCTGCCTCGCATCTGCCTTCTCTAGATAATATCAGGCCATTCAGCATGCATGAGATTCGCCATATAACAGGTCGTAGGCCAGGCTCGATCATTTTCAATATTCGGTGCTTGGCATTTCTTTGCTCAATGTCCGAATTTATGGTGATGAACCATTTGCTTTCACGCATCTTTTTATTATTATTTTTCTTTTGCCTGCCATTTACATATCGTGATATCAATAACTTTTTATGCCCTTTGTCGTGTAAAAGTTTAAATCGGGAAAAGCTACAGTCCCTTATGTGCCTTCCCTAAATAATAACAGGAAATGGTGAGGCCTTCCAGCGTGGATCAGATTCGCCATGAGGTCTTACAGCTGGCCCCGATCTGCTAATTTCTAGGCAAAAACTGAATAGGAGCTGGCCGGAAAATGACAAGGCAAGTGATTGAACAGTGACGAGCTAAACTCTCGAATGAAAGCTAAAAAGTATTAGGTGGTACTGATACTTACAGTCTGTTTGACAAGAGCATGTATGGCGTAACTTAAAAACTACTTGGGAGAAGTCATCGGGAAGAAATACACACATACTACATAATATAAACCATGATGCTTTAGTAATAATAAGTGGTCCAATCGCCTCCATTGATCACCCGGCATCTTCGAGGCATACTTTCTACTAATTTCATGACATAATGTGCTGACAAACCTTGACATGAGTCGGATCTGTCGGAATAATTGCTTGATGTTCCAAATATTTGATGCCTATTGGTGTGGCTTAAGGCATAATTGATGGAAGAACATGCCCAGAAAGAGGCTCCGTCCGAAAGAATCACGTTGTCCCAATCGCAGTCCAAACTTTCTTTCACCCAGGTGTGTTTTTTCTGGATGTGTTTTTCGAACAATTACGGTTTATCTGCGACAACGGTCGGACGACAACTGATGCTTTCTATACAAAGCATCTTTGTGGAAGGGTCCCGCTACCTGCTTCCGTCCCAATCTACTCATTAGCGTTTCCAGCAAAAAAATGCAGACGTACACATCTTTGTCAAACACACTGTATTATTTATAAGTATACTAACATCATGTGCATAAAAAGTGAACGCTGTAAGCATGTCAGTTCCGTACGTGGCACAACAACGTCTCGACGTTCTATCGTTGTACGATGGTACCTCGGTCTCTTCAGTCATCAACTTACCAGTTGGATTTGGTCGTGTTTACTGATCCGTGAGGCCCACGCAGTCGCGAAATCTTCGTAATCAGCAAGCAGCGTCGTAAATGTTTTTGTTATAATCATTGTTGGTTCTTCCCAAGTACCCCCAGCATACATGACTCTTATACAAATACAATGGCTTTATTCCAAACCAATCGATATCAAGGTTGGTCGAATATATGCAATTACATAAATGCATTAAGTAAATGCATTTCTTCGTACAAGTTTTTCAGTCGCTTAGAATTGGTCGTTGAAGCATATCGAGCCCCGTCCAACAACCTCTGCTGGACAGAATTTGATTGCATGGAGTGGGTGGTCGTTCAAAAACGACAGTGTGAAACACCTCAAGCATAGGAAATCCTGGAGTTTCAACGCTATGTTCACTCAAATCACAACCAAAACAAGACCAAACACCTGAATTTTAATAAGTGCCTCCAAAATACGCTACCCAATGTATAGGCGGATAACTGTAGTACACAAGGCTAGTGATGAGATCTATTAATACGAATAAATACATAAAAATAACCGTATCCATATAAATTGAACTGCACATAATCAATATATCAATACAAAGGAATACATACACATATTAACAAATCTTCGTTTAAAATCACTTTAATCAAAATGTAGAAATTATATCTGTCAATAGCCGCCTCAGTATATCCAAGATTAAACATTTTTTTTTTCTACATTAGTGTTCATTTTCCGAATCATATCAAAATAAGTCGTGTGGAGTATAAAAAAATATAAGCTGCAATGCACTATTTTTATATTTCTTATGTTTTCGACATTTCGATTGAAAGTTAATTTTTCGATTGATCTCTGCATATTACAAAACTGTAAGGCGTGGTTCATCTCTACTTTTTCAGTTTTTGCAAGATTTCTTGAAGATTGTTCCTTGTACCGAGACCGAATAGACAATAGTATTTTGAAAAAAAAATATTGATTCTCTATACATTCGTCTATTCATAAGTCGGAAACTACTGAATAGATTTCAACGCATCTTTCATAAAAATATTGCTTAGAGACTGAAATGGTACTTAAGGGATTAAGCATAACGCTATATAGTCAATTAAGCTTATAATGAGCGAGCAAGTAATGTTGCCGAATATACCGATTCAAACTTAAACAAAACCAAAAATTAAAAAAACAAACAAAACCAAACATAAAAAAAAACTACACGCAAAGAAACATACAAACGAAAATTAACAAGTAATC
Organism: Ophion ventricosus; assembly: GCA_963932345.1. Classification (NCBI taxonomy): domain Eukaryota; kingdom Metazoa; phylum Arthropoda; class Insecta; order Hymenoptera; family Ichneumonidae; genus Ophion; species Ophion ventricosus. Next base: position 7,393,426 of record OZ010711.1, on the reverse strand, counting down.
AGGTACTGTATGGAATTGTCGAATTTTCTAAAAATTTCGATATTATAATATTCATTCATAAGATTTTTTTTGTCAACCTTGTCCCAGTTATCGACAGCCGTGGCGATTAACGGGCAGAATATTTACATTGCTGAACTGGTACTCATAATATATGATAACTCGTTGAAATTAACATAAAACTACAATTTTCTATGCTCAACGCAAAACTAAGATTCTTATTTATAACTTGAAGATAAACTTATCTCGCGCAGGTCCCCGGGAATTCTCACATCATCCGAGATGTGACACGGTTCACGTTAACTTGGTTACGGACTTTTTCCATAATTGCAAATTCCGTATTTTCCCCATTTTCATATCCCAAAATAAATACATTTTTCAAACGGAATATAATTCAACTAATTTTTTTTTATAAGCTCAATATTTCTTCTTTAAAACGCCGTGCGACATTTGAGGATCTGTTAATTAGAAAAAAAATATAATTTTTTGTTTAAAAAATTCGATTTTCGCTGAATTTCGGCCTGTCGGCGTTTAAAAGGATTTTTCACTGAATAAATTTTAATAAAATCGAATTTGCATTACATAATAACTTCCTCATCGAAAAATGAAAAGATTCATGTATTGATGTTTCTCTTTACTGCTCAATGGAGCGATTATACCTACAAGAAACGCATGGGGTTAGTATCGGCCCTAGTCAACAATTAGAGGGTAGAAAAAATACTACATAAGTTCTAGGGTTAAATAGGGGGCTTAATTTGCCATCAACCGAACTTAAACGCAGATGAAGTTGCGAACACAAGTATATAGTATAAAATTAAATATTAACGACGTTTAAAACGATGCACGACCTAAAATGTAAACGGTAAATATAAAACGAGATAGATAGATCGCCGCAAGGTGGTGAATAAAAGCGTGATATAGTTCTTAAACTACATGTATAATTTAGGTATATAATATACAAAAATGTAAAAAAATGAATACTGTAAGTTGGAAAATGTCATAGCAATTGCAATGCATGTGAAATAAACCTATCTATCTATATATAAAACGAGCCACACTCAATGTAATCGCTCGAACCAACTCCTCGACCTTTACCAAAACAAGATAATTATCAAGTAATCCCCATTGCCTGTAAAATCACCTTGCTTAATTTAGGTATTATTTTATTAATTGTGTCTATATCGTAATGGGGGAGAATTTTCAAAAATGATGCTCACCCGCATCAGGAAATCCGACAAACATAAACGAGAGGCACCCGCCGAAGCGATGTCTTCGTACTGATGAAAAAAGCATTGTACGCTGTCTAGCTAGTAACCCCATAAGGACCCGTTCCTTTGAATAGTTGACGAGGTCGGGAGTCAGCCCTCGAGGTGTCCCACCGGGGTTTTGCCCACAAGTGTTATTCAAATTGTTTATTCGCATTAATTAGGCATTTTCGTTCAAATATTTGTTGCTCAAGGGGCTAGACCACCTCGGCTCTCGGAAGAATAGGTAATAAAATATAATTTTTTTACGCTACTATTAAATATATTAAATAACTTTCATCTTTTACAAAGGCATTATAGTTTTATGAACAAGTAAAAAAAAAATGTCAGACATATAAGTCGTCTAGTAGGATCCTCTTTTTATACTAGTGGACAAAATATCTCGAGATGTACTTAGCTGATTTTGGTGAAATTTATACCACATATTCTTTAGAACATTATCTAGGACGTAGCATAGGATTTTTTTTATTGAATGTCGCGGTCATTTTTTATTCGTTTTTTAAACTCAAATATTAGGCAAAAAGCACAGTTTTTTTCAGGCAGCTGTCATTTCTACAAAAACATTAAAAAATTTGCTAAACTTTAACTATTACCTTCCTTCACAAGAAAACGGTTTTTTTTTATTTTTCATATGATGCCTGACAGGGAAAAGAATTCCACCATCGGAAAAGATTTTCGAAAGAGGCTCCTTAGACGACTTACATCCCTGCTATTTAAACATTTTTTTATTCATTTTAAAATTGAAAATGCTTTTGAAGATGTATATAGGGGGTCTGATTTAGCGAGATGTCACACGACACTAATGTTACCCCGACTCCACTGCCGCTGTGTTGTAGTAGACTGGGGCGAGCTGTGACATGCTCAATGCTTGTGATTGGTTGAAAAATGCTGCATTACATGTAGAGTAATTTATGGATACAAATGGTAAGTTTCAATTTTGATGTGTACATTACAATGTTATCAGGATGATAATTATATTAACAGTTTGAGAGAGTAAGAGAGTGAGAGAGAAAGAGAGAGAGAGGGTGAATGGATGGATGAGAATGTGAAAATGTGAAAATGGAAAAATGTGAAAATGTGAAAATGTGAAAATGCGAAAAATGCAAAAATGTAAAAAATGTGAAAATGTGAAAACGCGAAAATGTGAAAAGGTGAAAATCTGATAACACTTTCAATGCCATGAAATAGTTGCACTTTGTGTAATATCTGTAGATTTTTAAAAATAAATTTGTTCGTAAAACTATAATGTATTTGTGAAGAATAATATTTTTTTATATATTTACTAGTCAGGTTCAATTGTTTAAATCATTTTTATACCTATTTTTCCGAGTGCCAAGGTGGCGTATCGCCTTAATCCTAGAATGCGCATGAGAGGGCCGTACGTATTCCATGTCCATTTGAAAGTTTACTCTGGAAATATTAGACGGCAACGAAGGGAAGAGGAATCCATAGACGTGAGGTCTCCGAGGAACAGGAATGAAGCCTGCAAATGGCGGTTACCATAGAATGGGGGAGGGGGGTGGGTGAAGGATCAAAGTGACGTATTCCTAATATCAATGCATGGCCTATAATTTATAAAATTAACAAATTTCTTTATTAACTGTGTGTATGTATGTGCGTGATGTAGTGATCTAGTACTACACCTACAGTAGTGGAATTAATTCTCGACATTTTTAATAGAAATTAACTTTTTTTTATCATTGCCGAGAAAATGTATATTCAGCTACGCCGAAATGATACTGTAATATTTTTCTTTTCATATACAATGGTTCTACTTAATCTACACGATTAGTTTCGCAAATGTTTTAATTTTTACAATAAAACATTATAGAGTTCGAATTAAATCAATTCCTTCTGCTTCATTTTTCTCCTGACCCGGGGCCGGACATTCAATCCTTTCAGATGAGAGCGAATTTTGTCAGCGAGCTGACCAAATCAATACCAACCTTACGATAGGAAACCAATAGTTTCTAAATTTCTATAGTAATTTCGTTTTATTATAGCATGAAGGTCAGCAGTGAATCCAAATATCAGTGCCGCTTCCTCTCGGCTGATGGTTATAGAAATATTAGCGCCAAAATGTCAAAATAAGAAAAAAAAAAAAACAAAAAAAATATAATAGCCAATTATGAAATCATTGGTAAATGAATGTAAGAGCAAGTAAATATTTGTTATTATAATCATAATATGTTACTAGTTATTTTCAAGTCTGCTCGAACACAAAGCGTAAAATATACATTTATCTCAACCACTTCAATGTGATCCGCGACTTGATTGGCGAAAAATCTATTCAGCCCAACTTTTGGAACTGAGTTCTATCCAATCCAAAAAACTTTGTTTTTTTTCAAATTAACTCTCCAAGTACTTTTTATACTTTTCATGCAAACAAAACCATTAGATACTTGTAATTTTTTTCTATGTAATAATTAAAGATAATTCGAAAAAAAATATTAACTTCATATAGCGAAAATTTAAAGCTGGCATCAATTGAATTACACTGAATATAATTAAGGACAATTCAAAATATTTTATTGTAATATTTCATTTCCCACAGCAAAGTAGCATCATGCATGTGTTTTTATTTAAAACGATAACAAATGATTAAGATCAAATCGGCACGACTAACGCTGCAATGACTGAAAAAAAAATAAAAAATTGAAGTGCTCTAAAATAAAGAAAAGATCAATGTTATAGAGAAAAAATGAAATAAAATAAAAAACGAAAGGAAAACAATTGAAAAGGTTGACTATAATTTTTAAGTATGTAAAGTTAGGATAATACATAAAAAAAGATACATTTTCTGGAATCCTGATTGGTACATAAGTAAAGTATAGTTTAATAATAATATTAGTTATTATTCGATAAAAAAAGGAAAAAAATGAATACACTAATTCAAGATAACCAATTCCTCACATCTAATCGCAATAAAAATGACTCCAAACAGGACCAGTTCTCGAAATTTTCATTCCGTAAAGGGGAGAGATACCTTTACAACTTTCAAAAAATCGATTTCTTTTCTTCCATAAAACGTTAGACCAATGTCTTAAAAATATCGTGCCCAAATTTTAAACCAAAATTCGAAGCCGTTTGAAGGTTATAGCCACAAACGTAACACAACTTTCCGACGCTTGAGGGCACTGCATGCATAGTCGTGCTTTACCGACGGGGCTATCTGCCTTTTATACTCTACTGTTTTCAAATGCGACCACGGTTATTTTTGAGCATGCTCAAAATACTCAAAATGCCAATGAAAGCTTCAGACCAGAATTCAAATGCTCCGAAGCACTTGAATTCTGGTCTGAAAATCGTCAAAATTGCATCCTATCTTGCGGCTGGACTATTCAACGAAGGATACACATCGATTTTGAAAACCATGCTTGCATTGGATACCCGGGTGTCACCCCCGTGCACCTGACTAGCTTCCATAATTTCTTTAGCAGCTTCTTCAACGTGATCGAAAACGTGTTGTACAAGCATTTCTGTTGACATCATATGGTGGTCGCAAATTGTACACAGTGAACTTGTGGCTGTAAAAATTCTCAAAATTTAGGTTTTGAATGGCCGTTTGTTAGTTGAGACTGTGTAGGGCTGAAACATGTGTTGTATCCAAAGATAGGGCTTTTACGATACAATACTAAGGATCGCTGTTTCCTTAAATTCACACAGGTCAGACCTTGTTAAAAAAAATTCCAGCTGACGAGCAGTCACTCTGGCACCATGTTTTTTTTCTTCAAATTTGCGATTTTGCATCTCTGTTGAAATAACGGAAGGGTTTCTAACGCCGGTCGTCCGAGGAGATAGCGAGCGAGAGCTTTAGCGCGAAAAGCCGTGAACGGGCGGTGAATTTACGGAGCGACGCGGAGGTAGGCAAGTGTGCGGAAGGAGTTCTCGGGGAAGGGAGATGTCTAACCGAAGGGTCCTTGAGGAAAAAGAGATGATGTCCGTAGACGAAGAGTCTTCAAGGAAGGGGGACGCCAGTGCGGAGGGTCCTCAGAAAAGGGGGATAGCAAGTGTACGAGATGCTCATAGAAACGGGACGGCAAACGTCTACGAGGGTCCAGGGAGTGGTTGGCGAGCGAGAATGATCCCATGGAGGGTGGCCATACGGGGCTCGAAAAAGGCACTCTAAGCACAGAATTCAACGCTGACCTGTTGGGACTTGATCTCTTCGCAGTCTTGACTACTTAAATTTACGAAATTTGACAAAAGCATCCGCGCGTATCCAATAAAAAATTGATTTTCATTTTCAAACAGAGTGTCCAAGCCGTAAAAAAAGATTTTTTTTTGTATAACAGGCTCATTCCATGTAAAGGCCCGATCATGGAAATTAGACGTGGCAACCCTGGCTAGGGCCAATACTAATTGTAAGTTGGGAATACCCGGTCACATGTCTGCACGAGATATGAGCTTACGCAATTAATGGATGTAGTCGAGGATAAAGACCGAAATACAGAAGTGCTAAGACAAAAGGCCAGAGTTGAAAGAATAATAAATAGCTGTAATTGAGGGCAGGAAGTCACAATTGCCATTAACGGGTTACACCACTTTGGCGCTCGGAAAAATAAGTATAAAAGTAAATTTAAATTTCGACACGTGCATTGAATATATAAAATAATTTTTACTTTTCACAAATAAATTAGAGTTTGATAAAAAAAAAAAATTTAACGAATAAAGTGAATTAAATCAAACCCTCTTTTCAAACTGGTAGACAAAATATCTCGAAATCTACTCAATCGATGTTGATTAAATTTGCACCACATATTCTTCATAATATTATCTAGGACGTAGCATAGGATTTTTTCGATTGGATGCCGTGTTCATTTTTTATTCATTTAAAAAAGTCAAAATTTTGGTAAAAATCATTTTGCAAGCAGCTGTCATTACTACACATTTTTTTCATTGTTTTCCTATGCTATACTTTAGCTATTGCCTTAATTTACAAGAAAAAAATATTATTTTATTATTCAGACGAGGAATGACAAAAATAAAGGGGGGAGAGGATGGGTGGATGGATGGATTTCACATTTTCACGAAATCGTGAAAATGTGAAAATGCGAAAGTGTGAAAATGTAATAAATGTGAAAATGTGAAAATGTTTGCGTTACAAATGGTAAGTTTCAATTTTTATGTGTACATTACAATTTTATCAAAATGATAGTTATATTTACAGTTTGAGAGAGTAAGAGGGTGGGAGAGAGAGAAAGAGAGAGAGAGAGAGAAAAAGTAAGAGGGTAGATGGGTGGATGGATGAGAATGGGAAATGTGAAAACGTGAAAATGTGAAAATGTTAAAACGCGAAGATGTGAAAATGAGAAAATATGATGGATGGAGAGTGAGCGTGTGAGAATGTAAGAATGTGAGAGAGAGCAACTCATATTATTTGCATGTGGCTTTTTTTATCGCCCGAAAAGTCTAATAACATTTTGAATTGCATGAAATAGTAGTACTTTGTGTAATATCTGTAGAATTTATAATTTTTTTTTAAATTTATTCATAAAATATAATGTATTTATGAAAAATAAAAATTATTTCATATTTATGATAGTCGCGTCAAATGAAAAAAAAATTATACCTATTTTTCCGACCGCCTATGTGGTGTAACGCCTTAATGGAAGCACATACATGGATATCAGTGAGTGTAGGAAATATAGACCGATAAGCCTACATTTGTACATACGTCCGTATCGTCGAAACAGGGAAAATCAGAGTTTTGTTATACAAGCGCAGCGTTTAACAGTTCTCTGTTGTGTCTCGTGTTGGATGGATAACGGTAGGATAGCCGATGGCGAGAGCGACCGTAAACACCCTTGTCTTGTATGCTCCCTGTTCTCACTGACACCATACATAGATGTACCGTCCAAGTGCCCAACCATCTTGCTTCTCTTCAAGCCCACGTACACATAGGGATGAAGGATAGGAGTGGAGTGATGTGTGGTTTGAATACGAAATTCGAATGCACTGACGAACCACCGCGCATACATCAGTCTACATCTGTTTGAACTGGTTCTCGTATGGAAATATCTGTGACTGCGGGAGCTTGGTTCTCTGGCGTGTCTCTGTGCCTCTATCTCTCTTCTGTTCTCGTCCCTCGGCACCCTCCGGAAACTTTCGCGAAAACGACGGTTCTCGATGGCCCTCCGTGCGTTCAAGGTCCCTGCTCGGAATGCATTCAGTGTTCAGTTCATGTATTGCGATAAGATTCCTTTTTGCGAATAGAACACGCGTTCCGAATGACGAGAAATAAATGTTCGATTGGACAGACCTTAAAAAATCATCACAACTAGACCGAAACGACAGGAATCTCGCGGATAAAAAAAGGTGTGGGGAGATAAATGATGGGGAAATATTATCACCATGATGTTATTAAGCGTCTGAAAATGGATTGTTGGCTACTGCAAGCTTACCTGCTTAGGGTACCCATGTAGAAATTGACCATCGACCCAGCGCTGGCTTAGTCTCGAACTTGATTAGGCTATGCTCGGCAAAAATGCTTCGCCCAGGCATGGAAATGTGACGTGCGGCTGATGTTCGGCAGCCAAATGTTGGCTACGAGGCCTGGACCACGACTGGCCCAAATAGAAATTTACCATCGACCCAGCGCGGACTCAGTTCCGAACTTGATTGGCCAATGGTCGGCAAAAATGCTTGGACCAGGCATGAAAATGTGACGCGCGGCTGACGCTTGGCAGCCAAATGTTTGGCTGCCGAGAACAGATACGGCTAAGATATCTTAGCCGTATACCGCAATATATATTGCGGTATCTGTGCCTGAAATGAAAAAAAATAAATAAGTCAACAAATTATGAATGAAAATATTCTGGTAGTATTTTTTGTTTCCATATGCTTTATTTATATTACTGCATATATGATAATTGGATTAAAACGTGTTCTGCCTCAATAAAGTTTTTATCCTAACCTCGAGTTTTGAATCTACGTCTTCTAATTCTAGAGCTGAGCGCGCTACCTATTTAACCATTTTAACACTTGTGTAAATTTCCTTTCTTTCGCTCCTTACTGTGATCATTTTAAAAAAAAACGTCAATAAGTTGGCAAACGTTGAAGTTTGCATCGTTGCAATCCAAAGAAAATTAATTCTTTTTATCTATTTAGGCAGTAAAAATAACATTTACGATATTTTTTATTAACTCAAGTATCGTCTTCGACAATTGTCTTAGTTTTCGGCCGAGCCAAGACCAACTGTTGACGCATGTTTTCTGTAATGATATAACCGCAGCTGACTCTACAGTCAAATTATGCCCGAGCTGCAAAGGCCCGTTAGCTGGTGCAGGTTCAGTAATGTTGGTTCTTCGAACCTTCAAACAATAGTTGGGTCTGTCCGGTACCATCGAAATGCTAACATTTGAGCCAGTTTAGAATATCGAAGCTTGGTATCTACTACTGGGCCAAGTCTCAGCCGATTTTCCACAAACGGTAGAGCCAACGCTGGCTCTGGCGTCGGCTCTGGCATCGTTGAGCCAGCGTTGGGTTTGTTCTGTACCATCGACATGCTCACGTTAAGGCCAGTCTAGAATACCAAAGCTTGGTATCGACTACTGGACCAAGTCTCAGCCGATTGTCCACTAACGACTGAGTATTGGAATTTCTACATGGGCCTCGCTAAGGCTTTTTTCTATAGATTTTTTTATTTTGAGGACCCATTCAGGACACTATTACGTCATCACCTGAACATTTTCAAAAGGGTTCACGTCGTGTATTCGAGATATTGGCAATCAAAGATTGCATGATTTTACACGTGTTCTTATAGGGAGCAGTGGAAAATTTCACATTTCACGCAATAACTTTGTACCTTTTCTACAGATTTTTTTTTCAATTCCAGAGGTACATATGATGAAGTGGGTAAAAGAAATCATAAATTTTGACCGTCTAGTTTCAGAGATATAACGATTTAAATTAAGCAATGTCTAACGACGCTATCGCCATGAAGCGAATGGATCAGACTAGAACTAGATTACAGTAGTGTGTGCATATCGGTATACGCAGAGCATCTACATAATAGTAGCCGGAATGGATAGTCTGATACAAGAGTGAGGGTTGGGTAAACATTATATTAGGCGTTTTCATCATAACTTTATACGTTTTTAAATCTCGATAAGATGTACAACCTACATTATAAGGATATTTCGAAATATTTCGAAGCTTTCATAGATTCAGCGGAGAATAAACTTTTCAACATGACTGTGGAGAGACTACTACCAAGCAGTTTTGATACTAAAATCAAAATGCTTGCAGACCGTTCAAATTCACATTGTCGAGACATTAATTTAGGATGCAATGAGTGTCCGAAAATCAATCGATTTCACAACATAGTTTTGGAAATTTTTAATGTTCAAGTTGAATCTTTATCCATTTGGTTGGACACATGGCACCTCGTAAATAACAGTTATAGCGCTGTAGGGACAAACATAATTCACATAAACATAAGTGACAGTTATATGAAACGTCTCGTTCGAAGATGATAGTCAATGTAGTCATGCTTATCATGCCTACTTCACAACGTTTAGCGTACAGATTTTTTTTTTTAACAAAATCAGTCTGAATAACTGCCAATCCATCCTTGACCCGCTTCATATTGTTTTGCGTAACGAACTTGTCACTCGAATTATCACGGTATTCCGAAGACGATAGTGGGACAATTATTTTTTGGGAATGAATTCAGGGTGGGAGTCTATCATCTTCGAACGAGACGTTTCATATAATTTTGGTCACACGAGCCCGCCGAAGGCGGGCTCGTGTGACCTGTCAATTATGTTACACGTCTCGTTCTCGATTATAGTCAATGTAGTTGTTCAGAGGCAGTGATAATTCCCGATTTTTTGTAATCTTTTATTTTATTATAATAAGGATAGATACATTACATAGGAAAAACCACTTATAATCATTCTATAATTGCTCGAACAAATTGGTCATTGGGAGTCTGAATGAGTTTGTTGTAAAACTTGAAAAAAGTTTGAGAGTTCGGAGACCATCCAGCACTGCATCTTATCGCTGCAATACCGACTCCTTTGTTATAGGCAGCAGAAACAGATGCGTGTCTAGTACTGTAAGCTGTGAATTGCTCAGTATCGACACCAGCTTTTTTAAGAAGCCATTTAATCCGATGACCAATTGTCTGCTATGATACTGCTTTAAATGGCTTCATTGTCGTAATAAGGAGATTTTCCGTATTCTCGTTTCTAAGATCTTTAGTAACTTCTATATACTCTAGTACTGACGAGGCCACACATGATGCCGGTTTATTGTTAAAAAACGGTAAAATTAATTCAGGCTGGAAAGCTCCTGGTTTCGATGTTTTAATCTGATCAGTAATTTTTATGCGAATACCATCGCGGCATTTACAAATATTATTTATTTTAATCAATGCTAACGTCTGCAGTCTTTGCACGGTTGTTAATGCCAAAAGTGTTACAACTTTTTGAGCAGCATCTTTTAATTTGAGCTCTCGTAAAGGATGTAATTTTTTCCAAATATTTCAAAACAGGCGAAATATCCCAGGCAGTAGCGTATTTTGGCTTCGCTGGTCTTGATTTAAATACTCCTTTTAGAAAACGCGAGATTAAACCATCATTATTTATGTTATATATTGAAATCAATGGAATAGCGGAACGATCAATATTCAACGTACTATAACTTAAACCAGATTTGAACCTGCTATTAAGAATTTTAATAATGTCAGATGTTTTCGCTCCATGAATATCCACATTCTTAGATTGAGTAAAATTCCACCAACTCTTCAAACTACTCTCGTATTGTTTAAGAGTAGACTTAGTGAGAGAATCGATCATCACATTCACAGATTCTTCATCAATCCCTTTCTTCAGAAAGGCTGACCGGATAATTTCCCTGCCACCAACGAAAGGTGAGGCGATAAGGGATGGATCATTACTCTGAAAGGAGATATCAATAACGAATGGCTAGGTTAAAAGTGATGGTGGGTTCAATAAGTAAATATGTAAATAGTGGGTACCATGGTTGAGAAGACCACGCAGGTACCACAACCACCCCTATCGCTTTGTCATTTATTATCTTCCTCAAAGTACGGAGGATAAGTGCGAAAGGAGGAAAGGCATAAAATGTCTCATCTTTCCAGCAAATCGTAAATGCATCCACCTTTTCTGCCTCAGGATCGGGAAAGCGCGAAGAGAATCTTTTACATTTTTTGTTTAGCCTGGATGCGAATAAGTCTACAGAGAAAGGACCAAATTTCTCTTCGATTTGATCGAAAGGAATTTGGGAAGTTTCCCATTCTGTATCTACATTCGTATTACGGGATGCTCTATCTGCATCAAATTTTTTTGCCGAACTAATATATGATGCCCTTAACCATATTTTTCTGCTTTCGCACCATTCCCAGATTTCCCTTGAAAGTTCACTAAGATGCGGAAATTGTACTCCTCCAGCTCGGTTTACATATGCTATAGCTGTAGTATTATCTAATCGAAGTAAAATTTCGGATTCGGATAGAGTAGAAGCAAAGCATTTTAAGGCGAAAAAGGCTGCAAGTAATTCGAGGTAATTAATATGTTTTCTTTTTTCTTTTTCGCTCCAAAAACCAAAGCCACGTACATTTTCACAATAACAACCTCAACCTGAAAGTGATGCGTCTGAAAATATTTCAATGAAGAATTGATGACTCCTAATTTGATTGGAACCGATAGAAGCATTTATTTTCCACCATTTAAGATCGTCTATCATATATTGATTTATGCAAATTTTTTGTTCGTAATCGCCGCCGTTAAACTTTAAGGCAAAAAATTTTTGTCTCTCGAGTCTTTTACAATGGATAAAACCATAGGCAACTGCTGGACAAGCAGCTGTTAAAACTCCTAAAAATTTTGCAAATTCACGAATTTTATATCTTTTCTTTCTTTCGCATCCATCTACAATTTCCGTAATTTGCCTTTTCTTTTTATTCGTCAAATTCAAGGAAAATTTCACGGAGTCAATAATAAAACCTAAATAGTCGGGTCAGGCGAATTGAATCAACCGACTACTTAAGTAGTCGGATCAGGCGAATTGAAGCAAGCCGTAAGTCCAGTTGCTTGACCATAGCCTGAAGCTAGCTGGATCAGGCGAATTGAGGCAAGCCGTAAGTCCACTTACTTGACCATAGCCTGAAGCTAGCTGGATCAGGCAACTGGAGGAAACACTACATCCAGTTGCCTGACTATCACCTGACACCGACCGGATCAGGCAAATTGAGGCACTGCGGACATAATGCGCATTACATTCACATTACCAATATTTGGTTTGTCTACGCTGACCGGGCTAACCTGCACCGATGACATCACATTCGTCGATACAGATTAGCCTGGAGAGCATAGGCCAACCAAATAATGTTAAGTTCCCAGTGTAGTTCAATCCAGTAAATGTGATTCCATTGGTGCACGTTACAGGACAGCGTAGGCCAAATAAATAATGGTAAGTTCCTAGTGTAGTTCAATCCAGTAAATGTGATTTCATCGGTGCAGGTTACAGGACAGCGTAGGCCAAACAAATAATGATAAGTTCACAGCGTGGTTCAATTCAGTGAACGTAATACCATCGGTGCAGGTTAGTCGATTCGAAATGCACTGCGAATGGTCATTACATTCATTGAATTGTACCCCGCTGTCAACTTACCATTATTTGGTTTGTCTACGCTGTCCTGTAACCTGCACCGATGGAATCACATTTACTGGATTGAACACTGGGAACTTAACATTATTTGGTTGGCCTACGCTCTCCGGGCTAACCTGTATCTAAGAATGCGATGCCATCGGTGCAGGTTAGCCCGGTCAGCGTAGGCAAACCAAATATTGGTAATGTGAATGTAATGCCCATTCGCAGTGCATTTCGAATTCGAAATGGATATGGGACAAATGTCGAAGGAAGAACCAACGTGTGACGTTCCCTGAAAACGTCGCTCCGTAAAAATTGTATAACCTTAATTTCTAAGTTTAACTTCATTTCTATTTTTTTTTGGTTTGTTTTCCAAGTTCCTGCAGTTTTTTGTAAAAAATATCAAAGTCTATTTCGCGTTTTTGCTATATAAAAAATATATAACAAAGTTTTATTTATTTTACACATAAAAAACATGTGATAAAATAGAGTAATAAGAAAAATTTGCGATAAACAAGATTCCTATTTAGTTTATAAAATAAAGTATCAATGTTATTTGTAATTTGTGTCTTTTTCTATTTTGGGTTTGCGTGGTATTTTTTATTTCAGGAATAAATAGGACATCCACAGCAGAGGTTCATTCCATCATCCTGACTAGGCGATGTTGTTTCAATTCAATTAATCCTTGAAAAATTAAGCCCTGATCAGGCTTAGATTTTTTGCACTGATCAGGCCTTTATTTTTTACGCTGATCAGGCTTTTATTTTCTATCCTGATCAGGCCTTTATTTTGCACTGTAATCAAGCCTTGACGTTTTATCCTTGTCAGGCCTTGATTTTTTCACTGATCAAGTCTTGACGTTCTATCCTGGTCAGGCCTTGATCTTTTTCATTGATCAAGCCTTGATTTTTTACCCTGATCAGACCGAAGTCAGGGAAAGTGACACAAAAATGATCAGGGCTTGATCAAAAATCCTGATCAAGGCATGAAAAAGAAATCAGGATGCCTGATCAGGCCTTTCTTGTAGCCGGAGCAGGATTTCTACTCGGGTTTATGTATGAAAAACCGTAAACGCCCGGCAGCTCCAGCTACCTTACTTATTTCTTCGATGGCGATTGGTTTGTCGTTTGATTGTGGAAATTCGTTTTGAATGAGTTCGGTGTTTGATGGAACGGCTTTTTCTTGGCTTGAAAAATTCGTCGTTTTAGCCGCAGACCCACCTGCCGAAAATTCGCAGGTGGGTATTTCGAGTTTCCCTGGTTTCGAGATGGTGTAAACATTTTTTGTTGACCTTTATCTTTAATTTCCGCAACTGCCTTCTCAATTTCTTTTGCATCCTTAACCTTTTCCTTGAGATTATTGCCCTACAGCTATTCGTCCGAAATCATCGCATCCACGGTAGGTTTTATGTTCTTATTCAACTGTGGCGTGATGCAAAATTTCCGAGCCATCGATTGTTGATAAAAAACATCAGTTAAAATCTGTCCAGCGTGACTCAGATAATCCGTAAAAATGTCTTCATCGACTCCATCCTCCGGGGGATCGATGAGCATAGATACTGCTGCACCTAGAGCAGCGATAGCTGTTCCTACACAATTTTTTGTGTTCAAGAAATGCATATCTCTCTTCTTAGCAATCTCTGAAAGCAAGGGGACGACCTCTAAATTTACTTTAGGAGCTTCTGTGAAAAGACCACTTTTTCTATTGTATAACTCCAAAATTTCTTTTTTGTTCTTTTCTGGGAGACCTTCCTTGATCCATTTGGACCATGTATTTTTCAGTTCTCCATGATATTTAACCTCTTTAAATTTTGATTCATTGAGGTCCACCCCTAGAACTTTCAATACGTTGTCTCTCAACGCTGAAACCCCTGAACATTTCTGAACGACCTTATCTATCATTACGTCCAATTTTTTCTCGACAAAAGCATCATTTTCATCTGCAATATTGATAACAGAGATCAAGAATTGCGAAGAGAATTAGGATTGGGACGCACTTATTGTACTTATTGTGAATTAATACGTTCTTATTGAACTTATTCACAATATTACCCTGCCAAAATCGTGCGGATTTTGACTCTCAATATTCGTATGGATAATTGAGCTTTTATCCTTTTTATCTGCTGAGGATTTGTTCGTGTAGAGCTGTACTCACCGATTTCCTCAGCCATTACAGCCTTAATTGTCGACTGAACTGATGCTTCTCTCTCGTTTGGAGTCTCAACCATTTTTTCGATAATCTTTGTTAGATCGTCAATCTGCTTTTGCATTTGATTGAATTTTTCTTCGTCTCTTTTCTTATGACGATGACCGTCCTTCGATCTGGATCGGTCTCGTTTTCTTTTATGATCCGACATTGGTATATCGCGATATTTTTCAAAGTACGCAAAAAAAACGTCTTGAAGCTTCGGCACAACAAAACAATATGAAGCGGGTCAAGGATGGATTGGCAGTTATTCAGACTGATTTTGTTTAAAAAAAAAATCTGTACGCTAAACGTTGTGAAGTAGGCATGATAAGAATGACTACATTGGCTATCATCGATAATGAGACGTGTAATATAATACCAAGATTTAGATTTAAAAACTGAGTAAACCATGATTATAGTGTTAGGAATATCGTGTTAAATAATTAAGTGGTTTGTCTTCTTCGTTCATTAATAATACTCGAAAAAATATGTAAATTTTGAGCTCGAACTGTTCGTTTTCGGAGATTAACGAAACTCGTAGGTTAAACGTGGTGACGCTGCGTTAACTGGCGCTGTCGAGTGAGCCACTCACAGTTAAGCATTAACTGGCAGACATTCCAAAATCAGCGGATGTTCAAACCCTACATAGTATTACAGCATTTGAACTTTATAATAAAATTAATTTATTCCGCCACGAATTTTTAACGTTTTCTCGACTTTGCCTAATCAAAAGCTCTTTATAAAACGTCGTACGCTGAACGTTTTCCACTATGTAAATAACTTGAAGCCGACGATGCTTAAGTGATAGTCAGTCGTGCTAATGGCAGAGAATGCCGCTGTCGCCAAATCTATCGGTTATTTTTCTTTAATAAACTCGCAATATATTTATTTTTAATTGCAAAAATGATAAGTATTAAGGCAGTAGTCTGCTTTAGGAGCCGAAAAAAAAGCGTTTTTTCAACAATTTTTTTGAAAGGGAAGGAAATGATTGCGGTAAACGAAATTTTGAGACGATAGTATATTATATTCAAGCTTTAAAAAACAATTTTTATTATTACAAATTATTGAAATTTGCCAAAGTTGTAACGATTTTTCTGGGGCGCCTGGAGTGTGCACTCGTAAATCGGTGCCGGTGATGGAGGTCGTGCGATGCATCTGAAACAGTGGAACCAAATTTTTTTTTAGTTTTTATAAGTTCCTTTTCTATATGAACTAAAAAAATACCGAAGAAATGACGAAATTCCAAATTTTTTCGAAGTTTGAAAAAAAAATTCACTTTTTTGAAAAAAAAAATTCACTTTAAGTTGCAAAACAAGTAATTTAAATAGTACTTTTGTCCAACTTTTTTAGTTCAAATAGAAGATAATTCAATACTGAAGCTAGATCACTTTGGTTTTTTTCGATCGGACATATATTGTTTTTACTATCGCCGGCACCGTTTTCCAAAACTTGTGAAAATGAAAACTCGAGAAAACGGGCTGTAAAGTTCTGCCCGAGCATTCGCACCTGCTCGACGCTCGGCCACTAAAACTGATCTAGCTTCGAAAATATGTCGAATTGACCTCTAAAATTTTGAACACATATTCTTGGATAGTTTTGGAATAGATTTAAGGCAAAAACGAAAAATCGATTTTTTGAAGCCTGTAAAGCAGACTACTGCCTTAATATAATTTCCCGGCTTTGACATATATTTCAACAATATGATGAGTTGGATGTTGCCCAATAATATTATTCGCAAGAAGTTGGCAGCCTGCCGAAAACTTATTGTATTTTCATCCCCACTCTTGCAGCTTAAGAACGGTATCGAAACTCCTTAAGACGAAACTCCTTAAAGTATAGACACTTAAGAATATGTCCTCAAAATAACATTTCGAAAGTCCCACAGAGTTATATCGATTTGAATATGGCCGGACCGAGAGGTCACATCGGCGCGAGCCGGACAATCAGAAGATTCTAAGGAAGCTAAAACTGCTCGCAAGGAAGAACAAGCTCCAGAAAATCATAATTTTGTAGTCAAGATAGGCACACTTTCCGAGGCAGGAATGGCTGACTAATATAACGTAAGTATAA
Organism: Ophion ventricosus; assembly: GCA_963932345.1. Classification (NCBI taxonomy): domain Eukaryota; kingdom Metazoa; phylum Arthropoda; class Insecta; order Hymenoptera; family Ichneumonidae; genus Ophion; species Ophion ventricosus. The sequence goes on along the minus strand of OZ010711.1, from coordinate 7,376,288 downwards.
CATGCCATTAGGCCAGTTAGATAGTTGCCATTGTCTGAAATTGTACTCGAAAATTTAAAAGCGTTTTTCTCGAAACTACTTTTTTCAACCTGGTTGACATAAAATATCGAGTTCTATTCAACTGATTGACTTCAAATTTGGTATGTACCGTTAATATATATCCTTCTATTGTCCCTACCTCGGGCATTGTAAAATTATCATTATTACTATTTGCAAAAAATGAAAAACTTTAAAAACAATCGGGCGAAAAATTAACGTTTTTATCAGACAGTCCCTATTTAATGTTACATCCGAAGCCGTTTAGAAAATATATATATATTTTAAGGAGTTATAAACGTCGAGCGGCAAACGCTTTACTCCGATTACTACCCTAATGAGTCACGAGTGCTCTACGGGGTAATAACTTATGTGGGAACGTTTGCTGTGAGACCTCGAGAGATCTTGTTTCTTTTAAGGATTTGGGAAATTGAGAAAAAGAAGGGACTTCATTGTTTTGAGTCACACAATAGTTTGATTAACATTTGATAAATCGTAATCTGGTACATTCAGAATAAATATTATAATGTGGTAAATACCTTTGGTTATTTGGAGAGGTGTCGTCGTTTACAATTTCGTATCGTAGTTCTCGTTGACAATTTCTTTTAAAACACGCACACGTATTCTCGCACTCTTCTACGGAAGACCACTCTTCTACGGAAGACCCGGATGAATCGTGTAATAGAATTTGAATGACGTAATTTATTGTCGCGCACACTCTTCTACTGAAGACCTGGTCGCGAAATAATAATAACAAATGATACTTTGAAATATTTGTTTGCTTGACACTTTTGATTATAAAGACAATATAAGTTTAACTTCGATTATTCTGCCGAATCACACTCTTCTACAGAAGACCCGGATTTCGGACACCGTCACGTCGTATGACAATTTTGAGTTGAGACTAAGCTAAATATACGTCCGATACTACTGTCGTGTCAGTCTCTTCTACGGAAGACCTGGATCACGAACAGTGTATCGGCGTTGAAAACTTCGGCGAGATTGCGCCCTGTTCTTTAGAACAGTGGGTTTTTATAAGTTGGGTGACTTAGCAGGAGAGCTGTTTCTCAATTTGGCCATGGAAACGTTAACTATTTTCTATCTATTTTCCACAAGTTTGCCCCCTTCTGAGAAGCAATAAAAATTTGGTATTTTGGTTCCCTACTATGTCACCTTACTTACTCTCTGGAAAAAGAGTTCATAGTTTCGAGCGGAGATCTTTTATTATCGCGCCCATGCAGAGCGGGAAAAAATAGCAGAACGGATCGTTGAACGAAACGCTCTACGATACGGAACTATGGGTATAGGCTATTGTGCGCAGTTAACAAACAAGGAATGAGTATATCTTCGCTATGGTCTAGAGATGCACGTGATTCTGTAGTGTGAGAAGCAATAAAATGCTGTGGATATCTCGAACGCTTATATTTCTGGTCACGGTGAAAAAATAGAAATAGTAGCCTCTATTGCTTCTTACACGTGTACGATTATGCGCATTATACAGAAACAGAAAAAAAAAGAAAACGTCGTACGTGACTTTAAACATTTTTTTTGTCTTTGGTACCTGCCATAATAATACTCTTCTTAATAAAGAAAATTGGTTCTATTTCCGTTTCATATGAATGGGAGCTTCGCGATTATGCCAACCGCCTAAACCTTTTTTTTCACGGCCATATTTACAGGCCCGTAACTTTTCAATGTTAATTTTTTTTGCACAACATTTTTTTGTGACTTCTTGAAACATCAATAAAAATACTGTAACAAAATGGATACTAGATTTTTTTTCATCAACTCCGACAAAACACACGAAATTTAGGTCTTTAGACTCAAATACCGCCTTAAGGGGCTAAAATAAGCTATTTTTTAAATAATTTTATTTCGAAACTTTTGGATGTATCGGCACAAACTTTTTTTTTTCGTTGAAAGGTACACTCTTATAGAATAGAAAACAATTTTTTTTTGTTGCATATAAATGTATATTTATTTAACAATTTATAATCGTGTAAATGCATGAAAAAAGTACGTCGCTGGCGTTGATGATTTGCGCTCTCCAGCTAATCCGAAATAAAAAATTGAAAAAGATTCTTAATCTGTATGAGTGTCGCTATCGCCCGAACTAGAATTATTTTAAAATATTAAATTTTAGTCATACTTTCGCCCGAATTATGACGAAAAAAAAACGTGTTTTTTGAACACTTTTGCAAAAAACGACGCCATTTTGTTTTGTTGCAATATAAAATAATAATTCTCATTCAGGCGGTAGTGACACTCATACAGATTAAGAATCTTTTTAAATTTTTTGTTTCAGATTACCTGGAGAGACAAAATTATCAACGCCAGCGACATTCTTTTTTATTTCATGCCTATATACAATTATTAATTGTCAAATAAATATACATTCATTTGCAACAACATAAAAATGTTTTCTATTCTATAAGAGTCTACCTTTAAGTGAAAAAAAGTTTGGATCGATACATGCAACAGCTTACGAATAAAAAACTAATAACAAAATGTTAAAATATACCAAAAAATATTATAAGTATATATAAAGTGTATGAGAGATACACCTAGGCAATTAGGTGTAGGTCGAAATTGTTCACTCTAAATTACACTTTCTAGATGTATTGAGGCCGAAAAACTTACGATTACGTGACATTAATGCTCCGATTTCCGAGGAACATAGTCGAAGCCGTCTTGAACTATCCATTTGTGCGGCAGAAGCATTGTTCGTCTTGTTTTATCATAAATTTGGTCCATCAGTTATCGGCACATACAACGGTTAAAAAGTCGATCGATTTCAGGACTACTAACATTGTAAGTTGGCGCATGCGACTAAAGGGACTAAATCCCATCCACTGGGGTTGCTTCACTACCTAAATGAGAAACTGCGTAACTACCAAGACGAAGAGCATTAGCATCTAGGCTATCCGAGAGCATGGGAGTAACAGCGCTTTATATGTTAAAGTATTTGAAAATCAAATAAGGCCGTAGTGGGGCTGAAGCTGTCCTGTATACTTGACTGGTATTTGGTCGCTTTATTAGAGGTTCATAGTCAAACAAGGAACCCTTATAACTTGGGGAATGTCCGTCCGTCCGTTTGCAATAGCCTTACAGTGTCTTCAGTTTTACGCCTATATGCATGACATTTTTCAAGTAGATGCTTCAGTGAGGAAATCCAATTAATATGTAACGAATTCTTGAAAATAATTGTTTTAGGGTTTTTCCCTATATGTAAATAATTGAAGCTAAATTTCTTTTTCGCTCCCCTCAATGAGTGGGCGGTCATTGGAGAGGTCTTTTAGAATAAAATTGTGATTCTATTTACCATGTTTTTTTTTTATTTTTAAGCGGCTATTGCGAAACATCGAGCTTCAAAGCGATGTATAATTTGTTCCTCCACCCCTCTAACTTTTCAACTGTTGGTGTAAAAAATGTAAAAATTTTAGGTACCAGTATTTCATAAAAACTTTCGATTAAAATTACTTCGGTTACATTGCATCGAAAAATTTAGGCGATATGGACAACGGCGAACAGTGCTACCAAAAGTAATACATATTCAGCTTTGTGTAATTTTTTTTGGGATTATGATACACACACACATACACATACACATACACATCGATATGTCGTGGTATGGACGTATTTTTTAGGATCAGTTATATAAACAGTAAAGCTATTCCAAATTAAATCTTTTTTCTTTATACTTATATCTTTATTTCGAAAAAAATAAAATGAAGAATATGAAAAATGGTGGAGTCATTATAGATTTATAGAACCAGTTAAAAATTCAGATGGAAGAAAAGATAGGGATAAGTACTTTCAATGAAAATCAACAGTATACCTGTGGAGAAATGTACAGAATGTGATGGGGCATTCCCTACTTTGTGTACAGAAATGTGATGGGGAATTCCCTACTTTGTGTCATGACCTGGCCAGGCTTGCCTTGTCTAATTCAACTGACCGGGCCCTTTTATGGAAGAGATTGGGATGACCAGAAGATTGTTTTCTGGCCGTGTATGTTCTGGTTCAGAATTGTATACCGGCCAGAACATTCTGGCCGGTATACAATGTGAACAAGTACACTCTCACGTAATGTATTCCCCGTCTGAACATTGACATTTCCTAAAAACTAGATGGTGACCTTAAAAGCTTGACAAAAAATTGACTTTTCCTCCCATAAAATACATTTATAATTGATTTGGATGAAACAAACGCATCCGTTGTAATTCTATTCACCATCATAAGCATTTTCGCATGAATGATAATCTACGAAAATGAAAATGCTTATTATACATGATGTTATTACTTTAAACGTAGTTTTAATTTAAACTTGACGAATAACCAAATTATTCAATGAGGTACAAAAATAAGACAGATGGATCGGCGTTTCTAAAATCGAGGTCGTCTTGACAAGGAAATATCAATTTTCTGGCCAGGAGACATTATCTAAATGCATTTCGCTAAGAATCCACCAGGTGGCTTCAAGCGAAGCCCTTTTCGCAACCAAGGTACCATCGTACAACGATAAGACTTCGACCCGTTGTACCACGAACAGAAGTGCTATGCTCCCAGCGAGCACTTACGCTCATGATTTTTTGATACTTGTGAAATAACAAGTATGAGTACCACCTAATACTATCTATTTTATACGGTTATATCGTCAAAAGCCTTACCAGTATCTGAACGTTTCCTTATCCGTTCACTGGTTTATTTCCCACGCAGGGCCCTGTCAGTATACCAGCCCTTTCCTCGTCAGTTTCCGGTTATTCTTTATGACTACCTCGACCATTTTCGATTGTTTCTCGGCCAGTTCTTGATCGTTTGCCAAAAAAGGGGCAATGGGGCGGGGCCTGCCCTAAGACCTGTGACATGGTGAACTTTCCCCACCCTGGAAGGCCTGATTATAGCGTGATATTATTTAAGAGAGGCAGATAGGGGGCACTTTTCCCGATTTAACATTCTACACCGGTTCACCTAACTCCGTCGGGTGCTTCGATGCACCAATAGTGCAATCGTCTCTGCTATTTTGTGACTTTTTAAACCATATTAAAGTTACAATATTTTTAAAAGATTAAGCACCTGGATTATGCAGCTTACAAATTGAGTGTTTCACAACATGAATGAGTCTACGTATCCGCGTAAAATAAATAGACAAATTCATAAAATAGTTCGTAGGGGTGGCCAATCTAGGTCGCGAAATATGTGCCCATCTCTCCCAACCATAGACTTTAGGCAGTTATATCAATGACTTAATTGTACACTGCGTCAATGTAGTTAAAACGATCACAATACAATATGCGTGTTTTGAAATTTTTGGGTTTCCCCGCAGTAAATTGACCGGAAAACCAAAAAGTACATTCAAGAAAATTTATTAAACCTTTAAATGAAACTACTAGTTCGAATCCAGTCGCCTGCAAATCGGTCGGCTGCGTTCAGTTTTTATATGCAACTGTAAAGTTGCATGCTGCCTCAACATTTGGCATTGTTTAACTATCTGCTCTATTACGCAGCGCATCCATCTAGAACACTTTGCTAAAGATTTAACAGAAACGATTAACATAGGCGGAAATGTTTGTGTTGCGAACGAAAACCAGAAAAAGATCGACAAGTCGCAAAAAATGGAAGAGCTGAAAACGGAAGAGGCAGGATGCAGACGAGTACGTGTGGTAAAGGATAACATTCCTGCAGAGTGGCTGCTGCTGTATAGTTATGTGCTTTGTGCACATAGTTGTGTGCACAGTGTGTGTGTGTGTGTACCTGTAACCTAGAGTATATCGAAATCATGGAAATTCAACTTATTCAATATTGTTTATAACAAGTTGAAATTACATGCCGAGAATGCAGTGCAGCTTCGTTATATTCACGATAGGAGTGAAACCAAAATGTATAATTTCCTACTCCAACCTTTCAATTTTGCTTCGTTGAAGTCTTTCGGTAATATACTATGCACCTAAACGAGACTTTTCCCGGAATCTAGGCAAGTTAGGAGCGTTTTACATAATATTCTGAAAGTTAAATACACCAGGAGCGCTAACTCTTCATATGAATTCTGCTTAATTTCAATGCTGAATTTCCATTCCGTCGTCCTACGGGTCGAGAGAGCTTTCAAAGAAAAATTAAATAGTATGAATTACTACATATAAAAAAAACAACAGAAATGCTGTATAAAAAGTGGATACAAGTATATTTCTGTAGGCCTATTTACTTAACAAAAACTCGTTCGATTAATTAAAATCTGTACAAGTCGTTATTAAATCCAGAAAGAGTCTTCCCTTGTGTGATGAATTGAAAGAAACACTGAATAAACAAAAGTTGAAAGAAATAAAATCAAAAGTAACACACAGTGTGGTTGTGAAATACATATGCATGTAGCAAGAAAAATAGATCCCCAAGTACGGCGTTGGTTTTTTTTTAATTTGATTTTAATTGATTTAACGAGTTTTTGTGATCAAATACAGCCTATGTAAATGTAGGTATTTCCACTTTTTGTAAAAAATAAGGTATATTTCTCGGGAAGATTTTTCTCCTTTTTGAGAACGCTCACTAGTATATTAATAACGTCGTTTGTGCTTTCTCCTTCTTCGGGAGAAAGCTTCGTTTTTGCTTTGTTTTTTTTAATGAGATTAGAAATCAGCTTAGGAGATTCCAAAAAATCGAAAATAAAAAGTCTTTAAATGTGAGTGTAGGTCAATTTTTTTGCACACACAAAATCCTCTGTAGTTTTTTGGCTACCTGTCTTGCCAATAATGTATTACAGGTAGCATGTTCCAAATGCATTCAGTGATGTTCCGTTCACGATCGCAGGGCGACTCGATTTATTGATAGCAAGTCAATCAGGGTCGTAAATCCTGATACTGAACGCGTGTGATTCGACACTGTAATCTCGTGATGCGAACTCCCGCACCTCAAACTAATGTGGTGAAGGTGGTTGGTTTAAAATAATTGGAGGCGAACTAAAAAACGATTTAATTTATACACAATTATTTACATATATTAGATGAAGTAAAAAGTTCTGAGCGTTTTTTCGCTTTATTTCGACGATGAAATTAACATAGTTAGAATTATCCGATTTAGATCAAATATGCGCCGTTTTGTTCGATAACTTTTGTCCATTTTGAAGGCAATTTCATAATTCCGCGATTGAAGAAGTCCTCGTCCCTATTGGTAAAAAAACTTGACAAATTTTCATCGCCAGTCACCATCCGTTTAAAAAATAGGTCGATTTCGTTACGTTTCAGCAAAGAATCGCAGGCATCAATTCGGTCCAAAAGGTTCTTTTGCGTCAATTCGTGTGGCCCCCATACATCGAGCTTTTTCTTGAGACCAGCCTTATGCAAATGGTTCCAAACAGTTTTCTGGCTAATCTTCAGTTCCTAGGCAATGGAATGAGTGCTCACATGTCGATCCGACTCGACGATTTCCCTGATTTTATCGACATTTTCGACGATTGGCCTACTAGAGCGTGCCTCATCTTCGACGTCCATATTACCAGAATGGAATCGTTGGAACCACCGCTTTGCTGTTGCATTCGATACTGTATTGGGTCCATAAACAGCATACATTTTTTTGGCCGCCTGCTCCGTCTTTTCACTTTGGTCGTAGTGGTACTGAAGAATGTATCGAATTTTCTCTTTTTTTACCTCCATTTTGGAAAGCTGTTACTCACAACTGGCTTCACCAAACACAAAACTGTCAAAGAACTTTTTTTTAAGCGTAATGCCACCTTGAAATCGCCGTATAGTATGACCCGATGCGATGTATAGATCGTGAGATATGGCTCACTAAAGACATCTAGCGGAAAACGGACAGAACTTTTTACTTCACCCAATATTAGTTAAGAGTACTTAATCCAATATTATTTTAGTTAAGTACTTATTAAGTACTTAACCCAATATTATATTAGTTAAGAGTACTTAACCCAATATTAGTTAAGAGTACTGATGATTGATTTTAGTTATTTGCTCGTAGTAATGACGACGGTGTGCGATAAAATGATCTCATGAAGATGTTTGAGTAATTCATTCGCGAGTTCCACTCTGGTTGGACTCTTGGTGTTTCCTTTCCGAAGATTTGATGATTACTGATGATGAAAAGTTCAAGTCTTATATTCGTGGTTGGTGACGAGAGCTGCTTCAAAAACGCGGGATGCGATCCCACCCCTTGCATGGACAACAACTCATTTCATTGGTACAAAGTGTACAAAAAGGAAGTGGACAGATTTTAGTTGTCACCAATCACGGATGAGAAGTATTAGAACAAAAAAATGCTGGACAGTCCTGTTGCACATGTGTCTTGACCAGCGGGCAATTCCAGCGATGCACTTTCTAATGTACTCAAAGGTTTTCGCGCTTGACTCGACCGTCGAGTGGACGCTTGATAAATCCGTTTATTCGGGGTACATTGGTGCGTCGATATACAGGTGCTTAAAGTAGTCAAGTATAAAGGATTAAAAATATAAAAAATTATATCTGCGAGCCAAATGTTGCATTGCCCTGCACGCGGCCCCCGAGCAAGCGAGTCGGCGAGCAAACCCGTGCATGGACTTATCGACCCTTTTTTTTTTATGGATTCCAGGTACGCGAGAGATGTTCTTGCCTGGAGTGTCTTGGGACTGTTCATATTTATAATTATATATAAAATTTTAACGTTAGCTTAATTCTATCATTTTTTTCACTAAATTAATAATTAACTCGCTCGTTCCGGATGCGACGGAACAAGTGAAATAGGTTGAAACGCTTCGGATTTTAAGGCAGCTTTAATTTTCACGACAATCCGGTTATATTTTTGTACGGGAATAGAAAATAGTACAAGTTATTTTCGAATTCAATTTAACGAAATACGATAAAAGGGTTCAGATTTTAAGGGGAGTTTAAATCATTCGAAATATGGTTTTGGCGCTGCGGCAATCGTACGTTTAAGATATAGGGATATAATAAGGACAGCGATAAGAATTGTACGAGGTAGATTTATATCGAATTAGCTTTTACCCGCGACTTGGTCCGCGTGGATTTCGGATATAAACTTTGTTTGATTTTAAACGGAGACGATTAAGTTGGTCTGTTTATCTATGACTTTTCTGATTTAGCCAACTTAAGTTAACGCGGGACTCTTTTTTAATAAATATAATTTTTGAAAATATATATATAAGGTGTAGTAAAAAGAAATCCATTATTTTTGCATGAAATTGAAGGCTTTATTTAGCATAGTTAGAATGATCCGACTTAGGTCTAATATGCACCGTTTTGATCGATAACTTGTTGCCACTTTGAAGGTAATTTCATTATGCCTTTCTCATAGAAACCCTCGTCCCTATTGGCAAAAAACTGGGACAGTCGATTTTCACAAGCTTCTCTTGAGGCGAATTTTTCACCAACAAAATCATTCGCCATAGACAGGAACAGGTGGTAATCACTTGGTGCCAGATCCGGACTATAAGGTGGATACATAAGAACCTCCCAACCAAGCTCCCGGAGCTTCTGGCGAGTCACTATCGATATGTGTGGCCTGGCGTTGTCCTGATGGAACACAATTCCGCTCCTATTGGCCAAAGCTGGCCGCTTCTGGGCGATTGCTTCCTTCAGACGGTCCAATTGTTGACAGTACAGGTCCGAATTAAGAGTTTGGCCATAGGGGAGCAGCTCATAGTAGATGATTCCCTGCCAATCCCACCAAACACACAGTAAAATCTTCCTGACCATCAATCCTGGCTTGGCCACCGTTTGCGCCGGCTCACCGCGATTCGACCACGACCGTTTTCGCTTGACGTTATCGCAAGTGACCCACTTTTCATCACCAGTCACCATCCGCTTCAGAAATGGGTCGATTTTGTTGCGATTCAGCAGCGATTCGCAGATGGAAATTCGGTCCATGAGGTTTTTTTGCGTTAACTCGTGTGGCACCCATACATCGAGCTTCTTTTTGTATCCAGCCCTATTCAAGTGGTTCCAAACGGTTTTTTGTGCAATGTTTAGCTCCTGAGTAATCGGAACAGTGCTTACATGACAGTCAGACTCGACGATTTCCATTATTTTATCGACATTTTCGACAATTTGACATCAAAATTACCGGAACGGAATCGACGAAACCAAAATTGCGCGTGATTGGCTGTTGCAGTATCAGGACCATAAACACTATTCACGTTTTCAGCCGCCTGGCTTGTGTTTTCGCCTGCATCGAAGAAAAATTGTAAAATATGGCGTATTTTCACTTTGCTGGTGGCCATCTTTGACGCGAGCTAAAAAAATATTGAGTCAAGCAATCACGAAACTGTCTGAAATGTTTATTTTAGTACGAAATCTTATCTTTCTAACGCCATCTAGCGCAATCCGATCGCACTTATACAACGCGAGATACAGATTACTAAAGCCATCTATTGCAAAAATAATGGATTTCTTTTTACTACACCGAATATATGAAGTTATAGTTATTACCCGTGCCTTCTTCCGCGTGGAATTTATGACGCCGTGGAAGTGTAAATGTATGATTCCTTTTCAGAGCATTTCGTTATAAACAATATTTTTTTTTATTGGGCGGCACCAATATCACCAGGCCCGTGGACGAACTTACGCGTGAGCAAGCTACGTAAGATTTCCCTCCAATCTAACGCATTGCAAAAATAGACTGTGCGTTGTCTGTCAGTCAGTAAGTCTGTCAAGGAACAGTTTTATATTGTAAGAAGAAAAAAAAACAAAATTCAAATTCAAATTCAACTTTGTTGAATTTTCGAAAATGTTGAAATATATGTTGCATTATTTGCATTGTAAAGTATTTATGCTAAATTTCAAGTAGCATTGACAAAAAAAAAATTGTTTTCTACACAAACTTTTCCACGCCCTTACAGCCCCTTAAGGGTTGAATTTTGAGACAAGCTGGAATACGTGTTTTATTATTTGTACTCTAGAGAATTTGTGCAATTTTTCAAGTCAATCCGACTAAAAAAAGTAGGTTTTTCTATTCAAAATTTTCCACCCCCTTGCAATCCCTTAAGGGTTACATTTTGGGAAATGCTGAAATACGTGTTCCATTAATTTTATTGTAGAGTATTTATGCAAACTTTCAAGTAAATCCGACTAAAAGAATATTTCTTCGCATACAAACTTTTACACCCCGTTTCACCCCCCTAAGGATCGAATTTCAAAAAATCCTTTCTTAGTGCACCTCTACACCCTCTAAGGAACATATATACCAAATTTCATGTTTCTATCTTCAGTAGTTTAAGCTGTGCGTTGTCTGTCAGTCAGTCCGTCACGGAACAGTTTTATACAGGATGGCCGGAACATTGACGTCCAAAAATAAAATTTAGGTCTCTCGTATCGTGGGGTATCCGAATCACCCCCATGTATGTTCCGCGACTTTTCATAGTTTTCGAGTTATGCATTTTTTTCTGAATTTTTGAGAATTTTCGACCTGACCAATTTAAAAAAATCTAAAAAAAGTAGAAGATTTTGTCGAGATATAAATAATCAGATTCGTAACTGTGATGAAAGTTATGAAAATGTTGGTCTAAAGTGAAAAATGTACGTTCGGTAAATTATGACTTAAATTTTCAACTTTAAATTAAAAATCTAAACAGGTGACTTCATGGTTCCTAATTAGGCCTCAAGAATGCGCCAGACTCTCAGCTTTCATAATCATTTAAAAAAAAAGTAGTACTTAATAGGGCTACTTTGGCTAAAATTGGCCTTCAAAGACAGCGAGGTGGAAAATTCTTAAAATTAGCCATCTGATTAAAAGAAAAAAAATTTTGCCCATTTTATCATTCCTAAGGTTATTTAGTTTGTTAACTAACCAAAAATGACGGCAGGAAAGCTAAGATTTAAACATTTGGAGGTTTATTTTTTTTAGTTTAATTGAAGTTTAATGAATTTTACCTGATCCACGAGAACGGATCGCGCAAAATGCATTAAACTTAAATTAAACTAAAAAAAATAAACCTTGTACCATAAATAAATTATGGTACAAGGTTTACTTTTGGTGGCGATGGTTAACAATTTTTTTTATAGCATTTTTATAATAGTCTAGAAAGAAGTGCATCCGAGGAACTTAAACATTGCCTCCCCGCCATTTTATTGCGCTCGCAAAGCTTCGTCTATAAGGAAACTGCTTTTGGAAAGCTGACTCACTCATGGAGTATGCTCTGTGAGCAAAATAAGATGACTAGTAAGCAATATGCTAATTTGTAATTTCTTAATAAGGGAAAGAATAGCAGGGAAAGAGGCGTACTCCCTGCCCCCAGGCGGCCTCGGTCCTTGAAAAAGTGTTTATTATTAGTGCTTTAAATGTCAAAACTTTTACGCGGCGATAAATATTGAATAAGGTGTACTAAAGAAAGACGTAAAGGTTGGAATCATTGCAATAAATGTCAAGACCGTGCCCTGATGCATATTTAGTTATAAATATATTCTATATACACTGCCGGCCAAAAGTTTGAGTATACCAGTCGAAATTTCTTGCCGCACTAAAAGTTAGATAGCGGGCTCAAAAATGAAGATAATCAAATTTCCCAAGCGGCGTTTTAAAGAGGATAAATTTACCTTCATTTTGCCTTTTTAGAAAAATATTTACAATTTTTTTTTAGCCCGGTACGCCTTTTTGAAAATTGCTATTTTTCAACTTTTTTTTGCGCGTCTGAAACTGCCCGCATAACTTCTGGCGAATTTCTTGGCTCGTTTTTTCCATGACAAACTTAAAGAGGGTATCAAAACCTACATTTTCATTTTTTAGAAAGTTTCGTACGATTTTTTTTCGCCCCGATATTGCATTTTTAGCAATATCGGGTGTTTCTAAAACATGGCTTTAAAAAAGCCATGTTTTAGAAAAATAGGCATAGTCCAATAACTATGGGGTTTCAGAGAAAATGTCAAGAGAGTAAAAAGTTACATAGGTTCGCACTGAAGTAGCCAGAATTTTTTCAGAATTTTTTTTGAAAGTTTTTTTTTTTTACAATTTTGGGCCGGGACTCTGATGAGTGGAGGGGCTCCATTTGGGAATTATGGGGTCTAGGACAATCTATCAAGAAAGAAAATTTGTTTACTTTTTCATTATTAATTAACTACAATTTTTTCAGAACTAAAAAAAAATTATTTTAACAATTTTTCAAAATTTTTTAAAATTTGATTTTAAAAATTTTTTCGACTAGAACTTGGAGAATCATCCTCGGTTGAGTTTATCTGAGAATTTTTCTGAATTTTTCCTGCTCCAAAAAGTTTTAACGTGTAAAATTGACTGAATATAGAGAACTTCGTATTAAAAAACGAGGCATGATTATCACTTTACGCAATCAAGGCATATCATATTGAATTATCGCAAAAAAAATGAATGTCGAGATGAATGAGTTCTAGTCGAAAAAATTGTTAAGATAATATTTTAAAAAATTCTGAAAAAATTGTTAAAATAATTTTTTTTTAATTTTGAAAAAATTGTAGTTAATTAAAAATGAAAAAGTAAACAAATTTTCTTTCCTGACAGATTTCCCTAGACCCCATAATTCCCAAATGGAGCCCCTCCACTCATCAGAGTCACGACCAAAAATTGTGAAAAAAAAAATTTTTTAAAAAAATTCTGGTTACTTCAGTGTGAATCTATGCAACTTTTTATCCTCTTGATATTTTCTCTGAAACCCCATAGTTATTCGACGACGCCTATTTTTCTGAAACATGTCTTTTTTAGCTAAAAATGCAATACTGGGGCGAAAAAAAATCGTACGAAACTTTCTGAAAAATGACAATGTAGGTTTTGATACCCTCTTCAAGTTTGTCGTGGAAAGAACGAGCGAAAAAATTCGCCGGAAGTTATACGGGCAGTTTTAGACGTGCAAAAAAAAGCTGAAAAATAGCCATTTTCAAAAAGACATACCGGGCCCAAAAAAATTGTAAAAATTTTTCTAAAAAGGCAAAGTGAAGGGAAATTTGTCCTCTTTGAAACGCCGCTTGGGAAATTTGATTATCTTTATTTTTGAGTCCGCTATCTAACTTTTAGTGCGACAAGAAATTTCGACTGATGGACTCAAACTTTTGGCCGGCAGTGTATATAAAAGGCAAAGTCTTGACTGACTTACTAACTGATTGACTCATCATCGCCCAGCCTAAACCGCTAAAGGTAGAAACGTGAAATTTGGGGAGGGTGTTGATTTTATATTGGAGGCATCGTTTAAGAAAGGATTTCTCGAAATTCAACCCCTAAGGGGGTGAAAGGGCGTGGCAAAGTTTGTATGGAAAATCATATTTTTATGGTTGGATTTACTTGAAATTTGGTATTAATGCTCTTTGATACAATTAATAAAACACGTATTTCGGCGTTTTTCAAAATCCAGCCCTTAAGGTGGTGAAAGGAGGTGACAATGTTTGTATGGGAAATAATATTTTTATGGTCAAATTTATTTGAAACTTGTTATTAATGCTCTTTTACACATTTAATAAAACACGTATTTCGGTGTTTTTCAAAGTTCAACCCTGCGCGGTCACCCGGGGTCAAAATGACCCCAAGCGCAACTTCAAGGCAAAATCACTATAAGTTGTTAGTGGCCACTTTTTATAATAAATCGCTCATTTTTCATGATTATCGTTCTTTATTTAATTCCAAAATGGCTCTTTAGATATGTGAGAATAAGTACCATTTTTTAAACATCCACTATAGAGCAATTTTTTTCCTTAAACGATCCATATCTCAAGAGTATCACCCTAAAATTTGATGAAAAAAAAATTGAAAATTCCAAGAGAGATTTTTTTTAGTAAAAAAGGGCTTTGTTTACGCATTGAATCCTTGCTGATTTTCTCCGCCATTTGTAAAATTCTATTAAAACATAATACCGAGGATGCTACATTTTAGAATTTTCAAACTAATATCCTGAATTTTTATGAGTCATTCAAAACAATACGGTGAACGCGGCAAACGTTTAAACATGGTTGGGGTCATTGCGACCCCCCTCCCTGGCCCCGTGGCCAGCGTGTATAGCCAGAGCATGTAACCGCGAAGGGTCAAGTTATTCCTTTTCCGGAGGGCCGTATTTTGTGGGCGCATAAACCACAGCCCTCTTGAGTCATTAATAAATTACAATGGCGCTTAATGAAAATAAGTTGCAATCAATCATTATATCCAACGGTGAACTGAAATGAAAACATTCGCATAAACTTTGTACATTTAGACATTTTTACCTGTTCTGTGAGAAGTCGCAGTTACGAAAATTCTTCTGCTGGTCGCATTTTTCTAAGTTTTATCATAAATATTTTCTTCAAACATTTGGTGACCCCCTGTTTTTATTGTCATTACAGAATCTTTAAAAAAAATTTACATGCTCGGAGCAGTTTATATCAGAGATCTAAGGTTACTTAGTATATCAATTTTCAGATAGAAATATGGTCAGCATGTCATCTCCATGAAGTGCTGCATAAATTAGACGATTTTTGAAGTCGTAATTTTTCGTAATTTCTGTACTCCGGTAACTTGGCTTTAAATTTTACCAGTATACTGGAATGTGGTATACAAAGAAGTGCTGTATTAAAGTTTAGCTTCCTGTTCGCAGCTTTTCTCGCGTAAATTAGGTATGCACTGTTTGTATAATTTCTTGGTTTATGAATGAACAATAATGGACCTAACAACATATCGATGGACGTACATCGATTAAAATGAAAAAAAAAACTGTTCAAATCTTATAGTTTCCGCGAGCGAAGCCGCGGGCAGACAGCTAGTCAGGCATATAATACAACTCTGATATTTGTATTGCGAAAACATGATGTGGCTATTAATAATCATGATGGCCGCAGCTAACCGCCGCATTTTTACAAAGACTAAAATGGAATCTGAGTTTGAAGTATTTTTTTGCAAGTTTCCTAGAGTTTATTGTACGTTTGTCTTGGCCCCCGTTGGAGTTTAGTTAGACGGTAGTTACATTTCATGTGACGGCGGTTATATGCCTGCAAAGGCGAGGTACCAAAGGACACATTCAATGTATGTTTGTATTAAGTAACGTTTATACGCATCTTGTTGATTACACATTCGTGTACGATTTCCGTTGCGTTCATGATCTTAACTTTAGTCATAATTTCAAAACTAATAAAAAGACTGCGACTCTCCCTCTCTCCTATGGAAGACATTTGGTTTCGTAAAAGATCAGCCAATGAAAAACCCATTTGATCAATGTAGAAAATAAACAAAATCATTTTTCTCTCGCCTTGGGTGGCATTCTCATTAAGAAAAAGGCCGGTATCAAAGTAACCCTACTCTTAGTATAACTTTGATCACGACTAATTATTTTTTTTCTCATTTATTTTTAAATATTACAAATTTTAATTTGGAAGATAAAAAGACATATATATTCCTTTCTCGTATTCATGCGACATATCGTGTTTTATCTTTATTAATTAACTTGAATCAAATCTTTATTTACTTAATTTGAATATATTTGATAATTTAAAAGAATAGTTTGACCAAAAAAAATATACTTGAAACAAATAGGGTCGTAGTAGGCCGTGAGACAAGGAAAAAAACTTTTTGGTTTAGGTAGATTTATAATTTAAATAATTTTAGATAAAATTATCTAAACCCTTGGCCGCCAACAAGTTATACTATTAGGAGTGTGCATTCATGTTAAGGGATTTTTTAAAGTAAGAATACGGTTTTATTGTGAAAAAATGGTTACAAATTGATCATTCAAAATATTGTCCATCGCTAGCCACTACTTTTTCTGATCTTTCTGGTAATAAGTGGATTTCAAGTCGAAAGAATGATACACCTTTAGAGGCTATCCACGAAGCGACACATTTTTTGGTATCCTCATAAGAATAGAAACGCTGCGCAGACAAGCCATGGGTCATCGATCGAAATAGGTGATAATCGGAAGGAGTGGTATCTGGAGAATACGGCGGGTGTGGTAGGACATCCCAGAGTAGTCTCGCCACAGTCACGTTGAAAAGTTTATTCTCGACTCAATCGATGAAAGCTTCGAAATATTGCGAAATATCCTTAAATGTAGGTTGTACATCTTATCTGGATATAAAAACTTATCAAGTAATGATGAAAACGTCTAATATAATGTTCAGAGTTCCGAAAATAACGACGTTCTCTCCATTACCTGACCCTCACTTTGGCATCGGTCTATCCATGACGACTACTAGTCGCAGATACTCTGCATATACGGATATGCACAGTAGGGTGGTCATTATTTGGGGTCAAAATTAATTTTACCCTTTCCGCCCCCTAAATCGGTTCGAAATACGTAAAAAGTAACGCTGTAATTTTTTCAGATTTAAAAAAAAATATTTAACCCTTGACCACGGGGGTTGAAGTTTTCCATTTAAAATACATGGGGTTTTCCTGCGTTTGCAGTCACTATTTTACTGTGGGCCTAAATATGTTTGTAAAATCTTGAAATTTTCAGAAATAAGTTTACAACCATGCTGCTACATGGAAAAAATTTCCAAAACCCCTACTATCAAAATGTTGTATAACATCACCATAATAATTATAACATTTTTTTTTTAAATAATTTTTATTTTTATTTTGCTTCCTCGTTTTTTTATAAATGTATTTAAAATAGAATAATTTTCTAAACGAGTTATAAATTCTTAAGTATTGTCTCCTTTTTTGCGTCTGGATGATTTTTTCGATATTCTCTTACAATTTGTAAAATGAACTGTTTTTGTTGTTCGTTCCGTGTGAGCATTTAATTGTAATCGGTGAACACTGTTCATCGATTACAATGAAATACTCACACGGATCGGTGAACACTGTTCACCGATTACAATGAAATACTCACACGGAACGAACAACAAAAACAGTTCATTTTACAAATTGTAAGAGAATATTGAAAAAATCATCCAGACGCAAAAAAGGAGACAATACTTAAGAATTTGTAACTCGTTTAGAAAATTATTCTATTTTAAATACATTTATAAAAAAAACGAGGAAGCAAAATAAAAAAAAAATTATAAAAAAAAAAAGTTATAATTATTATGGTGATGTTATACAACATTTTGAGGGTAGGGGTTTTGGAAAT
Organism: Ophion ventricosus; assembly: GCA_963932345.1. NCBI lineage: Eukaryota > Metazoa > Arthropoda > Insecta > Hymenoptera > Ichneumonidae > Ophion > Ophion ventricosus. Next base: position 7,358,263 of record OZ010711.1, on the reverse strand, counting down.
TTTTTCCATGTAGCAACATGCTTGTAAACTAATTTCTGAAAATTTCAAGATTTTACAAACATATTTAGGCCCACAGTAAAATAGTGACTGCAAACGCAGGAAAACCCCATGTATTTTAAATGGAAAACTTCAACCCCCGTGGTCAAGGGTTAAACATTTTTTTTTTAATCTGAAAAAATTACAGCGTTACTTTTTACGTATTTCGAAACGATTTAGGGGGCGGAAAGGGTAAAATTAATTTTGACCCCAAATAATGACCACCCTAATGCACACACTACTGCAGTCTAGCGAGCGCGGAGATCGTGGAAACGTCGCAAGCCCAGCGAATTTTTATCGTGATATTTGGAGCTAGCGACGCTAGACATTGCTTTATTTAAATCGCTATATCTCTGAAACTAGACGGTCACAATTCATGATCTTTTTACCCACTTCGTCATATGTTCCTATGTAAATGAGAAATAAAAAAAAAACTGTAGAAAAGTTTCAAAGTTATTCTGTGAAATGTGAAATTTTCCACTGCTCCCCATAAGAACACGTGTAAAACCGGGCAATCTTTGATTGCTAATATCTCGAATACACAACGGTGAATCCTTTTGAAATTTTGCAGGTAATCACTTAATAGTATCTTGAATGGGTCCTCAAAATAAAAACAATCTATAGAAAAACGCCTTGGCGAGACTACTATTTAAGAGGCCTTAAGTGCTTCTAATTTCTCAATGACCTTCTAATATTTCCTTGATCGGTTTCGCAAAATATTGTCGAGCGCGTAATCTGGCCGTTTTTGCTTTAATGTTTGGCTCAATTGCATTAATTGTTTCTGGTAACATTTGATGTTGATCAACATTTAATGATTCTGGAAGTACTTTTTGCGTTTGACTGTCTTCGAAGGGTTACGCTTACACTTCCACATCGTCAAACTTTTCCAGCTGGCCTGGACGTTCCTTATCTTCCGTGTCAGAATCACCATTTTCATATTGTCGAAACCAGTACTCGCATGGAGAAATTGATGGAGCATAATCACCGGAAGCTTCCGACAGCATTCTTTGACCTACAGCAGCACTTTTTTTTTCAAATGGAAACAAAAAAGCAAAGCTTTCCGCAAATTGCGTTTTGTTGGCACAAAGTGTGACAAATTAAAGGCGTAAAAAAATTCTTTTACACTCCGACAAAATAACACATACTGAAAACTAAAGCTACGTGATGTTGCTTTGACATAAAATTAGAAACAATATGACCCGATGCGATATAGTACTAGTTACACCTAATAATTTTTCTCTAACGTTGAAGGTCGAGTCACTTTGACGCCAGATGACCAGGAGTGGTTAATAAGTACAATATTTAGAGTTATCAGCTTTGGGATCAACTTCAATAACAACGAAACTATAATTTATATACTTGTTCATTGCTAATACTATTAATCTTTTAGCAAATCGAAACGCGGCCATTGCATAATGTCTTTATACGTCTCTTTATTCATGTTGAATGGTGTATTAGCGTAGTACAGCGGAAGCATAGTTTGATTAAACGGGGAAATGAAGGTGGAAAGTCTTTTTTAATACCATCTAAATCGAAATATTCTCTACGGATTGGCCAAGTATATAGGGGAAAAGAAAGGAGCAGTGGTGACAAGGCCCAAGGGACGATACAGAGGATGTATACTTGCCCATCTATACGACGAATTAAGTGTGTTTTCTTCGGTTGAGGGGACTTCTCCACAAGGGTACTGACGACATTCAAGACAAAGTTTTAATGTTTTTCACCATCTTACTCTCTCTTCCTTCGCTTTTAAATTTCGGTCTCTCAACCCCCGGAGAAGTTCTACTTACTCTCGGGGATCCGTCTCCCTTTCCCTCGCTCCTACTATCTTATACTTTCACAAGGGTACGCAAGTTCGTTTTATCAACGCATGACTCCTCGTGTCTACGAATAAAATCCGTATACGCTTTCTCCTCTTTTGCTTATTTCCCTTCCCACATTGGCACAAAACCTTCGATTCCCTCTGCACGTATATATGAGCTCCGTAGTCCTCTGCGAACTCGCGACGGAGCACACTTGACTTCCACAGCCTTTTTTCGATCTTTCAGCTTTCATAAACGGTAGGCGAGTGCTGAAGGTAGAGACGAGAGTGTAAAAGGTTTTCAAGTACACAGAGATTGTTCGCTTGCTGAAAACTCTTCAGAGTTTTAAAGGGATTTCGCCACTATTCATCTGAATATCAGGTACTAAATAAAAGATAGACACTGGAGAAGAATGGGTTTTGTATTATCTGAAGTTCTTATATTCCCATGGTGAAGTATATTAATATGAATTCTTCGTTGGCGTTTAGATTTAAAACTATGGAGTCTCCATTGTAAGCACTCAAGTTGTTTCGTTCAGAGTGGAATACTAGTCTAGATAGAAAAGCATCTCAGTGATATGGATAGTTAAGCCAATATTGTTGTGCAGAACGCTACTTTGGAGCATGGTTATTGATTTTTCAAGCACATATACAAATTTAAAAAATGTATTGTCATATACAATACTTTTGTATATTTGTTCACAACGGTGCGTGAAAAACGCCGTCAATTGGCGACCAGCGTGGATACAACGTCCACACTGGTTGCCAATGTGGATGTGAAAAACATCTACAGATATTATACAAAGTGCAACTATTTCATGGCATTGAAAATGTCATCAGACTTTTCGGGTGATAAAAAAAACTACATGCAAATAGTATTAGTTTCTCTCTCTCTCTCTCTCTCCAGCTCTCCAGCTCTCCAGCTTTCCAGCCTCCAGCTCTCCAGCTCTCTCTCTCTCTCCCTCCCTCTCTCTCTCGAACTGTAAATATAATTATCATCCTCATAACATTGTAATGTTCACATGAAAATTGAAACTTACAACTTGTAACCACAAATGATTCTACATGTAATGCAGCATTTTTCAACTAATCACCGGCATTCAGCATGTCGCAGCTCTCCCCACTTTGCTACAACACAGCGGCAGTGGGGGTCAATTTCATTTGACATCTCACTAAATCAGACCCCCTATATACATCTTTAAAAGCATTTTCCATGCTCTTAAATGAACAGATTCTTAATTTGTATGAGTATTGTGATGTTTGGTACGAGATTCAGTAAAAACTCTACAAAACAGCGGCATGGTAAATTTTGATTATCAATTTTTCCTGTTTTCTGACCACTTTACGAGTTATGTCTTTAAAAAATCAAATATTTCGACTCAATTCAGCTACCAACGGTGAAAAACAGTCTACTAAAGGTGCATGCCAAATGTAAGTTCAATTGGCCAATTGCTTATCGAGATATCGCAGTTGTCGATTTGAAAAACATATAGTTTCGAGAAGGTTTTTTCTAATTTCGATTCTTCTAAGAGAATCGAAATTAGATCTTCTTAAAAATCGTTCTAAAAGAACGATTTTTTCTAATTTCTAGACAACAATACTGCCTTAAGCATCGAATGGAAGTTTTATGGAAAATTTCGATCGAAATCTACGACTAATTTTATTGTTCGTTGGTATTATCATAGTCAACATTCACAACTTAAGAATATGTTGCCACAACGCTTTTATTTAGAATAGTACAGCTATTGAGCTGTCGGAAGATTGTCGAATAAATGTTCAGCAACACCGATAAAAGGTCAGAAACGGCTAAAATGCCGGACTTCTTTGATTTGTAAGTTTTACTGTAAACATCACTTTTATATTGCGTTAGTCAAGTTAGAAGGAGACCCTGGAAAACTAAAAAAATCGGGTTCATTTGAATTTTAGGTAAATCTCTGTCTTTTTCGGAATTGTGAATTTAATAATGTTGAAGATAACTATTTACGGATGTCTATATTATTCCCAAACCAAGTTAGCATTAGATGTCAAGGCGGGGAGGCAGTACGAAATATGGTTAAATCTAAAAAAAATTGAATGTAGATCGTCGACAAAAATAGTTTAAAGATTTCGCAATATCTCATTGTTGAAGATATTTAATATTTATATAAAGAAGTCGATATAAATTGTATTCTGTGTTCACTGCCATGAATATTGATTATTCATTGACGTTTGGAAATTCTATCAGTCCTGAATTAAGGGCCCGAATTTTCAAGCCATACAGTTTCCAGTATCTTTATCATTTGATAAGGAAGATTTAAAAAACCCTGTTGATTTTTCGTAAAATCCTTCCTCTAAACCTCCGTTAGAAAGTCTCAAAATTATCCTTAAAATGCGCTTACGGTATATCGAAATACACGTATGCAATCACTAAACTAGCAAGCAGTCAGTATATTTACCCACTTCACGTTATAATTATATCCATAAGGATTTGTTACAGTCTAGGGCGAGATGACTGAAAGATAGATCTTTGTTGAACACATAATTGAAGTTCATTTTGCAACTATGAAAAAAACTCACCTCATAGTTTTGTTCTCAAAATATTGTTTGTATAGATTGATTTTTAAATAGTCACATGATAAAGTAAGCATAATAATAAACTGGTTTTTGGATTTCGATTTCATGATGTGTGAAAATTGGGTGATCGGTTGTACAATCTTCTCCATAATTTATTATGTAACCGCTAATATGTCTAATTTATACGACCATGCCATCTAACCAGTAGTAAGACTATTGCGGAATGTTTAAAAAATAACAATCATTATTGTACTCAAAGCCAAATCAAAATACTGTTTCGAAAAGGTCTACCTTAATCTAGGGCATTTGTCAAAGGAGAGATCTATCATGTTCCAGAAAGTGATCTACATTGCACGTGATTGGTTAGCACCATCAAGGGCTATTATTACGCAGAGGATCTATCATATGACCTGAGGCGCTCGCATGCTCTAGCACACCGGACCCCAATGGGTCAACAGTCAAGGATCAAGATATTCGGAATCTCGTGCGTTGGACTAGATAGCATGGGAAACACTATCAGAATATCATGTTTATGTCACGTGACTGTAATTTGCATTGAACAAATTACGATTATATAAAAAAAATGTAATTTCCGGTGTTCAAATCACATTTCGGTCATGTCACTAGAAAATTCTAATTAAATCTCATGATTTTAACTTTCAGCTATGAAATTACGATAATGTCAAATACATGTAAATCACCACAAATAATTACTATAGGAGTGAACATCTATGATGAACGTTAAAGAAATTATTAGGTGGTTGCATATGAAAACGCCCATTTTTTAACGAAACAGAAGATAGAAGTTCGGTAGGAAGCTGACGAACTGGTTTATTCAAAGTATCATCCACCTCAACAGACACCATTGATCCATCTTTTGACTAACAATCGGATTCTACACGGGAAGAAATCGGGTTCTTTCGAAGCAATTCGGTCATTTAGCCATATTTTGGCTTCTCCGTAAGTGGGGAAATGCTTAGCCGTAAGCACCGTAAGGTGAACCTCACCCTGCAGGAAAAATCGATCCAAAATAATTGAAGTCAAATAAATAGTTAATTTTATTTAAGTTTCACCCAAGCAAGCATAAAGGAATAATTTAATAAAACTTGAACTATTTCCTTCGTTGTAATTTCGTAATTTGTATAAAAAGTAGCTATTTCATTATGTAAATTAAATAGATATTCGAATTTCACAATTAAATCATCTGTAGGCAAAAGCAGTAGATTAGATTTGCGAGCCGATACACAACCAGAAGAATACTGGAAGATCAAGATTTATTACCAAGTAGTAGATAGTATCATTGTAAATCGAAAACGCTGATTTGAGCGGATTCTGTCAGCGCATGCAGTTGATGCTCTTTGGAAATTGGATATGAAGAACGGAGAGGATTTCATCAATAATTAAAGAAAAATCTTAATACTTGATACATCAGCTTTAGAAGCTGAACCGATGATCGTAAAAGATATAGTTCAATTTGAAAATAATGAAATAAATGCTGAAAATTTAAGAAAGCATATTAAAAATGAGTACAATCCTAACTTATATAAACTTTTCCAATCAGCAATAGTACTAGTCAGCTCCACCGCCTGTGAGATGAGTTTTTCTGCTGTAAGGCGGATAAAAATGTGGCTTACAAGCATAATGCTTCAGAAATGATGCTCTCATATGTCGCTGCTAAACATGGGAATGACATCGTTAAAAAAAATCCAGCTGAAAAAGTGTTGGGCCGATGTGCAGAAAAAAATAGAGAACTAAGACTTATTTAATTAAATACCCCCTGGAGAGATACTTTAAAGACTAGTAATTTTAGGAATGATGAAAAATTAGTTGATTATTTTTAAAGGTATTGCAAGAGTTTGATATCATGCTAACATGAACGTGGGATTAAAGTAAGCTTCATATTTCATGTGTGTTGCGTGATTATCGACTATTATGTAAATTTTGTTTGAACAAAAAAAAGACGATTGTGAACAAAACCAGTTCTTGTCAGGCTGGGCCCTCCTGCTCCCCGCTCCTCCGCCAAATGCGGCTACGCCAATAGCTGTAAATGCTGACTGCATTGACTGGAACAAATGGTAATCGAAGAGAGCGATGTCTGGGGACTATGACGGATGGGGTAGGATTTCCTAGTTCACTCTTCCGAAGTAGTTTTTAACCGGTTAACCATCATGGCGTTGCCGTGCGGTAAACTCAACTTGGAATGGCGATTCTCTCATTCTGGCCTCTTTTCGTAGGGGCACGCTTCAAACACATCCGTCGCAGTCGATAACTATTCCCGGTGATGGTTTCCGGAGGTTTCAATAGCTCGTAATACATGATACTCCGCTTTCGGGTGCTTTTCCGCGGTCCTTGTCCATAGAAAAATCACCACTTTGGAAGCGGCAAAAACACTCTTTGCACGTCGTACTCGATGAAGCATGTTCGGTATGCACTTCCTTCCGCAAGCGTTCCGTTTCCGCGGCCGAATTCTTTGCCAAGAAATAATAGAGTATAACTTTTCGCCAACGTGACTTATTTGGAGCAAAACTTGCCGTTTTAAACACGATTAAAATAGGTGATATTAAAGCGTCGCACAAACATCACCTATGGCGTTTTAGCGGGAGCCTAAGGACCTATCATCATGTGTATTGCCAACTTTTCATGCGAGAAATTAGGGTACATAACGCCATTTATTGCCAGCAGGCTGTCGTCATTACATATTTAAATTTTTAAACATGGATTGATCGCAACTTTTTATAGTAATATGGTACTCGGAAATTCCCGTACTAGATTACCGTAATTTATATTCACTTCCAACAAACTTTGATACTTATATCTATCCGGTTATCTGAATTCACTACATTTCATTGGATTCCCACTAAGTATCGTCACACTGCATATACAAGTGTGTTGTTTTAACACAGCTACATGTGTTATTACCTTGTGGTCAATTTTTACACATTTCCGAGTGTGTAATTTCGGGATTCGCTTCATGCGTTGTGTATTACACACTTAAAGGTATTATTTCAATGCGCATTTCGTGTGTTATCTGATTATTTTTACCATATTGCGGGCGTGTTGGATCAAGGCATCACAGTCCGTCTACTAAATGCATAGAATATTTCATAAATTGAAAATAGAACGAAATACTAAACTCAGAATTCTACCTTGATGATATTCTATTATAACACATCATTCTATTATTCCCACACGTGCGGAAATGTTTTTTTTTTGTCGAAGAAAACATTTCGACTACACATGAAATCTAAGCTACAACCTATTTACGTATACTACGCTCGCTACCCCTACGCTATCGAGTACTTGCAGCATTTGATTGTTTAATGGCAGATATGGCATAACAGATAAAAGTACAATAATATCTATAATTATTAGATTTATCACATAAACTATATTAATTAGTCAATGTCATTGCGGCAATTAGAGAGTTTTTTTTAAATATCACGACATGGATTTTTTTCAAACATAACCTATATATATATATATATATATATATATATATATATATATATATATATATATACACATATACTGCAACTACTCCAAACGGCGCGGCGCCTCCATAGATGAAATCAGCCCCCAATAGGTGCCCAATATCGATCAGTGTAGCGCATGGTGGGAGAAGCGCCAGGCTCTAGCATCAGGCCCGCCACACAATAAATGTAGAATTGGAGGGGTACTGATATCCGGTACGTCAGCTGCTCAGAGTCGGCTTGAGTGGATGGTGCGCAACCTTTATGTTAGCAAGTGTAATGCGAAGCCGATCCCGCCATTATGCCAATTAGAGAGGTTGCAGTGTATATATGGATGACAGTAGACAGATCTTCGAAGGGTTTTATACGTGAAATATGGAGGAAGGGAGGAGAGAGAGAGAGAGAGAGAGAGAGAGAGAGAGAGAGAGAGAGAGAGAGAGAGAGAGATATGTTAACACGTTAATGTATTTTCAATTGGCATATTTTAATCAACAAGTCCTGTTCGATTTATTTTTTTTATAGGTATCAAGTATCTTTAAAGTGGCATGTCATGTTAGTACAGCGGTTCCTAATCTTTTCAGTCGTGTTGCCCGTATCACTTATCCTATGACTTATCACGAAAACTTATTTAGACCCCCCTCCCCTTCGAAATGTTATCGAAGAAAACAATATATGCAAATACAAACAGTCTTTGTTAATCATAATAAATTGTACAAAAATCTACGTTTTTACAATAACCTTACCAGCCTTATTACCCCCGCCGACTAGCTGTTTTATCCCGCGGAGGTTCGGAACCCAGGTGTTAGTATGTTAAAATTGACATGTAAATTTTGAGATACTTAATGCGGATCCACTCTTTACAAATACGCACAAAACGTGATTGATTTTACCGTAACACACATAAATACATTGTTTTAGACGTGTTTGATATCTAAATGTTGCATGTTTTGAATAAGACAACAATAACGTGTTGAAATTTAATGCGGTTCGAGTGTTTGAGAATACACATCAAATGTGTTTGAATTCTCTATAGCACAGATAAGTGCATTGTATTAAGTTGTGTATAGCATTAACACGCGTAAATTTCTAAAATTGCACACTTTACGTGTAACAAATAACACACATGGCTTTGCAGTGCAATGTTTTAACTTGTTCTTTTTAACATTCCAAAGGTGTCTAAAAAGTAAAGTTAACATCAAAACATTAATCATATAAGCATTAATACATAACATAAACCATCAAGCTGAACAGCGAAACATGAGACATTTAATTTTCGAATAATTTAGAGCTCGAATAATTTTCATACGAAAAATACGGTTTCGTGGGGATGTTTTCAACGAGAAAATATTACATGGAAACAGGGCGCTTTCAATAGATGATATTTACAGCATGTAGTCATAAATAATATCCGACAGTTTTTAATTAATGACTTTACTCTACCGGACGTGGCAGCAACTCTGCTGTAACAAGTTTCATTGGCGAGGGATGTCAATTCGGAATATCAATACTCGATGGAGAAACGGAAATGAGTCGACTGCATAGCTAACGGATATGCACGGATAATAATACGCTCCGTTAATTCATCTAATCCGACATATCGGATTTATCTGCATCCACACTTGCGAATAATAACAGGTCCGGTGCATATAGATGAAGAGTCGTAACAGACGCACACAGAAAGAGAGAGAGCGGGAGAGAGAGGGGGGGGGGGGAGAGGGGGGGAGAGAGAGAGAGAGAGAGAGAGAGAGAGAGAGAGAGAGAGAGAGAGAGAGAGAGAGAGAGAGAGAGAGAGAGAGAGAGAGAGAGAGAGAGAGAGAGAGAGAGAGAGAGAGAGAGAGAGAGAGAGAGAGAGAGAGAGAGGCAGGTATACACGAGAAGTGGGCGAGAGCACTCATGTCAGAGGATATGGCTCAGGGTGTATGGTTGAGTTCTGCGAGCATGTGGCAGCCAAAGTCCCTCTCTTATACACATGTATGCCAACGAAATGCGGTTACCACTGTAAATTACCTGAAACTTAATTGATTCGAGCAGGTATAGATTAATTTAGTGCTCTTAACTCTGGTAACAATTTCGTTCCCACTGCCAATATCGCCTTCTGATATTGCTGCATACGTACGAACATATACACGCGTCAAAAATTGTGGGATCATTTGGAACCAAAATATCTAAAGTGAAAATATTTTCATACGACGGCATCAAAATGAAACCAGATTATACGATCTCAATTGGAATATTTATCAATAACCCTTATAACAACCAACTGCATTTGCAAGTTTTCAGAATTTGCAATACGTCAATGGATCCTACAAATTAATCCATTCCATTTAAAAAAGAATGGATCGGTTGTTGTCTAATGCCAATAGTATGATTGCTGATAGGTGAGTTGATAGTTCGATATTAATAAGTTTTTCGTGTCACCTATAGCTTTGCAAATGGGTGAATGTTCAGGAAATGGGTCGTAATGTATGCAGCTTGGGATATTGTAGTAGCCCGGTCATGGTATGTTCCGGTACTATCGCATGTAAGGGTAGATGAATGTGTCTGTAACCATTTGTATCCGTCAATCAGTAAGAGTACGAGAATTATATAGAATATTGAGGGAATCGATGGAATTTGTGTAAACTTTATTTCTGAAATTGAACATCATTCACCTTGTGTAACCTTCATTCGAGTTTTTCCAATTTTCTTTTGTTCAAGTGTCAAGCTGGCAGGTGCATTTTCGAAAAGCGCAACTTTCTGGGGAAGCTAAATTTTTGGTGGAACTTTCCTTCTGACTTCAAAAATAAATTACCTTGTAAGATTTTTTCCGATTAGACCTCACGACGCCTAGAAGTTAAAACTGTTTTTCCGTTATATCGTCGAAAATGTTGATTTTAGGAATAAATGCTGTAGATGCAAAATGAAGCCCTTGCAAAGCACTCAAAAAAAGGTTTTTGTCATGAAAAAATGTATTTGTCATGAAATTGCAAACCTTTGGCTGCTAAATTAAAAAAAAAATAGCTGTATTTAGTGTTGTGCCTGCAATCGGAAGTAAATAAGTCGGAGTGAAAATGAAAGGATGAAGGGATTATCCCACTTTAGACGGCTGAAAAATTAGGTATTTTTTGAAATTTTTTGTATGGTTCCTATAAAAGATATTGATGTAAATGTTTTCGGGCTTTATAAAATAACTCTTGAAAAGTATGAAAATTTTTTTTTATTCATTTTACATAAGTTATCTATCCCTGGTAGCAGCATCCGTATAGCCCCTCGAAAAAAAGTGATGTCAGCTTCGTTGATGTTATTTCTGAGTATATTCATCTGAAACATAAAAACCAAAAAGATTTAAGTTCCGTATAGTTGTGGCTACTGTCCGAACTAGAATTATTAATTTTTATGCAAAAATAACACAATGGCGTCTTTTGGAAAAAAAGTCTCAAAAAAAAACTTTTTTCAGTGATATTTCGGTTAAAAAAGTACTTGAAATCAAAATTTTCAAAGAATTTTAATTCGAGCAGTAGCCATACATGTGACGAATATGTAATTAAAATTTCGTAAGGATCGGTTCCGGAGACAAAATCAATGAAGCAAGAAAAAAATGGTTTTGAGAAAAAACGCGTTTTAAGTTTTTTTTTTACTAAAAAAATTATTTAAAAAATCATACTTACAGCCAATCAGCGATGCCGGTACCATACAGGATGGCTTTCGCTTCTTTGAACAGTTCCATCCACAGTTCGAAAACCATCAACAAAAAAAATCGATTTTTTGAATTTGATAAAGTGGGATGATCCCTGAAATCAACCCTAGATATAGTAAAATTCTAAAAATAATGCGGGCCATGGTGATTGGGTTTTGTTTATAAAAGTGCATCTCACCCACACCATGGTCCTTATCGATGTTACTTGTTTTTTTGCTATGCAAGTGACAGAATCTGGACGGGAGGGGCCGTCCCGCCGAAGTTAGAGAGGGGCCCCCTTTTGATACAAAACCAAATCTGAGAATTATTAATTATGTTTTCATACTTTCGAATAAGTTCCAATTATGTTCAAGCCTAAAATAACTAGTACCAAAGTACTGCCCAGGTAAGCGACAGTTTTCAAAATCAAAGCGAAGGAGCCACGGTAATTGACTTTCATATGATCTGTTCCGATGACATACGTAGTTTTGGAGTAATCGTGTCTTTCCTCCCTTCTACTGAAAATCCTGGAGATATGGTTATTTTTTCACGCAGTGGCTAAAGTATTGCATTTTATATCTTACACAGACCTCATTAATGTACATTACCTTTTTGCGGGCCTTTACAAGAGCGTCTTTTCTTATCTCAAACTTTTTTCTTCGGTATTTCCGCAGACACGATGGAAAAACCGTTCGATGGTTTAAAGGGCGATGGGAAGGAGGGCTAACTACCAAAAATCCATCATCCATCATTGAAATTTAACGGGGCTTACCACCTGGGGCCTAACCACCAAAAACCCATCATCTTTTTCCATCATCAGTTTTGATCAGTTTTCCATCATCAGTTTTGTGCAAAACGAAGTTCTGCATAAAACTGATGATGGAAAACTGAATTTAGCGCAATCGGAGGTTTGAGCTTTTCCAAAAATTACTCTAATTAATTGCTGTTCACACAATTGTAGGCAAGAACCTGTTAAATGTGATATGATGACTCAACTCGAAAAGTCATTGTAAATTTGCATATTACCTGACTGGCCCGAATAATCTATTAAGGCATCAGTCTCCATCTATTGCACATATTATCAATCATTTTTTTTTCATAATAACATTTATCTCCATATTTTTATCTTTTTATACAAAAAATTAGAAGTTTCAAAGTATAAGAAAAAATATTTAAAAAATTTATCTTGGTGTTCTGTTTACCTGAAGTTACCTCTGCTTTCACCTTGTCGACACGAAATCTTAACTTTGGAGCAACAGAAAATAAAAAGTCGAGTATTTTATTAAAAAGTGGACTTTTAGTTATGACCCCTACTAAAAACTTTCGCCCCCGATAAAAAGAAAACAGAATGGCGCACTTTTGAATTTTTCGACTGTTTTTTTACAATTTAAATTGTTTAAAAATAGGATTAAATATTAACCCTTCGTGGTCACACTTTCAAATTCAATCACGGCGGCCACACTGGGTCGATTCTACCCAGTCAGTTTTCAAAAAAAAATATTGTGACCAAACTATCCGTCTAAAGTGGTTCAAAAAATTACGGAACATGCTTTGAACTTGCTAGATGATGTACGAAAAATTTATTTATAAGAAATAAAATGGCGAGGTGTTAAAAAAAAATCATGAAGAGGTGAAAACGCAAAACAGACACTTTTTCGCAAAAAAAAATCATAGTTTCGTGAATTTTCAACATTTTTACCTAAAATTTGAACGTGATACTCCTTAGATATGCTACTTTTGGGGAAAAATAGTAGCATATTGCGCGCTCCAAAAAAGGTATTTATTCCGACATGTGAAGAGGGTCGATTTTATGGTATGAGGATACTTCAAACTCCAGATAAGATGGTGAATACAGTCCAATTCGAAGCCGGGAACTATTATATATTTACGTCAATATTTATACCGTTAGTAGGGATCTAATGGATACATGCAGATAATAATCTCTGTAAATTTGAGTCCAATTGGTGCAATAGTTTTTCGAAAATCATGTCGACAAGATCGAAAAACGTTGTTTTAAGAAAAACGCGTTTAAAGTTTCTCTTCCAAAAATGTACAGAAATATTTGAAAAAAAAAACCTCTTACCCTCAATCAGCGATGCCTGGTCCATACATTATTCCTTCAGCTTCTTCAAAAGCTTCACTTTCTTGGAATTTTTGGTTTCGAATCTCTGTACTGTGAGCTTTGGACGCTTGACACAGCGGTTACCCGCTGAGCGTGCAGAGATGCTTCTATGGTATCACTCTTTTTAGCCCCTTATCGGTCACTCCGACCTAAATAACGTTCTCTACCGTATTTCTACAGGTATATAGTATACGAAACTGATATTTCTAGAAAATCGAAAATTTACGAAAATAGACTGATACTGATCCCTTAAAGGTATTTTCGAGTAAGCTTATTTTCTCGTAAAAAATGATCAAACGAATTTCACGACGTAAATCAACTTTTTTTAAATCTTCACATTTTCATTTAATATAACTATGGCCAAATATGTCTCATTTATCGATGTTGCAATTGTCCATCCTGAGTTCTCATTACGATAGAGCATTCTACGTATAAGCAAATAACTGATAAGAATACAATTCAAGATTTCGCTTCTCTCGTGTAAAATCCTGCAATACGTGTTCATTAATAAACCACATTTCTTTCTGCATAAAAGGAACGAATAATATATGTTACGTTTTCCGCTGCTCTCATAAAAGGTTTCACGCGAATTTACAGTAGCTCCCACGGGTCCGCGGAATCCTTTACACTTTACCATGAAAAAAGCCCATTTAAATAAACGAAACGGCAGCGAGATTCAAGGAAATGTTCGACGCCAGTAGGAACGAGTTCGGTATATGGATAGCATCCATATACCGACTGGCATGGATTCGGAGGGAGACTTCGATGGTCTTCGTGCCGTAAAAAGAGCGGCGAACAAAAAAGCCAAGGGCATCGTAAAATTAGTGTATATCTCCTGACGTGCCGACCACTGCCGAACGCTGGAGTGTATGGTTATTTATACGTCCGATACATGCACAAACACACACATACACTGGAGTGTATTTGTATATATATATATAAATGTGCATGTGTTTGCGTGTATGCATATATGTATATTTTCGCTGTTACCTCATGTTCTTTACCATCAGTGCACGGAAGCAATCGCTATTCCATGAATACCAAAATGTTCGTATCGACGTGTATGGCTGGTGGCACGCTCGTCGCTTTCTACCTCATTTTAGGATTTCGCAAGGCGTCATAGTGTATGTTCCCATATACATCGAATTTCCGAATTTGCAAAATAAAGTAGGATTATTGTTTCCGATAGTAGCGTTAAATCTTTGCAAGATGACGTTTCATATGCTTGCTTTCGAATTCGTGCACGGTATCTGCATGTTACGTTCGCTGGATCATTTTGTCATGTAGTGAGACATTAAATACCTGATTCCAGCCGACTACAATTCGTACCCTATCAAGTTGCGCAATAGATAGCAGGTAGTTATAGACGTTTTTTTTTGTTGTTATTGTTGACATTTCTATCTAATCAAACGCCATGGAAGTGTATGTATGAAATTTATATGCACGAATCATGTTAGAGTAGGAATACGAGTGGAGTGATTTTGGTCTGCTTACATATACTGGGTTTTATTCTTACATCGTGAATATTACAATACACATGTTTGCGAACAAGAAAAATTGTCTCAACGGGGTTGCAATACTCGCAATAAAACAGAAACGGCATCAATTTAACCATGGATACGTAAAATAATAATCTTTATTTCAATAATAGAAATATTACAAAGTTATTAATAAGTTACACCACATTGGCACTCAAAAAAATAGGTATAAAAATAATTTAAAAAATTTGACGCGACTGTTGAATAAATACAATAATTTTGATTTTTCACGAATACATTATAGTTTTATGAACAAATTTCAAAAAACGGATACATTTTTTTAATGGCGGACATATATATCGTCTCGTAGGACGATCTCTGTTTTCAAACTGGTGATCAATATATCTCGAAATCTACTTAAGGTAGTTCGGTCGAATTGAGGTTCACGTTTAAGACCCTGTTTTTTTAAATTTAATCGAAAGAGTAAATTAATCGTTTGAGGGCCAAAAAAAAACTTACCACTATAATGGTTGATATCTATAAAAGATATTTACCAACGATTTTAGTCGATTTACCACAGGGTTTTTTGTTATTTCAATAATTAATGCGAGTCCGCGGCCTCTGTCCTTGTCATACGCCGGATCTCTCTCGCTAGCAGAAGTTACTAGGGGAAAAAACATGGCGGCGCAGTCGCGCGCGCTTTATTTAAATTTGGTCGAGTGTAACATTTCACGTAAGCAGAGAATATTCCATGAATATTGTCTAACACAAGCAAATGTAAAGCAAGTATGAAGTAAACAAGGAACAATTGGTTCATATATAATATATGTAACATATAAAATATATTATATACATATAATATATGTATAACAACATTCAAATGGAAGCAGAGTTTTATGTTTTTTCTGTAGCGGGAACATTCCAACCGTCTCAAGAGTCTTGATAGGACATAAATCTTGTAAAATACTTAGATACAGAATTAGATAAAAACTCTTAGGCTTTATGACACAAATATACAAATACACGTATTATGTTTTTATGTTTCTTCTCGGACATCTTATGTTAAAAAAAAGGATGCAAAGCGGCCTGTTGAAGCACGCACCCGCTCCATTTTCTTTACAACAAAACTCGTGAATGCAATCTAGTACCTTATGCGTAAGGTTAGGTTAGTTCGCTCCCTAACGTGTAGAGAGGTGGTCAAGTTGAGTCTTTTTCGTTAGTCGACTTTTTCGGTAGTCAACTTTTTCGTCTATTCCGGGTATTAATTATTAACTTATCATTTACACGCCTAAAAGAAGCTTATAATATTTTGTTATGCAACAATTTAATTTATCATAGCTTTTATATAGTTAAATTGTACGTAAATAAATCTAAATTACGGATGAAATTTGACTTCGGCCAAACTCGACCGAATTACCTTAACCGATTTAAATTAAATTTATACCACATATATTCTTCATAATATTATCTAGGATGTAGCATAGGATTTTTTTTATTGGATGCCGCGTTCATTTTTTATTAATTTCAAATCTTAAATTTTTGGTATAAATCAGAGTTTTTCTTCAAACAGCTGTCATTTCTACAAAAAAATTTAACAATTTTTTCCTCACTATTTTTGCATTTATCAGACAATGCCTGATAGGAAAAAAAATTACACCATCGGCAAGAATGTTCAAAAGCGGGTCCTACTAGATAACTTACATCTCTACCAGTAAAGATTTGTTTTTATTCATTTTTTAAAATATTCTTCATAAAACTTTTATGTATTTGTGAAAAATAAACATTATTTTATATATTCAATAGACGTGTTAAATTGGTGGGAATGAGAAGTGGAATGTAGTGAAAATGTAATGAGGGGGGAGACCCCGTACAATGGAATCTACGATAGTCGCGGAAATTTTGTTTATTATTTTTATGCTTATTTTCAAAGCCAGAGCGCCAAGTATTGTAACGCCTTAATAAAGTGAAATAAATTTAATGATTTCCCGATTTGCATAAGATGTTTCCAAACTCTCTGCACCTTGACAAATTTTTTATTATAAGAAGTCATTAAAAGTCGCCAATTTTTCCAGTATTCTTAAGTTTTAAGTTTCCCACAACGAAGTTGCCTAGACATTGAGAAGACGATTTTTTAAATGCAGCTGAGAAGAACTGATGAAAAATAGAATTACGAAAAATGTATAAGTGTTAAAATTTTTTAGAACCCTGTTAGTATGGTTGAAATAATATTATTTATTAATCAATTACCAAGAAGCTATTATTCCTAAGAATACTCTCATTGTTAATTTTTACATGTTTTCATCTCACAGCGAAATATTCCAATTTTTGTCGAATCGACTTTCCATGACTGTATTATGTCTCTTTTTTCCTCGAAAGAAATTAGACCGTGCACAATAATATTACAGGTGCTTTTTCGTTGCCGAATACGAAATGGAGTGATATTATAACCAGCAAATATTACTTCGATACCCTAGTTGTCAGCGTGATATATTATTTCCAGTCACGTTTTGCATTGTATACTGGAAAAAATTAATCAATTCAAGATCTCGAATTGTTGTATTAAAGCTTTTCTGTTTTTTTTTTAATTTTTATAAAAATGTATATCAGTGATAGCTTAAAATAACCACAAACATTCGGCAAATCAAAATGAGAACTGTCAATATTGAGTACTATTTAGGTGGCGTCTGACGTATACCACGCGATGTTGTGCTACCTGCAACGCGGTGAGGTCAGCGCTGGTACGAATCCAAATCAGGATTCGTATCGGATAGCCACTAATGATGTAATCTCCTCCTAGGCTTGGCATTGGTACATCGCCGTATCTTCTCATATCTACTAGAATGTACCGATAGTTATGCTCACTGTCATCCAAAGTCAAAGCTGTTATTTTGGTTGATACAACGAATGGGTGCCTGTCATGTACTGTTACTGATCCTAGACTCCCTCCAGTTCTAATTAAGTTTTACTTCTTTATACCAGGTAACTTAGGGGCCGATTTTTCGTAGCTCTATAATTATTGTACTGGGAAAACTGGCCATTCCAATGCACACAAATATGTAAAAGATGTTTACATTGTCATAATAGGGATCCATTATTAGTCGGTTGCTATGTAAAGTAAGGTGAACATATACAGCCTTGTTCAAAAGTATTAGGCACCCTGTAAGTTTTCTATCCAGACAAAAAATTGAATATCTTGGCGAAAAAAAATCGTGAGCCAATTTACCAAACGGAGTCTTCAAGAAGAAAAAGCCAGCTTCATTTTGTTTTTTTATTTTTATGTTTGCGATTTCTTTTGTACCCTGTACGTCATTTTTAACATGCCAGTTTTTCACAATTTGCGAAATCGCGTGCTGGACTTTGAAAAAAAATTGAGACGGAACTTTTTTACAATAAACTTCCCTCACCTGGCGCGGCCTGGGTCAAGGCTGCCAGGGCTCATAAGGCGTTATGTCCTTAGTGGTAAATTTAATTTGTTGGGCGCCAGCCAGTGCAATGCTGACAAAATTTTAGGATGGGGAGCAAGAGAAGTGGATTCTCAACTAGAGATCCAATGGAGCCGGAAATGTGATGACTCTCGAGACAGAAATGAAAGCTCTTCCGACTTACTTGTTTAGTTATCCCTTTTATTTGTTTCTCCGCCAGATAACCGCTATGCTCGCACTCGCACTCGATTAATTATTACAAAATATTCCTGGATTAATTTTACATTTATTAAATACAACGACTTTTCCAATTAACGAGGGTACAATAATTTCGGATTTGAACAACGCCTAATCGACTCGAGGTCTCGTATCGAAATCTTCTCCTCTCCTCGATCCTCTATGATCTAGCCCCGGTGGTGGGGGTCGCAAGCCCTACCGCTGCCTGTCGGTGTTCGGCAAAGCTCAGTCGTCGAGGACCGCCAAATTTAAACTTTCCCGTGACAAAATAATCTCACTATTTAGTGATAAGATCTTTAAAAATGACACCGTTAGCTTTAGTTTCGTTTGTAAAAAAGCTTTTCCGATTTTTTTCGCAAAGTTATCTAGGTTTTTCTTGAAAAAACGGCGGTTTTCCGAAAAGCCGGTATCGTACGGCGTAACTTGAAAACCATGAGGTTTGGAATATTTAGTCTAAGGAGTCAAAAGTTGTATTTTGTCATTTTGGAGACACTAAAGTTTTTTTAGATTTTCTCAAAAATTTTCTTGTATCGCTATTTTTTGTTGATAGCCGACGATTTGTTTCATTAATTTATTTTCGTTAGTTTGAAACAAAGATGTATTAATGAAAATATCAAGAGGAGAAAAGGTACATAATTGAATTTTTACGTCGTACGAATCAAATGGTAGTCGATACGAACAAAATCGTCGACTATCAACCAAAGATAGCGATACAAAGAAATTTTGGAAAAAAAAACTAAAAAAAAATTAGTGACTCCATAATAACAAAATACAACTTTTTACTCCTTAGAATAAATATTCCAAACCTCATAGTTTTTAAGTTACGCCACTATCGGCGTCTCGGAAAACTACCGTTTTTCATGAAAAAAACTAGATAACTCTGCGGAAAAAAATCGCAATAACGTTTTAAAAAAAAACGAAACTAAAGCTAACGGTGTCCTTTTCAATGATCGTATCACTCAATGGCGAGATTATTTTTTTTTTAGTCCAGCACGCGATTTTGCAAAGTGCGAAAATTGTGAAAAAAATCGCAAAAATAGAAGTAAAAAAGCAAAATGAAGCTGGTTTTGTCCACTTGGTAAATTGGCTTACGATTTTTTTTTCGTCGATATATTTAATGTTTTGTCCGGATAGAAAACTTATAGAGAGTATGCCTAATACTTTTGAGCAAAGCTGTATAAAGGGTGTTTTAGTCAGTCAATCGGAGTATCGAGCCAACATTTACATATTATTGATCTCTTTTACTTTGAGGACATGGAAAAAGCCTCTGTAGTCTGACACGACGCAATGCTTTTATTTGTGACACATACCTGTAGATTTTTTATTCAATTATCTCATATAAAATACGAAATTTTTTAAAACTTCTAAATACTATGCAAAGAAAGGAAACGTTGAAAACCAAACATACAATTATCCAAACTTTACTAAACGGTAACAGCTGCAGAGCACCTCATTCAATACGAAGCACGTTGCTGTTGATAGACGAAGCAGTAAACAAATAGTTGCCTGTTTGGAAAAGCAGGAATCAATCTATTGATAGCTTGTATTCCAATTAGTCTCGAATGGTACTCTCGAAACAGGAATCCTCTCAGTATCTTTCTCATCGATTGTTCAACATGTACTTGTTGATTGTACATATCTGCTTATTTATACTTCACCGATACATTTTCAAGGTTTCATGATTCATTTTTTGATCTTTCGATGTCTATGTTGGTCCGGAGTTTCATGTATTAAAACCGAAGATTGGCATTGGGCTCTGTGTAAATTTTATTCTGTTTGTACTATACCCCTTGGTTTTAAAAGAAGTGAAACCCGACGAAATCGAAGATGCGGTTTAACAAGTCCATTGTAACTCGAGCTCCCTCTCGAGTTCTCCCAAGACCGCTTAATTTGCTGCAGGTAGAATAAACTTCATAGTAAAGTTGTGTGGAATCAGAAAATAAATTGGATGGTTTCGCGTAAGAGCGAAAAACAAGCTTTCCCCTTCGTAAAATCTTGTCGGAATAATTCCTCATAAAGAACTCTCGCTTTAGTGACCCCGACAATTTCATATTCTCGTCGAAAAAGTCGTCGTTTTATGAGAACTATATATACGTTGCGAGGCAAAACTTGCGTTGCAATCAAGCGTTGAAAAACCCAATGACCGGAATAATGATCACTTTTGAGGCCATTAAGCGAGCCCAAGTTCAACGCAAGCAGAGCTTCAATCTTTTCAAAAGTAGTCTATTACGTATTATTTCTTTAATCAAATTGACCGGCTTCCCATCCTATTGTTTTTATGCGAAGCCATTTGCTTTGTCGTAATTTAACTTCGTGTCGAAATACTTGCGTGCAAATTGAATTCATATATAAAAGTAGCTTTCGCCCTTACCTTCATCCGCGTGAAACTTAGGGTTTGATCCAGAGAGAAGATAAACAAAAGGAGAAAAAAGTAAGAAATAAAGAAATAATGTAGTGTCATATTTCTTAGGCGCGGTGGTTGACTGACTGACTGAGCGAAGGGTTGGTAATTAATTAAATAGTAGTATACGAGTGGGTACCCAAAAGAAACCAGACTAATTTTTTTTCAATTAATTTATTTAATTTAAAATGTTGTTATTTAATTTTTTTAAACATCGATAATTACGCATGAGTGGGGCACCACCCCAATTTCGATTTGAATTTTTTCTTCCACATGAAGTTGTTGATTTCATTATAGTACGTGATATTACGTCACGGGAGGCTGAAATTTTCTATTGATTCCATAAGTTATGGGGTTTAGAAGTTCCCGGAAGCACGTGATGAGATAGGGCATTTTTCAACATTTCAACACCAATATTGGGGGTGGGGGTGGGGGTATTTATAAAAAAAGTCGCCCGAATACAATGCCGAAAACAATCCCCCCTCCCCCCATAAAAAGTTATGGGTCTTTGAAGTTCCCGGAAATACATGATAAAATAGGGCATTGCAATAGCAAAAAAATGTGTTAACATATGAAATCAACATGAAAATTTATGGTGTAGTAAATCACTTCATTTATACAAAAAATCATAAAATAAAAAGCAACAATTATTTAGAAAAAAAAATTAAAAAGTTCCAAAAGTTCCACGATAAAGAAAATGAAATAAGGACGCAAATGATAGTTTAAAGGTGATCTTATGCGTAAGTTGAAGATTCAGTCTCACATATAGTGGATTGGTCCAGTTTATCCATGAAGTTCTTGAATATCTTCAAATTTAACTGGATCTAGGCATCATCGTGGACTGAATGAATTATTTCAGTTCACGATGAATTTTCAACTAAAATAAAATAAACATTATTTTATGGATCTTCAACTGGAGCAGGCGGAGTGGGGGAAGTGCCCACAGCAATTTTTTTTCATTATTGCATTCAAGAAGGCTTCTTTTATAAATCCCCCCACCCCCCACCCCCACTATAAGCGTTGAAATTTTCAAATATGCCCTATGTTATCACGTGTTTAGGGCACAGGGGTCATGCCATTTTTGTCAAAAATTTGCGCAGAGACAGGGCTGTGTGAGCAGGGCGCGCGCTGTTCACAAGAATCAGCCATCGCAAAAACAGCGAGTACACAAAACAACTGTCACTAAAAAATTCACACAAGCCGAATAGAAGTTCTTTAGTAATGACGCTTGGCTTACTGATTCGGGGACATTGTTGCCAACCCATATTGTCGTCACCTCGCTAACTGCCACTCGAAATCCCAAAAAACCATTAAGCCCGTCCGGAATATTTTCCATCAAAAAGTCACCTAATGTAAATTATAGTGTTTTTGTGCCAAAATCACCCAACTTTTGGGGTACCGACATTGACCGTTGGCTTCTCACCTAGCCGAAAATCCTTAGATCCGGTGATTGGAACCTCACGCTTGGGATTGCGAATTTTAGTGATGAAATGATGTACAGAAGAACTAGCTCAATCGGTAAAAATCTCGCATCCAAGTTTTCTCCTAGACACCAGAGCAAAAGGGGTATTTTCTTTGTTTACCAAAATATCCATGACTTTAAAAAAAACTTGCGATTGCTGAAACAACTATCTCTCTTGCACTCATTGAAGCTGATTAGATTTGTCAATTGCACAGTGAATGAGCCACCGTGACTGCGAGAGAGATAGCTGTATCAGCAACTCCAAGTTTTCTCATAACCCATAGAAATTCCCTTTGAAAGGGGAACAAGGTATCTCTTTATTTCCTTAAAATTTCAATGGTCTAGAAAAAAATCACCCACCTAGGATTTCTCCCGACCGTACGCCTGCAATTTTGTCTGAAGTTCGATTTATTTCCTCAGTATATGCAATAATGTTGAAGTCGCCAAATTTCAAGTTAAAAGCGCCGTAAATTTACCGTAAAATCACCAACCTTCCCGCTAACCGCTAAACAGCTCAATGCCCCCACGAACAACCTTCTAAAACCACTAAATCTAGCGGGAAAACTGCCAAGTTGGCAACACTGCTCGGAAACGATAGCTCTATACCCTCCTGGCGGCAGAACGCGGTATTACAAAAACTCCACCCACCACTAGATCCGTTCAGTTTCTTTTGGGTACCCCCACGTAAAAGTGCCAACCTTCAACTCTGGTATCAGACAATGTATTATTGTTTACAGAACTATATGGCTTTACAATATAGTTCTAGGCAACGCTGATTTATGGTCTTCGGTGAGCACATTCAAGTTTTAGGTACACGATACTCTCGAACGGCCCATATATAGTTGATCATGCAAGAAGCTAATCCTTTCTTAGTGCACCTCTACGCTCTTTAACCCTAATCACTCATTAGGGATCTGAAAGACCCCACGTCAACTTCAGAGCAAAATTTGTACGAGACCGCGCTCGAATTGGGACCTGTGGCGCCACACAGTGTTCGTTCCAAGTCCCAACTATACAGTCAAGTCATTGCCGTTGAGCCGGAGCATTTTTGGGGTCTCAAATCCCCCATGTGAGTGCAGTGTTTGAAAATCAACAAAATTGGCCATTTTATTTGCGTGTTTTTTTAAATGAAAAGCATTCATGGTAAGTGTACCGCTCACAGTCAGCTGAATTTTTCCTAACCTATAATCACATATTTTCAACGTTTTCAGTCGCGCTACAATTTACGAAGTTCTATTCGAGATAAATTGCTCAAAACTGATGACATCGATGATGAGAAATTCAGCGGAAACGATTCCGAGGAAGAAGAAGATCATTTGTCAGAACATTCAGACGAAGATTACGAGATTGAAGCGTCAGACAGCGATTTCGAATCTGAGCTTGAAAATGCATCATTGCAACAGCGATTTATTGAGGCTCGAAAAAATCCGAGAGCTGGTCGGCTAGTTAACAAGCTTAGGGGAAAAAACGGTTTCGTTTGGACATATCTATGATAACCCCGTATGTGAGACAAAGACTTTCAAACATTTGTCTCAGATCGTCTATCAGAGCTGGCATAAAGACGATTTTTGGCGTTGATAAACCAGCTCCGAATGATTTGAGCGAAATAGTGCATCTCGACAAAAGAGCTCGATGTGCTCTCTGCGATCGTAGAACAGATCGTAAAATAAAAGAGGCATGCCCATCGTGTATGCAACCAATTTGTGCCGAACATCGTACGCCATTATGCCTATAATGTACAGATTTGGAGTAATAGTTCCATTTTATTTCATTTTTCACATGAAATCAATATGAATTCATGAAAACAATTATTGCCCAACATTACTCATTCATGTGAGTGAGTAAGAGTTGACTAAAACATAAAATTCGTCGCGAATCGTGTCTTTTTTTATTTTAGAACATACCTCCCAAACAATGTTCAAAATAATTATACTTTTTGGATCGTCTTAGGATAGACTATTTTTTTTCTTGATACATGTTATCTCAAGAATATGAGAACCAAATGTTAGCCAAAAAAAATAAACATTACAAAAGTTATGAATTTTTTAACAAAAAAGTTTTTTTGCTGTGATTTTTAGACTTTCAGAATTTTTTGCAGATATCCAAATTAATTCTATACCACAAAACTATGCGCGTTTCATTTTCAACATTTTACATATTGTCTCAGAATTTTTTCAAGTCAAAATCATGCATAGCGTCAGTGCCAGAACGTTCGAAAGTTGCCTAGGGTCTATCTGACCCCATTTAGGAAATCCAAACAAACCCAAACGAACCCATTTAGGAAATGTGCGATTCTAGAGAGGTGTAAGTGATTAGGGTTAAGGAGCATATCTTCCGAATTTCATTGAGATGAAAGCAGGGTATTCGATGTTTCCATACAAGTTTATATCCCATTTCACCCCCTTAGGAGTTGATTTTCAGAAAAGCCTTTCTTCGTATACCTTTAGAGGTGTACTAAGAACGTTTCGACGTTCTAAGGAACATATCTTTCAAATTGCATGTTTCTATCTTCAGCAGTTTAGGCTGTGCGTTATCTATATGTAATTTAGTCATTCAGTTAGTCACGGAACTGTTTTATATGGCCAAAGGCACAGAAACGGTATTCTATTGGATGAAGCTGAAAGTATTACGACCAAGCTCAATGATATCAAGGACGCGAAATCAAATGGATATACAGACATGCATTTGTTTTCCCCTTTCTCTAAAGCCAACCTCATTACGGAAGCCTCCTCCGCATTGCGACAACAGCAGCTCCAGTGGAACTAATATGTCATCTATGAACGGATATAAAATATTAATATACCGTAAAGCAGCGGCTTTATATCTTCGTTTTCAAGTCCATTCACTGAAAATAGTATCACACTAACCAATTGCTAGATTCGGAAGCTCGGAAGCCCAACACCTGTATCTGTTTATTGCTTTTGTGTTTTTATTTGTGAGTTGTAATCTGCAACTTAGCCGCACGTTATGCGTGCAGTTTTGGCATTTTAACGACAATGACGTCTTCCATGGGAAATGCTAAATGTAGAAAGGCGCTGTCCCAACAGGTGCAGCGTTGCATCAAGTAAAACATTTTTGCCCTTCTCTTTTCCTTCAATTAGATAACGCTAATGGATACTCTGGAGCAATACATACCATCAGTGCCGAGCACGAATCTTTCTCATACTGTTTCTTCTGTCGCGACGAAGATACAGTATAAGAAAAACTGTAAATAGTTTTCGGGGTTTAGTTATTTGAAAAACATTTTCCTTTTAATGGGGTTTTGTTTATTAGATCAATATAGTTCCTCCAAAAATAGTAGGAAACCAAGATCTATTAGTGAATTTTCCTGTTCTCATCAAATCATTGTTTAATTAGGATTTACCGTCAGTGCAAATCGAGTTTACGGTTAGAGCCTAAATGACGCATTGACATAGAAGAAATACACCATTCTACGAACCAATTTACATTAGCACTAATGGTTACATTTTAATGAGATTTTGTATATCACCAAACATGATTCAATAAGACGAAGATCAGAATATGTGCAGAGTAATTGAACCAAAAATCACGTAAATCTTATCATCCGAGGTAGACAGATCTCATAATACGGATTAGGAAAACAACAAGTTTTTCTCCTCTCTTGAGTAGACTCAGCTCGCCTAAAGACACGGAAAACTTGGTCTAATCATTGGCGAATGTTATTATATTATTCTAAATACAGCTTGAAAGTTGTCGAATATATTTAGCAAACGATGACCTCAGCTCTTAGATTATGACGCAATCAGAATATCTGATATATAGTTATACAATTTTTTACCGCTGAAGCCAAGTGGTTTTTGGCAGTTAGGTTTTTTCGCGTGTAATATTCACTCCAATGCACAGTAAAATCTTCGTCGACGATACCGAGCACAGGGGAAAAAGACAACGACAGTCGCAAGCTAAAACAAAATGAATACGTTTCGTTATGGAATGCTTTCCTCTGGAAGTTAGAGTGGAGCGCCTGAAAAGAATTATCGAACGATATGGGCAATGGATTGTGGCCGTGGAGACATCGCCTATAAGCTTATATACGACTATACATATACAGGTATTTCATTATCCGCGCTCTCGAGTGGATGCAGCCTGGTCGAGCCTCACTCAGATAACGACTGAAAGCTTGTCCCATTAACGGTATCTAGATACTCTAAACATTCCCCGCGCCCCTTCCAAGCTGTATATCGGTATAATTATTCGACAAGGGGTGTATGAAAGATCGTGTGGTATTTTTGCTTTTAAGTACACGCAGGGTGTTATATACGTGAGCATTAAACTTTATTATATCAGGTGGCGTAGCCACACCACGACCCCAAGTAATTAAAAAGAAATTTTAAGCATCGAAAATCGCACTACGCACTCATATATACAGTGAAGTTGGCTTTCATTGGTAAATTTCAAACTTTGACTCAAAGTCACGCGAATATACAGTATGAGTCATGAAAAGCGGAACACATGAGTGTCTTCACAGGATTTGGAGATACGAAATATGGATACATCAAAATTGAAATGCTTCCGAAGGATGCTACCATAATATTAGGTGTGTGCATTAATTTTAAAAGGTTTTCAAGAAATGGCGTAACTATACTACAACCTCTCTGAACAGCACCTTCGTAAATTAAATCAACCTCCCACTAGGTGCCGAATATCGATCGGTGTAGCGCATGGTGGGAGAAGCGCCAGGCCCTAGGGTCAGGCTCGAAGCATGCTAGACAATAAGAGTGGGATTGGAGGAGTACTGCTATCCACTACGTCAGCTGCGCAGAGATGGTTTGAGTGGATAGTGCGCAACCTCTATGTTTGCAAGTGTGATACGGAGCCGATCCTGTCACTGTGCCGATAAGAGAGGTTGCAGTGTTGTACTATATCGCATCGAGTCATATTTTTACTATTTTCATGTCGAAGCATCATCGCGTAGCTTTAGTTTTCAATATGTGTTATTTTGCCGAAAATACTATTTTTTTGAGCGTTGAACATGTCGAATTTTGTGCCAACAAAACGCAATTTGCGGGCAGCTTTGCTTTTTTGCTTCCATCTGACGAAAAGTGCGGCTGAAAGTCAACAAATGCTATCGGAAGCTTATGGTTATACGCTCCATCGATTTCAACATGTGAGTCTCGCCAAGGCATTTTTCTATAGATTTTTTTTTAGTTTGGAAGACTCATTCAGGACACTATTGAATCATTACCTGCAAAATTTCAAAAGGTGTTTCACGGTTCCGTTTTTGAGATATTGGTAATCAAAGATTTCATGGTTTTACGAGTATTCTCATGGGGAGCAGTGGAAATTTCCACATTTCACGCAATAACTTCGAAACTTTTCTACAGATTTTTTTTTAATTCTCAATTACAGAGGAACATATGACAAAGAGGGTAAACATCATGAATTTTTATCGTCTAGTTTCAGAGATATAGCGATTTCAATTAAGCAATGTCTAGCGACACTAGCACCACGAAGCAACTGGAGCAATCTAGAACTAGATTACAGTAGTGTGTACATATCCATATACCGCAGAGTATCTACGTATTAGTAGCCGGAATGGATAGTCTGATACAAAAGTTAGGGTTAGGTAAACATTATATTAGGCGTTTCCATTATTACTTTATTTCGTATTTATATTTCGAAACTGTCATCGATTGAGCGGAGAATAAACTTTTCAACGTTACTGTGGCGAGACTGACTACCTTAACACGGATGCCCTACTACATCCACCGTATTTTCCAGATATTGCTCCTCCCGATTACCACGTATTTCGATCGATCACTTATGGCTTGTCTGAGCAGCGCTTCCATTTTTATGAGGGTACCAAAAAATTGGTCGATTCGTGGATAGCCTCTGGAGATGTGTCGTTCTGTCGACGTGGAATCCACTTATTACCAGAAAGATGGGAACAAGTAGTGGCTAGCGATGGACGATATTTTGAATGATCAATTTGTAACCATTTTTTGACAATAAAGCCATATTTCTCGTTAAAAAACTCGTAAAATTTACCAAGACCTAAATTTGTAAATTTAGACAACCTTAAGACCAGCAGCTATACGATTTTCTTGCTTGTATCCATTTTTGTATGCTATCCACCTCCTCGTCGTCAGTGTTCCCTACATCAGTGTCAGTAATAGAAAAAAAAAATCGCTCCTTCTCCTTGAAGCCTCGATTACGCTTCATTGTCCAACGGGCAGAATCCGTTCACCAGGCATTCAAGTATTATAATAAATGCGTATGCAGCAGAGGTGATATAACTCTGCGGATCTTTCTCCCGGGAACAACTCAAAGAGCACCACAACGACGAGTGGTTTTCTTCCATCTTTGACTCTCATCAATTCGAGTCCTCTCCGGCTCGCTCTTCCTCTATCCCATTCGCATTCCTCTGTTTCATGTGGACGTAGCATAGAATGTGGACGTCTACTTTGCATAGGACCAAACACAGATTTATTTATACCACACAGGATGTTTTAGATTGCGCATTATACTGCTTTATGTGAAAGAATGGATAACGCTTGGAGCGAGTCGAGGCCGTACAGGCAATATCATCAAGTAACCTAGACATGGCCTTGATTACAAATTCTCTATTTTAGGAAGTGAAATGAGAAGGCATCGTGGATTGCCATTCACGCTAATTTTAATCGACTGTGCTATAAGTATTCCTAATAATAATAATTCTTTCTGATTGTCAAATACCCAGTTTCATTGAAGGCAGTATTCGAATTGTGAGATCTAAATTTCGGGCGTGCTTTTGGTCTTGATAAAATAAAAAAACAAGAAATATTTTTAGTATCCATTTTTTGTATTTTTATTGATGTTTCAAGGAACGAGGAAAAATATTTTGTGCAAAAAAAAAATTGAAAATTTATGGGCCTCTAAATATGGGCCTCTAAATATGGTCGTGAAAAGAAAAGGGTTGAGGTGTTTGACATAATCGCAAAGCTCTCAGTCAGCTGAAACAGGAATAAAAACAATTTTCTTGATCGATAAGAATGCTATTATGGCAGGTACCAAAGAGAAAAATAGTGCATTACGACACGAGGACGAAAGATATTTTTCTAACGAGTGTGAGTTTGCAGCACGAGCTGAAGGCAAGTGTTGCAATCACACAAGATTAGAAAAAAAATTTTCGTCGAGTGTGTTGCGAAATTTTTTTTTCCGAGGTGTAAAAATGGGAGTTTTACGCATGCCTCGCATGCGTAAACCGTCCATTATCTTTATCCATTTAATGGCGACTGGCTGAAAAAAAAGTTAAGTTCTCGCTGTTTTTTCAGTATTTTTTTTTAATAGTAATAATAATAATAATTTTGCAATGATCGAGGTAGGGACGATAGAGAGATATACA
The DNA here is from genome assembly GCA_963932345.1 of Ophion ventricosus. NCBI lineage: Eukaryota > Metazoa > Arthropoda > Insecta > Hymenoptera > Ichneumonidae > Ophion > Ophion ventricosus. The sequence goes on along the minus strand of OZ010711.1, from coordinate 7,328,284 downwards.
AGGATACTGAAAGTCCATGCGAAATTTGAAGTTAATCGGTTGAATAGAACTTGAGATTCTATGTTAACCAGGTTGAAAAAAGTGGTTGCCAGGAAAACACGTTTAAAGTTTTGTGAATATTGTTTGTGAATATTGAAAATTTGGAAAATTCCTTTTAAGGACATATTCTTATGAGTCTATACTTTTAAAGATTCCAAAAAAGCGCACACCCAAAGCCAAACACCTTTCTTAGTTGCGAGTTTCCTTTAACTGAATTTTTAAACAAATCTCATGGAAGAAAAAAGAATTTTGCCTTCAGCCTTTGTAAACTTCTTGGGGAAAACCGGCAATGGCAAACTGTATTCGCTATGATACATCCCCATTTGGAATCAATCTTTTTCTGTTTATTGTAGATTTTTCTACAGAATCCGCTGTATCTGCAAACATCAACAATGGTGGTCATTCCCACTTTCTCCCACTCAATTGTGGACATAATAAAACAAATAAAGTCACAATGAACTGCCAGTCGAAATTGAACTATTAAAATAAATCTACATCCGTTTGTTGACGAATACATTTAACTTCTTTCGTCTCCTCCTCAGCCCTTCCCGCCCACCCACTCACCAATTCTCCGGACGGGGCAACACCACCATGTTTCCGCTTGAAGAAACTAGGTGAGTACATATATATATATATATATATATATATATATATAAACTTGCAGAACCAGTAGGAATAGAATCGCAAAGAGCTATGCTGTTCGATGATATTCTGAACAGGTCGCACCGTATATAGAGCTGCAAAGCACAAAGGGGCATAGAAAGCAGGCTTAAGGCCATGTGTCACACGTCCAGTCGGTAAAAATCCTACTGCCAAGTTTTCTCCTAGACGGATCATATTTCGGACAAAAGATGAGAAAGCGGTTGTTCGTCGTTCAACAGAGCGGAACGTGTTTCTTTTCTTTTTTCCCAAAAATTAACCATTTCAGAAATCATTGGGAATCTGCATATCAGCTATCTCTCTCGCACTCATGGCCGCTCGGTCGGTGTGACACTTGGCCTGAAACCATCTTTGTATGGTTTGTAGATCCGTTATATATCACAAAGGGGTCAGCTAAAGGCAAAGGTAACAGAAGTCAGTTGCATCACGTGACACGCGTACTACCAACGTCCTTCAGTAAATCGCTTCCCATACTGGGGTCTATTCCGCACATGTGGAAGCGTTCCTCTGAACCCACTAATCCTCTGTACTCTTGATGAAGTCCTTCCGCACGGAGTGTTACCAGGATTTCTCGATATACGGGAACAACGTATGATCTACGACGTTATAATTCGGTCTAGCATAAACCGATGTCCTCGAATCGGTATATCCTCTATAACACGTATACCGATGTATGATAATTTTTATCATGTCACGAAAACGTCCAGCTGATTTACATAGCCGGCACTTGCCTTTTATCAATCTAGCTTCCACGAGTTCTTTTATACAGTTCGAACGTTAGACCAAATGCTGTTCAGGTCGTGCTATTCAATATTTACACAAAGTTGCTGCTATTATTCAAATGTACAGAAAATTGCCAGGGGTTTCAGTATGTAAGCTTTATCATATAGTTTAACTAACAAAAAACCACATTAGGATACCTAATTATCAGGCAAAAACGTCATTCTTCAATCAGTTTTTATCAAGTTGCATTCCGTAGGAGAGTTCTTTGTAATTTCAGTGGTATTCTGCAACTTGATATCTCAGGATTGGCGAGCTCTACTATTCTAATGTGATGGCTCATAAAATAAGGTATCTATTAATAATTTTTTTTTTTTCAAAACTGTTGCATGGATCGGTACAAACTTTTTCTTCGCTTAAAGGTACACTCTTATAGAATAAAAAACAATTTTTTGTTGTTGAATATAAATGTATATTTATTTAACAATTTATAATCGTGTCAAGACATGAAAAAAGTATGTCGTTGGCGTTGATGATTTGCGCTCTCCAGGTAAATCTGAAACAAAAAATTCAAAAAGATTCTCAATCTGTATGAATGTCGCTATTGCTTGAACTAGAATTATTAAAAAATATTAATTTTTACTTAACCTTTCGCCCGAATAATGACGAAAAAAAACGTGTTTTTCGAACACTATTGCAAAAAAACGGCACCATTTTGTTATTTTGCAATATAAAATAATAATTCTAGTTCGGGCGATAGCGACACTCATACAGCTTGAGAATCTTTTTTAATTTTTTGTTTTAGATTACCTGGAGAGCGCAAATCATTAACGCCGACGACATACTTTTTTCATGCCTTTACACGATTATCAATTGTTAAATAAATATACATTTATATGCAACAACAAAAAAATTGTTTTCTATTCTGTAAGAGTGTACCTTTAAGCGGAAAAAAGTTTGTACCTATACATGCAACAGTTAAAAAAAAACGTTATTGAAAATAGCTTATTTTTTTTAGCCATCACAGTAGAATAATGAAAAACCAGTCAACTACATGGAACTCCTTCAAGCAGAAATTTGCGCGGGTTACTGGCTAATATGTTACCATTTTTTGTTTGCTTACATATTGTCGAATGGCAGACTTTTTAAGACTTGAACATGAGCGAAATTTATATCAATAATATACTCATTACTATAAGTTTAATGAAGAGTCCAAATTACCGATAGGCATGGATACATATGTGAAACTTAAAAGGGGGGTTTTGAATCTTGCATCGTATATTACAAGAGCAATATAATAGCGGTTGGTGGAGTAGAAGCTGCTCTCATTGTTTATTGTTTCTTGAGCGCTCACATGGAGTGGTACCGAACATAGCGGAAAATAAGAATCTAATTTCACTCCTGTACTCAATCGGCTTAGCATTCATGGCGAGTGAACGCAAATGCAACAACCGTCATCGTTCCTAATTTTGAGATGATATTTGGAGGAAACATAAATAACGTCCGATGGAAAAAAAACCTACCTAAGATATTGACATTTTTCGTAATAAAGCTGCATTTCTAACTGAAATATAGTTTGCTTAATTCTAAGGGTTAGGGAACGTAAAAATCTGAATATAAAATACAAAACGGTGCTTTTCAAATAAGTCACTCGATCACTTTTCGACGAGTTTTGAAAAATGGTAAGAGTTGTATGTCACCCACTTTTTTTTCCATACTGACAGTTCCTTTAAAGTTGATTATGGTCCAGTCCGAACCATTCACCTACTAAAAACATAAAAAAAAACTATATCCAGACCATATCCAATATTTTCGCGAAAAAACAGCCAAATTTTTTGATGGTCTAACAATGAAATTTTTGTCAATCTAACAAATCACGAATCTTCGTGAAGAGAATTTTGTTTATTTTTTACACGAACCACTACTATACACCGGCACAAATTTCTCGCGTTTTAAACGAAAGATTACCTCGTAATTACTTCTTTACGGCGATTAAATGTTCTTCCCCTGCAAAGTGATGGAACATTTCTGGAACCATCTGCAGCCATGTGAACGTTCGCGTGAGCGAAAGTGCATGCGAGTTTAAATGCATGTGTGTTGTATTATGTTTGCCGCAGTTTATATCCGTGCTTGACCAGCGTAGCAAGCTTCGCACAAATAAGTCGAGAAGCTGACGGGCCCCGGTATCGTAGCGCATTCGAAGTAAAAATGAAAAAAAAGAAAAGAAAAAAAATCGTTTATCACGGAGAAACGCGCACAGCTCTCGCGCCCACGATGTAAAAAATCGTGGACCCGCGGGGCTACCTCTCGTCTTCGAACTGAGCTTAGTGAGAACGAGGAAGGGAAAATGGATTCATATAGCAGGCATCAGGGCGTTTGATTGCGTGTTCAGAACACGGGGAGCGAGTTCTTCCCGAGTATCGCGTGACATGCCACGGAAAAATCCTATATAGTAATATGTAGTTTGGGTCAAAGATGTCCCCCACGTATGTGCGCACACGCAGGCCTGGAATAATACATACATCATGCTTTTCCGCGTCGAGTGTATCTCTTTGAGGTTTGGAGTGGTACGCGTTTCACATGTATGTTCGAAACTCTTCTACACATCTATGTACACCGTTTATAAGAATCTTTTCCAAATAGACAGTAAGTACCACTTGACTACGTACAAAAACATATTCCTGGTGGGGTGGGGGGCACCGAGAGCATACTCGAGGAACACACAGTACTGGATAGAGTTGACGTATCCAAATACTCAAACTTCGAGGCCTACATATCCACAGAACATATCAAGGCTTTCATGTGAATTATATCTCAGTACCTGCATACTTGAGAATATATAGATACTGACGGTATTACTGGCCGCGAAAGGATTATTAACGGGCTATTCTACTGTGAAGACTAAAAAATAAGCTATTTTTTAATAATTTTTTTTGTTTGAAAACTGTTGCATGTATTGGGACAAACTTTTTTTTCGTTTAAATGTACACTCTTATAGAATAGAAAACCATTTTTTTCTTGCACATAAATGTATATTTATTTAACAATTTATAATCGTGTAAGGGCATGAAAAAAGTATATTGCTGCCGTTGATGATTTGCGCTCTCCAGGTAATCTGAAACAAAAAATACAAAAAGATTCTCAATCTGTATAAGTGTCACTATCGCCCGAACTAGAATTATTTTTTAAATATTAATTTTTACTTTTACTATCGCTCGAATTATGACGAAAAAAAACGTGTTTTTCGAACACTTTTGTAAAAACGACGCCATTTTGTTATTTTGCAAAATAAAATAATAATTTTAATTCGGGCGATAGCGACACTCATACAGATTAAAAATCTTCTTGAATTTTTTGTTTCAGATTACCTGGAGAGCGCAAATCATCAACGCCAGCGACATACTTTTTTTATGCCTTTACACGATTATCAAATGTTAAATAAATATACATTTATATGCAACAACAAAAATGCTTTCTGTTCTGTAAGAGTGTACCTTTAAGCGAAAAAAAAAGTTTGTACCGATACATGCAACAGTATTGGAAAAAAATTATTAAAAATAGCTTATTTTTTGAACCATCACAGTAGAATAGCCCATTAAGTGACAAATGTACGAAGATGTAACCTTGTTATGTTATTCTGAAATCTAGACGAACTTATTGACAATAGATGTATTTACTTTCGTACTTAGGATTTTAAGTACTGTAGTGACGAGAAACATCACTTTGGTGTCCGCCTTGAATTTTGTTGAATGTCATGCATACGGTAGGGCATTATAAGGTAGTAGATACGTATTTTTTTTCTATTGGCTTTAAATGGCTTTAAGGTCATATGCCACATCGACAGAGCGGTCATGAGTGCGAGAGAGATAGCTGATTTACAGATTCCCAGTGTCCTCCGAGACTGTTGATATTTCGAAAAAAAATAAACACATTCACTCCATTGAACAATGGAAAACTGATCGTTTTCATTTATAAAAATGTCAATAATTAATAAAGGGTATAGACGGATCATTGAATTTTTGGGTGATATGATTGTCATAATATACTGAGTTGTTTGATAGGTTTTTTATAACACTCAAAATATTTTTCACACTATTTCGTGCGTAAAACTGCCGATCAACGATGAGTTTAGGCATCTTCCTATGTACAAATGTGTTTTTTTCAATTTTAAATTTTATAGAAAGGTGTAGACGATCGATTTACAATTTGAAAGGTGCATTCAGTATGTGACAAAGAATCTACTGTATAAATGAGAATCAAACGGTACCATATCGTCACTTGACCCGAAACTCCTTGAGGATATGTACCACAGGCTGCGAAATTTCGACGCGGTCATGGCGGTTTGTAAAACTCATACTTTTGGGCTACGAGCTACCGCGAACTACCGCCAGATATCGGTGACGAGTGCCGCAAGACCATGTGTGATGCTCGAATTGTGTGCACGTTCACCATGCAGGATCGCCGCCCGTGGGAAAACTGATGCACTAGATTTTCAGGATTGTCGATAATATTTTGACCTTTATTGGTACACTTTTGCTAGTTTTATGTAAAAAAAACTTCAGACCCAAATTTCTCCATCATTTTTCCATAAAATAAGTTGACACAACGCTCAAAATATATGTTTTTTTCACTGTGGAGATCTTAACGGTTTTGAAATATACAGGGTATCCAATAGGAAGTTGCTAAAACTAAATAAGTGTCTCTTCCCTCCATGAATTCAATAGGGGTCCCTTTTTCTAAGGCGCATACCTGAGGCCCCGCAGTTTTATTCCAGCCGTGGTTGAAGCAAGTACGCGCGCGTCAAAATGAGTGAGCTCACCACGGAAGAAAACGTATATCTTATTGAGTGCTTCTTCTCGAGGGGAAAAGTTTATAGTAATGCGTATAGAGGGTTTCGTACTAAGTTTGGAACTCATAGAGTTGCCAGCGAAAACACTCTGAAAAGGTAAGAATTTAATATTTATTCATATTCATCTATCACACAACTTGTGTTTCAATTCAATTAAACTGCATTGAAGTAATTTTATGTTAATTTTTGTAGCATAATCGATAACTTCGTGGAGTATGGTACACTCCAGGACCGTAGACACGAGTTGCCAGGTCCATCTGTTACGGTGACTACACCAGAGAAGATCAACGAAGTTGAGAATTATTTCAAACAAAATCCAAATGATTCGATTCGGAAAGCTGCTCAAGCATTAAAAATAACCAAATCATCATTACACAATATTTTGAAATATTTTTAAAAGTTTCATCCGTATAAAATAAGCACTCATCAATTGTTAACTGAACATGCCATGACGAAACGCATTGAATTTTGTAACACTATTATGGGAATATTTGAAGCCGAAGAACTTAATGAGAAAATGATTATTTATTCCGATGAAGCACATTTTTGGATGAATGGGTACGTAAACAAGCAAAATTACCGGTTTTGGGGAACGGAAAATCCCAACATATCGCTAGCGAAGTCCCTTCATCCACAGAAAGTAACGGCATGGGCAGCGATTTCAGCAAAAGGAATTGATTTGCAATTCTTGGAATCTACGGTAACAGGAGAGAGTTACAAACAGCTTTTGGAAACGAAATTCTTCCCTTATGCAAAAAAGAGGGGACTGGTTAAAAATTTTTACTTCATGCAAGATGGAGCGACGCCGCACTGGACTCATGAGGTGTTTGAAGCTATTCATCGCGTATATGGGACTCGAGTAATCGGTCTGGGGTACCCTAAATTTGCTCAAGGCGGACTAGAATGGCCTCCGTATTCACCGGACCTGAACCCTTGTAATTTTTTCTTGCGGAGTTACATTAAAGATAATTGTTACGCTAAAAACCCCAGCACAGTAGAAGAACTGATCGCGGCCATCCAGGAAGTGGTTCGCAGCATTACGAACGATATGTTGGACACAGTTTTTCACAGTTTTCAAAAGAGAATCGATTTTTGTGCACAATCTAACGGTTCGCACTTCGAAAATATCTATCATTAATCACTGTACTTTTTCGTTATTTTTATAAGATGTAATAAATTGACATAAAAAATATTTGACTGGGTTTTATTTATGTGCGTTTAAAACTGCAGAGTTTCCTCTATTTAAAGCAATTTGGCTTTTCTGATTCTGTGCACGTGTTTTGAAATGACAGCCGATTAGTTTCAGCAACTTCCTATTGGACACCCTGTACATGAATTCGGTTGCATCACTTAGTAATTCACAATTCACCCCACAGTAACTACAATCGGAGCAGAGGGCCGTCCCGAAGGATCGATGCGAAGGTAAAGGCTCGAGACGCAGAGCGTCCTACGCTCCAATTTCAGTTCATTCATTATTTCTTTTTTATACTCTGTTAATTTTTTATTTCTTTTTGTTTTGTATGTCACAGGTAACGGAAGGTACAGGGACGGATTCTAAATTATTAATCAAGTAAATATTACAGGTGATATGTCGAATTCGGACCACTTGTAAGGAGTAGTAGAAATTTTACTATATTCCGATACCTGCATGAGTTTGAACCGGAACAAAATTTACAATGTTATGTACATTATAGAAAGTGGCCCATAATGCTACCGATCAACCCTTTGTTTGAAATCGGCATACATATAATTGTTTAGCAGTAAAACATTAATGGTGAAAACTGGTTAATTCAATGCTGTCATCATTTTCGATATACTAAAATGATGAAATTATAGTGGTGTTGTAATAATTCACTAGACCGTATCATTTTTTCACATTTTTTATCAAAGACTTCGATTTATCAAAAATAAAGTATGTCGAGGAGAATAGAGATAGTGATTTTATTCGTCATTTTCGATGTTGTTATTGAGGCGTTAGACTAAAGATTTTCAACTGATCACGAAAGAGCCAACCACCAAACTAAAGTTATAAATTTATGACAACGTGGTGAAAATGTTCAAAAAAGTAAAATACTCGAATTCTTTTTCGTCTTTTGTGGATGGGTTTTTTCAAAATTCTAAAGGATGGTTGAACGTCCGGATCGAAAATCGAATGAAGTGAAGATAACGGGAATTCTCCCAACTAATAGCAAATGTTCATAGTTTGATAAACTAAATCTATGAAAACCTTTAAAAGTAGCCGATATTAGAGTGTTGTGCGGGAATCACCGATATTGGCTGGTTTTTGGCTCAAATCCAACAAACCGGTCACTTCTGTCCTAGGATTTTTCTTTCCTCTTCTGTCTCACCTAGAAGTGTTCGTCACATGCTGACGAGTCTCACGTTACGAAGCTCGTACGTAAACCACGTGTACACGTCGTCATCTCCGAGTTCTCCTCTATATGGAGGAAGTACTTGGTGTCGAGACACTGCCACGTCTCTTAATCAAGCTTTTCAGGTCAACTCGACTGAGTTGTGTAACCTGAACTCTTCTTATTCTATCGCGGAGAAGCAAGAATAATATCAAACTCCAGAAAGAAGTTGTAAAATACTTCAGCATGGTTTGCAACGTTTTTTTTTAAATTGCATCGTGCATTGCCGGTGGCAATTGTAATATACTTGAACATAGTTGTCACACTTCTTCTAAAATTTGTTCCGCCGTTATTTTTGAATGTTGATTACTTTATGGAAACATCCACAGTAAATTATTGTTAAAAATTACCGAAATGATCACCAAAAATAACAAATTATGACTGTACTCGTTACTTGGAGTCTTGGTGGTTTATGATTTAATTTTTTGGAATATGTTCCCAAGTAGCAATCATTTTTTAATTGCCATCCCAGCTATATTAATCGAATTTCCTATTAAATAATAGACGAAAGATGAGACAGGATTCTTTTTCCTTTACCTGGCGCGGCAGGGGCCTGTTCGGCAGCTAGGGCTCTAAGTTTTCATACATCAAATTCTAATGCTGGGCGCCAGCTAATTCATCGGAGAACTAGCAATCCGTTTTCTACAATTGTCTAATTAGTATTGAGGAGACTCCTCTTTCAAGGTGGGACGTTGGGGACTCGAAATCTTAGAAGAGCAGGAGGGAAATGTATCGGAATATTCCGAGACGAAAAAATGTACTTAAAGTATATTCTTCAATACCCTTGAGTCTTGATGAAACTTTTTTTATTACACAAATCGTCAGTTCACAATTTCCTTGACAAATAGAGCCGACTTGGTGACTGAAGATTGTTCGGACTACACAGTTGACACGTTTCTTATGGAGGCTTCTGTGCTTTTCTCTCAAATTTCGCATACTCGCTCTTTTCTCCTAGTCTTCCCCTTCTACCTTACGCCTTTGTCAACGCTAAGACAAATCATATTCTACTTTCTTTTGAATTGAAGAATTACGCTACTCTGGCTCGCGACGTCAGCCGTCGGCTGCTGCTCTTTTTGTTTACCAGGCGATAGTCGCTCACATAATTCATCAAACGCATCGATATTGTACGCGCGAATACAAATTTTGTCTTACCCATCACTGACGTCAGAAGTTCTGAAATTTCTCCCGTCACAACGAAAGGAAAAACAATGTTCTCAATTCCAGATAGTTTATATTAAAATAATTCCAGTCATTACAATCACTTTTGAGATCTTTTATTTGATGCCACTTTTTTGTTTACTTTTCGAAAGACTATATGAATTATTAGATGAATAACTACGGAAAAATTTAACTGTTATTGCTATTGAACATTGGTTGTAAGAGTCAATGTCTATTGCCCGTTTCCAAACGTCCAAGAATTCTCTTTTTTTCGTAATCATTCAAACAAAGTTAACAAAATATTTTTGTATAATATCCGCAGATGTCAATATTTTTATCACTTATATTTTTTGCGTACAACAGAATGTCGATGAAAAAAGACCTTCCTTTTCGTGCGTCTTTAATGTGACGATGCTCTAAGCGAGAGCTCGGTCTATGTGGTTGTATTGGTGATCTCTGGCGCTGTTATTCGGGTGCAATGCTTCAGTAGAGTAACGAGGATATTTTGCATTTCGAGACAGTTGCCCGAAAAGTTTAGATTTCACATTAATAAAGAAATGCCCAATAAACGTTGATTCAAAGTATTGCCACGTTGTTTCATTTCACTAATCGTTCAGGCCCCATGTGATGCTGCAGTACTCGGAATAAGGCTTAGCATTCAACAAAACGTTACAGTGCTACTGGCAACTGCAAGTTTTTCATTTACTTTCGAGTTTTGTTTCATGAGGTCGTGCCTTCTGATAGCAGGGTTGCAGGCGTCCCATCAAAATCGATAAGTACGTTTGCTAAAGAACAACAACCTGGGCGGGGAAAGTAGGGAATTCCTCCGGGGAGTGTGAAAAGTCCGAATGTTTTATGATAGTTGTAGATAGTAGTGGGCTAACGGCTGGAAGTTATGGCATGGTCAAAAGCTCACGAGCCTTATCCTTATCCATATCATGGGTTGTGTTCTGTGGTGATAGTATTATTTGGAGAAGATGCGAACGGGGTACAAGACCTCGTATATTCTGCACGAAAGTGTGGAACTAATCTGAGAAAGAAATACCTGCAGAAATTTGACCGGGCATTCCCTACTTTGTGTTGGGTAGTGGGCAGGCTTGTCTCGCCTGACCGGGCCCTTTCATGGAATAAACCGGGAAGATCACAAAATCGTTTTTACGAGTTACACTCTATATTTATAAATTACAATGTTCTGGCTGGAATACATTGCCAGCAAGTATACTTTCACGGAATGTATACCTGGCCAGAACATTGACGTTTCCTGAAAAATGGAGCCCAACTCTGAGAACTGTATATAGCGGCTTTGCTTTTTACCCCTTTAAAGATATTTATTATTAATTGGGATGAAAGTATCTGTTGTAATTCTATTCACCATAATAAGTTTTTTTTTTCATCAATAATAATCTACGAGAATAAAAATGCTTATCACACTGCAAAAACTAGGCGTGTTTGTCGTGTGTTCAAAGTATGTAGAAGTAACACAACATAAAGGCTGGCCATGCGTTGCCACGTCGATTCTGCACACTTATGCATTTAGTAACACGTAATGCGTTGAAATTACACACGTGAATCTACGGTTTTTACACATTAGATTATTACACACCTTCGTAGCTGTCCCCATCAACAACACGCTTATTTGAACACGCGGAAAGCGTGGAGAATCAACATACAAGACGCATATTTACACACATTGGACTAAACAACACACGTTGATAGCAACGCACGAGCAAAAAGAACACAGTTTAAGTGTGTTAATTGCGAGTTATTGGCAATATGTTTTAAAAATCACCTTGGTTACGGCATCACGTTCACAGATTTATTAAAAAAATCAAACATCAACTCGGAGACTGACAGATGTCAACTGTGTAACGTATCGGTGTGCGTCATGTCGGTGGAGAAGGAGTGAGTATGGAAGTAGAGTGGGGATATGATAGAGAGAGGGAGAGAGTAGACTTCGAAAGGAAAATTGAGTAATTGAGCTAGAGAGATGAGAGAGTGAAGCGGTGTCCGGAAGTTATCTCCAGCGAGTACGGGCATATCGGACGAATTCAGAAACCCCTGGGACGACAACCAGTAAAGGATTCTTCAAGTACTGGGTATCCGTTACGACACATAAATTGGGATCCGAAGACAAAAAATTTACCGGCGGTTTAAACCACGTGGAGGTGTTACTATACCAAAACCTGGCCCGGAGGAAACGACCTCGTCGGCCTGAATCAGGAGGGCCTGCCCATTGCTGTACACTGAACTTCGGCCAACCGTCAAAAAAGGAAACGTCGTCACGAACCGCACCAGACGTCGTCAATGAAAAGGTCGGATCGGCAATTTATCTGGTTTCCTCTCTCTCTATCTCTCCGAGCCCTCCCAAGAAAAATTAGCGCATGTACCATACCTTTATTTGATCTAATCTTGTCTTATTATATGGAATTATTGAATTTCGGGGAATGCGAAATTGACGCAAATGTAAATCTACCAAATATTTGTAAAATTGTTTATTATTACAGAGCATCTTGAAATGTTCAATTGCTGAGCACGATGGCGAATCGAGGTGGAAGGACTTTCGTCAACGCTTGCATTTACTGCGGCTATGTTTTCATTCGACCGACCGGTATGAGGACGACCACTGTTTTTCGCCGTCAGAATTGAACCACTAACCTCAAATTTTGTGATGAAATTCACTACAATGTTGCGAGATGGTGCATTATGATGTTCGAGACACGCGTGGACTTTTCGAAGTATCTCTGCAAAATTTTCACCATCTTTTGTAATGAATTTTCACAATATGTATGCGTTGCTCGATCGTGTAATTGCCCATGACTAAACCTCAATACTTGTAACAATAATGTTATCATAATATTCAATAAATACATATACTTTGACGATAAAAAGCTTTTGTTATTGAATTTATTATTTTTAACGTTTTAACGTATGTAAAAAAATAACACACGTAAGTGTGTTGTTTGAACATATCTATCCGTGTTATTTTTATACAGTTATTTTTCACACACGTAAAAACGTGTAAGCAGTGTCTACAGCCATTTGCACACCTGAAGTGTGTAAAAACAATACACTTGTTTTTGCAGTGCAGGAATAATGGTATTGCAACAAGTATTAATTTGAACATAACGAATAACCAAACTATTCAATGAGACAAAAAAGTACAGCAGGTGGTTCTTGGTTTTTCAAAATAAAGGTCGCCTTGTCCGAAAATATGAATATTCTGACCGGGATGACACTATCCGAATGTACGAGGTGTGTAAATCAAGTAATGAAACTGACAATGTAGCGTTCGAACTGGCCACACTTGGGATGCGGGACTTGGAGGGGCGGCAGGTGAACATGTGATACGCCTTCAGTACGAGTTTGAACTCACTAGAGTCCTTTGGTTGCTCTTAGCGATTATTTTTCGTAAAACAGTTTTCTCTAGTGCGTTCTAAAAATGAGTGACCTCAATTTCGAGCAACGATGTGCTATCAGATTTTGCTTCAGACTTGGACACAGTGCAACGGAAACTTATGCAAAACTTCAGCAGGCCTACGGAGACAGTGTTTTGTCAAGGGCCCAGGTTTTTCTGTGGTTTAAGGCATTAAACGACCCAAGTTATGTCAATACTCTCTTCCTTCCTAGAAGGAAGAGAGTGAATTGAAGATGAACTACGCAGCGGAAGCCCTTAATCTTCAAGAATCGATGAAAATTTCGAAAGAATCCGGGATCTTGTGCGTTCAGATCGTCGGTTGACAGTAAAAATGATCGGGGAAGAGTTGAATTTGACCCGAACCACCGTTCGTCAGTTTTAGTCCAATGCGTTGGGGATGAGAAAAATCTGCGCAAAACGGTTCTAAAAAGCCTTATCACACAGCAATTTCAATAAATGAGTTTTTGGTCGGTAAAAACATTCCTGTAGCTCCTCAACCTCCTTACTCGCCTGACTTAAGAACTTGTGGATTTTTTCTCTTCACAAAATTGAAAAACCACCTCAAGGGACGTCATTTTGGGACACTCGAAAACACTCAAACGGCTGTAACCGACCAGCTGAATGCTATTCCAGTATCCGAGTTCCAGCACTGCTATGAGGATTGGAAGAACCGTCTCCAGCGCTGTGTGGCTTCCCAGGGAAGTTATTTTGAGGGAGACAATATTGAATTGTAATTCGATTCGAATTAAAAAATTGAAAATAATCAGTCTCATTACTTAATTTACACACCTCGTGTTTCGTCAATAATCAGCCAGGCGGCTTCAAGCGAAGAGCTTCGCATAACCAAGGTTTATCCGTCCACCGGTTTATTTCGTCGCCATGCAGGGCCCTGTCAGTACACCATCAACTTCCTCCTCATTTCGCGGCAATTTTCTGATCCCTTTCATTGTCAGTTTCCGGCCAGATCCTGATTAGTTCCCAAAAAAGGAAACGGCGGATCGAGGCCTGGCCTAAGACCTGTTACATGGCAAACCTGATCCACGCTGGAAATCCTGATCATGACCTGATATTTTCTAGGAAAGGCAGATAAGGGGCAGTACTTTTTTCCGGCTCCAATTTTTACACGGGTAACAAGAAAAGCAGTGGTACTGTGCATCCTAGTTTATATCGACGATCATGATTTTGAACGGCTGGTATTTCCAGACGCAGGACGTCACAAATGGATAGGCCGGGTTCAAAGTGCGCATATGTCACGTCGATGCAAAGAGCATGATCCTGCTATGCCCCTCGTTTTAATTCAAACGTGTTAGTGATCGAACGAATGAGAGAGAAACGGAACAAAGAAAATGCAATGAAAGAGTAGTACGTGTATTGAAAGTTCTTATATATTTGATGAAGAAGAGCATACCAATTGTAATTAAGGGCGGGGTAAAGTTAATTCGGCGAAAAAAAGGCATGTTTTTAAGATTTTTTTTTGGCGTAACGGATAGTGTTCGTTTATTGAAAAATTTACATATAATAAAGTAACATTTGAACAACATTCTCCTAAATTTGCATTGCAAAATATTCAAAATTGAGCGAGTGAAAATTAAACCCCGGAGGCGCCTCGAAAAAAAGTTGGTTTGCGGTGTGCACCATAACTCGCAACAGAATCATCTGAAACAAAAAAATAAAAATGCATTTGTTAAAGGAGATGTTTCTCGAGGTAATGACGGGAGGATTTTTTTTTTTCGATTTTTCGATTTTTCGTAGCACTTGGGAGCCAAAAACCCGATTTTCGCTAAAAAAAATCGGCTAATTTGTTGTTGAAAAATTAGTAATTATTAAAAAAAACAAAAAAGCTCTCGACAATACCTGGTGAATTATGTGAAGAAGTACTGTGCAAAATTTCAAAGCGATTGGTCCAGTAGATTTTGAGTTATCGTGCACACGGACTTCAAATATGACAAGTCTCAGAAAAACGGTTTGAAAAACGCAGAAGAGTTTGGTCGCTTAGCGCTCATTGTACATAAGTTTGAGAACACTTCTCGATTGCATAAAAATCTGAGAAAATTCATGCATATTAAAGGTACTCAAAAGATTAATTTTGCATAATAATAATTCCAAACTGTTATTAACAAAATGATGAAAAAAAAAAATTAGTCAACAAATTTCCCCGCAACCCAAATTTTTTTTCGTGATTCGTTCATTTTCCTGAATACGTATGAATTTTTTCAGATTTTTCAATTATCTTTGAATTTTTAGAAATTCAAAATAAAACTCGATATTTTTCTTATACTCACTCAAAGTCGTCGATGCCAGGTGCGTAGAGCAAAAGGCTTCCATCAAGATGATCGAGAGCATCTTTTTGCGTTTGTCTACGCAAAACTCTTTCTTCTTTACTGTCGTGCGCCGCCCAGGTATAAAACCCGGCATGGAGCAATAGACGCTCAAATACTCATAACTTCGTCAATTTTACTCCGATCGACTTGAAATTTTAACACAATATTCTTGAGATATTATGCATTCATTTAAAAAATGAAAAAAAAAATGAAAAAAAAATGAAAAAAAAAAAAAAAATTTAATACTTTACCCCGCCCTTAATGTTCAGATTCAATGTCCCACAAGGATAACGTTGCGATGTCAAGTGGAGAGTTTGACATTGGTGATATTGCAATGATCCAAATAACCCGCGTTCGTACGTTGGTCATTCTGAAAGGCTAAGATGATATAGCGCGGCTTTCTAAATCGAGTAGAAGTTTTTACGACGATATGTACTTAGAGCGAGCCGGGAGCATTCGGTATTCTTACAATCTCTACGTACGTTAAGTCATCAATATCCGCATATTGCCACTGATGTAGCTAACATTTACGTTCATCGGAGAGCATCACATATTCAACGAGGTCTGTCCGGAAAGTATCCGACATTGTGCTCTAGCGTTGTACCTCGGTGAACTTTGTACTCGTGTAGGGTAGGGAGGGGCATGTTGAGCAGTCAGGTAAGTTGGGCAATCGAAATATCTGGAAAATTAAACACCGCATGTGGGTGCATCAAATCGTGGAAAGAGAGATATCAGGGAGGGGGACACATCACGCTATCGCGCGTTGCCATGCAGCGCATGAGACGATAACACGGGACATTTTATTATTTTTGCACCCAAAAGTAAAAAAGAAACGTGATTGAAAGATTTTCTTCTACCATTGTATGAGAAAAAATATTTCAAAGTTCATTGCAATTAATATTGATGTTTCAAAACCTAACTAATTAACAAGCAACTGTTGGTTTATTACTGCATTGTACCAAATCATATTGCATACGTCTGATTTTTTTATGCAATTCTTACTTTGCCCAACTTACCTCATATTCATTTTCAACTTACCCTACTTTTAGGGCAAGTTCAGAAAATATGGCCTTAGTCATTTGAGGGCGATTACCTGTGAAACAATAGGGATAACAGAAATGCCGTCTACAGACTTTTTTCCCCAGATTAATTTCCTATTGACTAAAGTAGGTTTCATTTTGATACGGCAGACTGTTAAGGAATGGCAGGGCGATAATTCCAAACTTGCTCAACATGACCTTCCCTACCCTACCTTTATGAGTGCACCTGTCAGGTAGGATGGTCAAATCTTCATTCGACAACATTATGCTGAGTAAACGTTAAACTTCTAGCGTGTGGCATTTCATTATGACCTAAACGTATCGAACGAAGATTATATATTCAATTTTGCGAAAAACATACATAAAATGCATTTCTCTCACAGTGTACACATGCCATTGCAGATAGGGGAAGTCCGAGCAAAGTGAACACCTCAAGCTTTCCGTAATTATTGCCGATAATGTATAATAGAGAAAATTAAAAGAATTATCTGAGATTAGTCTTTATTTAATCAACTTTTGAAACACGTTAACAATTTTCCCTCAATTATAGTTTAATTAGTTACTATAAATCAAATAACCAAAAATGCCAAAGTATTCACTTTGCCCGAGCCGCCGGGTAAAGTGGATACAATACATGTCACAGTGGATAACAACAAAGAAATTTTTGAAAACGTAAGTTACAAACAAAATGATCCGTATAAGGTAGCGTATGCTAATTCGTACTTTTTGACTATTCCTTTGATGGATTCTTGAGCTTTAAATAAGTTCATTGTTGTTTGCGTGACGTCTGCACTTCAAGAACTTTGTGTCGTCTTTTTTTTTAATTAATTAATCATCTGAAACGAAATATGGAGATCATTATATATAAGGTGTAGTAAAAAGAAGTCCATTATTTTTGCATGAAATTGAAGGCTTTATTTAGCATAGTTAAAATGATCCGATTTAGGTCTAATATGCACCGTTTTGATCGATAACTTGTTGCCACTTTGAAGGTAATTTCATTATGCCTTTCTCATAGAAACCATCGTCCCTATTGGCAAACAACTGGGACAGTCGATTTTCACAAGCTTCTCTTGAGGCGAATTTTTCACCAGTAAAATCATTCGCCATAGACAGGAACAGGTGGTAATCACTTGGTGCCAGTTCCGGACTATAAGGTGGATGCATAAGAACCTCCCAACCAAGCTCCCGGAGCTTCTGGCGAGTCACTATCGATGTGTGTGGCCTGGCGTTGTCCTGATGGAACACAATTCCTCTCCTATTGGCCAAAGCTGGCCGCTTCTGGGCGATTGCTTCCGTCAGACGGTCCAATTGTTGACAGTACAGGTCCGAATTAAGAGTTTGGCCGTAAGGGAGCAGCTCATAGTAGATGATTCTCTGCCAATCCCACCAAACGCACAGTAAAATCTTCCTGACCGTCAATCCTGGCTTGGTCACCGTTTGCGCCGGCTCACCGCGATTCGACCACGACCGTTTTCACTTGACGTTGTCGTAAGTGACCCACTTTTCATCACCAGTCACCATGCGTTTCAGAAATGGGTCGATTTTGTTGCGATTCAGCAGCGATTCGCAGATGGAAATTCGGTCCATGAGGTTTTTTTGCGTTAACTCGTGTGGCACCCATACATCGAGCTTCTTTTTGTATCCAGCCTTATTCAAGTGGTTCCAAACGGTTTTTTGTGCAATGTTTAGCTTCTGGGTAATCGAAACAGTGCTTACACGACGGTCGGACTCGACGATTTCCATTATTTTATCGACATTTTCGACAATTGGCCTTCCAGAGCGTGGTGCATCTTTGACATCAAAATTACCGGAACGGAATCGACGAAACCAAAATTGCGCGTGATTGGCTGTTACAGTATCAGGACCTTAAACAATATTCACATTTTCAGCCGCCTGGCTTGCGTTTTCGCCTTTATCGAAGCAAAACTGTAAACTATAGCGTATTTTCACTTTGCTGGTGGCCATCTATGACGCGCGCTTAAAAAATATTGAGTCCAGCAATCACAAAACTTTCTGAAATGTTTATTTTAGTACGAAATCTTATTTTTCTAACGCCATCTAGCGTAATCCGATCGCACTTATACAACGCGAGATACAGATTACTAAAGCCATCTATTGCAAAAATAATGGATTTCTTTTTACTACACCTAATATAATGACATTTTTTACGATCACCAGGCAAAGTGAATACGGTATCACTTTTCCCTATTCGCTTTGCCCCCCGTGGTAACTCCTGATGTTATTCCGGTTCAAATAAAAAATATTGCTTTGGGTCTCATTTTCAATACAGTGTATAAAGCTACATAAACATACATTGTAGCCAACCAAAAACAGAGGATGATAAATAAATAACTTTCTTAGTATTAGCAAAATACTTACCTTGATGAATCAATATTTTTCAAGGAAAACACAAATCGTCGTCTCCTGGACGGCGCGTGATACGGCAACTCACCAAAGTATTTGCCACGTACTGGGCGACGATGAGCGAACGTTTCTATAGTAATGTGGCGATCGGCAAACGCATAATTTTCGAGTGGTGGCGAGTATTCACTTTGCTCGGGGTATTCGCTTTACCCGGACTTCCCCTACTACCAGCGTTGACATGTAAATAAATAACCTTTGAAAGATATTCTAGTATTAAAAAAAAAATCAAACACTGTCAAAATTCTCTGATGCAGCTGACAGTATTGCACATATCCGTTATCACTTTTTTGCAGTGACATTCAAGATAAGTATTAGCAAATAGCTTCTAATTATTACTGGATTGATCATACTTTCACCATGAAATCGAAAATAAATGCTATCATATCATATGTTGATTTCGCTATACCTAATAATGGTGCGATCGGAACGTCATACTAAATGCGTGGAAAAATGATAAATTAATACCAATTCCAGCAGCACAAGCGAACGGAAGTTTTACGTGAGCGAAGTCTACGTCGATAAAACGAAGAAAATGAAATAATATAAATATTGGGGAAACGCACTCATTCGTACTTATCATCTTCATGACTCTGGCATGCACGGATACCATCCGCAATATCTAGGTAGAACATATAATAGTGTAATAATGCAGTGAGAACACGGTCGGAATCAATGGACTCGTGATGATATACGAGGAGCAGACGCGAAATGGCATTGCTCTTTCTGTTAACCCTATCGTATGGTTGCGTGGCGCATCCGGTAGTGTAATAAAGTCGATAATAACACCAAGCTCGGAATATTTAGTGCTGGCTATAAATCTTCACGCAAATCGACGCAGCCGTACTGCCGCTGGTCCATAGCATCGGCCAAAAGGCGAGAATACATATGTATTCTTACCTCGACAGCATTCTTTCGTGCATCGAAGCTTACGAGACGCGTTCCTTCTAGTTTACACCCCCCGTATGTTCTCTGCCTTACGTTTTTCTCATTTTTCTTCATATAGAATTCTGAGAAAGTGGCGGGAATTTGGTAGATAGTTTGCGCTGCCAGTCTTGACTTCCGATCAAACTCACAGTCAATTTCGCACATTGTCCAGCTGGAAATATTTACTAAAAAATTGTCGAAACTCGTCGTCAGTTCGAGAAACTTTTCAATGTGGCGTGCGAAAAAGGGTTCATTTTTTATTGTTGAATACGTGAACGCTTTTTTATATTTTATCCACTGTATGGCGTTTTCGTAAAGCTGGTGTTAACAATGGAAAATCATCAATTTCACCGCGACAAACGTTTCCATTAAGGTGTAAGCTTTCGAAGTGCAAGATAAATCTCCTAATAGCCGAACACGGTCCAATTTCCGTCCATATTCCTGAATATGGTCTGAATATCATTGAATAAAATATTAGGGTACAAATAACCAATTAAAATGTTGCTCAACGAAAGATTAAAACAACGACTGCATAAGTATTCATGAATCTTAATCAATATGAATTTTTTTAAATTGGTTAAAAGTCCTTAATTCACGTTAATGTCTCAATAAATAACAAAGTATAGAAATCTCACGCCAGCCAAGCGTATATCTTGCTTTAAGGGGAGAGCCCCGTTTTTTTTCAATACAAAAATCGATATTCGGTTTTTTGCTTTTTCATACAGCTCCGGCGTTCAAGAAGCACGGAATTCTGAGAAAGAGGCTAATATTGTTCAGTACGATTCTTACTTGGAAGAAGAATATGGATTCTACTTGGAAGACCCCAATATGGCCCTGGAATAGCCGATTGAGCATAAGTGACTGAAATGAACGATTATTTTTGTCGATCTAAACCGAAACTTTACTCGCGTTCTTCTCTAAACCACTTTTTTCAAACTTGTACCTACGATATCACAGGAACCACTAATTCAATTTACCTAACATTATCGCGAGGTTGTTCAGAATATATTTACTTACAGCTCCTACCGCGAAGAATAGTCTACAGAAAAAATTACAACCTGTACGACTTGAAGAAGACTGAAAAAAGCAACGAAAATATCGTTATCGTGACGCCATTTTGTGATTTTTTATTTTTTCTATGCAATCAAGCTACGGACAATAAAGAGTCATCTGATAAACCAAAATATAACTGGATTTTTTGTCTTCCATCAGCTAAATGGGCCCAATCGTGGGTACCGATGAAATGTTGCCTCTTGGAATCTAGCGCGCCAAGCGAGTACAACTCAACCAAATGTCTCATAAAATATGTATAAGCCTAAAAAACATCAATAAATATGCACGCAAAAGGCCTTTCAACCCTTTGCGCTCACACGTTCTGGCTATAACACGCTGGTCACACGGGCGTCGCAATGACCCCAGCCATGTTTAAATGATTGTCGTGCTGGCCGTATCTTTACGAATGACTCATAAAAATTCAGGATATTATCTTGGACATTCTAGAATGTAGCATTCACGGGATTTCATTTTAATCGAAGTTTAAAATGGCGGAAAAAATGAGCAAAGGGTCAATGCGTAAGAAAGCCATTTTTTACTAAAAAAAATCATAACTTTTGCCATTTTCCAATTTTTTTTCATAAAATTTTAGGGTGATACTCTTGAGATATGATAGTTTAAGGGAAAAAATAGCTCGGTAGTAGGCGTTTCAAAAAGAAAGGATTTTATTCTTATATTTGAGGAGCCATTTCGGAGTGACATAAAAAACGATAATTATGAATAATGAGCGATTTATTATAAAAAGTGGCCCCCAACAACTTATAGTAATTTCGGCTTAAAGTTGCGCTTGGGGTCATTTTGACCCCGGATGACCGCGGAGGGTTCAATAGGCCCTAATGTTTCGGCATGAAAAGTTCATGAAAATTCATTGAAAAACCCCGGGTAAAACGGATCTTCCCCCTTAAAAAGTAAGAAATCTCGGAATATTATAACGGATATATCCATTTAAGGTAGCAGTCCCGCCAAGGCGTTTTTCTGTGGATTTTTCTTGTTTTGAGACCCCATTCAGGACGCTATTAAGTGATTACCTGCAAAATTTAAAAAGGATTCACCGTTGTGTATTCGAGATATTGGCAATCAAAGATTGCACGGTTTTACACGTTTTCTTATGGGGAGCAGTGGAAAATTTCATATTTCACACTTCGGAAATTTTCTACAGATTAAAAAAAAAATCTCGGGTACAGAGGAACATCTGACGGGGTAGGTAAAAAAAATCGTGAATTTTGACCGTCTAGTTTCAGAGATATAGCGATTTAAATTAAGTAATTCTAGCGACGGTAGCGCCACGAAGCTACTCGAGCAGACCAGAACGAGATTACAGTAGTGTGTGCATATCCGTATATGCAGAGTATCTACGCATTAGTAGCCGGAATGGATAGTCTGATACAAAAGTGAGGGTTAGGTAAACATTATATTAGGCGTTTACATCATTACTTTATAAGTTTTTACAGCCCGATAAGATGTACAACCTACATTATAAGGATATTTCGCAATATTTCGAAGCTTTCATTGATTAAGCGGAGCATAACCTTTTCAACGTCACTGCGGCTAGACTACTTGTTATTTTCGTTGTAAGAGGTAGCTATGTCCGCTTGGAAAAAGGTAGATAATTTTGACACACTATCTAAAGTAGCAAAGAAATAACTTGTACATCAAATAATTTGTATGTTGGCGCATTGGTACACAAAAAATCTATCTTGTACCAATAATGTGTCCATTGTACCAACTATGTGTCATGATACTGATAACTGCGCATGATTCTAATCAGCCTCAGTTGTCGTTCAGTAAACAACTGTGGGGCTTATTTTAAGGCAATTTGTTGGCAGTAAAATGAAACGTAGTTCGTTTTAAGACAATTTTTCGGCAAGTAGCTTAAGGGACCACCCTGAGAGGCTAAAATAAGACTCGGTATTCATGAATACTTTGTAGCTAAACTAAGGCATATTTTTTATTTTTATCTTTACACGCTTTTAGTATATGTTTTCAGCTTCTTAAATGTATTTTTTAAATCTAAAAATATTGATAATTGGCAGAAATACACGCCTTCGCGCGCGTCAATTTTTTTTCCACCTTCAATCTGCGGGAATCCGAACGGCCTCACGATTCATCTGAAACATAAAAGAATGAAAATATTTTGCTGAGTTAGGTTAAATATACGGTGCTACATAGGATTAAACAAAAATGGATTTTTGGTATCACGCAGAAATTTATGTTTGTTTTTCATATAAAATTTTTACTTAAAAACATTGATTAAAAAAAAACGGGTAACATTAGAAAAAAATCCTACGTACGGATTGAGAAAATTTTATTACAAATGTGTGGTACAAATTTCAAATCAATCGGAATAGCTTTTGTTGAGTTATCTTTCCCGCAAATTCGAGAATTGTCGTTTCGAGAAAAACGGGTTTAAAGTTTTGATGCAGCTTCAACAGCAAAATACATTGAAAATTTATGGCATACCTTGTTGTATAGTTAATCGGTGATTTCTGCTCCATATTGGGGTCCTTCCTCAGCAAGTTGCTGGTCCTCGAGAGATAATCTTGACCTTCGCCGAGCTGTTCTAGCCTCTTTTGTAGTTTCTTGCGCGCGTTTCTCAGCAAGCGATATACGGTGCTCGTCTTCCTCATTACACATATCATAACAATTACTTCCGCTGGTTATGTTTAATACGTGTAATATTAATAAAATATTTCTATAGCCATCATTAAAAATACATGTAGCGATGTAAGTAGCTATTTCATTAACTAAACTAAAACTTATTTTCGATGCGATTTTCCATATCATAGCGTTTATGCTTTCGTTGTAGTTTTTGTTGTATCCTTCTAAACCTCTAATTGACAGTTGAATCGGAGCTTCCAAGAAGAAATCTATGCTCGGGTACTAGTTTCATAGAAGTGAAGGGTGAATCTATCTAAGGGAGCGTTGCACAGGGCGGTAGAAAACATTTATATCTTTGTTAACATTGTAGTTACAGACTTCGCCGTCAGCTTAAAATTTTCTTCACACAAAATATCCAAAAATCTCTACCCTAACGGTCAGACTCGGAGGGTTAAGAAAATCTGGCAAAATCCCTCAGGTGGACATCGGGGCCATCCAACGGATCGCGAAATCTTCAAGGTGGAATCGCCCAAAGTCCATCCGAAAGATCTATTGATTCGGAACAAAAACAATTTGGTGAATCCGGTATGCTATTATTTTGAAAAGTCCAATAAAAGACGGAGGGAGGGAGTGATAGCATGAGAGTCGGTATGGGAAAAAGTCAGGCGGTGATGGAATGGGAAAGAGAGAGATAGCGAGCAAGTAAGGGAGCATTGTCGCGACGGTAAGACGGAGATAGAGTAAAAGAGACGAATAGCAGACAAGAAGAGATCGAAAAAACCGAAGTTTATCATGGAGTCACAAGAGAGGTTGGTTTCTTGCTTCCTACGCCCCCCCCCCGCGCTCCTCCTCTTCTTTGTCTTCCACTTTCTCCCAATCTATTTTCAATCACATGAGATCCTGCTCTCTCTCTCTCTCTCTCTCTCTCTCTCTCTTCCACTTTTTCTATATCTATTTCCTATTCCACAAGATATCTCTTCGCTGGTTTTGCTCATCCCGCTGTAGGACTTCCGTCTCTTTCGCGAATTTGGAATGTCTCGTTGGAGGCATTACAAGGTACACTTCCCTTTCGACTTTGTGGTGTTATTCAAAGTTAAATTATATCTTTTTCCGTAAAACATTTCTACGTGGTTCTCCCTCCGCTCTCTCAATGTATCTACGTTCTCACCAACAATTTCAGCTCGAAACTTCCAAATGTATGCACGCTGTTCTTCACGCGAACCTAACGCAATTTTGAGATTTGTTGGAGTCGTTGAAACGATTGTTGAAACGATGAAATGGTCAACTCGTTTGGTAGGGTTTTTTGAGAGCATTTCAAACAATTGTTCGATTATTTTTGCATTCTTTCAAAAATGGGCCTGAAATTTCAAAAGTTCTGCTTCTCGTTGCCGATAAAAAATTGCACAGAACATTTCTAGTGATTTCGACCTACAGAAAAGCAAAAACCGACAGAGTGGCAAGAAATCGTTTCTTCAGCGGAATGGAGATTGTCATCCTTTTCATTAGCGTTGTGGGTAATTTGATTCTAAAGAAACCCCCAAAGTGTTTTAAAACGATTTGTATTTGTCGGAACCCACCCTTATCACGGGGTGTAAGTTGGAAAAAATCGTATGAATGAATTATTATCGAGATAATAATTATTATTTTGTATGAATGAAATATTATCTCGAGCATGAAGAGCAACATCGTAATTGTCCAAAGGAACCAAATCGGCAAATCGTTTCACAAACATTTACCATATATGTCGAGTGGCTGAGTTTAACTATCGTGTCAGCTGCAATTGTTCGGAGACAGTCACTTTAGAAATAGACTACCAATAGAATTTTGTCAATGGTAGTAAGGAAGAAAACGATCCGCGACCAAACTTGAAAGAGTTTGTTTTATCAGTTTTTTTCCTTGATCTCCCTCATATGTTCTTCGCTATCATGTCTGAAGTTAAAACTATAAAAGAGCGGTGATAGTACTTTACCTAAAACAGATATAACGGGGCTGTATTGTGTAACTATGTGTCGTCGATGAAACGGACTGCATCTGAACTTCAGCTTTTTTTTTATATACCACAACCTTGTTTTCCTCGCTTTTTCGTGCGTTTAAATGGTACGCAAAAGAGGTCTTTTACGTCCTGGGATTTAAAAATTGTGAAAAGTTGCTGCGAAACAACTGTCAGTCGTTAGGTGATGCCATCAGTCGTTAGGTCGAGGAATTACGTACGTTGAGGCGTTATTTACGGGAAGAAACATAGCCTCACGTTTACGTGACACCGCGACAAAGCATCGTCGATATCGCCGCGACATAAAGTATGAATAAAAAAATAAAATAAAAAATGAGTGATTTTGAGAAACATAGCAGCGATGATTGACTGCAATGCACACCACCAGATCTTAAGGAAGCCGTGACAAGGACGATACATGTTTTCCTCGCTTTTCGGTGCGTGTGAACGGTGAACGGCTTGTTATAAATTGCTAATAAGATAGAGTATGAAAATATACTGATACATTCAAAAATTACGTTTGTTGTCTACCGGGCGTCTCTGAGCCTCCCCTGCCCTCGATGTTTTCAGTATTCGTCTTCGACTCGCGTGCTCGTCTACAACTCGTACTGAAAAAATCGCGCTCGTCCAAAAGGACCACCTTGTCTCCTTGGTACACAATGTACTATTGTTGCCTGTAAAGCCAGTGACCACTATGCATTTCTAAATTAAATCCACTCTGATCCGCATTATAAACGTTTTCATCTACAAATGTATGACTTAGTGTTTGATAATCTCAACGTTGAGTTGTATACTTGTATACTTGTTCGATTCCTGAATGTAGTTATTTTGCGGGGCACGATTCGATGTTGATTTTTAAAGCTTGATAACCAATGATATGGTGCTCCGAATGTAGGTAATTCTACCTTCTAATTAGATTACAAAGGACCTCGACGAATATTTTTGTCATGCTCAAATACTGTCTGACGGTTGGTGTCAATCGGGTCGAAGCATAAGAAAGAGTTTCGAAAAAATACTTCGCACTAAGCAAACAACGCGTCTTTGGATACCGATTAATTAGAAAATCAATTGTTCTTGCAATGGTTCTAGACAATAAGAAATGTATATATATATATATATATATATATATATATATATATACCAGGTGTATAAGTATGAAATGCGGATTTCACACAACAGATGGTGCATCAATGCAGTTTGTGCTATAAAGATTTGATACTGCGCCATTTTGTAGTGTCATCAACAAGTGTCAGACGCACACGAGTGATAAATTGGAAAAGTGTGTGCATAGTGTTGTGTTGTTGTGTTCAATATGTCGAAATTTATACCGAACAAAGAGCATTCGCGGACAGCATTAATTTTTTGTTTTCATTTGAAGAAAACTGCTGCTGAATCATACCGATTACTTCGAGAAGCTTATGGTGACCATGCTCCATCGAAGGTACGTGTGAACGATGGTTTCGGCGTTTCAAAAGTGGTGATTTCGATGTTGCAGATAAGGAACATGGAAAACCGAAAAAAAAACGAAGATGTGGAATTGCAAGCATTGTTGGACGAAGATAATTCACAAACACAAAAACAACTCGCCGAACAATTGGGCGTTAGTCAACAAGCTGTTTCCAATCGGCTACGAGAGATGGGAAAGATTCAGAAGACCGGTAGATGGGTACCGCATGAGTTGAACGACAGGCAAATGGAAAAGCGCAAAAACACGTGTGACATTTTGTTCGCTCCGTACAAAAGGAAGTCGTTTTTGCATCCTATAGTTACAGGGGATGAAAAGTGAATTTATTTTGAGAATCCCAAGCGCAAAAAATCATGGGTAGACCCAGGCGCACCATCCACATTGACCGCAAGACCGTATCGCTTTGGCAGAAAGACGATGCTCTGTGGTTGGTGGGACCAGAGGGGCGTGGTCTATTATGAGCTGATAAAACCTGGGGAAACGGTTAATACTAAACGTTACCAACAACAATTGACCGATTTGAACCGTTCGCTGCTTGAAAAAAGGCCAGGATACCGAAAGCGGCAACACAAAGTCATTTTTCTTCATGACAATGCTCCATCACATACGGCAAAGCCGGTTCGCGACACGTTAGAAGCACTCAGCTGGGAAGTTCTACCCCATGCGGCTTACTCACTAGACTTGGCTCCTTCCGATTACCACTTGTTTGCATCGATGGGTCACGCACTTGCTGAGCAGCGCTTTGGTTCGTACGAAGATGTGAAAAAATGGCTCGATGAATGGTTCGCAGCAAAAGGGGAAGATTTTTACTGGCGTGGTATTCACAAATTGCGCGAAAGATGGGAAAAATGTATAACAAGCGATGAAGCATACTTTGAATAAAGCACTTTTTATCATTCTCCTGAATTTAACGTGTTTTTTTAGAAAAAAAATCCGCATTTCATACTTGTACACCTGGTATATATATATATAAAATACAGGTTTTTTAATACATTACCCAGCAACAATAAAAACTGCTTATATTTGAATATCGAGCAGTAAAAGATATGTTTTTTTTTCCACCAATGCAATGACAATGTATGTAACCATACTTGTCGATATGTGAAAATACGAATTTTGCATTTTGCGGAATCGTTGCAACAACAATACATTTTTAATCGAACCGATAACTAAAGAAACGTTTTTTTGTTTAGAGTGAAGTATTTGTTTGATGCTCTTTATTTTTTATCGATATTTAATAAATTAAATAATTTTTCTATCGTTAATAATGCCAGTTGTAATATTTTTCGGCTTCAGCGACGCAATATGCGATCGGTGCCGTTCGATGCGCGTCACTTTGATAACTCCATGGGGACTTTTAGGGTTCCAATTTGGGTTTACAAGATTGAAAATACATTTTTCAGATGGTAAATAAATATTATGAGCTATAAAAAATGTGTCAAAATATTCGATTCTACATGACTGTCCCTCCTTAAAAAATGGTCGAAGCAGGATATACCTATGTTGTAAAAAGTATGGAATTCTTTTGATACTTATTTTTTGGTGGATTGTACGTTTCTCGCAACGTAAGTAAAGTAAGTGCATTTCTTACAATCGATATAAGAATGATTGATTTTCTCGAAGTTGCGGTACTTTTGGATTGAAATCCGGTCGAATACAGTAAAAAAAAGTTGGAGACAATCAATAATTTCTTGTAAAATCATTTTATTGTATGCACAAAAAAACTTTTTTCCCCGAAGAGGCCACAATCGAAGATAAAGGTTCAGAACTCCTTGAAACTTGCTGAGGACAACTTTTGACTGGATCCGTTTCGTGCTTGCCCGGAGGATATTTCCTCAATCAAAAGTCTTCCATAGAGCTTCATGTACACGTGCAGATGGAAGAGAAAATTCTCGACAGCAACTGCTGGCATGCCATAGCAAACGAGAAGCTTTAACTCAAAAGAATAGTCTGTACATGTTTTATCGTGTTTTTAAGCCTCGGAGCTGCACGTGGAGGTACTGAACAAAATGCAATCGACAACCGTATCCACGGAAAGTTTTAACCACAGCTATTCTCGAAATGACAAGCAAATAAATAGTTGTTGGAGAAAAACGCCAAGAGACGTCGAAGGAAAAGCGTGAACTCATGAACGGTCGGATCCACTTCAACTGACAATACAGAAACTCCGCATGGCGTCAAGATTCAATTGTTTAACTCAAATCCAAACGCATACTGTACAAAATAATTTCGATCCCCAACTCTCCACTTGAAGGTCCACGTATGTGTGTAGAGAAGTAAGTTCTATCAATGTTATTTGACCACACTGTAACAGAAATAAAAACATCGGCGCAGGTTTCAGTATCGAGAATTAAATGAAATTTATGAAATTCAAAAAGGAAAAATAATTAGAAACTAAACCACCCAGGGAAGAGTCAATACCCCAAAAATTGAACAAATGATCGATCGCTGAATTTTTATACTTTAGCGGAAAAATGGAATATTTATCTAGAAAAAAACACAAGAGGGCCTTTAATAATTTTGAAAAATCGTACGTGGTGTCAAAGGGACGTCTTTTTCCTACAATACACGACGGTATTCATGCCAATTGGATGTAGGTTTTTTTTCTATTGCTGTCAAAGCAGTTAAAAAATGTCATTTTGTTATAAACGAATTTAAAGTTTCGATGGACCATTCATGAATAAACGCGAACTTCATTAATTTAGCCTTGTTAGCCAGCTGGATTGTTAGTCATTCTCGGACCAGGTAGTATTCAGCTCCTAAGCATCCATGAAACTGTCGTCGCATAGGCACTCGTTTAATTTCTTATATACAAAGTATCCTCCTGCGTGAGAGCCATTTGATATTTTATACACAGCGCCTCTTCTGCGTTAGACTCTATCACCGAAAATGGTTTATCTTCATCCATTTCCCGAGTTCGTTCGTATTAGTTGGTGAGAGCGATCTTGGAGCATGCATCTTTAAGAAAATGCTAAAAACCAATGTCTTACTATCATTCCGCGCCTTAAGGCGAGAAGTGAAATGACTGTGGATTTACCAATACAAAATAATTTGGATGATCGACCAACTTGGTGTAGATCTTAAAAGAGTTCGAACACCGGTCAGCAATGAGCACTTGCGATTGTGATCGGTAATAAAAATTGATATTGCAACATTTTGACTGTATCTACTATACATTAACATATTAATGACACACTCTAAATGCACACCAAAAATGAAGACGAATCAAAAAATGTCTTACGAAAATATTTACAATATTTAGTTTTCTAGAGAGATATTTGATGGAAGTATTTTTTTAAACTTTTGTCCACGAGATCTCGCGGTAACGTCCAGTATTTTGCAGATCTGCATACGTTTGGGGCGCAAACGGATTGATTTGCTGTTTTTTTTTCTGATGAGAAGATGACATAGGGATGACGAGGTCAGGATTTCACACACAACCAATACATGGTATCACCAATTTTGAGTATTTTTGAATCGACAAATATTGATAAACAATGAAATTATTATTTAAACAATGTGTGGCATAGCTAATTGTTATGGGTGGGTTTGGTAACTAAGGTGATATGAAATAACAAATGAAGTTATGTACTTTGAGTATATAATAATGGGGGTGGATCGAGCAGAGGCCTCCCTGGCGGTAGGGGGCGGAGCCCCCCCCCCCCCCCGTAGACACCAAACGTAGCTTTGAAATGTATCAGCATATACACAAATGTGTCATACGTCGATTCATGGAGGTCTTTTGATTTTTATGGCAATATTTCGCGTGTCGTCTTTGTTGCGGCTTCCTTTAGGTCATGCGGCGTGCATTGGAGCCACTCATCGCTGCTATGTTTTTCAATATCACTCATCGTTTATTTAATTTTTTTTTCAATGATTTATGTCACGGCGAGATCGACGTTGCATTGTCGCGGTGTCACGTGAAAGTGAGGTTGTGTTTCTTCCCGCAAATAACGCCTCAACGTACACAATAACTCTTGTTATTGTTATTGAGGGCAGCACCTAACGACCGACAGCTGTTGTACAGGGACGTTTCACAATTTTTAAATCCTAGGACGTAAAATAACTCTTACACATACCGTTTACACGCACGAAAAAGCGAGGAAGACATGGTTGTGGTATATAAACAACTTTAATAACTTGTTACGAACAAATGGACGAACATGTAAAAAAATCCTCCGGTCATACGATAGAAAATGTTATACGCGATGCTCTGTCTGAATTTGCAGTAAATCGCATGAATAGATTTTGAGATATGCAAGAAACAAAGATAAATTGCAGCAAGGCGATTCCCTGTAGCGCATTGGGCGGTCTGACCCTCCACAAAAATGGTCAAAACTCGGTCGATTTTTGGAATTTCAACGAAATCTTTGTTGTAAATTAAAGTTAAGACCCTAGGCTATAAAACTATGCAATAAAAACCTTGTATTTTTTCGAAATATCAAGCTTATCCAAACCTCTTAAATTCGACGATTCCGAATCTCAAAAGACTGAAGAACCATTAATATTCCGTTCTGTCGAGATAAAACATTATATATTCACTTTTTGATATTCATAGTAGTAGAATACGAACAGAGTGAAAATCGGGAATGGTGGGTTGGGAACATAATGACCATGAGGTTCGCGTGTTACACATCGGTATTTTTCTTCTATCACCTAGTTATACATTTGACCCTACGGCCCAACTGCATGCACGCTGCATGGTCTTTGCGTGCTTTCAGCTATGCGATTCGCGCTTTCAGATCTTGTTGGAAAAGCTCTCTGATATTTGATGTCCACCCCGAGCGAATTCAGTTCCGCGACTCGGTCCGCTCGTAATGAAAAAAAACTATTCATTCGCTCTGTTTTTATCTATCTTACGGTCACCTTTTGTCTTCATAGAATTTCCCACTTTCAATATGAGCTAGTATGACGTAGTGGGTACATTTACACAAATTCAATTTTGGAATGTAACTGGTTGACGCCACGCCACGCTTTATTGGAATTAGCTACTACAAACTGCGTACATGAGGCAAAGAGAACTACTCAGTTAATTATACAAGTTTCTTCAGGAAAAGTGCGACGCTCCTCCAATGGACGAAGCCAAAGTGTCGAATAAACTTTTGGCCGAATGGTACTGTGATCGTATCATACGGATCATACTTCCTTATAGTACAGTTGGAGTTGGGTGTCCGTGAATGCGGACGATGCGATAGTAATTGCGATGCGATAGTCGCGATAGTATCGAAGTTTGGCAGAGCTGACTGTGTAAACACGTTCACAAGGATATACTATTGATGCAGAGACATTCACATATTAATCATATCAAAGTCCTAGTTGTGTATATCTTTAATGTAATGGGAATCACTAACAGTCTGGTATTTGTCACACTAAAAGTTTGCAATATAAACGACACGATGATCATAGGCAGGTATACATTTGACAAGGCTCAGCGTTGGGTACTGTTGAATTGCTAAACAGAGGTTTTCGTTGCTCATACAGTATAAAACAGCTGCCTGAAATGAATACAAACCCGCCGAAATTGACCCTTCGAGTATAGGGGAAGGTAAAGGAGGATAAAAGAGGCATAGTGTGTCACTTTTTTGTAACGAATTTTTACTCTTACCAAAGTAGTCTGATTAGAAAAAAAACGTCATAACCGATTTTATAGACCTTTGGGCGTACAATAAAGCTACCATATTTTTTGCAAAAAGATTAGAAATCCTAAAATAATGGGATCGAAAAAAATTTGCAGATTGGCTCATTGTGCCCCACGGCTGGGGTACAATATTACAGGTAGGTGGGTATAGTGTGTCAAGTGCTGCGAAGCGTAGGGTATAACGAGCCGGTTAAAACTCTTATATTTTCCTAACATAGATAACAGATTTTCATACATACCGATAATTTTGAAAATGATATTATTTACCAATAACATTGGGAGTCGACTTGTTGTGCTCAACAACTCGATGACACATTGTGCCCCACACATTGCCCCACAATATTTGACGTTTTCCCGGCAAGCGAAATTTTTTTTCGCGGCTCAAATTAATTTTATATTTTTAATAATCCTTTGTGAGCTGCTATTGACTTTCTTTTAGGCCAGCCGAAACTTAATATAAATGACGCTTAAACATGAAAATTTTTGGATTTTACGAGCTAAAAAGCTCAGAGAAATCGCATGTGGTTGACAGATGCCCGTGATATATTGCGATTCTTCGGAGCGTCGTCACTTCTTTGTTTCCTCATTGGGAGTCGACTCATCGTGCCCCACAACTCGATGACACATTGTACCCCACTAGTAAACTATTTGATTATTGATGAAAATAATCATTAATTAAACTACAAATAGAACAACACAAGTCACTGAGTGCATCATTTTCTATATATATAAAAATTAATGTTTCTCTGTTTGTCCTGCATGCGTTCCTATGCCATTCATCCGATTGCGATGAAACTTTCGTGAGTTATTGTGCGCATGTCCGCGAAGGTTTCTGACATAGTACCGTCAACCTACAATAGATGGCGCGCGAGTTGTATCGGATAATTGTTCGTCTTCTATACGTTCGCGTATCGTTCATTCGATTGCGTTAAAACTTTGTACAGTTGTTGTTGGCATTTGCGTGAAGGTTTCTGACATAGTGCCATCGACGTACAATAGGTTCCACGCGAGTGGTATCGGATAATTGTTCGTCTTTTATGCGTTCGCGCATCGTTCTGATAAACGATGCGCGAACGCATAGAAGACTCAGATTGAGTTGCAAATGGTAGATCTATCAGCGGAGTATGAAGGTAAAAGAAATGACGAGGTTCTCAAACAAGCGAGGAATGACAAGCATGCATACATATATAGTATACTTACATAATTAAGTACTTACGTTACTATTTAAATGTGAAATATGTTTTCACTTAAAGGAAATTAATATATTCTCGATCACATGATTCACACGAAAATAAAAAGACCGGCGTTCATTTTTTTTTCTACGAGAAACGTGGGATTAGTAGAGCCCGATTTGTTGTTCTTTGTTTGGTCGTGAAAGTGGGGATATTGAATTGTGGAACACAAGATCATGCCACGATCAATGTAGAAAAAGGTGTACTATATGTAACATTTTGTAATACTTTCCAACCCCTTAAGGGATTATTTTTTTTAAGGCTGACATAAGTCATTCTTAATTTATAGCAAACAGACTGAGTAGCAGTTGTAATGGTTTTTTTAAAAACCGACGGAACTCACATACAATATTGCACTCCCGATGTTTACACTTTTAATGATTGGTTGTACTAATTTAGAAAACTTCGCGGGCATGCGCATAACAACTCACCAAAGTTTCACCGCAATCGGATGAATGGTATAGGAACGCATACGGGAAAAACAGAGAAACATTCATTTTTATATATAAGGTGTAGTAAAAAGAAATCCATTATTTTTGCGATAGATGGCTTTAGTAACCTGTATCTCGCGTTGTATAAGTGCGATCGGATTACGCTAGATGGCGTTAGAAAGACAAGATTTCGTACTAAAATAAACATCTCAGACAGTTTTGTGATTGCTTGACGCAATATTGTTTGAGCGCGCGTCAAAGATGGCCACCAGCAAAGTGAAAATACGCCATATTTTACAGTTTTTCTTCGATAAAGGCGAAAACGCAAGCCACGCGACTGAAAATGTGAATAGTGTTTATGGTCCTGATACTGTAACAGCCAATCACGCGCAATTTTGGTTTGGTCGATTCCGTTCGGGTAATTTTGATGTCAAAGATGCACTACGCTCTGGAAGGCCAATTGTCGAAAATATCTACAAAATAATGGAAATCGTCGAGTCCGACCGTCATGTAAGCACTGTTTCGATTACTCAGGAGCTAAACATTGCACAAAAAATCGTTCGGAACTACTTGAATAAGGCTGGATACAAAAAGAAGCTCGATGTATGGGTGCCACACAAGTTAACGCAAAAAAACCTCATGGACCGAATTTCCATCTGCGAATCGCTGATGAATCGCAACAAAATCGACCCATTTCTGAAGCGGATGGTGACTGGTGATGAAAAGTAGGTCACCTACGACAACGTCAAGCGCAAACGGTCGTGGTCGAATCGCGGCGAGCCGGCGCAAACGGTGGCCAAGCCAGGATTGACGGTCAGGAAGATTTTGCTGTGTGTTTGGTGGGATTGGCAGGGAATCATCTACTATGAGCTGCTCCCCTACGGCCAGTGATGCATCCGCTGAACGTTTCACACAACAATTGTTGGATATTTGGATTGGGAAAATGGCAATAGAAGAATCCACACAATGTAGCATATTGCCAACAAACTTCTTTAAAATACCATAAACAACAGACGAATTGACTTAGCAAGCTTACCGAAATATCGCACAGAATTAGAAAAATAATCAGTGGCTCAGTGCATGTGCTATATTAGCAGCCAAAAACAACGATGTGAATGCAATCAATTTCAGCATTCAAAACGAAATACCAGGCGAAGCGGAAATATATATGTCCATCGATGCTCTAATAAATCAAGATGAAGTTATCAATTATACAACTGAATTTTTTAATTCACTTGATTTGCCAGGCATACCGCCGTACGTTTTAACATTGGAAATTGGCGAGCCTACCATTCTTAAAAATTCTGCGAAATTCCGCAAAATTCTGCGAAAAAAATAAAATAAAAAAACCTGCTGGGTTAAACCCTGTATATCACGGAGAATGCAACTCGGTGTTCCTGATCATCTTGTACGTGATTAGAAATAGAGGACGCGTTTCAATTTCAGAACTGGATTGGATTAGTTGATTTGATCATTGCAAAATAACATACATCGATGAGATGAGCTATTCCAGGTACTCCGATACATTCGAATCGTGACACAACTATGGACATCACTCCATGTTTCAATTTTCTGTTACGGTATTCGTTACATTTCATATTTCAAATCATTGAATTTTTGTCGTACTCTTCGATTAATTCACACGTGTACTCTTTTTTATTACTTTTTATTACTCTTTTTATTACGAAATTAAGTACACGTGTATTAGTTTACACGTTTACTCAATTTCGTATTCTTCGATTAATTCACACGCTTTGGTCCAACTCCGTTGTCCCATTGTCATAGTTCTGAGGGTACGGTCGCAATATAGAGTAGGTTCGAACCTTTGCGAGTAACTATCAGATAGCATGTTTCAACTTGACCACTTGAGAGCAAGCTCTCACGAATTTACTATCAGCGAGTCTGACGTTACTGCCTGCGAGTTACTTTCAAGAGCGTGCCCACTGGCGAGTACTACTCTCAAGAGTGGATCTCGAGAGTTTTACTCTCATGTGGGCAGACACCTCAGCTGTGCAACCTTTAAGATGAACAACTTTTCGCTACGAAAACGTCCGTGTGTAAATTTATTTGTTTTTTTTTCCAAGAAGTGCAAGGGTCTCAGATTATTTGACGATAAAAATAACTTGGAATAAAATTCGGCCCATGTGCTTTTTGAAATCGGCTACAAAAATGGGCACGCGAAGGCTATCATTAGTGGTGATCGTTCTATTACTACATTATTCGACGTTCAGGGTGCGTCCGACTTAGGCGCTTACCTACATGCTTTCAGCATTTACGTAGCATCGCTCAAGTTGTTCGGCTTGGCTCTGTGCGCGCTTACAATAGCATTGATGAAGTCACGGGTGATGTCATTACCGCTGCTGCATTGGGCTCACAAACGCTTTTTCCAGCAAGGTACGGCAGCAAAAGCTTGAGCGTTGAAAGCGCGTTTATTTTCGAAACAAACGCCACGTGAACGCACCCAAGTAGGAATTTTCAAAAAAGTTGTCCAAGAGTCAGCTAAATAAGTACCAAACGTCTACCTGGAGGTGACCTTTAAGTTGGCAACCATCCAAAAAGATAATTATTGGACACATGATAACTTATAGGCAACTTCCAAGCGGACATTTGATACTCATTTGGACACTTTCTGGACAACTATTTAGAAAGTACTACCTGGGAAACCATTGCGTTCGTTGTCTAGGTAGCAATTTCCAAATAGTGGTCCCGGCGTCAATTTTTGGACAACTTTTTGAAAATTGCTACTTGGGTTATCAGTTCTTTGTGAGAATTTATGGAAAATAGTAGCAATAACTTCATGCAAACGGTTTTCAATTAATTTGAGAGGCCCTATTTCTAATCAAACATAGTTTTTGATTCCTTTTAAGGATTCCTTTTATGGGAGATATCCCAAAATTGGGAAACAATTTCCAATTTATCTCTTCATCACTACTATTTTCTATTAGATCGTGATCTTCATTAGTATCAGGTTCATTGTTAATTATTTCAAACAACTTGTTAATAGTTTGAAAACCAACAAATCTTCTGCTGCGTCTACCACCTTGATAGGGTAGGGAGGAGCATATTGAGCAGTCGGGTAAGTTGGGCAATCGAAATATTTGGAAAATTAGGCACCGCACGCGGATGCATCAAGTGGCGGAAAGAGAGGTATCGTAGAGAGGAACACATCACGCCATCGCCCGTTGCCATGCGGCGCAGGAAACGGTAACACGGGACGTTTCATTATTTTTTCACCCAAAAGTAAAAAAAAAACAGTGATTGAAAGATTTTCTTCTACCATTGTATGAGAAAAAATATTTCAAAGTTCATTGCAATTAATGTTAATGTTTCAAAACCTAACTAATTAACAAAAAACTGTTGGTTTATTACTGCATTGTACCAAATCATGTTGCATACGTCTGATTTTTTTATGCAATTCTTACTTTGCCCAATGTACCGCATACTCATGCTCAAATTACCCCACTATCGGGGCAGGTTGAGCAAATATGGCCTTAGTCATTTGAGAGCGATTATGTATGAAACAATAAGGATAACAGGAATTTCCTCTACAGATTTTTTTTGCCAGATAAATGTACTATTGACCAAAGTAGGTTTCATTTTTATATGGCAGACTGTTAAGGAATTACAGGGCGATACTTCCACACTTGCTCAACATGCTCCTCCCTACCTTACTAATAAAGCCAACTCGAATGATTTGAGTTCTGGAAAGGCTAAGCTTATCAAGTATGTACGGTCCAACCCAAACGTGCCACAGTACCGCTAATAAGCGTGAGCGCTGTGAGTGTGTAAGCGCCCAAGTCGAACGCATCCTCATGTTTCTATTTTCACGTTTTAAGGCTAGATGCCATAATCATGTTATTTGGGCCACCAAATTAAGACGCTATATAAAATCTTGTAACTTTAACTAAATCATTGATTATTCCGAACTACCAGTAAACATACCGAAACGTAGCATCATTTTCAATCCAAACAAAATAAGACGCGGAAACAATAGCGCGCAATGTTGATCGGGGAAATGCTCGCCTTTACTCACCATTCAAAAGAAAATGCTTTTTATTGCGAGGATGTCGCTGAAAGTTGTGAAGTAGAAGTGGCGGTTATGGGCTTATCAAAGAAGCAAGATTCAGTCCCTGTAGGCTCGGAAAGGAGAGATCGTGCTATTCAGGCGGGCGTTATAAAAGTATACCGCCTTGGGCTTTAGTTTTCTCTCGCTCGCTCTTTCCTATATCCATTCTACTCACCGTTCGCCTTTGTTCGTTTTATAATGAATTCAGTAAGTTTTGTCGAGGGTGGTAGTTTCCTGCTGGCACCCTCGAAATTGGCACATAACGCTGGGTTGGCTCGGGGAGTCAGTCGGGAGCCCGCGGTGGGGCTCGGGGTAAGAGGTCAATTTATGGACTGACGCTTCCTTTATGACGAGGTGCCCCACCTCGACTCGTTCAGTCACTCGGTTTGCGACTGAATTTTACACCGTGACTCACCAAGCACGCGTAACACGCCACGGGGATCGGACTTGCATTACCTTCGTATACGAATAAATTTCAGCTTTCTATCCCTCTTCCTATTCCCCTTTTGGCTTTCCCTTTCTCGATTCGATCATCCGCCCAAGATACACATTGGTCCAGACGCGCACTTCGACGTTTCTCATTACATTCCATTCATCAAATTCGCGGAGACTCAAAGGACTTTCACTGTTTTCTGAAATAAACTCAATAGAAAACTCAAAGTCTTGTCTCGTGCAGCGTTTTCATTTTACTGTAGGGGAGAGTGGGGCACATTATGTCACGGGACACTGTGAGTCACACGTGGTAACTCGGAGATTTGTAGCTCGTACGTCCCGAAATGTTATATGTTGGATCGCGATTTATATTTGATTTCGTCAGGCCTAACCGAAAGTCGATAGCAGCTCACAAAGAATTATTAAAAATTAAAAATTGATTTGAGGCTTTGAAAAAAAATATTTCGCTCGCCAGGAAAACGTAAAATATAACGACGCTTTCTGTAGCGGCTCGGGTTTTCGGTCCTAATCGATAGTTTTATTATTTATGATGGACTCAGTGACTTGTGTTTTTCCATTCGTAGTTTAATTAATAGTTTTTTTCATCAATAAACAAATATTTTATTAGTAGGGTACAATGTGTCACCGAGTTAAGGGTCACAATGAGTCGACTCCCAATGAAGAAACAAAGAAGTGACGACGCTTCGAAGAAGCGCAATGTGTCACGGGCAACTGTCAACCACGTGCGTTTTCTCGGAGTTTTGCAGCTCGTAAAATCCGACATTTTTTGTGTTGGATCGTGGTTTACATTAAGTTTCGGCTGGCCTTAAAGAAAGTCAATAGCATCTCACAAAGAATTATTAAAAATACCAAATGAATTAGACCCGCAGAAAAAAAAATTCGCTGGCCGGGAAAACGTCAAATATTGTGGGGCAATTGTGTAGGGCACAATGTGTCATCGAGTTGTTGAACACGAGTCGACTCCAAATATTATGGGGATATAATATCCGTTTCGAAATTATCGGTATGTATGAAAATCTGTTATCAATGTTAGGAAAATAAATATAAGAGTTTCAATCGGCTCGTTGTACCCCACGTTTCGCAGCACTTGACACACTGTACCCACCTATCTGACACATTGTGCCCCACCTGTGGGGCACAATGAGCCAATCCGCAAATTTTTTTCGATCCCATAATTTTAGGATTTTTAATCTTTTTGCAAAAAATATGGTAGCTTTATTGACGTCCAAAGGTCTATAAAATCGGTTAGGACCTTTTTTTTCTAATCAGACTACTTTGGCAAGAGTAAAAATTCGTTAGAAAAAAGTGACACACTGTGCCCACCTTCCCCTATATGCCAAACGTATAATCTTGAAGGTTTAAAAATGTTATTACATTTCACTGCAACATTGTGATATGCATTGTGATATGATATGATTCACAATCGTGCATTACACAATGCAACATTGTGAATCTGTTATTTGAGTCCGACTTAGCACTCAAAGATTTTCGATATATCATTCGCGATGATAAAACAAATCCCGCGACGCGAAATTTGCATTGCTTCGTTCCATTACCGTCCTGATGTTATAGCCCCAAAAGGTACAAATTAACAGATATGTGAAATTCATAAAATATATGTTGAGCCTTTAATTGAATTATGGATTAATTCTGAAATTATACTTTTCGCCAAAACTTCGTCCTTTTTGAATAACTATATTTCCGTGGAACATAATTGCAGAAAGAAATAAAAAAGGATTTTAAAGCGTGGATATTCCCTTAAAAAAATTGCGGTTGAAAAAAATGTTTGCATTTCTTAAATACCGTTATTATGTGTTGAACGACAAATCCAAGTGGAAAAAGCGCTACATTGAGGTTGTGCACGATGCAACCTCCACATCGTTAAAGCACCGAGCGAATCTTTAATTTTGATTTATTTTTGTTCATTTTTTTTTTAGAGAGGAACAAAACTTTTCACATTTATGCAACTTTAGGGACAATTTATTACATAATTAAACTATTTAAATACATTTTTTTCATTACAAAATATTGCAATATGGCGCCGTTATGGCATAGTCTTCCAGGAAGGTTATGGCGCCAGTTGTGCGCTTGTGGAAAATTCAACGACTTCAATATTGATCTAAAAAATAAGAGCCAAGAGTTTTCAGTATTTGAACATCCGAATGCTGAAATTAAACCTAAAAAACATTCAAAAAGTTGAAGAAATTAAAAAATAAAAGAATAATGGGACGCTTCAGGAAAAAAACTAAAACTTACACAAATCTTTCTTTTTTTTTGCAATAAAAAAGTAATTTTAAAAGTGATTTTCATAAAGAAGTAGGTATAAATTCAAGCTAATATTGTTCTTGAGTCGTGTGTACAATTTTCGTTTACCGGAAAAACGTACGAATCACGGGATAACTTAAAAAATGTGGTTTTCAGAAAAACGTGTATAAAGATTCGAACTATGTAAACTCAATAATTTCAGTGACTTACCCGCTAATTAATTACTTTACCACCGTATTCTTGAGATATTTAACGTAAAAGAAAATCGATTTTTTTATGCTGCTACATGTATTTGCCCCCTCAAGTACAAAAATCATTCGTTACTAAATTACTATTAATAAGGAATAAGCATAAAACGATAATAATGCACAATAACAATACATGGGTGGTGGCGGTACAACAGTATGTACTAATTCAAAACCGAAGCTCCATTCCTCAGCTGAGGCCTGAGCAAACAGGTAACGCAAAACTAGCTGCACGATAACTTTCCATATCTTAAGACCCAAACAGTCCGTTGAGAAGACTCACTTGACGTGGACCAAACGGCCGGGCTGCAAACCTTGCTCGTATCAATGGTCCTCGAAATTCTTCGACTGTTCGTCTTGGGCTTATTCGTTGAACTCGAACTGCGACAACTTTTCAATATCTCAAATAATTCGACTATGGGTCAGTATCTTGCACCCAGCCCTTTTAAGGAGGTACGACCATGAAGACGAATCCAACTTTCGGGCCTGAAATTTTTATATAATGTTGGCCAATACTTTATGCACCCTTTGGAAAAATTTGAGCTATATTGACCGTTCAGTTTTTTCGTAATAAAATTGCAAAGTCGAGCACTTTGAGCTAGTGAAGCACGTCTTCTTATGGAGACGGTCGACCGGAAGTGCGGTGATCACGGTTTTGCTACTCAAGTATCCAACTAAGGTCGTTGGAAAATTGAAATTTGATAAATTATACATAATAGATATTGTAAAAAATTGAAAATTCGAACTCCACAGTGTAGTTTAAGCACTACATTATAAAACGATTTCAACTTCCGGTTGAATATTATCCTAATGACGAAATACCACCCATAGACTTGCCAACGTCGGGCGTAACAGCTGATTCGTTTGGCGAGCATAACTTAGCTCTGTAGCGAGATTCTGTAACTCGGTAGCGACAGTTTTCGTTGTCGCTCGCTAGCGACAACCAATCGCATGCACGAGCACAGAAGAAAGGGAGCCTCTTACTGGCTGTCGCTAGCTAACTATAACGAAAACGGTCGCTACCGAGTTACAGAATCTCGCTACAGCTTGGAAATCGTCGAGAAGACGAGTCGTAACAAAACGCAAAATTTTACCTATAATATTAATTCCGCTGAGGTAATTCGGGGCCATTTGAATAAGATTCCGATAGAATTGGTGCAACGTGTTTTTCGTCCCTTTTTATGGTGAAACTGTCATTGTGAATATGACGGAGACGACTACAGAGTCTTTGAGGATCTAATTTTTCAGTTTTTATTAGTAAATATGCAATAAATAATATATGTACCACAAATTTGGCACTTTGGGATCGACAATACGAATATTCAACATAAGTTAACATAAATCAAAACACCCATGGGGTAACATAAATTTAGTCTCTTTGTTGGTCCTGAATTCGTAGTCGTACCTCCTTAAGATCTCATTCAATAACGAGGTCCAATTAGTTAACATATCCTACTTCAACCAACCACGAAATTCTAGTTCTCACGTATCTGCATGACCAATGACGAATTCAAAAATAAGGTTTTGCTTTCCCCCAACCAACCTAGAAAGAGAAACCCAAGAATGAGTTTCCTCCCTACCTCCCACTTGAATCCGTAAAACAATGTTTTTCGGATCCGAGTTGTCAATTTTTCTGTCGATCAACAGTTGGTTTTTCCATCAGCGATCGACCCCGTCTTCGAACATCAAATCACTTAAACTCTGTACGTGTTCGTCAAACTGAATCAGTCTCTATCAATGCCTCGAACAGTTTGGTCATACGAGAAAATCCAAATCGTTCTGAATCATTAAAATACATGTCGATTTTTATTTCCTATGGCAAATTCAATTACTGCGCTCGAGTTATACATATAAAGTTAGAATTTTGATATCAATCGCTAATTCGTACGGTGGCGTGGTCGTTATAACGCCCATATAATCAGCAGCTTTCGACATACGCAGTATCGTCAACATTCGAAATCCATATCATCATCGATGCTCAACATCTCCAGCAATGGCAACTGTCATACCGATTGCTGATAAGAAGCGTTATAAATATAGTAGCAAACTCTTAAAAACACTGAAAAATAGAACGGTTTATGTTCAAGCCGGTAACATCTGGTATCGATAACATACTTTGAAGTGTCAAACGACGCTTCAATACTTTCAATATCATTGAAATAAATTGTAACGTTTTTCTTTATTTGTTCGGTCATTTTTCCGCCTTTGGCTTTGTCCTGTTTTGCAAACTTCTTTCTTTTCTCTTTGAGAGTGCATTAACGGACTATAATCTCATTATCGGGCTTACTTTAGCTGTTCGAGCCATCAATAATCAGAATCCCATAACATTCACCTAATCCCGTGTTATGGGGCTAGGCGTAGGCGTCACAAGGGGGATAGATAACGCTTGTATTCTATCGCTTTGGAATGTGACAACGAGAAACGACAGTTCTGTTTGAAAAAACCGCTTTAGCAGTTTTGAAGAGCAGTCATATCGCTTCACATTCCCTTTTCAGGGAGCTCTATACGATTTTTTTTTAACGCTTTGTCGCCGGCAGTACAAGAATTGAAAATGTCGTCTCTGGGAGGTCATGACTCGGCTGAAAAATGTTGCACACTATCCCCAAGCAAAGCGTTCGTAAGCTGACTTCTGCATTCTACCAAATCCCGAGATAAAGTTGATTTTCCACTTTTTTGGTATCGCAAAACGCGGTATAAAAAAAATGGCAAATGTCGGAATTTTACACTTTCTTCTATTAAAAGTGGCGTAATCATATTTAAAAAAAACAAATACATTCTTAAGGGATCACTATGAGGCTATTTTTGGAAACTTTCGATTTTCTAAAAACAACAGTTTCGTATACTACATACCTGTAAAAATACGGTAGAGAACGTTATTTAGGAGCGGAGTGACCGATAAAGGGCTAAAAAGAGTGATGGACAATAGAAGCGTCTCTGCGCGCTCAGCGCGCAACGCCGTGTCGAGCGTCAGAAACTTGCAGAACAGAGATCCGAAACAAAAAATTCTAAGAAAGTGAAGTGCGCCATTTTGTTCTCTTTTTATCGGAAGTGAAAGTTTTTAGTAGGGGTCATTACTACAACTCCACTTTATAATAAAATACTCGACTTTTGTTTTCAGAA
Organism: Ophion ventricosus; assembly: GCA_963932345.1. Taxonomy (NCBI): domain Eukaryota; kingdom Metazoa; phylum Arthropoda; class Insecta; order Hymenoptera; family Ichneumonidae; genus Ophion; species Ophion ventricosus. The sequence goes on along the minus strand of OZ010711.1, from coordinate 7,283,764 downwards.
GCTCCAAAATTGATTTCGTGTCGACAAGATGAAAGTAGGTGTAACTTCAGGCAGTCAGATCACCAAGATATTTTTGTTTTTATTTGAAAAAAAATTCTTTTTACTTTGGCACTTCTATTTTTATGTATAAAAAGATTGAAATATGCAGATACATTTTATTATGAAAAAAATTCTTGAAAATATGTGCAATAGATGGAGACTGATGCCTTAAACTCTCTCTGATTCTTTTTAGTGGAAGATTTGCTAAAACACTATGCAAAAAGTCAGGCTTCTGCGTTTTGCGTTTCGTCGTTTCACAAGGACGGACACATTTTAAAATATTTTAATCTTTCTGTTTTTGTACGGAAAGCTCCGTCCTCGCACGGAAAGCCAACGTGAGCTGAGAGACATGAAAATTTAGAAAGTACCGCCGGAATTTTTATTACTGAATAATAAAAACGCATATTCGACTAACTATACGACATTTCATTCGGGGGTCTTATAAGGAAAGAACTCAGCTTTCCAAAGCTTTTCTTGCGGATGCTGTCCTACTTTTTATCACCCGAGTTATGATATCCCAGATTGAAATATTAAAGTTTTTATTGGCAGTTGATAAATCGATAAAAAAAAAATCGTTCAGAGCTCCCAAAAAAAATAGTTCGAAAAAAATGAATGTTCTTAAAAAATGCCGAAGCGGCTGCATAGGAAAAATTGTTTTCCGAGCACGACCCCAAAGTACGCAAATTTTTCGGTTTTTGCGTTTTGTCGTTCAATAAATAATATCTTTATAAACAAAAATGGGAAAATTATTTTCAACCGTAATTTTTTGAAGATGAAGATTCATGTTTCAAACTGCTATTCTGTTATTTTTTCCGCGATAATTTTCCACAGAAATATAGCTGTTGAAAAAGATTCAAAATTTTTGCGAAAAATCAGTTGTGCTTGAATTGTTGTGTTTAATATATATCTATCAGAGCAACACCAAAGTGACCCAATATCACACGGTATTTGTGACAGTTACGAAACAATACTGTTCGTAAATATTTCATTTTATATCTTGCAGTTAATTACTGTTTAGCATGGCTGTAAACATGTACAGTTTGCAGTGCTAAAAGGGTCGGGTGATATATGTTAGAACAACGTAAGATTGCGACGTAACGGGTATTATTTTTTTATAGCTCAGATTGAGTAAGCAAAGATATCATTTTCCAGTTTTCCTCTTGGGTTCACGAACGTGCCGAAGCACAAACTCATCACAAGCGTTCTTGTCAGTTTAAATGTCGAAATTTCCGGATGAAACTCTGGCCCCAAGTATATATACGTATTAATTCTTCAACCGATTTCTCTGCAGTAAAATATATTACACTGAATTTGCGCCGCAACCCCTTTTGTGCTGAGGCATGATAAATGTACCGTTCCATTCGGCAACAGTCCAACAATTCGATCAGCCTATTTCGCACAGACGTGTAATGTTCCATTTACGCTTCAATGTGGAGTGTGGATGAAAAATGCTGACGATAAAAAAGTTATACTTTACTGACAAAATTTATCGACATTTAGCGACACGACAACTTCGAATTATAGTGCGAAACAAATTTCAATTTATTAATTTGTTAGTAAATAAGTAAAATTTTATGGTTAATAATTTAGTTATTATGTACCTAATACCTTATATCATTATAGGTGCGGGCATTAATTTTAAGGGCTCTTCAGGAGATAGCGTAATTAGTACTGTATCGTATCTGGTCATATTGTTACTAATTTTATGTCAAAGCATCATCACGTGGCGTTAGTTTTCAGTATGTGTTATTTTGCCGAAGTGTAAAAAGACATTATGTTCGTAAGCGTCGAATATGTCAAATTTTGTGCCAACAAATCGCATTTTGCGAGAAGCTTTGCTTTTTTCCTTTCAACTGAAAAAAAGTGCTGCTGACAGTCGAGGAATATTGTCTTAAGATTATGGTGATTATGCTCCATCGATTTCAACATGTGAGTATTGGTTTCGACGCTGTAAAAAAGGTGATTTTGACACGGAAGATAAGGAACGTCCAGGTCAGTCGAATAGTTTAAAGATAAGGAAGTTGAAGCTGTACTCGATGAAGACCCGAGTCAGACGCATGAAGAACTTGCAGAATAATTAAATGTTGATCAAAATCAAATGTTACCAACAATAATGGATGCAATTGAGCCAAGCATTGAAGCAAAAACGGCCAGATTACGAGCAAAGACACGACAAAGTGATTTGCCAGCACGACAACGCTCGGTATCATGTTGCAAGATCGCTCAAGGAAATGTTAGAAGCGCTTAGAAGGTACGATCATGAAAAAGAATCCAACGGTCGGACGTGAAATTTTGATATGATGTTGACGAATACGTTATGCAACCTTTGGAAAAATTTGAGCTATATTGACTGTTCAGTTTTTTCGCAATAAAATTGCAGATTCGAGCACTTTGAGCTAGTAAAACGCCATCGTCTTATGGAGACGGTCGACTGGTAGGGCGGTGATCACGGCTTTGCTGCTCATGTATCCAACTAAGGTCATGGAAAATCTGAAATTTGATAAAGTAGACATAATAGATATTGTAAAAAATCGAAAATTCGAACGTCACCATGTAGTTCACACACTAAATTATAAAACGCTTGCAACTTCCGGTTGAATATTATCATAATGATAACAGATATCATAATGATAATGATAACAGGGCGTAACAGCTGATTCGTTTGGCGAGCATCACCTGACTCTGTAGCGAGATTCTGTAACTCGGTAGCGACAGTTTTCGTTGTCGCAAGCTAGTGACAGCCAATCGCATGTACGATCACAGACGGAAGAGAGCCTATTATTGGCTGCAGAGATTAATAGGGAGATGTACAACGCTCCCGTTTTCGGCGTGCCTCGGGAATGGCGCTAAATCGCGGCGGCGAGTTCGGGAATATAATTTTGTGATCATCGCCTCTGTCGAGGTTGCAGATTCCCTTGTAGCCGCGCGAGTCGTGATCACCGCTCAAGTCGGTATCGCAGTCAGCGTGAACACAAATGGGTAGCTCGGTGGGGGAAAAGTCTCCGCCCCTCACAAATCGTGCTTACTCGACAGGCGAACGGAGCGAGGTTTTCCGTCCGATCGAGCTCGATATATTTGTGTGGCCGTACTGCGGATTAGAATATGCATTAAATGAATTTCAAAGTGAAAAACATGTATGAAGATCATTGTTTTCTCTCGGTTGCCTGTTTATGCCGAAAATGCGGGTTAAAAAAATTAACGACGAAACGCGTTGAAAAATAAAACGCCGAAACGGCCGTGGAAGGTTCAAAAAGAAATTTTGAGCCTTTGCTGCGGTCGTTTCGGCGGTTTTTTTTCAACACTAAACATTATAGATAAGCGTGTATCATAAATGTTTCTCTATCCTCAATGAGCTTCGTGGCTGAATCAGCAGCCTGACGGATTAATAATACTTGCGGTCCGGGTTCGATCCCCGGTGAATCGATTTTTTATCTATTTTTTTTCTTCATTTTATATTTAAAAAATTTCGAACTCCTCCCGCTTTAGCTACTCTCGTCTGTCCAGGCATTATTCATGATATTTAATTCATATATGTTTAATAAAAAAAAAGACATTGGCTACCGGGAATCGAACCCGCGTCGTCCGTACTCAGAGCCCACACGTTGATATCTCAGCCGCGAGGCTCTTGTGACTGCAAAGCTGCCTTACAACACTTACCCAATGTGAAATGTGTTGAAAAATAATGCCGAAAAGATCGAGAAAGGGAAATTTTGAGAAGAGAACTTTCAGTCTTTCTCGATCGTTTCGGCATTTTTTTCAACACATTTCACATTGGATAAGTGTGTGTACCTAAGGCAGCTTTGCAGTCACAAGAGCCTCGCGGCTGAGGTATCAGCGTGCGGGCTCTGAGTACGGACGACGCGGGTTCGATCCCCGGTAGCCAATGTCTTTTTTTTATTAAACATTTATGAATTAAATATCATAAATAATGCCTGGACAGGCGACAGTAGCTAAAGCGAGAGGAAGTTCGACATTTTTTTAATATAAAATGAAGAAAAAAAAATTGATAAAAAATCGATTCACCGGGGATCGAACCCGGACCGCAAGCATTGTTAATCCGTCAGGCTGCCGACTCAGCCACGACGCTCATTGAGGATAGAGAAACATTTATGATACACGCTTATCTATAATGTTTAGTGTTGAAAAAAAACCGCCGAAACGACCGCAGCAAAGGCTCAAAATTTCTTTTTGAACCTTCCACGGCCGTTTCGGCGTTTTATTTTTCAACGCGTTTCGTCGTTAATTTTTTTAACCCGCATTTTCGGCATGAACAGGCAACCGAGAGAAAACAATGATCTCCATACATGTTTTTCACTTTGAAATTCATTTAATGCATATTCTAATCCGCAGTACGGCCACACAAATATATTGAGCTCGATCGGACGGAAAACCTCGCTCGGTTCGCCTGTCGAGTAAGCACGATTTGCGAGGGGCGGAGACTTTTCCCCCACCGAGCTACCCATTCGTGTTCACGCTGCTGCGATACCTACTTGAGCGGTGATCACGACTCGCGCGGCTACAAGGGAATCTGTAACCTCGACAGAGGCGATGATCACAAAATTATATTCCCGAACTCGCCGCCGCGATTTAGCGCCATTCCCGAGCACGCCGAAAACGGGAGCGTTGTACATCTCCCTACTAATCTCTGTTGGCTGTCACTAGTTAAAGATAACGAAAACGGTAGCCACCGAGTTATAGAATCTCGCTACTGCTTGGAAATCGTCGTGAAGACGAGTCGCCACAAAACGCACAATTTTACCTATAATATTAATTCCGCTGAGGTAATTCGGGGCTATTTAAATAAGATTCCGATAGCTTTGGTGCAACATTTTTTCAGTTCGTTTTTATAGTGAAACTGTCATTGTGAATATAACGGAGACTACTCCAGAGTCGTTAAGGATCTAATTTCTAATTAAGGATCTAATTAAGGGGCCAGTCCATTTTGGAGCCACGAAAAAAAGGCTATTTTCGCGACTTTTTTTTGAGGATTTTATAAAAGATATGAATATAAAAGTTGTTGGGCTTGATAAATAAAGTCTTGAAATGCATAAAAAAAAATTTAATTCATTTTTATTCATTTTTAACTACAAAAACTATAGTTTAACGTAACGCCTCAAAAATAGGTGGGCTAGGTAGCTCTATAATAACCCGGCAATGGCTTGTCTGAAACAAAAAAATCAAAGTCCATTAGATTCAGTATGACACCAGCTACTAAATGACCCTCGGATATAAAGTTTTATCAAAAATAAAAAAATGGCACATGAAAAACGAAAAAAGTAAAAAAAATGCGTTTTTTCGCAGTTTTTCGCAAAAAAGAGTAAAAATCAAAATTTTAAAACCATCGAGGGTCACCTTGTTGCGAATCATGTTTACAATATGTGGTTCACATTTCAAGAGAATCGGTTTATTAGTTTTAGAAATACGATGGAGCTAGATTTTGAAAACGTTGTTTCGAGAAAAACGCGTTTGAAGTTTATACTATGAAAAACTCTTACCTAAACTCAATTGGAAATTCCTGCACCGTACAAAATCCCTTCTGATTGCTCATCATCGTCGATTTCTTCAAGTCTTGCTTGCTTTCGTTTGGTTCTGGTCTTTTTTGAGCATTCGGAACTGCGGCGGTTTGCAGAGCGAACACGCTCGTCATCGCGATTGTCGGCGAATCCGATGGCGATCGGGCCAAGTTTGACGCCCATTATTTCCATTATTTTAAGCACCGGACGAAATCCTTCATTAAAGACACACGCGGAAACTTTGCAGGCAATGTCTACGATTTTTTTGCCGTTGAACATGTGTTTAGGTGCCATATTCCATACGCAGTTGTTAAAACTTTCATTATTGTTTTGCGTATGGCCACCTAAACACCTTTCGAGCAGTTCTGTTTTGGTGAGATCCTCGTAAATAGGTTTTAAAACTTCCTGTACTTCCTCAGAAACAGCAGGAAGATGTTTGTAATGTTGCTGAAGTGCCTTAGCTTTGAGGTACTTGCACCATTCTATCGAGCAGTTGTGATGTTGCGGCTTGACATCGGTCGAAATTTTGTGGTAATACCCTACCCATATTTCTTTGCACATACCTTCAATAGAATTCAAATTCCTTCGAATAGCTAAGCCTTAATTTTCAGACAACTGTTTCATCAACTTGATCGTGAAAGTTTGTGTTTTTGCTTTTGACACTTTTTTTACGGTAGCCGTTTTTTTTCTTCACAACTACAGTTTTTTTCGGTGCGGTTTTTTTCGATGCGGCTTTTTTCGGTGTAACGTTTTTCGATGCGATTTTTTCCTCTTCTGCTTCCTTTAGAGCTTTTTTCTTCTGGATCAAAGATTTTCTTGCTTCATTTGCACGTTTGAAAACGCGTTTGGCTACATGTAAAACACACTCTAATTTTTTGACAATGAACTCTTCACCATAGGGAAAACAATTAAGCAGCATTCTGAAAGTCTTTGAGTCGCCATCACCGATGTAGAATCTATATCGCACAGCAAATCTTTCTAGTGATCGTAAAAACATCTCTACTATGCCATGTACCTCCATTTTGCCAGCACTTGCTGAGTGATTTGCTGTCCAATGAGGTTTATGTTTCTCAGACCAGGTGATAAAGTCTAATGTGTTTTTTTTACCTTTCCGTTTTTCACATCCATTACAGAGACTTGATCGTATTTCAACGTCAGCGATTTTTCCAGTAAATCGAAGAATAAGTGAAACTATACCAATTCGAGAAGAGAAGCCTCTTTTTTCCCAAGATCCGTCACCAGAAACTGTCAAAACGTCCTCGGGAAGTCCTTTTTCCTTTTGTACTTTTTTTTCTTCTTTAACAGCTTTGCGCGTCACTAAATCGAAAACGGTTTTTACTGCTATGGCAATGCCGTCAACGATTTGATAGTAAACATTCTTGTATAATCCGTAGCCTAAGTCCATTAGACCACAAAATAAGTTGATTCCAGCTAATCCAATGCCCATTAAACGCATCACAAACACGAGGCGACGATTCACTTCGTAACCACTTCTGATCATCGGACACGAGTTAATGTACTTTTCGCCACACGCACAACTCAAACACACTTTAAAACCCAAGCCTCGCTCTCCATATATAGAAAATGAAATTTCTCCATTGCAAACTTTACACTTCAAGTAGTTTGACAACGTTGAAAACACGAGAAGAAAGCTTATGATACTGTAACCGGCAGCTGGATCCGTGTGTACGTCAAAACTCTGATCCTTCGAAGTTGCCAGTTTTTCAGCTGATTTGCTTGCAAAATCTGCAGTTTTATCCGAGTGTTGATTCCCTGAAAAATTCCGCTTCCTGGTTCTCCCTGGATGAGCTTCGTTCTTTTTACCCATGATGCACAACCCGATGTTACTCCTACGCAGTCTAAGCGAATACTGATGTTGAAATAACGGTAGAGGTGTTTCAATGTTCGTTTTTGCTCCTAAAACTTACTTATAACTGCGGTTATATTTTAAGAAGGACTAAAGTATAGCTGGATTATACGATTTGTAATGAGAAGCAGCTGTTTAATGAACAATAGCGGGGAAAGAGGATTAAAAGGCCGATGGGTCGGCCGAGCGCGCTATACGCTCAGGTAGACAAAATGAGGTCCTGACGTTCAGGTAAAAAAAAATACTTAGAGAGCTCGGATTTTCATAAAATTTTGACACAATATTTCTGAATGTATGTACTTTCGAAAACAGTAAAAAAAATCGATTTTTTTTAATTTTCAAAGTGGACTGGCCCCTTAAGGATCTAATCAGTTTTTATTAGTAAATATGCAATAAACAAAATATTTACCACAAATTTGGCATTTTGGGATCGACAATACGAATATTCAACATATGTTAATATAAATCAGAACACCAGTGGGGTAACACAAATTTAGTCTCTTTGTTGACCCTCAGGAACTAGTCGTACCTCCTTAACTGGGAGGTCCTACATCCGCTGCATTATCCAGATTCCGATCCTTCGGATTACCACCGATTTCGGTCGATGACTCATGGCTTTTTCTAAGCAGCGCTTCCATTCTTATGAGGATACCAAAAAAGGGGTAGATTCGTGGATAGGCTCTGAAGATGTGTCGTTCTTTCGACGTGGAATGCACCTATTACTAAAAAGATGGGAAAATGTAGTGTCTAGCGATGGACAATATTTTGAATCATCAATTTGTAATCATTTTTTTACAATAAAGCCGTATTTTTAGTAATAAAATCCCTTAAAATTAATGCACACTATTAATAAGAGAATATAGAACTTTAATAAATACGTATACAATTTTCATTGCCATTAGAAGTTTTTAGAAATACTTTTAACGATTACTGTATTGCTGGATATCTGAAGGAGTGGGGGAATCCATGGGGGTGGATAAAAGAATAAAAAATCTTATATGGCACATGATTTGCCATTTGAGAGATTCAATGTTCCCCTTATTCCTGCGATTGTTCTGATAAACCATGGATGGACGCTATTGCGAAATAAACTAAACAGCTATGTTTTTATCATTTTAGACTACTACACCTTGGCTGGTGATTCTACTTTTATTTCCGGGAGTCAACCTCCTCCACCTGGGTATTCACAAAAAAATTTGAAAATCAAATGTTGGAAATATTCAACTTTTTTCGTGAATACTCAAATGATAGAATGAAAATTCCGTTTAGTGGCCATTATTTAAACCAAACAAAATGCCGACGCTGAAGCTGGATGAAGCCGGTCCTCTTTCTCAGAGTGTCCTGCGGCCAGCAACATTGCAATGCCAATGCTTCACCAAGTGACTTGACATCTTTTCTGGAACCTTATAACAACATTTTGAATGAAAGTCCTATAGGGGATTTACGAGACGTTGAAAACGTTTTCCGGAAATAATCTTTTTCGGAGATTTTTTTACCGCAAACAATTTTCCTTTTCAAACATCCACCACATTTATAATAAATGTATACTTTTAGATTTCTCTACGTACATCAAAGGCAAATCTTATCTAGAACTCAAGTAATGAATTGAAGAACTCTTACTGGCTGCATTGCACCATATCAGATGAAGGTGACTCGCTTCAGCCAGTTTCCAAATTAGGAAAAAATTATAAAAATACTTGATGATATGTAAAACAAAGCCCACTAAACGGAATTTTCATTCTATCAACTGGGTATCCATAAAAAATTGTTCAAATTTACCTCTATTTCCGGGCTCTAGAATAACAGCCTCCCTCAAATAAGTTTTTATTAAAAAATTACTAGGATGTTGAAGAAAGAGATAATGCAGCAAGTTGCAAATTCTTGACATAAGTTTCTTACATTTCTGCAAAAAAATAGGTTCCATTGATGAAGAGTTACAAGAAAAAGAAAGAGAGAGAGAGAGAGAGAGAGAGAGAGAGAGAGAGAGAAACAGACGGCCACAAGAAGTGAGTGTTGCATTTCTTCAACTGGGATACAATGGTGGTTATATTGAGCCAGCGAGAAACGATGAGCCGATATACAAAGAAATGCATATAACAAATAATAAAAGAATACGCAAGTGATTGCTCGTAGTTATGTCGATGCCACTCTCGTTGGAATACGTTGGCGAGCGCGACAATGGGTTTTACAGATTGCTATCGGACCTCTATTGTCAACCATCAAGAATAGCTATTCGCCGTTTATGCGGTGAATAAACCTGTAAAGTCAAGGAATGCACTATGGACCCTCACTAACCAATGGTCGCCTCATCGAAACTGCTCGTACCTTGTATACACTTTTGTGCTTACGGATGAATATCTTCGGCCTCAAAACTGCTCCTTCTTCTACCCTGAGACTTATTCTCAGTTGGATATACGATTGAAGGGGAAAATACATGTAGACGACGAAAAAATAGCCAATTTTGATCATTTCTTTTTTTTAACACGAGCAAAAAGTGTTACTTTTATAGAACATTAGGTATATTTTATTACGTAGTTAAACTGTTCAAATTAATTTTCTAATTGAATAATATTGCCAAATGGCGACGTTATGGCGTTCTTTCAGGAAGGTTTTGACGGCAGTTATACATTTGTGGGAAATCCAACGAATTCAATATTGATCTGAAAAATTTCAGCCAAGAATTTTGAGTATTTTAATATCCAAATGCTGAACTTATACCTGAGAAAGATTTAAAAAGTTGAAAACTCGAAAAAGGGACACCAGAAAACAAAATTGTAATTGTATACCAGATTGTCGTTTTTTTTTGCAATAAAAAATGTACTTTTCAAAAGTGATTTTCATAAAAAAGACATTTAAGTTCAAGGTAATATTTTTATTGTTGTATGTGCAATTTAAACACTATCGGTAAAACTCGTTTTGAAGTTATATTTCCCAAAAACTTAAAAAATGCAGTTTTGAACGAGAAAGATGCCCATTCGTCCATGACACTAGATGTTTCTAAGTTTAAGGATAGCTACGAAAGAATATAACATTGTACATCTATCTTCGTAAGAAGTCATTCATTTACATATTTAAAAAATCGCATTTAAAAAATACGCTTACTGTGGACTTTAATGTTAAAAATATCAATGACTTGTCGCCGCCAACGGAGCGGCGACAAATGGTTGTTGAAAACAGCTTATTATTCGCCTGGTGACCATCGTTATAATAATCTGTAGCTACTATTATTACATGATCCCTTAAGGCCTTATATACTTTGGGATGGTCAGAACATAAGTTTCTTTCGGGATTTTTCTTTGAAAATACTAATAACGCACTCAAAATGAGGCTTGAATAGTTTATTTTATATATTTGTAGGTATCCAAATCAGTTTTTAAATTTCCAAAAAATACAAAAAGTTGGACCAGTGACCGGTACAAAGAAAAAGCCTTTTTTTAGGCCCTCCACAGGCGTACCCATTGGAGACGTACATGAGCAAGTAGAATAAAAATAATTTTTTCCCGTAATCTATATGAGTTATGCTAGCGAAGTACACACGATTATTACAAAATATTTATATCGCAAATTTGGCACCATTTTGAAAGAAAAAGTCGAACTTTTGACTGAAAAAATAACTTAAATTTGTTCATGAAAATTATAATTGTTGATCGATCGTAAAAATCGTGTATGCTTCACTAGAAAAGCCATCTAAGAAACTACAGTTGAATTTTGAAGTCAGTCGGTTCAAAGTTGTAGGAGGTACGCGTCCGCCTGATTTTGAAAACATGGTTTCAAGAAAAACACGCTTAAAGTTTTTGAACCAGTCGCGGAATGTTTATATGAAAAAATGTTCTACCTAAAATAACGTTTGTATATCGTTCTTGGGATGTATATAGATCATATAAGCCAATACAAAAATGATCAATTCTTTTTTTCAAAGGTATAAAAGGTGTGTAAATTAAGTCAAGAGACTGGCAACATAGTGTTCGATCTGGCAACACTTGGGAGGCGGGACTTGGAGGGGCGGCAGGTGAATATGTGATACGCTTTCAGTACGCGTTTGAACTCGCTAGAGTCATTTGGTTGTTTGTAGCGATTTTTTTTCGTGAAACAGTTTTTTCTAGTGCGTTCTAAAAATGAGTGACATCAATTTCGAGCAACGGTGTGCTATCAGGCTTTGCTTCAGACTTCGGCACAGTGCAACGGAAACTTTTGGAAAATTTCAGCAGGCCTACGGAGACCGTATTTTGTCAAGGGCCTACGGAAACAGTATTATGTCAAGGGCCCAGATTTTTCGGTAGCCTAAGGCATTGTCAGAAGGAAGAGAGTCGATTGAAGATGAACCACGCAGCGGAAGGCCTTCATCTTCATGAATCGATGAAATTCGTGTTTGTGCCTCAAGGCCAAACGATTGATCAACACTTTTACCGAGTGGTCCTTGAAAATCTTCGAAAAAGGGTCATGCGCGTGAGACTAAACATCAAGATTAACTGGGTGTTGCATCACGACAATGCGTCTTGTCACACAGCAATTTCAATAAACGAGTTTTTGGACAGTAAAAACATTCCTGTGGCTCCCCAGCCTTTTTATTCGCCTGACTTGAGTTCTTGTAACTTTTTCCTCTTCGTGAGATCGAAAAATCACCTCACGGGACGTTATTTTGGAACACTCGAAACCATTCAAACGGCTGTAACTGACCAGCTAAAGGCTATTTCAGTTTCCGAGTTCCAGTACTGCTCTGAAGATTGGAAGAACCGTCTCCAGCGCTGTATCGCTTCCCAAGAAGGTTATTTTGAGGGAGACAATATTGAATTGTAATTCTATGTGAATTAAAAAATTGAAAAAAAATTAGTCTCATTACTTAACTTATTAGTATTTTCTCATTACTTAATTTATTAGTAATTTACTTTTCATTACTTAATTTAAGTCTCCCTACTTAACTTATCAGTAATTTAGATTAAGTCCTTGCTTATGGGACTTTGCAAATCGTCGAAATGGTCGAAAAGATTTGCAGGATGACCATGTATGGTAGCCTGCGTCAACTCATCAGTGTCTGGACGCTCGTCGTTTATAAAATTATATACATTTCAATACAAGTCGGACGCCTCCCAGTGGCAATCATTGTGGCATACGCGGTGAGTGTGTTCTTTGCTTGCAAACGCGTATGCGTATAATAATGCCGAGGAAAAGGCGCCTGGGGTCTCGAGTGTAATGAGTTTCTTGCCACCAGAAATCGCGATTGTACGCATCCACGAAACGGTAATCATTTCGACAGGTTGGCACAATAGAAGAATTACTGCCTGATGGATGCACGCCATATACTACACGTGGAGGAAATTCAGTATGGTGAATGGATGAGTCAACTTAGTCACAACATGAAACTCACTGCCAGTCATTGTCGATAATAGCATTGTTGCGGGTATGTAGCTCTATTTTTTCCTTACACTCGATCGATATCGTGGTACACAGGTAAATATGTAGGGTAAGGTGGTATAGGAGTACGCGGGCGATAAGAGTACGCAGTTACGCTACTGACGAAACGGTTTGCTAACGGAAGCTAGCTGTAGTTGTGTAGTTGTGTTAATGTAACTGTAGTTGTGTTAATAAAACGGAGAGGCTACGTAAGTTTGAAGTTATGGTTGCAATTACTTATTTATTTTTGATATTTTCAAAGCATTACAAGTACAAAAGATAATTTACTTTCTTCAAAAACAACTATTAATTTCGTATGCCGGTTTACTAAGGTTATTGTTCAAAATAAAAGTAATTTCGCATCTCATCAATAAATGGCAGTAACAATCATGTTTGTAAGAAATGTGCAGGTCGTATAAGAGTACACAGTGCTTAGGTGTGTAGGAGTACGTGCGTACTCCTACGATACGACTGTTGTTAAAAATTATGTTTTTTTTTAACTTTCAGCGTATCCCGAAGGAAACGGACTACCAACCGAAGTCTATGTTCAATTACGGATCTTGAAAATGGAACGAAGCGAGTTAATGATGGTGAATCTGTAAGGGCGATAGCACGTTCATTGGAAGCGACTTACGCTTCAGCCTCTTACGCTTTGTAAGAGGCTGAAGAGATCCACACCATCTACATCTCTGGGGAGATAAAAACTCACGAACTCACGAACCCACAAACTTCACGAACTTCGCGAACTTCACGAAGTCTCCACCTCTCTCTCTCTCTCTCGCTCTCTCTCTCTTTCTTTTTCTCTCTCTCTCCAGCTCTTCAGATTAAGTTTTGTGTACTCTTAGCGACCCTCGTGCGTACTTTTCAACGTCCGTATGTCTAAGGGTTCGCAAAACCCTTTTTGTAGTTTTTAGTTTGTTATTAAAAAAAAAAGATTCCTAATTATTGCTCATAAATTAGTTTAAATGCTACATATTCTTTCAATTAAAACAAAAACTGATTCGTAAAATGTATCTGTTTGTTTTTTTCACCGCTTTGCATCTTAGGTGCCTACTCCTATACCACCTTACCATATGCCAGTAATCTCAACATTTTCGTCAGTATATGCAAATGTACGTGGAAACATATAACTAACGCACAAAAAACATCTGACAGCGTCATTTACTTGAAGGGCATGCATGAGCTTAGAGTTAAAAAAAACAGATTTAGAGTTTGTAGGATCTAACTTGTACCGAAAGCGTACTGAAATGTTCACTTGCGGCCCCTCCAAACCCCGCGTCCCAGGTGTTGCCAGATCGAACACTACGATGCCAGTCTCATTACTTAATTTACACACCTCGTATATTGCGCGAGAATCGTAGTCTAAAGGCATTTAAATTTTATGCCAAACTAGTAGTCCACTAAACACTACAATTCGATTGTTTAAATAACAATTATGATCAAACAATGAATGAAGACAAAAAAAATTGCTATTCGGCTTTTAAATACGTTTAGCAATTTTGTAATAACGAAAGATTAAAATTGATCGAAAAAGGTTTTTTGGGACATAAATCGGAAACTTGGAATCAGTCCAACCGCCTCAACCCTTTTTTTCACGACCATATTCAAGATAGTAGTTTCGCCACAGTCACGTTGAAAATTTTATTCTCCGCTCAACCGACAAAAGCTTCAAAATATTGCGAAATATCTTTATAATGTAGATTGTACGTACATCTTATCGGGATGTAAAAACTTATAAAGTAATGATGAAAATGCGTAATATAAAGTTTACCTAACGCTCACTTTTGTATTAGACTATCCATTCCGGCTAATACTACGTAGATACTCTGCGTATACGGATATGCACACACTACTGTAATCTATTTCTAGTCTGCCCCAGTCGCTTCGTGTCGCTAACGTTGCTAGACATCGTTTAATTTAAATCGCTATATCCCCGAAACTAGACGGTCAAAATTCATGATTTTTTTTACCCACTTCGTTATATGTGTCTTTGTAATTGAAATTTAAAAAAAAATCTGCAGAAAAGTTTCGAAGTTATTGCGTGAATGTGGAATTTTCCACTGCTCTCCATAAGAACGCGTGTAAAACCATGAAATCCTTGATTGCCAATATATCTCGAAAACGGAACCATGAATCCTTTTCAAATTTTGCAGGTAATCATTTAATAGTGTCCTGAATGAGTCCTCGAAATTAAAAAAAAATCTATAGAAAAATGCCTTGGCGAGACTACTACCTTAAAGGCCCATAAGTTTTCCAAGTTTTGTTATCTTTGCCCAACATTTATTTTGTAAGTTTTTGAAACGTCAATAAAAAGACTACAAAAATCGACGGTAAAAATATTTTTTGTTTGGGTTTGTTATCCAGCCCGAAAAAAACGCCTAAAATTTGGGCCTCTAGACCAGAATACTGTCTTGGGATGGAAAATCAAAGAAGACTGGGCGTCCATGTGTAATTCGTTGTGATAATTGATGGTCAAAAACTATCAAGATTAGGTACATCGCAGGTGAACGCCGATCAATAAGCGGCTTATAAAAGTAATATGACAGGAAGAGAGGTAGAGGATACGAACAGACAGAGTGACAGATAGGCAGGAGTGGTCGAGATCAAGAGCTCACAAGGCACACGTTGTTAAGTGAGACAAATATCGAAGGAGAGCTGTGTGTGGAGAGGCTCGCACCATCACTAGCGAGTTAGATGCTCCGCACACAGAGCACACAGCGCGTCGACGTCCCTCGTAATTGCGACGATAATTCTTGCGCGGGAACATGTGATGCTATGTTACTTGTTCCGTTTATCGTCTCGTTGCCCAGCTCAACGCATTCACTGTCACCATGGCTTATTCACTGGCAACGGTGAGGACAACTTAGTACGTATAGGATCGCGGTCCGAGCTCGCAAATATCGAAAGATTATCGGAAAGATTGCCCCAGATCGCCCATCGAATTACGTTTTTACTTGATGCGACTGTGACGATCACCACACACCGAGAAAAAATTCCAACCATCATCGATGCCTTTTCCTTCATTGGCTTGGCAACTTGCAGGTTTGACATGTACCGAACTGTTAGAAAAATGTAAATAGACAATAATTACTTTTTTCCCTGAAAAATGTTATTAGGAAAGCCGGTAGAATGACCGCGTAGGGCAAAAAAAATCCTTTTGTTAGAAAGGGTTAACCAAAGGGCTACCAAACATTAATTATAACAAAAACAGAAAGCAATGACAGCTAAAACTAAATTGTTATACGTGTACGGAATCTTTTTAGGTTCTTCTTTCCTTCGCCGTAAGCCGGCGTGTTTTTTTTTCTCGTAAAGACATTTTGTTCTGATTGCTTTTTAGATTGTGCTTATCATTAGTTTGTTTCGTTATAGGATAAAAATGTTAATATATGTATTCTTGCGAAAGATGATAAATTATTCTCAAATGAATTGGTTTGCACAGCGCGTATGGAAACTTTTTTGACTCGCCTATTGAACGTATCACTGAGGCAATTATCAATACGAAATATCTTTTATCAAAGCAAAGCTTCATGTGCAAGCCAAAAAGCAGCAGGCCTTGTAAGATTGGTGCTTTCGCTAATGATTTTTTTCCAATCAGAGAAAGCGAACTAATATATCGATACCTGAATATTACATATTTTAACCCTTCGTGGTCACACTTCCAAAATCAATCACGGTGGTCACACTGGGTCGATTCTAGGCAGTCAGTTTACAAAATAGTATTGTGACCAAACTATCCGTCCAAAGTGGTTAAAAAAATTACGGAAAATGCTTTGAACATTCTAGATGATGTACGAACAATTTATTTATAAGAAATAAAATGGTGACATGTTTTAAAAAAATCATAAAGAGGTGAAAAAGCAAAAATGACACTTTTTCGCTCAAAAAATCATAATTCCGCGAATTTGTAATATTTTTACCTAAAATTTGGACGCAATACTCCTTAGATATGCTACTTTTGGAGAAAAAATAGCAGCATAGTACGCGTTCCAAAAAAGGTACTTATTCCGACATGTGAAGAGGGTCGATTTTGGAGTAGGAAAAAACGTCGAGTTATGCAAAAATATGGCTTTTATTCGTAAAAGAAAGTGAATTGTTGCTATAAATGTAATGTTTTATCATTATTATTGTTATTACCTAAATTTTTATTATTCTTTCTCAATCCTCTCCACCACATTCAACACACAGATTCAAACGATGCACATCGCACTTTGGCCGTTGGCGAATGCTGCACTGCCACTTTGTGTTTTTGTCTTGTCTCCAGATGATTCCCCACCAAAATTTTCGTCATCTTCGTCGAGCATTTGCGATTGGAACACGCGATTCCGTAAATTATATGGCATCTAGCAGTAGATAAACTTCGTATTTATGAATAAATTATAAATTTGCGAGTTCCACAGTTATACTTACTGTCACAGCACTCGTTTGGAACACAAAAAAAATACGATTTTTTTTCACGAAAATTTCGGTTATCGTCAAATCTGTATTGAACCTACCCAGGCCGCGCGCACGATGTTGCTCCTTCGGCTGTAGGGTCAACACAAACGCTTGATTCGAATACTGTCCCATTCGAAGCCAGAAACTATTATACAGGGTGTGCCTCTTATCTCTGCCACCCGAAATAACAAGGTAATTATCGAAGTCACAAAAAAATTTTCCAGCCAAAAGTTGTACGGTGTGAAGGGGGCCATCAAATGCGACCAATTTTTTTTATTTCGGTGGAGGCGCTGACGCACAGTGAAGGGCACCTCCACTTTTTTAAATGGAATGGTACATTTTTTTCAACCATCTTGTGGAGCACCTCAAGCCGCATAAAAAACATTGGGGGGTCTAACTCGTTCAAGGTCATTCAAGGTCAGTATCGATGAAAATCGGATCGATACCAAAAATATTTTCAAATTTATATTTTATTTCAATAGATGTTCAAAATGACCTCCACCAGCCTCCAAACATTTTTGCAGTCGAACAGTCAGACACTGTTTCGATCGTAGAATGCTTCCCAGAGTAATGCTGTTACACGCATTGATGATGCGTTCTTGCATGTTCTCCGGTGTTGTGGGCATCTCTTGATAAACTTTATCCTTTAACGTCCCCCATAAAGACCGTAACACCGTAACACAGTATCATGTCAACTTTTTCGAATTGCCGGTACATTTTCAAATTATGAATAGCTCTTATCCAAATTCGAAATCAAACTGAACGACAACCTCGCTTGAGCTACATACGATACAGATTAACGCGGGTTGGTAAATAAACAGAAGGTATTCGAAGTGTTGTCGATGACTACGATCTCCGATATCTCTCATTTCAAGCTAATTTCGAACACCTATTAAAATGAAATACAAATCTAAATATCTCGGATCACTACCAAATATTGGGTGAAGTAAAAAGTTCTGAGCGTTTTCCGCTAGATGTCTTTAGTGAGCCATATCTCACGATGTATACATCGCATCGGGTCATACTATACGGCGATTTAAAGATGACATTACGCTTCAAAAAAAGTTCTTTGACAGTTTTGTGTTTAGTGAAGCCAGTTGTGTGTTACAGCCTTCCAAAATGGAGGTAAAAAAAGAGAAAATTCGATACACTCTTCAGTACCACAATGACCAAGGTGAAAAGGCGGAGCAGGCGGCCAAAAAAATGTGTGCTTTCTATGGACCCAATACAGTCCCGAATGCAACAGCAAAGCGGTGGTTCCAACGATTCCGTTCTGGTAATATGGACGTCGAAGATGAGGCACGCTCTGGTAGGCTAATCGTCGAAAATGTCGATAAAATCATGGAAAGCATCGAATCGGACTGGCATGTGAGCACTTATTCCATTGCCCAGGAACTGAAGATTAGCCAGAAAATCGCTTGAAACCATTTGCATAAGGCTGGTCTCAAAAAGAAGCTCGATGTATGGGTGCCACACGAATTGACGCAAAAGACTTTTTGGACCGAATTGATGCCTGCGATTCTTTGCTGAAACGCAACGAAATCGACCCATTTTTGAAGCGAATGGTGACTGGCGATGGAAAATGGGTCACATACGAGAACAACAGCCGAAAAAGATCGTGGTCCAATCACGGTGAGCCGGCCCAAACGATCGCCATGCCCGGATTAACGGCCAAGAAGGTTTTGCTGTGTGTTTGGTAGGATTGAAAGGGAATCATCCACTATGAGCTGCTCTCATAAGGCCAAACACTCAATTCGGACCTCTACTGTCAACAACTGACCAGATTGAAGCAGGCGATCGACCAGAAGCAGCCGGAATTGGCCAATAGGAAGGGTGTTGTGTTCCATCAAGACAACGCCAGGCCGCACACACCTCTAACGACGCGCCAGAAGCTCCGAGAGCTTGGATGGGAGGTTCTATCGCACCCGCCGTATAGTCCAGACCTGGCACCAAGCGATTATCACTTTTTCAAGCATTTGTAAAATTTTCTTCATGGTACAAAACTGGCCACAAGAGAGGCTTGTGAAAATGAGCTGGTCAAGTTTTTTACCAACAGGGACGAGGACTTCTTCAATCGCGGAATTATGAAATTGCCTTCAAAATGGACAAAAGTTATCGAACAAAACGGCGCATATTTGATCTAAATCGGATAATCCTAACTACGTTAATTTCATCGTCGAAATAAAGCGAAAAAACGCTCAGAACTTTTTACTTCATCCAATATTTGGTAGTGATCCGAGCTGTTTAGATTTGTATCGTCGATACTGACCTTGAATGACCTTGCACGAATTTGACCCCCTAATATTTTTATACGGCTTGAGGTGCTCCACAAGATGGTTGAAAAAAATGTACCATTCTATTTTAAAAAGTGGAGGTGACCTTCAATGTGCGCCAGCGCTTAAACCGAAATAAAAAAAAATTGGTCGCATTTGATGGCCCCCTTCACACCATACAACTTTTGTCTGGAATATTTTTATTAACGTCGATAATTATCGAGTTATTTCGGGTGGCAGCGATAAGAGGGACACCCTGTATATTTATGCCGAAAGTTGATCGACGAGTCGATTCTACCCCAGGTGACCACGAAGGATTAAAATCATTATAGACAAATAAAAAGTTTGCAAGAATACTCACTATTTCTTTTCAGTTACTATAGAATATTATTTTCACCACAAGTCCAGAAATATTTACGCATTCTAAGCATAATTCATCAATTGATCAAAGAAGGATTACCAAATTATGGCAAAACTTTCCATCCTAATGTTTCAAGATTAATGCTATTTTAATTATTTAAGTGCTATTTTAATGATTTTTGTGTGTTGCAAGATATGCAAATATATCATTTTGGAACCTTTTTATTCTGTGATATTTGTGATTTTCTTCATTTACATACAGACACAGGGCATCAAAGATTTCACATGAATGCTAACATGGCTATAAATATTGGATGCAGTATTGTTTCCTATGATCTAATCTGGCATGCTAAATTTAGAATTCGTCTAACGCATTGGAGAATAAATTCTTATGAGACTTATAAATTCTTTTACTCTCAGATATGATGAGAAAATGCGTAAAAAAGTATACAGAGTGTTTTTGATTTTCTGTGTGGGTAATTTATGCATGAAACAAGCTTTTTGGAAAATGTCTCAATCGTCCCCTACCCAATTGTACTGTAAATTGAGGCGTTACATCACCTCAGCGCTCGGAAAAATAGATATAAAAATAATACAAAAATTTGCCGCGACGATTATTTAATCGTCGCGGCAAATTTTTTTATATATTAAATCGTCGCGGCAATTTTTTTTATATATATATTTATATAGAATTATTTTTATTTTTCACGAATACATTATAGTTTTATGATTCAATTAAAAAAGGAAAGGAATTTTTAAAAATAAATAGCGGAGACATAAGTTGTTTAGTGACAATCCTTTCTTGAAAATCCGTGCCGATGGTAGTTTTTTTTCTGCCAGGCATTGTCTGACAGAAAAGAAAAATTTTGATAAAGAAAGGTAATAGTTAAAGTGTAGCATAGAGAGCATTTAAAAAAAAATGTAGAAACGCCAGCTGTTTGGAGAAAAAAATCTGTTTTTTACCAAAATTTTGACTTTTAAAACTCATAAAAAAATATCGCAACAACCAATCAAAAATCCTATCCTAGATAATATTAGAACAAATATGTGGTATAAATTTCATCAAAATCGGTTGAGTTGATCACGAGATATTTTGTTCGTCAGTTTGAAAAGAGGGTTCTACGAGACGGTTTATATCTCCGCCATATTTTAATTTTTTTATTCGTTTTTTTTTCATTGTTCATAAAACTATCATGTATTTGTGAAAAATAAAAATTATTTTATATATTTCATAGTCGCGTAAACTGTTTTTTAGATTTCTAAACCTATCATTCCGAGCGTCCGAGGTGGTGTAACCCCTTAATTACAATGCTTTGAATCTCTGATTATTTTTTTCGTTTGCTTTTCCCATGCATTCTGATCAAACTATATAGTAATGCTCTAAACAGTTCAATGATTAAAAAATTGCAGCAATCGCGAGTCTCGGTATTATCCACTCTCCATGGATTTGCCCTGACAAAGTTAAACATGAACAAATATAGTTGAAAAAATAATGCTGTTAACTGGACATTTGAGACTTAGTCTCCATGTTTATGCCACTCACGACTATTTTTACCTTGCATCTAGAACATGTATTTAAGAACTTTAGAGTTCGACTGCTGTCGTTTGGGTTTGTATATCCCATACTTCCTGAATACTTTCGCAACGTCAAACTTCACAAATCGATATAAAACGTTTAAAAGATGGGAAGAATAAAAGTTCAGAACTCACGATACAGTACTAGGCGTCTTATAGATGGTAATTTTTCCTACAGAATCTTCCGTTGAACTTCATCCCGTAAAGGCGCCATAGGAGCCTTCATCTCTCCCTTTCCATCTACAAAAGTCTATCGCGCACTATACAGTGAAAGCAGCATGTTTTATTTTTCTTTTCCACTCGTCTCTTGTTACTTACTTCGTATAACCTGTGTTAAGTGAGCAAGAACTATATACTCTCAGAGCGTTTCATAATTCATGCTCCGCCACTCCAGATTTCATGTAATCTGTATGGACAAGGGACATGCTACTGGGCCTCTTGTACCAAGAGCTGCTGCTGCTGCTTCGATCGGTGCACCATGGCGAAAGCTTTCCGTTACAGCAAAGTTGCGTTGAAATGACAACGAGTTTTAAGCCTTGCAGGTATTTCGAGCAACTAGGATGTATGACAACGTCGAGGCAAAGTTTCCCGTCGCCTGCGGATTTTTATATCATTAAAAACTGAGTACCCGGCATTTTGCGTGGTAATGTAAACCTCAACTTTTTCCCGCAATTTCTACTTCGAATTCAAAAAAGTTTTCATAATCATAAAGAATGTGTATCATTGTTTGAACCTTTCGGGCATGGGGCTACAGTTGGTACAGGTGACCGAAGATTCTTGATTTTTATTTCGCCATCAAACGAATACGTAAATAGAACTCTTTACACTTGCTCATTGTCAGAAATCCGTCATACATCTATCGTATATACAGTGGAGCGTCGATTATCCGAACGTCAGTTATCCGAAACGTCAATTATCTGAATGGCGATTTGGTTTATCCGAAACGTCAATTATCCGAATGGCGATTTGGGTTAACCAAAATATCAATTATCTAAACTATAATTTTGTTCATCCGAATGCTCAGTTATTCGAACGATTACGCCCTATATATTACGGAAATGGAGTGGTACAAAACGCAGCCTGAATGTTGTTCAATGCAACTTCTTCTTCTAAAACGATTGCGAGATTGGGCAGTAAAGAAACGAATGTTAATTATTTTTCAATACATATTTAACTTCGTTCTATATAATTAAATAATACAATGGTTATTTGCAATTCACGAAAAATATACTTGTATTATTAACATATTAATGTTCATTGTATTTTCAAAAATATATATATTTTATCATATTGAAAGAACCAACATTTTTTTCGCCCACGGAATATTGCTGTTCGGTTATCCGAAATTTCAATTATCCGAAAGGAGCCCGGTCCCAATTGATTCGGATAATCGACGCTCTACTGTAATGTTACATATGGGTTTGTCACTATACGTAGAGTACTTGTCGAGTCCCTTAGAACACTTCGATATAACGTGGACAAAAACTGCCGTAGGGATCCGATTGGATGTTCATACTTGCTCCTATTACCTGATAGGGATCCAATGGGCCATCACATCGGATCCCTACACTAAAACGTTAAGCTCCTACATTGGATTCTAATAAGGATTCTCCAATGGAATCAAATGTACGAATCCAATTTGAATCTTAAAGGATTCCCACATTATCGAACAGAATCAGATACGATTCTTGATGGATCCAATCACATTCTCTACATTGAATGTTCTAAACAAAATATATAGATGCACAAGATGAGTGGATGTAAAAAAGCATAAATCGCTTTAAAAAAGTATATCTTAAAAATCCATAAAAATATCATTACTGAAAATCCATTGTGATTGGCGATTGTTATTAATTTAACTGCACTTTGACATATCACCACACACATACGCGCTCATGAAGCGTGCAAGTTATGTTTCAACACCCCGACTTTTTTCTCGTGATTTTTTTACATATTTTCGATTTGAACGTGGTAAGAATTCTCAAACAGGAATATTTTTTTTTAGAGGTCCAACAAATTTCGGTTGCGAATTTCATATAAAAAATTCTTAAGGTCTTAAGCCACTCTAGGATTTTTGAAAACACAATTTTTTTTTAATTAAAAATGTACCTTAGTACCTACAAAATAATATTCCAAAAGATAATTGGTGCGAAAAATCTCTAAGTACTCGGTTTTCGAATTCTAGCGTAAACCCTCTTGATTCATGTCGTAACTTTCTACTAACTTTAAACGCATTTATTTCAAAACTACATTTCAACCGATTCACTTGGAATTTTAACTGTATATTTAGAACTACATTTTCTGAGGCACTACGTAGGATTTTTTTATTATATTGCATAGTTCCTTTTTTATAAACAATTTCATGACGATTTTCTCATGGCATTTTATATTTTTTGTTTTATAAATGCGCCATTTTGACAAAAACAATGTATCCAAAAAATTCTACGTACTTCTATAGCTATTCTTATATACAGTCGAAAAAACTTTAGTGTCTTATCATAACTCAAAAATTATAAGAGCTACCGGCCGTTGACCTTCCAGAAATAAAGGCGTTATCGGAAACGTGCTGCACACTCGCCATTTTGACGTGTATCGCTGTGAAAAAATAATTTTGTATATTCAATTACGTGTATAATAAAACCCCTATTTTATAATTCCGTTTTATTTTATGGTTTCGCTGAAAAAAAAATCACAAAATATGCCCTTATTTGGCCTCTAGAGTGACCTAAGACCTTAAACAATGTCAATCGAGAAATGGGGCCAAATCCACTTGGATTCCAATATCGACTCCCGCCTTGCAGCGTTATGACGTTAAAGTTTTCATCGTTGGAATGCAGCGATTTATTTTGTTCATTTTTCGTTACTCTACTTTTATCATTCTCTAAAGCCTTTTTTTTGCAAATTACGGCCGTGAATCTCTTATAAAAATACGTAAAAACGTTTTAGTGATTTTCACAACCTAAGATGGTAGAAAAAATTTACTAATTAAAATGAACATTTACATTGCAACGATGCAAACTTCAACATGCGGCGTTCTTATCAAATCCCTATGGCAGGGGTTCCAAAATTTTTTCGGTTTCCGGCGTCGTGACAGATTTAGTACACCTTCGCGACGCCAATAGGCCCACCACATAATGTTTTAATTTTGATGATCTTTTTTTAGGTCTTCACTCACCTGACACCTCTTGTATGACACATATGATGCCCCCCGTGACAGCGTTCGGGGTCACTGGGCGTTGCCATACATGGGTGTTAGGTGGAGTCATAGAGGAGGTGCCAAGCGACCGAAGACCTAAGAAAAGGGTCACCAAAAAGGCAACAAAAAATTCTAACAAAAATATGCAAAAACGAAAATAGCATCGTCAACTACAATATCCACTGGTCTTGAAAATCTTTGAGTGAAAGCCCGATCAGTTTTGGGAGGAGGAAAGAAGCAAAAATATCGTAAATACGATGACGGTTATTTAGATTTTGGCTTTACTTGAGTAGAAGTAAATAATGAGGAGAGACCGCAGTGGTTGCTGTGTTTAAAAATCCTGGCACCAGAGAGTATGCTCCCGAATAAACTAAAGCGACATCTTGAGACCAATTATCCGAACATAACAAGTACCATTCATTGAACATTCCTCTGAATGGTTTTGAAAGTTCGTCGGATCTTATTGTATAAAAATGATAAGGAATAAAAGTTGAACCCCAAATTTTCAGCGTCAACAATTATTCTGCGGCTACCCTTGATTGAAATATTCACACACGAGCGAGCACAAGGTAGGATCCATGTGCCTCCAATAGACGCGGGTACCCCCATTTGCCAGACCTGAGAAAATATCATCTTTCCAGCACATCGAATAAGCGGAAATTTTATTTCGGCAGTTTCATAAAGTTTTTTACAAAGTGTTAAAATTTTACATGTTACAACGTGGAAGGGTTGATCATATAAGTTGTTATTTATTACGTATGTCTACATCTATAACAACGTTTCATAAAATTATTATTCTTTTTAAATTATTTATGTTTTTATTACAATGCCGGAGTAGGGGTTTTGTAGATCGTAACGAAAAATGTAATGGATTTTCGGTGTTGCGCAATTTTCTATAGAGCTTCCACCGAGGAATTGAAAACCGACGAACTCCTATCCGAACTACTATGGTTCACTGAATAGTTTTATCTCTCTTCCAAATTTTATTATTAAACATTTTTTTAGGAAATTGCATTCAAAGGAGGAACCATTGTAATTTTATCATGTCCGTTCGTCCATCTGACACTGCCTCTACAGTTTCTACAGTCTTAGATTTGGCTCAATGGAATTTAAAAAGTAGATGCTCCAGATGGTGTTCTTAATTAATATGAAGCAAAATCTTGGAAAAAATGTTTGTAGAGTATTTCCCTTACATTGAAAATGGGGGCGAATTTTTTTACGAACCCCATCGAGTGGGGTGTCATTAGACAAGTCTTTAAAAATGAAATTAACCATTCTTTGTTTTTAAGCTGCGTTTGCGAAATGTCAATTTTTAAATGATGTGCAATATCCCTCCCTTCTAATTGTTCAACCATGTATTTGAAACATCTGATAAAATTCTAGGTATTATCGTTTGATTAGATCATTCAATAAAAATTGTTTCCGTTATCTTACATCAATTAATTCTGGAGATACGGACCACCAAGTTATTGTTAAGTAGGCTTCATAGTAACTACATAGGAAGCTACACAAATAACTTTGTGGCATATTATTAAATGCCTCGTTAAGGGAAACTACTAGAGCCCCTAAAATAAGGTGAATTTCGATAATTTTTTACGACCAACAATAATACATCGTCAACTTTACACCGATTGACGTGAAGTACGTAGGGGACTTTCGATATGTTGCAATTTTTTTCTGACAAACATTCTTTTCGTTGATTTTTTTTTCAACTATGCGCCATTTTGTCAAAATTCGATATTTCTCCATTTTTTTGCGTACTGCGAAGGCCAATCTTATCTAGAAGTCGAGTAATTTTTAATTTTGAGTTTTAGACAGGTAATCGCCCTTAATAAAATATTTAACATCGAATAGAAGGCCCCTCCAACACGATGTTAAAGTTTGCATCGTTAGAAACTAACGATTTTTTTTCCTTCATTTTTCATTTCTTTGTGTTATCATTATCCAAAGCCTTTTTTTTGCAAATTGGGGTCGTAAATCTCTAATAAGAATACGTAAAAACATTTGAGTGCTTTTCACAGCCTAAATCGGCAAAATTAAATTAATGCAATTGAAACAAAAATTAATTTTCGTTGCGTTTCAACGATGCAAACTTCAAAGTCATTCTTCCACCTCACTCCGCCTGTACCATGAGAGTATTATGATTGCAAATCATTAAATGACATCGGAATTAGTATGTAATAAATTGTGATTCCACTAGATACATAATAGTAACTACATATCCGTTAAAAATTGATGCCTTAAATGGTTGCACAAACAAATGACTACGAAACTCTACTCTATGCATGCTCTCCGACACTCACGTGGCAGGTTTTTTAGAATCTATAGTTCGATATAGCCAAGCCACGAAGAATACTTTTCAATCGTTGCGTATTTCTCGCATTGAAATAACTAGCACTATTGTTTGACGTTTTTTTTTTGAATGAGAAATAGAAAAGTTAACCGATTGCTGTGACTTGATTGCTCATTGTGGTGCAATAACATTAAACAGTTTTCAAGGTTTTAGAATATATATATACAAACAAGATAACGAGAATATCCATTAGATCAAGTATTTGAACACTGGACGTGTGTCTGAAGTGGAGATATGAGCCAAGACGGTCTTGATGTTGGAGAAATGTGAGAGAGGCCCGTCACCGCGCGGTCTCATCGTGGTGGATGGACTATCAATCTATAGAAACCTTAAAAGCCCACGCTAACTTACATATCTATCCGGCGAATGATATTAATAACTCTTTTGATCCATAGATACAATAGTACGCTGTAGCTGCGGAGTATGGCTATGGTACATATGCATACAACATAAGAAACGTACACGTTTCATAGGGAATAACCGGTTTTATCTTTATAGGGACGAAAGAATTTTCTGTTTAGACATTTCGTGAGTCGTGGCCGACCAGAATCAGCATAAACTTCGAACAGGGTCAATGAACGCATCGATATTAAAGCTGCACAGCAGTAGCTGAAACTTCTATGCGGAGAAATAATTATTCTACCCAAGCGAGTCACTTCCAAGCGAGCCCATTCGTTGCTTTAAGGGGCTATTCTACGGTGATGGCTCAAAAAATAAGCTATTTTTAATACTTTTTTTTAACTGTTGCATGCATCGGTACAAACTTTTTTGTTTCGCTTAAGACGGGCAACCACTTTAGGAGACCGAAAATTAAATGATTTTATGGATTTTCTTTTATTGTGAAAAAAGAACGGGAATTTCCGCAACTCTGACAATAATTTATTCATACTTTCATAAATCTCTGGTAATTTTTTCGTTAGTTCATGCATTAATTAAAGTGCAAACCGCTGTGTCTCTTGGCGTGTGCTCATCGTCGTTGTCGATTTGCGGGAATCGCGCAGCTCGCAATTCGCATCTGAAATAGTTCAACAAATTCTTATACATTCTTGAGATGTTTTTTAAGAAAATGATCCTAAATTTTGAAAAAAAATTGAAAATTGAATGTTGGAACGTGTTTGAAAAAAAAAATGATTGATTTTTAGCATTTTTTCCCCCGGCATTTCGCAATGATAAGTACGTTTTAAACAATCTAATCTTTCCAACTTTAGGTTTATGTTTTAATAAATTATATTATGTAAACGTGTTATAAATTTGAAGATGATCCATCAATTAGTTTTTGAGTTATGATTCCCGCAAATTGAAAAAATGTCGTTTCGGGAAAAACACGTTTAAAGTTTCACAAACGAAAAACTCGAAGTCAAATGTGTTTAATTAAATGATAAAGTGTCTTACCGATTAATCAGCGATACCAGCACCATACAGCAGTCCTTCCTCTTCCTCGTGCAACTCATTTGAAGCTTGCATTTTCTCTTCGTTTGAAACATCTAAAGTGGTTGCCCGCCTTAAAGGTGCACTCTGTACAGAATAGAAAACAATTTTTTTGTTGCATATAAATGTATATTTATTTAACAATTGGAAATCATGTAGAGGCATGAAAAAAAGTATGTCGCTGGCGTTGATGATTTGCGTTCTCCAGGTAATCTGAAACAAAAAAAATTCAAAAAGATTCTGAATTTGTATGATTGTCGCTATCTCCCGAACTAGAATTATTTAAAAATATTAATTTTTACTTATACTTTCGCCCAAATTATGACAAAAAAACACGTGTTTTTCGAACACTTTTGCAAAAAACGACGCCATTTTGTTATTCTGCAATATAAAATAATCATTTTAGTTCGGGCGATAGCGATACTCATACAGATTAAGAATCTTTTTGAATTTTTTGTTTCACATCACCTACAGAGCGCAAAATATCAACGCCAGTCACATACGTTTTTTTTTCATGTGTTTACACGTTTATCAATTGTTGAATAAATATACATTTATATGCAACAACGAAACATTGTTTTCTATTCTGTAAGAGTGTACCTCTAAGCGAAAAAAAAGTTTGTACCGAAACATGCAACAGTTTTCAAAAAAAAAAAAAAAAAATTATTTAAAATAGCTTATTTTTTGAGCCATCACAGTAGAATAGCCCTTTAAGACATTTGTTATGCCTCAGAATAACGTTTTTTTTTAAGTATCCAGCTGCAATAAATTTTAAAAGTTTGCATCAAATTTGGAAGCCTACGGATGGTTAAAGCCTTAAAACTACTTTTTAGAACTGTTTTACGATCATTTTTTCTGCAGGTACATTGCAGGAATTAAAAAAGTATTGATTTTCGCTGAACACTTTTTTTAAAACTCCGTCTTATACGAATTTTGCAAATGTTAAGAAATGCCCATTGATATACTGTATCTTAGGAACGTATAATAAAATCAAACGGCATCATACATGTGATGGGGGATTTCGAAATGTTTTACTCCCTGGAAACAGAATCTTATCACATTCACAAATTAGAGTTTAATGACGTAAAGGAACGATTACGAGTGAACTACTTGGTTGAGGAAATGGGAGCACTTATGATAATCCGATGTACATTAGCTATCGTTTCAGGCGATAGCCCTTTCTCCCCTGTACTACTTTCAACCTTCTCTTCCCATTCTTATAAAACGTTCTCCCTTGATATACATCCGCAATTATTTTACACCGCACTACTGTATCCCACTCTCGAAGACTCACAGTGAGCAACATGACCAAACCCATAAGGTTGAGCCCTTTCAATCGGATTAGTCTTATCAAACGGAATAACTGGTTTACGACAGGTGATGGGCTTATTGGTAATTAATATGGGAACGATTAAACCATATGCCAACGTAAACTTATCGTTGCAAGTGTAGTCATTAGTGGGAAAACCGACATATTCGTAAAAATCCACGTTAAATATTCGGAAGTGTCACTCCTGTCAGAATCCAGCTGATTTTTTTTGTGTGGTTTCTTACATTTAAAAAACATCATATTTAATATTATTATGGCAGCGCATCAACAAAAACAATTACCAAGAGGGTAATTCTATACTTTAGCATCGAGGCCACGAATCGTGGAATCGTGGGGTGCGTAGCACACTGGGATGGGCGGAGGGCACCTCGGATGGGTGTGTGGAATCGCAGGGTGTGTAGAACACTGGGGTGGGCGGAGGGCACCGCGGATGGTTGTGTGGAATCGCAGGGTGTGTAGAACACTGGGATGGGCGGAGGGCACCTCAGATGGGTACGTAGAATCGTGGGGTGCGTAGAACACAGGGGTGGGCGCAGGGCACCTCGGATGGGTGTGTGGAATCGCAGGGTGTGTAGAACACTGGGGTGGGCGGAGGGCACCTCAGATGGGTGCATAGAATCGCGAGGTGCGTAGAACGACATTGTTTTTGTTGATGCGCTGCCATAATAATATTAGATATGATGTTTTTTAACTGTAAGAAACCACATAAAAAAATCAGCTCGATTCTGACAGGAGTGACACTTCCGAATATTTACCAAAAAATCGTCAATAAAAATTCTCAAACTGTACAAATTTTGCGATCATATGGTAAAGTTCGGCCATGTCGAAAGCCCATCGGAGGCAAGTATTTTATGAGTATTGAAAGTCACAATCACTATAAAACTGTGAAATCAATTTTTAAAAAAGGTGGATTACCGTAAATGTATTTTTTAAAACTTTTTCAGATTCTTATATTCTTGGAAAATCTTTGGTTCCGTATAAGATTATATTTTCCAAAATAATCACTATACAGCGATTGGCAAAATACAGTCTTGGAAAAAGTGTACCTTTTTTACGCTTCTGCGAAATATATAAAATGACGAACCTTATAAATTAAAAAACGTCATGTGGACGATAGCCTGTTTTAGGTGAAGTTCCCTATGTCGAATTCACTTCCCACTTGTACGGACGGACGCAGCATATATACACCTAGCTTCACACCAGGACGCGCACGCGATTATATTATAACTCGGCAGTAAAGGCGAGACTCACGGGAATGCCAAGAGAGGCGAAGGGACGTGGGGCTTGAAGGGATTTCTAGCGTTGGGGCGTTTGGACGGTAGCGCACGCTAGAGAGTGCGAGGAAGCAACGCTCGAACTTTTTAAATTATTCCTGGGAGACCGCAAAATCTCATAAACATTGACAGTGGCAGACCACAGGTAGTTATTGGAAGCGAATTTTGTTGGGCAATTTCATCGTTCCTATCCTACTCGACAACCAACTCGCCAAGTTGTACTATTGCCTGCTCGGCTTTCAACGATTCGTTCTCGGTAAATTTAACTGTACGATTTGTCTATACGATCCACATTATGCCGGACTTATGTGGTGAGATAAGCTTTTCTTTCCTCCAAGGCTTGAACATTTATTTCACACTTCAGCACTTCGTGATTGCACCCTCCATAGATGGACTTATGCAGATCCTTTTGATGAGCTGATTCAGTGAATGACAATTTTAGATCTAACGCTATTGAATTATATGATACCTCACAGTGATCATCGGGATCTATGAGTGACGTGATAATTATTGCAGCTTGATCCGTTTCCCTTTACTTTATTTCAATTTTTCATTTTCTATTGAAGTAATATCTGGTGAGTCACTTTATTCAAGCTAACCTTCAAATGTCAAGCCATCTGTCATGATTATACCATACGTTGGCGTATAGCAGGGTAGGGAGGGGCATGTTGAGCAGTCGGATACGGTGGGCAATCGAAATATCTGGAAAACTAAGCACCGTAAGCGGGTGCATCAAATGGTGGAAAGGGAGGTATGGGGGAGGGGAACACATCACGCCATCGCCCGTTGCCATGCGGCGCACAAGACGGTAACACCCCATGAAAAAATTGCATACACGAACAATACGGCCGATGTCTGGCCCAGTACTGGCTAACCGATTGTTGGCAACCAATGTTGGCCCAACATTGAAACAACGGTTCTGCCATTTTTTTGCCGATCCTCTTTTCGAAGCCCGGCATCCAACATTACGACAATGTAGAGACAGTACCGATTAACGACCTAGGGCCGACTGTTGGCGTAGACTGATGGAGCCGACCGTGGGCCAATACTGACTGCCATTAATTGTCCTGCGTTCATTTCTAATCCCGGCATCCGGTACTATACCAATGTCGAGCCAGTATGGGCTACCCCCGGAGAGCTAACTTGTGGTGAACTACTGGAGCCGACCGTGGGCCAATACTGTCTGCCATAATTGTCCTACGTTCATATCTAATCTCGGCATACCGCAATATGCCAATGTCGGGACAGGATCGACTAACGGCGAAGAACCGACTGTTGCCATCGATAGCTCGAACCGATCATGGGCCGGTAACACTCCCCGTTACGTATCTTATGAACTGCTCGCGAGTCGCCATTTAGTGTCGTATCGATGCAGATTGCGAACAAACAGTAGAGTCCATCGTCGCTTTTTTGTGCAATACTAATTTTTTCCCCTTATACGGGACATTTAATTATTTTTGCACCCAAAAGAAAAAAAAACGTGATTGAAAGATTTTCATCAACCATTGTATGAGAAAAAATATGTCAAAGTTTATTGCAATTAATGTTAGTGTTTCAAACCCTAACTAATTAACAACCCATGTAGAAATGCCAATGCTCAGCCGTTTGTCGACAATCGACAGAGACTTGGCCCAGTAGTGGATACCAAGCTTCGGTATTCTAAACTGACCCAAACGTCAGCATGTCGATGGTACAGAACAGACCCAACGCTGGCTCAACTGTTTGTGGACAATCGGCCGAGACTTAGCCCATTACACTGGGCCAAGTCTCGAAAGATTAGTCTTTTCTGTTAATTAGAAATAATAGACTCTCTTCGGTTTAATAGTGATCCATGATTGATAGAAGAGTGGAATAAATAACGTCAAGACAAAAATTATCGATATAAATCAAATTTCAAAATGTTGAAAAAGCCTATTTTGCAAATTGAAGTCGTAAAGCTCTAATAAGAATACTTAAAAACGTGTGAGTTATTTTTACTGCCTAAATAGACAAAAAGAATTGAGCAGTCAAAAATAATTCATTTTCGTTGGATTGCAACGATGCAAACTTCAACGTTTGCCAACTTATTTACATTTTTTTTAAATTATAAGAGTAAGGAGCGAAAAAAATTAAATTTACACAAGCGTGAGGATGGCTAAATAGATAGCTCTAGAATTAAAAGACGTAGGTTCGAAACCTGAGGTTAGGATAAAAACTTTAATGAGGCAGAACACGTTTTGATCCAATTATCATATATGCAGTAATATAAATAAAGCATACGGAAACAAAAAATACGACCACAATATTTTTATTTATAATTTGTTGACTTATTGATTTTTTCATTTCAGACACAGATACGGCAACATATTGGCCGTGGCTGTGCTCAGCTGCCAAACATTTGGTTTGCCGCGCGTCACATTTTCATGCCTAACCCAAACATTTTTTCCGAGCATTGGCCAATCAAGTTCGAAACTGAGCCAGCGCTGGGTCGAGGGTCAATTTCTACATGAGCCAGTCGTGGTCCAGGCATCGTCGCCAACATTTGGTGGCCGATCGTCAGCCGCGCGTTACATTTTTATGCCTGGCCCAAGCATTTTTGCCGAGCATTGGCCGATCAAGTTCGAAACTGAGCCAGCGCTAGGTCGATGGTCAATTTCTACGTGGGCAGCGCTGGGTCGATGATCAATTTCTACATGGGCCAGTCGTGGCCCAGGCATCGTCGCCAACACTTGGCTGCCGAGCGTCAGCCGCGCGTCACATTTCCATGCCTGGGCGAAGCATTTTTGCCGAGCATTGGCCAATCAAGTTCGAATCTGAGCCAGCGCTGAGTCGATGGTCAACTTCTACATGGGAAGCAACTGTTGGTTTATTACTTCATTGTACCAAATCATGTTGCATACGTTTGGTTTTTTTAAATGCAATTCGTACTTTGCCCAACTTACCTCATACTCATGCTCAACTTACCCCACTATCGGGACAGGTTGAGCAAGTATGGCCTTAGTCATTTGAGAGCGATTATCTGTGAAACAATAAGGATAACAGAAATTTCATCTACATACTTTTTTCCCAAATAAATTTCCTATTGACCAAAGTAGGTTTCATTTTTATACGGCAGACTGTTTAGGAATTACAGGGCGATAATTCCAAACTTGCTCAACATACCCCTCCCTACCCTATAGGTCTTAAAAATTAAACACAACTTACGCCAATAAATACTGAAAGATGAGTTCAAATCTGAAATTGAAAATCTATATTTTCGGCTTGTTGATAACGAAAGACATATATCGTGCTTATCTTCGAGCGATGTAAACACGAAATCCCGATTGCTACTCGATATTTAAAGAATCAAATTTGAGATTGTCTGCAATTAATGTAAAAAATCCTTATTTTTGGTTTCTCAATACCTGAAGGTATTCTGCTTCATAAAGTGCGAATGAGTAATTTCGTAACCGTATAGTTTCTCATATCGATATTTACTGCATTTCAAGACCACGAAACCAACGTTAACAATTGCCAAATTTCTAAGGGGGAACAAACCATATTCGGGATGAGAAATCGATCAAATTGAACAGAAAATCGTATAATGTGGTCATTCCGAGTGAGAGTTAGTCGCCGATGCTCACTTGCCTTGATGCAGAAATGAAGGCGAGCACGTGGCTCACCCGTTTTGTCAAAAAAATGGCTGATAAATAATAAACCGTTCATGATTTATTATCAATTATGAATTATCGTTAAATAATGATCACTAATTGATTATTCAAAGTTACCGGTTAGGGTAACTAATAGTGTTGTTTATAAATTATCAATTAAACGTGAAAATAAATAATTTAAGATTCATATTAAACTCTTAATTCAGTTATTGATTACGTGTTGACGGTCATGTAATTAACTGAAAAAAAATTTAATTGAACAGTTGTTGAGATAGAGGTAACGATAAACTTTTCTTGGGTATGTTTGCATACCGTCACGTGAGTAGATCCATGTTAATCTTTCGATACTTGGGGTTGCAACGCTATCACTTCTCTTGATAACAGAGATTATTCTTGATATTCTTTTATATTATATTATAATAATGGACGGCGCAGTTAGGCATGGCTAGAAACTCGAAATCATTTTATTCTAAACAACACTTATGACACGACACTTATTGATTAATCGCGACATCTCATCGCCCCAATTTGCGTTGATCCATTTTCTCATGCATCAATCCAAAACTTCAAATTCTGTAATAAAAATGTATCATCAGGATAGTCAGTCTCCAATATTCATGAGGATTAATGTTTGAATTAGATTTCATCGAGTTTTCGACCAATTCACTAAGTTTTCATATTGCTCTTGGTACATGAAAAGTCGTTGGAACATGGCTGTGCTATTCTTTTTTAGGAAGATCGATAGCTTTCTTTATGTGCATCTGATACACGTTGGCAGGCTGGAATTCTTCATTAAACTCCCTTACACATCAATGAATTTGGTGGAAACTTGTTAGGCTTGAATAAAAATCGAATTTTAGTAAATTATAGTTACAGCGATATTACGAAAAATTTCGGCAAATTCAGTACTTTTTTAAAAGAATTTTCAGGAATCTACGCATTTTTCAGTACAATCCAGAATTAAGGGGTTATACCACCTTGGCGCTCAGAAAAATAGGAATAACAATGATCAAAACATTTGACGCGACTATTAAATATATAAAATATTATTTTTCACAAATACATTATAGTTTTATGAACACATTGAAAAGAAAAACAAATAAAACATGGCGGATATATAAGTGGTCTAGTAGGACTCCCTTTTCAAACTGGTGGACAAAATGTTTCGAGATGTACTCAACAGATTTTGATGAAATTTATAGCACATTTTTTTTCATAATATTATGCAGGATGTAGCGTAAGATTTTTTTATTGGATGTGGCGCTAATTTTTTATTAATTTTTAAAATTCAATATTTGATAAAAATCAGAGTTTTGTTCAAACAGAAATATTTTTTTCTTTTTTTCCCTATGATGCACTTTAACTATTATCTTTCTTTACAAGAAAATCTTCATTTTTTATTCTTCAGACGATGTCTGACAGAGAAAAAATTCCATCATCGGCAAGGATTTTCAAAAGAGAGACCAAAAGAGTCGACGACTTATATCTCCGCCATTAATAAATGTATTCATTCGTTTTTTTTTAATTTGTTCATAAAAATATAATGTATTTGTAAAAAATAAAAATGGTTTTATATATTGAATAGTCGCGTCTTTTTTTTCAAAATTTCTGTACATATTTTTTCGAGCGCCTAGGTGGTGTAACACTTTCATTTTCGTGGGATTTCTTGCAACAGTGATCATGTTTTAAAAGATACTGGTGATTGCCTCCAAGCAACACAAGAAATATTTTGAAGTAACGTTAATAACATATACCTACATTCAATAATAAGTTCAGCCCTCTAGCAGTGCTTCAGCTGTTGGTAAGTACCTACCTTCTCAAAGAAGTATACATGTAGAATAAATTACGTAAACTGACTTGGGTAAGTACACCACAGAAAAGATTTATGATTAATGAGAGAAGAACCGGACTCGAAAGACAAAATTCTTTGATACCTGCGTACATTTTAACGAACAATCAGTGTTATTAAATCATAATCAAAGGTTCCCTGTGGAGTAACGCTATATGCTGCTTGTTGTGTAGTTTGCGGAGGGTATAACCATTATATACCGTTTCTCTGCCGTGAAAAGCTCTCATACATAGTGCATTTACACACGGAATCACGTTATACACAGACGTACATCTGCCCGCATATGTATTACCTTTCGGTTCTAATTCATGATGCTCTTTTTAACCGAATGCAATGTATCCCTTTTAGCGTTTGTTATGTCTTACGCTGTGAAATATTAATTTTCATTTGAGCTGATTTTTTCCTTCTCCGGTTTTAATTATTTTCTTTATTATTTTGTACACTTGTTTCATAGTTCTTCTCAATTCATCCAATTTCTTTATTTATTATAACGATGTTATTCTGGAGATCGGTTATGAGTCGTTTCTTAAAATTGCTGCGCATACTTAAAATTACAACGAAAAAAGGGAGCGAGATAAAACGGTAATTAACTGAACCACGAAAAATTTGCGCGCGTACTCATCAGCAAGAGATAGCAATTTCCTCAATTACAGTAGATGGTCGATTATCCGAACATCATTTATCCGAAACGTCAATTATCCGAATGGCGATTTGGGTTATCCAAAATATCAATTATCTAAACAATAATTTTGTTTCATCGTAATGTTCAGTTATTCGAACGATTACGCCCTATATGTTACGGTAATAGAGTGGTAAGAAACGCAACCTGAATGTTGTTCAATGCAACTTCTTTTTCCAAAACGATTGCGAGATTTAGCAACAAAGAAACAAGCTTCCGTTGTTAAGCAGAAGAAAATTGTCGACTTTTTCAAAAATAAATAGACAAGAACTGAAAGATGTACGAATGTTGATTATTGTTAAATACATATTTAACTTCGTTCTATATCATTAAATGATACAGTGGTTATTTGCAATTCACCAAAAATGTACTTGTATTATTAACATATTAATGTTCATTGTATTTTTAAATATATATATATATTTTATCATATTGAAAGAATCAACGTTTTCTTTCGCTCACGGAATATTGCTGTTCGGTTATCCGAATTTTCGGTTATCTGAAAGGCGCCCAGTCTCAATTGATTCGGATAATCGACGCTCTACCGTTTAGGTGAAATTATAATACATTAAAAGAACGTTTTTCAAGGGAATTGTGTTATAGAAATCTTTTTACAATTTTACACAATTAAATAAAATCAAATTTGTACTGGAAGTTTTATTAATTTTATTAGATGTTTATTAGTGAAGAAAAACATTAAAACAATATACACGACATTTTCCGAAAGGATGATTCAAGCCGAACAAAATGACCACTCTATTGTGTCAACTTCATTTTTTCCGCCATTAACGACGAAAAAAAATTGAGGCAAGCAAAAACTTTGATACCTCTCAATAATTCATATGTGAAAGCGGACGGTGATAAAAATCTTCAAAAAACCGTAAAGGTGTCGTTTAATATGTATAAAAAGGAGAAGAAAAACCTGCAAATAAATAAGATCGGATGAAAAGCTGAGTTGGTATGGGATAGATCATACATGTACACATATATGAATGACAAAGACGACGATGAAGATTAAAAAGAGGGTCTCTGACGAAACCTATATCGGGACGAAGCGATCATTTT
The DNA here is from genome assembly GCA_963932345.1 of Ophion ventricosus. Lineage (NCBI taxonomy): Eukaryota > Metazoa > Arthropoda > Insecta > Hymenoptera > Ichneumonidae > Ophion > Ophion ventricosus. Next base: position 7,245,509 of record OZ010711.1, on the reverse strand, counting down.
CAAGAACGCACTATCACTCTCCCATGCTTTTTCACAAGCCACTATACATGTGTCTATGCTTTATCTCTGTCACCGTTCGTTCCAATAGAGCGGAAAAATATCTTATCTCGTATAGGACGGTGAAGATAGGCCGCAAATTTGATTTTTATACTCGCTTTTATAACTCCGTTATATCGTCTTATCCTACGTCGTCGTGCACGGTTTCGCCTCTGTGTGCGCTGTCTCTCCAATTCTCTCCCTACGTATATTGCTCGTCTCTTCCTGCCTTCCTCCCTCGCCTACTACCTATTCAGGCTCATCTCGAGCAGACGTGTAGAACACGTAGAAGGGGACCGGAAGGTAGATCGAAGTACATTTGCACACAAGCAAGCACGCCATAGACACACGCACACACGCACACACATACCTTCACGAAATTACACGATTTTGGTGACTCTGACAGGACGAGAGGTAGCAACAAAAATGTGAGACCATTGTGGCGAGGAAGGATCCTATGGAAGAAAGAGTATCTCTATCTTGCTATGAGCAGGATACAATTAAAAGTTGCTGAATCAAATGCAGCACATTCTCCATCGTATACTAATGCATTAACCAAACCTGAAGGGAATATGCACGAATAGACAGAGGACCAGATCTCCTTTTTGTAAAAACAAAAACCATTATATATATATTAGATGTATGCATTCATTTTAATGAATTTTCAAGAGATGGCGTAACTGGTAGTATATCGAACTAGTACTATGTCGAATTTTCCGCCAACGAAACGCAATTTGCGGGAAGCTTTACTTTTTTGTTTTCATTTGAAGCAAAGTGCTGCTGAAAGTCAACGAATGATTTCGGAACCATATAGTCATTAGGCTTCAACGATTTCAACATGTGAGTAGGGGAGCGCGGGGCTAAAAGTGCCGCTTTAGAGTAATTGCTCAAAATAACTATTAAAATGAAATCCAGGATTTTCAATTTGTAGACTATCTAGTGTAAAATTTGATGTAATTTTCGAATATGTATTTATAATTTGCAATTTTACAATAGTTTATGACTGAGCCTCAAGTTAGTGGAACGAGGCTACGAGGCATAAATATAAACATATCTCTAAATATCTCGCTATGGGGCGTGTGTGCCGATCAAGGAGTCGATTGTGCCGTCCGGAAGGTGGGCATTTTAAATGAAAATAAATAAGAAATCGAATAATAAATAATAAAAAAATGATAGATAAATAGATGAATAAATAATATATAAATAAATAATGAACAATAAAAAATAATAAGCAATAAATGAGATTAAAAAATAATAAACATATTGTAGCGTTTACAACAATGTTTTTATTAATCAAATAATATTCACTAACCTCAATGGGCTCTTATTAAAATCAACCCTTTATAAACTAGCTTGCGTCCACGGCTTCGCCCGCGTAGAATTTGGCCCATAGAAACTTCATTAGATGTAGCACCCCGCATTAGGCGTTTAAAAAAATCCTAAAATATGCGTCATTTTTTTTTTGAAGAATATTTATACCGAGTTTCAAGTTGATACACTCAAGGAATATAATTTCCCATGCAAACGTTTACATCCCATTCCACCCCCTTAAGAGTTGAATTTTAACAAATTTTTTCTTAGTGCACTTTTACACCTTCTAAGGAACATATGTATCATGTTTCAAGTTGATCTTCGCAAGGATTACAATTTTCCATACAAAATTTCACCCCCCATTTCACTCCCTTAATGTCTACAACCTATAATTTTCAAATATTTTGTAACAATAACTACAAATAACAAACAAACAAAAAGTGACCCATGAAAGTGCCGTTCGCCCCCGCGAATGACACTTTCAGCCCCGTTACAAGTGCACACACTTTATATCAAATGAAAAAAATATTAATTCAACAAAACTCCGATTTCAATATAACTTTCGATTTATATATAATTAACTATCGTTTTAACGAAAAACCGGCATTCATAATTTTAAAAAGTTAGCCAATATGCTAAACAGTATAAACACGATAGTATTTACTCATGTTTCGCGAGAGCGCTCGAAACCACAACTAAACTAAACAAATATGGCTGCCGCCGATGTAGGAGTGTCAGACGTTTTGCGACACAACATAAAACTGCAGTATCTCTTTTCATCTTTGAGATATTCCCATCGGCAAAACTGACCCCCGGCACTTTCAGCCCCGCGCTCCCCAACTAGTTTCAACGCTATAAAAAAGGTGATTTTGATTCGGAAGATAAGTAACTTCCAGGCCAGCCGAAAATGCTTGAAGATGAGGAAGTGGAAGCTTTACTCGATGAAGACCCGAGTCAAACGCAAGAAAAACTCGCAGAATCATTAAATTTTGATCAACATCAAATGTTACCAACAACAATTGATGCAATTGAGTCTAGCATTGAAGCAAAAAACGGGCAGATTACGCGAAAAGACACGGCAAAGTGATGTTCCAGCACGACAACGCTCGGCCTCATGTTGCGAAACTGGTCAAGGAAACTTTAGAAGCGCTTAACTGGGACGTCCTACCACATCTGCCGTATTCTCCAGATATTGCTCCTTCCGATTATCACCTATTTCGATCAATGACTCATGGCTTGTCTGAGCAGCACTTCCATTTTTATGAGGATACCAAAAAATGGGTCGATTCGTGGATAGTTTCTAAATATGCGGCGTTCTTTCGAAATGGAATCCACCTATTATCAGAAAGATGGGAAGAAGCAGTGGCTATCGATGGACGATATTTTGAATGACAAATTTGTAACCATTTTTTCACAAGAGAGCCGTATTTTTTCCTAAAAAAAAACCCTTACAATTAATCCACACTCCTAATATTTATCGTTGCCAATTCAGTGCACGGTAGCTAATAAACATTGTGTAATTTATGTTATCACATTTTTTTCAATCGCCACTGAATTTAATCCTTATCGACAATTAACATAGAGAAAATTGATTACTTCATTCGAATTACTAATTCCATTCAAGATTATTTGAATTTTATTTTATTTTATTTTACAGATACTTTAGATAGTGATAGCAAAAATCACACGAAAGCTCACCCCCGCCCCGTATGGCTTGGACTATGCCTAATCAATACGATGAGTGATAGCTACGGTGTTGGAGAACTTGGTACGAGGGTGGGGGAGGCGAAGGAGGATATAGAAGATACGTCGATCGATGAGGGGCAAAGATATATTTTTCAGTGACAAGGGGTTGGCAGTGAGCTGAAAATGTAACGTCTTCACTTAAGTTTCGTTTGGCTTTAGCACAGAAACATGAGCGAGCCATGGATAGAAGCCCCACTTCATGGCGATTTCACGAGATAAGAGGAAAGATCAGAGGGTAAAAGACGAGGGTCTCTAGAAATTACATTATTTGCGAGGAGGGCACGAGAACTCTTTTAACACCCTGTATGCGGTCTAGTCTTGTCTCTCCGTGAAAATTCAGCCTACGAAAAACAAAGATTCGATTTAAACTCACGTGCAGTGTAGGGCTTCCTTATCATAATGCTTTATCGCACTTCTCAACTCTCTCGTTGCAACTGTTATCTTAGCTGACAAATATCACTTGCCCTTCCGAACGACCCCTTTCATATATTTTGGATCCGAATTATGGTAGCACTTGTGCTCCGTCTTCATTTCATACAGTATCCCGATGTTGCAATATTTTTTACCATATAAATAATTGTAACGTACAATCAGATGTATATATGCATGCATCGCTGTATGTTTGTGTCCTTTAATAAACACATTTTTATGGTTACAGTGTTTTCCAATAAATCAATCCCGGTGGATTTGAATAATGATCTACAGAGTGGTCCGAATAACTGAATTCAATAAGTGAACCTCATTGTTTCTGTTTACCATATATATTTTTTCCTTCAGCGTATTAAATCGTTATAGACGTATATTTAACGATATTGGGATAATGACCACCCACAGATGGAGGATTTCAACCGCTTAAAAATAATGGCGGTTTTAGGCCTCCCAATCAAGTTGGAAAGCAATGATGTTGAGCGAAAAGAAAATTGTGCCTTCATGTACTCAAGAGAAACTAGGAGGATTCAAAAAAATGAAAAGTAGATTGTAGGTGACAAAAATGCTGAAGGAATTTTCTATAAAACTAGCCTGACTAATTAGTTGTATGAAAAAAAACAGCTGCTCCATCTAAAATTGTTATACGCCTTGCTATTTACTAGCGGTTCAAGTAAGTGCAAGATGACACACAGGCTGTTGAAAATAACATACTTATCAAATCACCAGATGACACAGATGAGTTACATATTCACGTGTACATATTCATGATAAACTAGCTTTTGTCCGCGACTTCGTTCGCGTGGACTTCAGGATTTGGTTCTGGAGTCTAACAAAGGAGATAAACAAAGAGAGAAAAAAGCAATAAATAGTTCTCAGGCATGGTGGTAGACTGACTGACTGAGGTGAGGATTGGTAATTAATGAAATAGTAGTATAAAAGTGCCAACCTTCAACTCCAGTATCATACAATGTCATTGCTGCCTACAGAACTATATAGCTTTGCAATATAGTTGTGTAGACATCATTATATGGTTTATGGTCTTCGGAAAGCGCATTCAACTTTCGGGCACTCGATACTCTCAAAGAGTCGACATATAGTTGACCATGCGAGAAGCTAATCCTTTTTTAATGCCCCTGTACGCCCTTTAAGGAATATACCTTCCGCATTGCATTGAGATAGAAGTAGGTGATTCGATTTTCCCATACCAACTTCAACACCCCCATAAAAAGTGCGTTTCATTATTTGTTTTAAAGAATATTTATACCAATTTTCAAGTTAATACACGCAAAAACACAATTTTCCATACAAACTTTTAGATCCCATTTTATCCTCTTAGAAGTTGATTTTTTTAATCCCTTCTTAGTGCACCTCTACACCTTCTCACGAAAATATCTTCCAAATTTCATGTTTCTATCTTCAGTGGTTTAGGCTGTGCATTGTCTATATGTCAGTCAGTCAGTCCCGGAACTGTTTTATATGTATACATAATTGTATCGACTTAGTACACTGGAGTTTCCGTAATCGAAATAATGAAGACGTCGTGTGAGAGAGTAGAATAATGTAGCAAGTGAAAAGTGACAAGTGCACCAATAACACCTCCAAAAGGCGGAAAGGCGTTCACACGGATGCACACTCACCGCATGTCATGACTAGACGCAAGCTCCACACTTTCCCTCGATTTCTACCTATTCACCATAGAACCATTGTTGATGGTGGACGGCAACACATACATTGATTAATGTATCGAGAGTGGGCATAAAGTATTGCAGCACTTGCGGTAGAACAGGCGCACTATGCGTGACCGCAAATTTTCTCAGCTAAGGGGGCGAGACTGTGCAAAATGGATGTAGCACTGAATTTAATCTCCACAAATGTATAAGGAAAATACTAAGAGATTGGATATGTCGGTACAGGCGGGGGTGAGTCTCTTTGTGAAAATGGAATCAATCGTAGCTCTATGCAGATGCTTATAAGTCCATTCCCGATTTTCCTTTGCGAATTTCAAGGTCCACAAGCCGTATTATGTAGCTTTAACCTTAAAGTGTTGCAACTATGACAGATACTCGGCTACTCTACTCTACACTCTACACTATATCGTGGCGCAGCTCTTGTAGACGGCTTCAGCCATTGGACATTGCCACTCAAAGGGGCCTAATCCAGAGCGCAACTGAGCCTGCGAAACACCAGGTGCGTCTACTTTGAGCGCTCTCGCAGAACCGACTGCCCCCCCCCCCCCTTTCGGCCCACGGTAGATGCACTGTAGACCGGCTGGACCCTTCATTCAGCCTACTATAGGTGCACTGTAGACTCTCTGGATCCTCCATTCAGCGAAAACTTATTTATTTCATCATCGAACGGGTTACCGGTCAGGTCACAATGGAGTGTTGATGGAGGAGATATCGAATTAGGTGGGGTCGAGGCAACGGACTTGAGATCGCAAGCAGGTTAAGGAGGCCTGTGTTTTGCACGTTTCACTAAAACTAGGGGTCGAAAGAAGGTTTGGGAGGACTAACAGAGGCTACACTGGACCAAATGGAGGCTTCTTCACCGTACTGAACTCGACAAATGGGGTTTGGTACATTCGACGAAGGTTGGCGGCTTGTGCATGACAAAAGAAATGGGTCCTGCGAGTGTTTAGAGGAGGGTATACATTTTGACTCGGGATCTGCTTCACGGAGATAACTTGGTTGTTGGGTTGAGTATGAGCTCCACTAATACTGCGTGAGGTGATCTTTTCTAAATATGACAACGAGGATGTGTCCGTAGAAAATGATCCTATTTGGTTTACTATCATGGTAAGTATTATTGATGTCATGATAAATGCGACTTAAACACGAATGGTATATTTGTGTTTATTCCACAAATACCCGTTTAAATTAAATAGTTTGCAGCAAGGAAAGTTGTTTTTATCGTACACTTCGCTCAACAGATATCACTGTATTTAATCTCTCTTCACTTTATATCCCATATACAAATGATACATCATATAACTCCTGGATCATCAAGTTTTCTCAAATACCTATGTGGCGTCTCTGTGTCACAAATAACGTCATTGTGAAAAATTATGCCGTTAGATCGGTGTACGTTCCGTACCGTATCCCGCTGAATTCGGGGTTTCTGAAGTATCGCTTCACCCACACCTTAAATATATGTGTATATACATGTATATACATAGGTATATATATACATTCCCTACCAATGCAAAACATTCATAATCGCTCCACAGAAATCTCTTAGTCACGTATTTCTCGATGGTCCTGGACGATTTGAAGATGGGTGCTCCTCTTGCTCCACGCTTGCGTCCTTCCCGATAGCTTTCCTTTTAGCGTGGAGCGGAGACGATGGATGAGTGGTGGCTGAGATCCCTTCAAACCGAAGACGCGATTCGTGCGTAAAGGACCACGTAGTCGTTTGATGATTTGGCTATTACCGTTGACAATTAAGCTCACGATTTCTCGTCAGGTTCCTCTGCATGGCGTTTCGATAATTGCCTCTGTGACACCGCGACGCATCATTCTCTCATCTTGGCAACCCGCAATGTACGGAAGATCTACACTTACGAACGTATATTACGTCGTCATCTTTGCTGTGTTTCCTTCGTTACCTCTCGGGATTCGCGTCAGTTAGGGCCTCGAGGAAAGTCATCGTCTTCGACTTCCGTGGCCTTTCGTCGGGACAAATTCTGCTTACTCCGTACTCCTTTCCATTTCAATTATACGATTCTCATTGCTTCTGATGCGCTGCTTCACCACGCTTCAGCTGCTACTGAAGCCTGAGGGGATAAAGTGCGTGCTTGCTTTGCGACACGTCAGCTTCTATTGTGCTACGTAACTGCCAAAAGCCTCGACTGCATTTTGTGCCTTCGTAGACGTAGCGCCGTGTGCTTTTGGTTTGTTTTTTTTTTTTTCAAGTATCTAAGGGGTGTCCCAAAATTCACGCAAGATTTAAATTTTGCGCCATTTGTGCGGTAAAGTATTGCCAACGAAAAAAAAAAGATAGCGTGGCAGCTGACAGTTCAAGGTTATTAAAAATGGAGCGCTTCAAAAACGCGCAAAAAAACGACGCGTTTCATTGTTAGAAGGACAGTGATTTAACTTCATTAAGTGTGAAGAGATTAATTTAAAAATTCAGGGAGACTGGATCAATTAGTGATCTTAGATACTCTGGCGGTCCTTCAACAAGTCGTTCAACACAAAACATCGAAGCAGTTCGTGAGAGTGTTGATGAGAGTCCAGAAACATCAATTCGGTACCGTCGTCAAGAATTGGACATTTCGAGAAGCCCTCGACAGCGTGTTCTTATGCAAGAATTGCATCTTCATGCTTACAAAGTTCAATTGACCGAAGAACTGAAGCCTACTGACCACGCACAGCGAAGAGAGTTCGTTGAATGGATTATGGAACAACAACAAGCGAATGCTGATTTTTCGAACAAAATCAACTTCAGCGATGAGGCTCATTTTCATCTTGATGCTTCGTTAATCGACAAAATTGTCGTCTTTGGGGTTCAGAAAGTCCACGAGTGATTGGTGAGAAACAAATGCATATGCTATTTCATATATAACCCTATACTGTATGCTTTATGAATGAATTAAAAAATTACAATTTTAAATTAAAAACCGGTGTTTTCTATCAAAATTACTTCTTGCATGAATTTTGGGACACCCTTTACGATTAAAATGGCTTCGAGGTATACCACGTAATCAACATCAATTACATTTAGGGAAAATATATCTGTGAATATGTAATTGTGCGTTCGTAGGGAATTTCTTTATGCGCATCGAAATTGTACTGTACATTATTAACGCAGTATTCTAGTCGAGATGCCTACATCTAGGGCGTTTTTTCGAGCTTGGTAAGAAAAAAAAAAATATATTATGATACGAGTACGAAGAAACTTCTTCTAACGAGTGTTGCAATCGTACGAGATCAGAAAAAGTTTTTTCGTCGATTAGTGTGCAAAATTTTAATTTACGAGGTATAAAAAGTGGGGTTTTAGCACACGAAGCTTGTGTAAAACCACCATTATTGTACCGAGTGGAATAAAAAATATTTTGAGTATACATATATTTACCGTTTTTTTTTATTGATGTTTCAAGAACTTATGAAAAAATGTTTGTGCAAAAAAAATCGAATTGAAAAAATAATGGGCCTCTAATATGGTCGTGAAAAAAAAGATTGAGGCGGTTGATATCATTCCAAAACGGCCATTTATTAGAAAAAGGAATAAAACCAATTTTCTTGATCAATAAGAATGTCATTGTGGCAGGTATCAAAGAGAGAAAACAATATTATGTCAACTGTGAAAAAGTTAACCTTTCGCCCTATTTTTTTCAAAGTACATTTTTTTATGGTTATAATAATAATTTCGTATTACCCGAGGGAGAAATAATAGAGGGTTATATACTGAAGGTCCATACCGAATTTGAAGTTGATCGGTTGAATAGAAATCGAGATTTTATATCAACCAGGTAGAAAAAATTAGTTTATAGAAAAACGCGTTTAACTTTTCGGGGTCACATGTTCTGACTATAACATGTTGGTCACAGGAGGGTCGCAATGATCCCAGCCATGTTTAAACGATTACCGCGTTGACCGTATCGTTCCGAATGATTCATACAAATTCGGGATATTAGTTTGAGCATTCTAGAATGTGACATTCTCGGTATTATATTTTTATCGCATTTTAAAAGGGCTGAAAAAAACAGTAGGGGTCAATGCGAAAAAAGCCCTCTTTTATTAAAGAAAAAATCATAACTATTGCAATTTTCAATTTTTTTTTCATAAAATTCTAGGGTGATACGCTTGAAATATGATAGTTTAAGGAAAAAATAGCTCCATAGTGGGCGTTCCAAAAAAGGTATTCTTTCTTATATCTGAAGCGCCATTTCAAAGTGAAATAAAGAATGGTAATCATGAAGAATGAGCGATTTATTATCAAAAGTGACCGCTAACAACTTACAGTAATTTTGGCTTAAAGTTCCGTTTGGGGTCATTTTGACCCCACGTGATCGCGGAGGGTTAAAGTTTTGAATACAATTCCAGATAACCGCAACGATCTAAGTAGTACAATGGCATGTTACACTTACGTTATATTAATCGGCCATTCCTGCCTCGTAATGTGTGCCTTCTTCGACCTCGAAATGATGATTTTATTAAACTCGTTCTTTCAAATTTCTAGACTAAATTCTCTCCTTACGCTACCCGGAGATAAATTCCCTCCTTAAGACCCGGAGTTATTTTTATACGCAAATTAAATTGTATTGAAAGGCGATCAGGATTAAATTTGTTGAAAAACATAAAACAGTTTAGATCTAACGGAATTTCACATAGTGGAATGAACATGAGCAAATCAGAAACTGACGGCTTTCGTTATCATTTTCTTTTGCGTGGGCAATGTCCTCTACACGACAATCAATCTTGACGAACTTGGACCAGATAAAATATTATGAATGTAGAGCGAGAGTTCTTTTATTTAGTATAAAAGAACAAACCAGGCTGTTTATTTAACTCCTCTTAATTTCTACATGTATTCTTACTGCATAAAAAAACAGACCAGGCTTTTGACATATTACCCGCTAATAATGAAGGGTGAATTCCATGTTGAATCCACCCTTCATTATTACGTGGTTGCATTGAAAAACCTCATTTATTTTGTCCGTTTTTGAAGCATTTATTTTCAAAAAACTGGTTGGTTTACACTAATTACAGTAATTTCTCTCCGATCTTACTATTTTCTTCCACCTTTAGCGAAAGCTGAATCCCACGTGGAAAGAAAGCCATCTCTTTTGACGCTATCCATTCATCTATCCATTTTTGGATTTCCTCGTAATTACGGAAGCATGTATCTTCCAAGGCATGTTGCATCGAGCCACACAAGTGATAATCACTTGTGGCAAGGTTAGGAGAGTTTTTTCTGCACCGCCAATGCAACATAGGGCCGAGCGTTGTCGTACAGCAGAATCAGCTATCGGTGATTTGATGCTACTGACAGCCTTTTTGCAATTAAATGGCCGTTCCAGACTTCCAACTGCTGTTGGCAACGGTCGATAATTATCGTTTCCTTGGGTTTCAAGAGCTTATAAAGCACTGCTCCTCCATATCCCTTCAGAGCGGGGTAAAGTATTTTTTTTTCATTTTTTTTTTCATTTTTTAAATGAATGCATAATATCTCAAGAATATTGTGTTAAAATTTCAAGTCGATCGGAGTAAAATTGACGAAGTTATGAGTATTTGAGCGTCTATTGCTCCATGCCGGGTTTTATACCTGGGCGGCAGCTGCGCGGCGCGCTATTGTATTTTTCGACCCCGAATAAATTTCTTGATAAACGGGCCTGTTCCTGGGCCCGACAAGTTGACGATTTGCGAATTAGTAGAGCAGAGGAGCAAGCGGCGCACGACAGTAAAGAAGAAAGAGTTTTGCGTAGACAAACGCAAAAAGATGCTCTCGATTATCTTGATGGAAGCCTTTTGCTCTACGGACCTGGCATCGACGACTTTGAGTGAGTATAAGAAAATTATCGAGTTTTATTTTGAATTTCTAAAAATTCAAAGATAATTGAAAAATCTGAAAAAATTCATACGTATTCAGAAAAATGAACGAATCACGAAAAAAAATTGGGTTGCGGGGAAATTTGTTGACTAATTTTTTTTTTCATCACTTTGTTAATAACATTTTGGAATTATTATTATGCAAAATTAATCTTTTCAGTACCTTTAATATGCATGAATTTTCTCAGATTTTTATGCAATCGAGAAGTGTTCTCAAACTTATGTGCAATGAGCGCTAAGCGACCAAACTCTTCTGCGTTTTTCAAACCGTTTTTCTGAGACTTGTCATATTTGAAGTCCGTGTGCACGATAACTCAAAATCTACTGGACCAATCGCTTTGAAATTTTGCACAGTACTTCTTCACATAATTCACCAGGTATTGTCGAGAGCTTTTTTGTTTTTTTTAATAATTACTAATTTTTCAACAACAAATTAGCCGATTTTTTTTAGCGAAAATCGGGTTTTTGGCTCCCAAGTGCTACGAAAAATCGAAAAAGCGAAAAAAAAAAAAATCCTCCCGTCATTACCTCGAGAAACATCTCCTTTAACAAATGCATTTTGATTTTTTTGTTTCAGATGATTCTGTTGCGAGTTATGGTGCACACCGCAAACCAACTTTTTTTCGAGGCGCCTCCGGGGTTTAATTTTCACTCGCTCAATTTTGAATATTTTGCAATGCAAATTTAGGAGAATGTTGTTCAAATGTTACTTTATTATATGTAAATTTTTCAATAAACGAACACTATCCGTTACGCCAAAAAAAAATCTTAAAAACATGCCTTTTTTTCGCCGAATTAACTTTACCCCGCCCTTCAGAGACATAGAATGTCTTGATGACCATGGATATTACATTTAGGCGTCAATGTTGATGGCTGGTCGGGATTAACCCTCGCTTTTTGCTTTTAGGGCAGTCGATATAAATACATTCTTCATCCCCAGTCTTTCACCACGACGGCGATGTTTTCAGCACGAGTCGTAGACGAGCGCGTGAGGCGAAGACGAGTACTGCGAACATCGCGCGAGGGGTAAAAGCCCCTGTCTCCACGGTGCATACGATTATTTATATACCAAAACCATTTTTTCCGTAGTTTTGTATTGTTAAGTACATATGGCTGTAATCATGTGCCGTAGCTGTGTTGCATGTATAAGGTGTATCGCACATGGAAGATGTATCGCACGCGCCGCGCGGGGGTGGAGGGGGCGGAGACCCCCGCAGATACCAAACGTAGCTTTGAAATGTATCAGCATATACACAAATGCGTCATACGTCGATTCATAGAGGTCTTTTAATTTTTATGGCAATATTTCGTGTGTCGTCTTTGTGGCGGGTTTCTTTAGATCTGGCGGCGTGCATTGGAGCCACTCATCGCTGCTATGTTTTTCAATATCACTAATTGCTTATATAATTTTTTAAATAATGATTTATATCGCGGCGAGATCGACGATGCTTTGTCGCGATGTCACGTGACAGTGAGGTTGTGTTTCTTCCCGCAAATAACGCCTCAGCGTACACAATAATTCCTCGACCTAACGACTGAGGGCAGCACCTAACGACCAACAGCTGTTCTGCAGGGAAGTTTCACAATTTTTAAATCCTAGGACGTAAAATACCTCTTTTACGTACTATTTATACGCACGAAAAAGCGAGGGAAAACATGGTTGTGGTATATAAACTTAATAATAGCATAGACATCTTCCTACATAAAATATAGATGTATGATTAGTCGGAATCGTGGCCACCGAAGTTCCATCCTGCCGAAGGATATTAGACATCACGTTAAAGAGGATAGCTGTTGATTGAGGCAACGACAATAAGGTTGGGACGCTGCTCGAGTGCTTCCCCGCGTTCACACATACACGCTGGAGTTTGATGGGCTTTCACCTTTCTACCTGAATTAACTAGATGATTTAAGGAATACTCGATGAAGCCGAGCGTATATTCCTCCACTATACGGGCGTGTCTATACATATGGGTGTGCGTGTAAAATCTATTGAGGCGAGAAACGGCGATGACAAGGACTAAGAGTACAGTATTGCGCAATGGAAACACAATCAAGCAGATACTAAAGTGCTCTACAGCAGCTTAGTACGCGTGAACAGTGTGCAGGACATGACACGTCTAGATGTAAGCTTTGTCTTTGATACGCTATCGTATATAGCCACATGTAAACGTATATGGGGTGCTTGTTTCGTGAAAGCTGACTCGTAGGTAGACTAGTGCCAGATTTCCTTGCAACTTATATAGATTGTGTGACCATATCAATGAGACATACCGCCGTATTATGTTATGTTCCAGAGTCTGTATGTGTGCGGATTGAGACATGACACGAACAATCGTGACTCATCCACGTAAATCTCATTCATTTATGTTTTATAAATCGCTCGACCATTTACATTTAGTCTCGTCGATTTCTTTTGTTTCCGTTCAAGCAGAAAAAACCGGAAGAAAGCAATACATATATTAATTGAGAAGGCTCGTCTGCGTGATTGGAATATGGTGATGCGCTTTAATTTGAATGACTTAAAGCAGTATTCTAATGGATAAATTTGAAAATATCGGTTTTTAGGCATTTTTTAAAAGCATGGATTCTCAAGTGTATGTCCTTAAAAGGAAATTTTAAAATTCCCAATATTTACAGTGGCACAGCGATTTGAATACGGCCGGATTGAAAGGGTGTGGCGGCGCGAATCAGACAATCAGAAAATTCTAAGCTAAAACTGCTCGCAGAGATGAACGAGCTTCAGAAAATCATACTTTCGAAGTCGAGCAAGGCACACTTCACGAGGCAGGAATAGCTAATTAATAAAACCTAAGTATAACATGCTATTACATCACTTAGATTGTTGCGGTTGTATAAAATTGTACATAAAACTGTAAACACGTTTTTCTCGAAACGACTTTTTTCAATCTGGGTCACATAAAATTCCGAGTTGTATTAAACCGATTAACTTAAAATTTGGTATGGATCTACAGTATATATTCCACTATCCTCGTTACCTCGGGCATGGCGAGATTATTATTATTACTATTCAAAAAATGTTATACTTTAAAAAAATAGGCCAAAGAATTAGCTTTTTTCCTTCAGTTGCCACTGGGATTTTTTTTCTCTTCGGTACCTGACATAATGACATTCTTATTGATCAAGAAAATTGGTTTTATTTCTGTTTCAGATTAATCTGAACTTTGGAGTCATGTCAACTACTTCAACACCTTCTTTTTTATAGTCATATTTAGAGACCCATAACTTTTCATTTCCTTTTTTTGCACAAAATGTTATTTGTATATTTTTTTATGTTTATTATTTGTTCTATAGTACGGGGTACTTCCCCTTTTACGCACCCACCTTATTCCATTTTGGTCGCCTGAATTAATTTTTTGTTTCGATAATAACAATAATAACAAATTTTTTGTGTTCTGGAAACATCAATAAAAATACTGTAAAAAAATGGATAGTGCTTCATCCCACAGAAGAAACCGAATTGTTAAATTAAACTTCTAGTCTAATTTTCGAAGATCTAGAACTTCATTCTAGATCTTCGCAAATATTTTTTGAAACGCTGCAAATAGTTCTACATTCGTAAATCTAAAAGAAGAAATAAATCCACTTCACGTCTTTTTACTTTCTCTAAGTGCTACCTAATGTGGAATTTCTCGCTGATTAGAAAATGACCATTGTCTTTAACAGGCCGAAAAGTTCGCGTTCGAATCTACCCTCTAACGGTTTCCAAGAAAAAATATAGCCGTACACGCTTTTGTCACACAGGCTATATGTTACTGATCATTATATCCCGCCATATCGGCAAATACACCAAAGGGACGTTTTTCATTTTGATTTTATGATTCTCCAGTTGTAAGAAGTCAAATTTGTTTTGATAATTATGAAGAGGAACAAGTGGAATCCATGTTTGAATGATTTAGGTGGCTTC
This sequence comes from Ophion ventricosus, assembly GCA_963932345.1. Taxonomy (NCBI): domain Eukaryota; kingdom Metazoa; phylum Arthropoda; class Insecta; order Hymenoptera; family Ichneumonidae; genus Ophion; species Ophion ventricosus. The sequence continues at coordinate 7,230,509 of OZ010711.1, read as the reverse complement.
AATTCTGAAACTTTCCAGGTGATATTGTCACGAAAACACCATGGACATTTTCCCTGAACTTACCCTATGTAAAATCATGTATGTGGATAAAAAAAAATTGCTTACGTGTTAATTAATGAAATATGTAATATTTACAGACTGTATCGCTGTATATCGTATACAACTGTATGTACATACGTGTGCATGGATTGGGGCTAAGAGCAATGTCGTTCACTTAGAAGTCGGGTAAAAGCATTGGAACTCCGGATGTCTAAGTTTATTGACCCAATTGAATGCTCGGCGCACCCGCGAATACTGGAGACACTCAGGCCACTCGAGTAGCCGTATATAGCTCCTTCAAAGATCAAAGACCGAACATTGGGACATTGGTTCATTTTCCCTCAGCTTTTAATTTAACAACTTTCTATATTTTTAAATCGCCAAATACAGCAAAAACGAGATTTCTTTCCGTAGAAGTAAGGCAATTGGGACACACGGTATTAAAAAATCATGCTTTGATGTCTATTTTGAAAATGTCTAATGTTTCTCAACGCCCACTCGTAGTAACCCTCGAATTTGCAGGTTGAAATGGTGCAGGTTGAAGTATGCGTATTACCCGACTTGCGATAGGTGCCATATTGTGTCAAAGAAGGGCATGTTTTTATTCACCTGTTAGCGCCGGTTCTACAACTCTCGGTTAACCAATGCTAACCGAGGCTTCAGACGTGAAGCATGGTTCAATGAAAAAGTGGCATTCCACAACACTTAGAGGGTGTTCTTGTATTGACTCAGACGAGCCAAAACGTAGAAGGAAACCCTCAAAATATTTGTTTTTTTTTAAAGATATTGGTTTATTTGAATACAAAAAGAGTAAGTAAAATATATCAATGTGAAGTTCCATAAAAAGCGTAAGTAAAGCATGTATCAGTAAAAGTTACTAAAAAAGAATAAGTAAAGTATATAAAAGTGAAGTTACATAAAAAGACTATGTAAAGTAAAGAGTAAGTACATTAGTAAAGTAATTAAAACTCAGAAGTTTGAGAAGTAGTTGAGTAGTTGAGTTGTTACAGTCGTTTTTCTTACCCAAAAGTTAGAGACAGTACATACCAAAAGTTAAACCACTTTCCAACCTGGACATACATTTTTAAGGTGTGTGTGTGTGTGTGTGTGTGTGTGTGTGTGTGTGTGTGTGTGTGTGTGTGTGTGTGTGTGTGCTTGTGTGTGTGTGTGTGTGTGTGGGTGTGTGTCAGTGTACGTGTGTGTGTGTCCGCGCGCGTCTGTGTGTGTGTGTGTGTGTGTGTGTGTGTGTCCGTGCGTGCGTGTGCGTGCGTCCGTGCGTGCATGCGTCCGTGCGTGCATGCGTCCGTACGTGCGTGCGTCCGTGCGTGCGTGCGTGTGTGCGTCCGTGCGTGCGTGCGTCCGTGCGTGCGTCCGTCCGTGCGTACGTGCGTCCGTGCGTGCGTGCGTCCGTGCGTGCGTGCGTCCGTGCGTGCGTGCGTCCGTGCGTGCGTCTGTGAGTGTGTGCGTGTCAATTGTTTCAACTATGGCTCATCTTGAGACGCGGCAGCGTTTCGACGCCAAATAATAAAAAAAAAACGACTGTCACGACAACGACACGCCGCGCACTCTTTATACACCAAGATGGGCTTTAGCAGACGACTTTTTAACTTATAATCGACATTACGCAAAAACGCGGAGACGAATCGAAAATCTAATGACATTTTACCAATGAAATGTTATTTTTTCGTATCGACTTTGTTTGGGTCATTTTCCGATCCGCCTACTCAAACTTGAGATCTCGTAATATTTGGCCGAATTTCCGAGCGACTTTTTTATCACAAAAATTCTTCAACACTTTAGAACGTCCCAGACTCGTCGGTTTTCTTGGAGGGATAAAGTTATTCGGTCGCATCGTAAGCTATACTACATACGTCCTTTTGGGGAAAGCGTTAACACGGGGAACGCTCAGCGTTTCAGCCTGAAGTGCACCGTTGGTGCACTTCAGGGCAAAGCGACTATAAACAAACGATAGCGCGCTAGAAACGTCAAAAGTTGGGTTTTTCGAATGTATGGCCTCTGTCGGCTTTAACCTCCAAGTAGGGTTAAAGCGCGAAAGTGGAAAAGCAGTGAAAGTGTAAAAGCAACGAAAGTGGATATAAGTTCATAAAAAAACAGCCCTAATTACGGTTACAAAATTTATTTATAAACAAACGACCCCCGTATACGTCATAATATTATAATGAAAAATTACATCGTTTTTGGTTATACATTCTCGCAGATTTTCTCCGCGGATCCACAAACAATACGCGTCAAGTGAGTTGATATGAGAATAAGGCGATTCTTCACTACATAATGGACGGACGTGCGAAAGAGTTTAAGTGGGAATTATGTTATTTTTAAAAGCGAATTGCATAAGTTTTTGCTGCATCATATCGTGAAATAGAATAAACATGACGTACATATGAAAAACGTCACGTGGCTCGGAAACGAGGATTTTACTTTTGAGGAAAAAGGTGAGTAAATATAAAATTATAATTTTCATAAAGTCATATGAGAACTATATGTGCATAATAGTGTACGATCTGAGTTTTAGTTTTCCCCACCCATTTTGAAGTGATAAATTGAATATGTTAATGTTTATAGGGCCAAATATACCACCACGTGACCGTCTGGAATGATGCAGTGTTCAATTTCTAATTCGCATCCGGAAAAACTGCAAGTTTCGCCAGACAACCATTGATAGTAACATCGATGCGGTGTACGCAGCTTATGGCAGAACTTTTCAACAATTATAATGGTAATATTCTTCTATCTGGTAGTATATTCCTTGCGTAGACTGGTTACGCCATAATAATTATCTGCGTAGACTGGTTACGCCATAATAATTATCTGCGTAGACTGGTTACGCTAGAAGAATTCTTTGCGTAGACTGGTTACACCAGATCAATTACTTGCGTAGACTGGTTACGCTAGAAGAATTTCTTGCGTAGACTGGTTACGCTAGAAGAATTCCTTGTGAAGATTGCTTACGCTAGAAGAATTCCTTGCGTAGACTGGTTACGCTAAAAGAATTCTTTGCAAAGACTGCTTACGCTAGAAGAATTTCTTGCGAAGACCGCTTACGCTAGAAGAATTCCTTGTGTAGACTGGTGACGCTAGAAGAATTTCTTGCGAAGACTGCGTACGCTAGAAGTTACATATAAATTATATTTAATTAACTGTACAACGACCTTAGATTTCTTAAATAAAAATCGGGAAACTGAGTATAAATGTGTGATAATAATTTTCCAAATTACTATTGTGCCAAATTCAATTTCAAAATTCAAATTCAAATCAAATTTATTAAACATTTAAAAAGTTGTGCGTCCCAAACTTTTATTTATAGTCACATATAGGTGACTTGGTAAGAAAAAATATTTTCTACTTTTCAGTACATTAAATAAAAGCTTGTTTTTAAAAATTATTTTTTTAGATATAAATTATTTTCTACTTTTTAGTCTGTAATGTTTTGAAGTCGAATCATGCAGTGTCACCTCTTAGAGGCATGTTTGCAAAATGTCAGAGTTCTAAGTAGTCGGGAAGTGGGTGAAATATCAATTTTCCGTTTTGCATCTCACAGAAAGTCGTTATTTTTTACAAGCTTTTCTTTACCTTCACCTATTGTGAGATGCAAAACCGAAAATCGATATTTCACCCACTTCCCGACTACTTATAGCTCTGAAATTTTTCAAACATACATCTAAGAGGTGACAATGCATGATTCAACTTTAAAAAAATAATAAATAATTAAATAAATAAAAATAACGACTTTCTGTGAGATGCAAATCTGACAATGCATGATTCAACTTAAAAAATAAAAAAATAAATGAAATAACGACTTTCTGTGAGATGCAAAACTGAAAATCGATATTTCACCAACTGCACGACGACTTCGAACTCCCAAATTTTGCAAACATGCCTCTAAGAGGTGAAACTGCATAATTCAACTTAAAAAAATTAAAGACTAAAAAGTACAAAATCATTTATATGTAAGAAAATAATTTTTTTAAACCAAGCTTTTATTTAATGTACTGAAAAGTAGAAAATAATCTTTCATACCAAGTCTTCTATATGTGATTATAAATAAAAACTTGGGGCGCTACAAATTTAGACATATAATCATTAATTTACATAAATCCGTTGACATATAAACTCTATTTAATTTACTGTAAAACAACCTTAGATTTCTTAAACAAAGATCGGTAAACTGAGTATAAACGTATGATAATAATTTCTCAAATTACTATTGTGCCAAATTCAATTTCAAATTTCGAATTCAAATCAAATTTATTAAACTTTTAAAAAGTTGAGCGCTCCAAGCTTTTATTTATAGTCACATATAGATGACTTGGTAAGAAATATTATTTTCTACTTTTCAGTACATTCAATAAAAGCTTGTTTAAAAAAAAATTCTTTTTTATTTTTTTAAAGTTGAATCATGCATTGCCACCTCATAGATGCATGTTTGCAAAATTTCAGAGCTCTAAGTAGTAGGGAAATGGGTGAAATATCTATTTTCCGTTTTCCATCTAACAGAAAGTCGTTATTTTTATTTTATTTTTCTTTATTATTTTTTTAATGTTAAATCATGCATTGTCACCTCTTGGATGCAGGTTTGTGAAATTTCAAAGCTCTAAGTAGCCGGGAAGTGGGTGAAATATCGATTTTCAGTTTTGCGTCTCCCAGAAAGTCGTTATTTTTAGTTATTTATTATTTTTTTTAAAGGTGAATCATGCATTGTCACCTCTTAGATGCAGGTTTGCAAAGTTTCAGAGCTATAAGTAGTCGGGAAGTGAGTGAAATATCGATTTTCCGTTTTGCATCTCACAACTAGTGAAGTTAAATAAAAGCTTGTAAAAAAAAAGTTATCGTTGTACCTTTTATTAACAGGCGTGTCTATTTATGCATAGAAATACTAACCCTTTTCCTCATCTGCAGAATGTTAAAACTGTCTTCTAATAAAAACAAAGCCATGAGATTGCTAAGAGACTGAATCGTGTACTATTTATCCGTCTGTCTGTTTTATCTTATACTACCAGGTGGAACCAAATTACAAATTTATTAGGAATAAATGAAATATTTAGTTGTTAGACGATATTGAATAGATCTTGATTTTTATAAAAAAATAATTTTAATAATGGAATGCACTAGGAAAAAATTTGATTTAACGAAAAATCTAGTCAGTTCAAATAAAAGAAATGCAAATTTCTACAGTAAATCCTTTGTCATATACTGAGCTTTTTTTTCTTAACCATGCACGCCAAGTCGTTGCCCAGCATTTTCAGTGATACATACATACAGTACTTGTATGATGCATACGTTGTACTTTTATATAATCGTGATTCGTACTTTTATTATAATAGTAAAATGGTTTTTGAAAAGAAAATATTGAGAAAAATGGTATTACTAGAGTTTGGTAATTTTCTGTACGTTTCTAGTAAATTTGCTTCGCTTTTCCATAAAAAATTATTTCACTTCTTTTGTACGTTTGAATTGAAAAATTAAAATCTAAATAAAATTATCGTTTGAAAAAAATCACAAATTTTTCGAGGTTAATTAGAATCTTGTAGATAGAGAAACCGATAATTTTTTCGAGCCCATTTTTTATTACTTGGCGTTTTTTTACTTGTTAAAGTTTTTTAGGGGTTCGTTACACGGCAAGATTACGATCGGCAAAAATTGAAGTATAGCAGTATACAATGAAAGAACGATTTCAGTTAACTCTGGGAAGAAAAGACGCAAGATTGTTGAACGCAAAACTGACGCCGATGAAAGTGAAGCGAACCTCAATCTCCAAATCGTGCAAGGCAAACGTCTCGTAGATATTGATTTGTATTATATTATTAGATATACGAATAAATGTAATAAATGAATTGTTGTGTTTTTTCCAAGCGATATAAACTTAATTCATTCCTCCCATCCCTATACATGTGTTTAATCTTGTGCGTACCCATGAATTGGGTATAATGCATTTTCCAAATTCCCGCCGCGGCGCGCGAACTCCGGTACGCTTCAGATGCAACGTTGCAAGATTTTCGTTTACTGAGATGTTTGTCAGAATAATTGATTAATTTTGTAAAAACTAATCTCCTAAAAAATCTGTAACAATTTGATCATGTTTATTCATTCTTCTTCGTTAACTATAGAAAATTTCATATTTTTAAAATAATTTTTTACCGACATATAACGATACGTCCCGCGATTTCCGTAAGCTTACACGTGATTTAGTCTTGCATTATTATGGTTTTTTCTCACTCACCAAGTTTCTAAACTGCACAAAAATTTCACCAATTTTTTTTTATATTGTAATATACAGGGTCGACCATTTAACGTGAGCACCCCTAATATCTCCGTTGCTTTAGAGTGACGAAAAAAATGTCAGGAGGTAATTCGATTGATTTCGAAAGGCTGATAGAATGGTGAAAAATTCATTTTTGTGAATGTCATAGTCTTTGCGTCCTTAAGGTCATCAATGATTTTTCAAATGGGAAAATGTTTTTTTTTTATTAAGATGCTGTAGTTGATATTCAGACGAATCCAACGACCTATGATATCATGACCTCGAAATGATTTTTCACCAAAATACACGCGTAAAAACGGGAAGTCGTGATGGTATTGACAATAAGAATATCCATGTAATGTAATTGAATTTTTTGTGCAGAAAATTTATTGTAACAAATGTTTGAAGTGATGTCCATTAACCTCGACACATTTTTGAAGACGACGGATGAATGATTCCCTTGACCTTCGAATAGTTTCTGGTGTGATAGCGGCGCAGGTTATCGAACGGATACAATAATGTCAATAGGAGATGTTTCTGATGTTTGTAAATACTGGTATTGTAACGTAGTAAAACTGTAGTAGAGTGAAGAATGTTTACCATCTACCAATATTAGAATCAGTAGACAAGTGTATCCATCCAAAATAAAATGTAATAACCGTATCGAAAATGCTATTGTACAGTCAAGCAGAGAAAGTGGAAATGATTCTGATTTATGGTGAGACCGACAGAAACTCTGTGCAAGCGCAGGGACTTTATGCACAACGTTATCCTGACAGAAATCATCCTTCCGACGTCTTAAAAAATGTGTCCATGTTAAGGCCTTATATATGCGAAAAATTTCAAAATTTTTCATTTTTTTTTAATTTTTGATTCCATTAGCCTGAACGGTTAGGAATATTTTAAGCTTTACAGAATTGAAAAATTCCATTATGCTATTAAATAAGGTAAGATTGCATTTATAGTAGATACCGCACGGCGCGCCCGACCGCCAACTTCAAAGCCGTTTTTCCACGATTCACTTTTTTGAACCTTGTGAAAGTTCCAACTCTTGAACGAAGGTTCAGATCGCTTTGAAATTTTTACAACATATTCTTAGTATCATCACCTATCGTGTGAACCACAGAAACAAAAATTTCAATGACACAAAAAAATAAAATACCGACAGAAAATTGAGTAAAAAAATTTTAAGTTTCGAATTTTTATTATAATAATTTTTAAAAAATAATATTGTTGGTTCACACTGAAGATACATTCATTATGCAATTACAAATATGTTCATTTTTTTTTCAGACACCCACATCGATGCCGAGAACTTTCACCATCAACGCGCGCGCAAAAAAATACATTGCTTTATGTTATATCTCCGCCATTTTTTAATATTTCTGATTTTTTTTTTTACATATACTTAACCATGTGCATAAATAATCTGTAAAAAAAATGTTGTCAATATATGCGTATTTTTTTTAACCGCGTCTAGAAAAGTACCTTCGAAAATCGGCGAAATCGCGTATATAAGGCCTTAATGGCCATCACTTCGAACATTTGTTACAATAAATTTTCTGCACAAAAAATTCAATTACATTATTCGGATATTCTTATTGTCAATACCATCACGATTTTCCGTTTTTACACGTGTATTTTGGTGAGAAATCATTTCAACGTCATGATATCATAGGTCGTTGGATTCGTCTGCATATCAGCTACAACTTCTTAATTAAAAAAAAACATGTTCCCATTCGAAAACCATTGATGACCTTGAAAACGCAAAAACTATGACCTTCACAAAAGTGAATTTTTCACCACTGTATCAGCCCTTCAAAATCAATCAAATTACCTCCTGACATTTTTTTCGTTACTCTAAAGGCAATGGAAATATTTGGGGTGGTCTCGTTAAATGGTTCACCCTGTATAGGATACAATCGAATTCAAAGAGGTTTCATCATTTTTCTGCTAACACCTCGACCTCCTTAAGGCAATATTCTAGTCTAGAGGCCTAAATTTCGGGCGTTTTCTCGGCCTTGATAAGAAAAACAACTGAAAAATGTTTTTACCATGCATTTTTTACAGTCTTTTTATTTATGTTTCGAGAACTTACAAAAAAAATGTTTGTAGGGAAAATAAAAATTCAGAAAGTTATGGTTTTCTAAATATGGCCGTGAAAAAAGGGTTGAGGCGGTTGACATGATTCCAAAGCTTCCATTCATCTGAAACAGAAATGAAACCACTTTTCTTGATAAATAAGAATGTGATTATGGGAGGTACTAAAGAGAAAAAATAAATAAAAATTCAATAGCATCTGTTCGAAAGTTGATTTTTCCCCCTATTTTTAAAAAGTTTCTATTTTTTTTAAATAGTAATAATAATAATAATAATTTCGCAATGCCCGAGGTAGGCACGATAGAGGGATATGTACTGAAGGTCCATATCAAATTTGAAGTCAATCGGTTGAATGAACCCGAGCTTTTATGTCAACCAGGTTGAAAAAAATTGTTTTGAGAAAAACGCGTTTAAAGTTTGAGTACAATTTTAGACAACCGTAACTATCTAAGTGGTATAATGTCATGTTATACTTACGTTATATTAATTGGCCTTTGATCCACCTCGTGAAGTGTGCCTTCCTCGACTTCGAAAAGATAATTTCCAATCGAGGTCGAGAATCGATGTGTAAATATTGGCAATTTTGTAAATTTTCATTTGAGGACATATTCTTAAGTGTCTATACTTTTAAGAAATGCAAAAAAAAAATGATTTTTTCAAAGTTCTAGACTAGAATACTGCCTTAAGTTCTAGTACCTGGATGTTGGGTCAGGGTTCTGATGGGATGATTTGGAAACTGAGTGTAAACGAGTTCATGATTTTATTCACAAACGTACGCAGAGTCTTAGGAGTTTAATATTACTACAAATATATCATCATTAAAGAAAATGCTTCATATATTTACGATCACACGTCGTAATCGAGCTCGTTTGATCGTTCAATTCAGCTTACATTACTCGTATATGATAATAAACCTTATCCAACAATCATCACACAATTAATAAATTTTAATTCACCGATTGAATCTAATTACATTTTATCAATAAAATAGTAACTCAGAGCACTGTAGATGTTGAATTTTCTTGGCAGAACCCAGAAATTTTGATTGTAGATTTACTTGGTCATCTAACTCCCCAGTCACGATTAAGTCATCGGCCTCCATCTATTGCACGTATTTTCAAGAATTTTTTTCCATAATCAAATTTATCTCGATATTTTAATCTTTTTATGCATAAAAATAGAAGTTTCAAAGTAAAAGAATTTTTTTTTTTAATTTATCTTGGTGATCTGGTTGCCTGAAGTTACCCCTGTTTTCACCTTGCCGAGTATTTTATTATAAAGTGGAGTTGTAGTTATGACCCCTACTACAAACTTTCAGCCCCGATAAAAAGAAAACAAAATCGCGCACTTTTGAATTTTTCGACTGTTTTTTACAACTTGAATTGTTTAAAAATAGGATTAATTATTAACGAATATTTATACCGTTAGTAGGGATCGCAGGGATACATGCATAGAATAATCCTTGTAAATTTGAGCCCAATTGATGCAATACTTTTTCCAAAATCATGTCGACAAGTTCGTGAAACGGTGTTTTGAGAAAAACGCGTTCAAAGTTTCTCTTGTAAAAATGAACATAAAACTTAAAAATAACCTCTTACTCTCAATCAGCCATGCCTGGTTCATACATTATTCCTTCAGCTTCTTCAAAAACTTCACTATCTTGGGATTTTTGGTTTTGGATCTCTGTTCTGCGAGCTTTGGACGCTCGACACGGCGGTTGCGCGCTGAGCGCGCAGAAACGCTTCTATTGTATCATTCATTTTAGCTTCTTATCGATCACTCCGACTTTAATAACGTTCTCAACCGGATTTGTACAGGTATGTAGAAATACAGGTATATACAAAACTGATGTTTTTAGAAAATCTAAAATATCCGAAAATAGACTGATACTGATCCCTTCATATTTCTTCACAATTAAGCTGGGGCTCTACAGTTACATATACCCTCGGAACTTGCCAGAAAGTAGCCGTGTCCGCCGACGTCAAACGGTATGACGTATGTGCAAAATTGTACTGTGAGGTGACTCACAATGGTCCGCACAGCAATGTGGAGCTTTTTGAATGACGTCATCGGCTAATGACATTTTTCATACTGTCCATTATGACACGTCTCTTTCGCGAACCATGTTCTCATTCCCCAAGATGATTCGGAAGTATTGCGCCGCTGCAAATAGCACAGACGTATGACCTCGACGATGAACACGCAGTATTCGTCGTAGTTTAAGCAGAGCAAATGGACCCTGCTCTCATGTACGAACGCTTTCGTCACCCATAAAGAGCTCGTGCGAATGAAAGCATATTGTTACTAAACAGTCGTGTGATGCAGAGGCAAGTGCAGTAAACCTGATGCATAATCGACTATATCCAATCAGGCAATCATAAAAATGTAACTAAAGTTACTCATTGAAACGGTGGATACAAAGAATAATATTGCGCCCAAAAAAAATGCTATTTCTCAAAGAAATTAAGGAGGTTGCTCAGGGCGTTTGCGCGGCAGGCGAATTTTGCTACGGAATTATGCATAGACTCAATACTTAGCAATAGCTGCTTTTACAGATCTTAATTGATTTAAAAACTCATGTCGAGTCAATGCAGACTGCGCAAATGTTCGTGTCTCCACTTTTTATACATCATCTATGCCGTCTTTTTAGAGAAAGATTTTTCATGGTTGAGAGTATCTTACCAGGAGTAATGCATATAAATAATTGAATTGTATCGTTAACGTGGATAATTCAATCAGATTATCATTACTGCATTGGAACAATTTTTTAGTCAACTTTTGAACCTGATTGAACCTCGAGTGCATATTTAGCATCGTCCAAATTATGAATATGTTGTGCAATTTTCGCTATGATTTATATTTATCGAGTACTATTTTTCAATAACCTAATAAAAATGTTAAAAAATTAATAATCACGAATAATCGTGATTAGTTTTCGTTTGAAATCTGAATTGCCGATTTCTATCTCAGAAGATTTCATTCAATTATTTATAACACATCGACGAGGCATAGATAATTTTTTTTTAAATAACAGAGTCGATCGAACGACCCAATTTACAGGTTTGTGGCCACACGTCGTCCAATAGCAGAAGTATAATTGGTTTATATATATATATATATATATATATATATATATATATATATATGTATATATATATCTAGTTGCTCACGAATTTCATTATGTAGGTGATGTTACATATGGGAGCTCGGAGTTACTGCCGTGTTTTAACGGACAATTGCATCAGTGGAGCATAAGGAGTTAACAGGCCGAGCATAAAATAAAATGGGTTTCACATGAAAGAAAACGGCACGGTTATTTGCTTCGAAACAACCACGTATCCTTTAATCGTGTTTCGGTTTCTGCTTCCATTGCCAATGGATTTTTACACAGTGAATTACTTCCGGTTGAATTTTTAAAATTATAAATGGTTGTAACAGTAAGGTGAGGCAGTATAGGCCGTCTATAGAGAACATTCTATGCCAAACAGGACAAGGATTTTTATTTTATTACTTTGAATGAAACGCATGCTCATCGCGTTTGATTTTCTGTATTGACAATGGCCTTAAAGGCATGCAATCCTATTGATGTTGTTTCATCATAGGTTCCTTCTATCTTTTAAACTAGAAATATTAAGAGTAATAAGTGACTTTATCGGATGGATTTATCTGAAGGTAAGCTTCTGAAAACATTGTTATAAGTTCGGTGGCCATTTTGAATAACCCGATTTTTTCTGTACTGAGGCAATTGAGTTTTGATAGAGGATTAACAATTTTTGCCTGCAGAAGTTTCTTCAAATGGTGTAATTAGGTATACGAGGTGCGCAGATTAAGTAATGAGACTGGCAACGTTGCGTTCGCTCTGGTAACACTTGCGACGCGAGACTTGGATGGGCGGCAAGTGAACATGTGATACGCCTTCAGTACGAGTTTCAACTCGCTGCACCCCATTTGGTTGCCTGCAGCTATTTTTTCCGTGAAAGAGTTTTGTCTAGTACGTTCTAAAAATGAGTGACATCCATTTCGAGCAACGGTGTGCTATCAGGTTTTGCTTCAGATTTGGGCATTTTTTCAAAACTCCAGCAGGTCTACGGAGACAATCAAGGGCCCAGGTTATTCGGTGGTTTCAGGCATTTTCAGAAAAAAGAGAGTAAATCGACGACAAACCACGCAGCGGAAGGCCTTCATCTTCAAGAACCAATGAATATGTCGACAAAACGTACAAGACGACCGGATTCTGTCGACATTTTCAGTGATTCTTGAAGCTGAAGGCCTTCTACTGTGTGGTTCATCTTCAATCGAGTCTCTTCCTTCTGAAAATGCCGTAAGGCATCAGTCTCCTTCTATTGCACATATTTTCAAGATTTTTTTTTTTCATTATCAAATTTATCTGTATATTGTAATCTTTTTATACATAAAAATAAAAGTTTCAAAGTACCAAAAAAAAATAATTTTTTTTACAATTTTTCTTGGTGATCTGGCTGCCTAAAGTTACTCCTGCTTTCACCTTGTCCACACGAAATCATAATTTTGGATCATCTAAGGACAAAAAGTCGAGTATTTCATTATAAAGTAGAGTTGTAGTTATGACCCCTACTAAAAACTTTCAACCCCGATAAAAAGAAAACAAAATGGCGCACTTTTGAATTTTTCGACTGTTTTTTACAACTTAAATTGTTTAAAAATAGGATAAAATATGAATGAATACTTATACCGTTAGTAGAGGTCGAAGCGATACATGCATAGAATAATCCCTGTAAATTTGAGCCCAATCGGTGCAATAGTTTTTCGAAAATCATGTCGACAAGGTCGAAAAACGTTGTTTTGAGAAAAACGCGTTTAAAGTTTCTTTTGTAAAAATGTACATAAAACAAAAAAAGCATCTTATCCTCACTCAGCGATGCCTGGTCCATGCATTATTCTTGCAGCTTCTTCAAAAGCTTCACTTTCTTGGGATTTTTGGTTTCGGATCTCTGTTCTGCGAGCTTTGGACGCCCACCACAGCAGTTGCGCACTGACCGCGCAGAGCCGCTTCTATTGTATCATTCATTTTAGCTCCTTATCGATCACTCGGACCTTAATAACGTTCTCTACCGGATTTCTACAGGTATGTAGTATACGAAACTGATGTTTTAGAAAATCGAAAATTTCCGAAAATAGACTGATACTGATCCCTTAAACCACCAAAAAACATGTGCCCTTAACAAAACACTGTCTCCGTAGGCCTGCTGAACTTTTGCAAAAGTTTCCGTTGCATTGTGCCCAAGTCTGAATAAAAACCTGATAGTATATTATCGCTCGAAATTGATGTCACTCATTTTTAGATTGCACGAGATAAAACTGTTTCACGAAAAAAATCGTTACGGAGAACCAAATGACTCTAGCGAATTCAAACTCGTACTGAATGCGTATCACAAGTTGACATGTCGCCCCTCCAAGTCCCGCATCTCAAGTGTTGATTCTTATTGAGCCACTCGATTTTGCATGAAATTCCCCTTACGTGCAAGGGGTTTGAGGTACTTTTGATTGTATCGATGTAATGAGCTCTCGTAATGGTTTATGAAGTGGGGTATATCGATCGGTGCAACAGTGCGGTAGAAATCAATAGCACGGTGATATTAATAGGTATCTTATATGATGCCGTACATAATGTTACACACGCAAATCAACGATCATTATAATTAATTGTACATCGAACTAGCTGTGGCTGCAACTTCGCCCGTCTCGAAATCCGATTTATAGCAAAACTGATAAAAAAAATAATAATTTCAGTAGAAACTTATCGAAGATTTAACAAATTGGCGATTTTGCCTCTTAGTGTGTCTGTGCATTGATCAACATTTTTACATTCACACATCGCGTTATACATTGTTTAATTTAACATTCTGAATACCAGTGCCCACTGGTTCGCTCACACAAGCTGTCTTGAAAAAATCTCTGTGTCTTTTCTTCATGGACTTGGGCTTTATAGTGAGTCAAAAAATCTCCTAGTTGCCGTGATTCTTCATTCGGAGAGTTCCATTTTTTGCTATTGGGCATAGCGATCTTGCATTTCTTGGTGGTTTCATTGGTTTAGCCAGCATTTTTTACCGAGGAGGAGGGGCCGGACGGACCGGCCTAACAGAGAGTAGTTTTATTCAAATCATCTTTTTTTTTTTAATAAAATTTACATCATAATCGATAATCACATAACTTACATGAAATATGAAACCTGATTCAATCACTCGTTCATGTTAACATTAATATCAAACTCTTGCAATACCTTAAAAAATAATCAACTAATTTTACATTATTCTTTAATCCAGTTACCAGTATTTAAACTTTACTTTCAATCGGTACTCAATTAAATACGTGCTAGTTTTTTTTTTTTCGAAATCGGCTCAACACTTTTTCGGCTGGAATGTTTTTTTTCTAACAATGTCTTTCTCTATGTTCAGCAGTGACATATGAGAGAATCGTTCCTGTAGCATTGTGCTTTCAAGGCACTATGGCTGCTGGGAAAAGCTTATACCAGTTAGGGCAGTATTCCCTTTCAATATGCTTTCTTAAAATGTCAGCATTTATTTCATCATTTTTAAATTGAAGTATGCTTTTCATGACCATCGCTTCAGAATCTAAGAGTGACTTATGAGTTATTAAGATGTTTTTATAGATATTGATGAAATCCTCTCCGTTCTTCATATCCAATTTGAAAAATGCATCAACGCCATGAACTAACGGTAGATTCTCAAATCAGCGTTTTATATTTACAATGATATCATCTACCACTTGGTAATAAATGATGATTTACTTAATTGCGAGATTTGTATATCTATTTAATTTACGTTATGAAATAGCTACTTTTTATACAAACTACGAAATTACGACGAACAAAATAGTAGGGTAGGGAGGGACAAGTTGAGCAAGTTTGAAATTATCGCCCTGTAATTACTTAACAGTCTGCCATATAAAAATGAAACCTACTTTAGTCAATGGGAAATTGATCTGGGAGAAAAAAGTCTGTAGACGGAATTCCTGTTATCCTTATTATCTTACAGATAATCGTTCTCAAATGACTAAGGCCATATTTGCTCAACCTGCCCCGATAGTGGGGTAAGTTGAGCAAAGTAAGAATTGTATAAAAAAATCGGTATGCAACATGATTTGATACAATGCAGTAATAAACCAACAGTTGCTTGTTAATTAGTTAGGTTTAGAAACATCAACATTAATTGCACTGAACTTTGAAATATTTTTTCTTACAAAATGGTAGAAGAAAATCTTTCAATCACGTTTTTTTTTAAGTTTTGGGTGCAAAAATAATGAAACTTCACGTGTTACCGTCTCGTGCGCCGCATGGCAACGGGCGATGGCGTGATGTGTTCCCTTCCCCCATACCTCTCTTTCCGCCATTTGATGCACCCGCATGCGGTGCTTAGTTTTCCATATATTTCGATTGCTCAACTTACCCGACTGCTCAGCATGCCCCTCCCTGCCCTACACGTTTTATTGAATTATTTCTTTATGCTTGCTTCGATAAAACGTAAAGAAAATGAATCGACTATTTGACTTCAATTATTATTTTTGATTAATTTCTTGGGGCGTACCCCCCCCCCCCCCCTGCCGACTACGCTATTGGATGGTTTTACAATCATTGTTACGCATAGCCAGCTTACGTTTGTTGCGGTAATAGTGGCACAAATCAAAAGGGCTCTCGCTCTTTTTCTCATATGCCGACTAGACTTAGAGTGTCTGTTGAAACCCATTTAGGATGAAAACGCTTATCAGCACCACGAAGCGTTGAGCGCTAGATACTACCTAAAATGTTGTTAGGACGATTCGGTGTCGACGTACCGCAGAACTCTGAAGCAGACTCTCAACCACGGACTGGTGCTCAAGCGTGTCCTTCGAGTCCTAAAGTTCAGAGCCTCTGTCTGAAATTCTGCATCGACCCAAACAACGATTTGCGGAAGAGGGTGCGAAACAACTTCGAGAAGGATCTCTTCAAACTCATGAGGAATGCGGTATTCGGTAAAACTATATGGAACGTGTGTAATCACGTCGTGGTACGGGGTCGTGAAAAAGCGGACAGGACGACATGAGCAGAAGAGCTCATATCGTGAAGAAAATCTTCGGATTCTCCAGCAACTGCATGGTAAGAGCATTTTTTTATTCTTACATATTTTTAATGTACGAGGTGTGTAAATTAAATCATGAGACTGATTTAATTTACATGATGCCGCCCCTCCAAGCCCCACTTGGAGAGGCTGCAGGTGAATATCCTGCAGGTCGTCCGAGGAGGATTGTCTTTTTTTTTTTGGGAATGTCGTGTTATCTGTTGAGGAGGAATATTTCTTCAAAACTAGTTGCCGGTCATCATTCGGTCTCACCGAGTGATATTGTAACGTCCCCGGTATCGTCTTCGCTTCTTGAAACCGGCCAGACAGTTGTTCAGCAGCAATGTCATGAGTTTCTTTCGGACTGAAGGGAATTGACGTTTTTGTAAAGTTCTTTTTGGCCCAGTTAAACAATGCTAACGGTGTCAGAATTTGTTGCTCCGGAGTGACCGCTTGTAGACTAGCACGACTGGCCAATCGTTTCAAATTACCGGCAATTCCATCGCACGCTCCTTTTCCGTGAGCAGTCCCGAAAAAGTGCCATTCTGCAGGGAGGCCAAAGTCCTGTTCGTGGTTCAGAAGATTAGCAAAGTTGAATCTGTTTTTGTATTGTTGGCCCGCTCCATCAGAAACATAAATCAACGTCTTTGGGTTGAAATTTGCCTTCAGATGATCAATTATAATGCGCTGGAATGAGTACACCGCTACGGTATTATGTCGCAAATCGTCCGAAAAAATTGCCATTGAACCATGTCGTAATTCTGATCCATCTTCGTAATAATAGACCACAGGATGAATAGTGCATTGGTTCCAATGAAAGCCTTGGATCGCATTCTGCGCTACAAATGCGTAGTTCTCAGCAAAGTCACATTGAATGATAAACTCGTCTTCGTTCATATTCTCTTTGCGATAGTCCAAGTATTGTGATTGTTGACGAGTAATGTAGGCATGAGTCTTTAGCTTTTCAATTTTGGTGCATAGTTCATCGACAAATGCATCACATGAAAGTACCTGAATCTCAACCGTGGCTCGGTCGGTTTCAGTCCAATTGTCGAATTGAAGGTTTTCAATTTCTGCTTCGTCCAATACCTTTCGAAGATATTCGGCCAAGCGTGCTGACCCCGGGCATGCATCACACTCACCGAGCCAGCATGCAGCGATCGGTGCATCACAGATAATCACGTTTATAAAATCTTCGTACGTATTCAGATGATATGTCGAATGCTCAGTAAGTCGAGAGAAATCAACAGCATCGATCATTAATTTGACGTTTTAGTGATACACGCAGACACAAACGCTGTGGGTACCACTCGCACCGGCTAAAATACAGTGCCACGGCCTCAACTTAGCAAACATCGAAAAGCTTACAGTGAAATCTAGGTGTGCCTGCAAGTAAAGCTTGTGGAGCTCCTTTAGGTTGCAGTACACCAGGCGTTTTTGCTCAAGTTTTCGGGTACCATGCGGTTGTTTTACTGAAACGTAATCGTTTTTACCCGCCATCTGCTTACGATTTGCATCGTGTTCGTAGAAAGTTCGTATAGCTTCCACGGTTGATTCATCCAATGTCTTTCCTTGTTTCGGATTAGGTGATGTAAGAATACCGCGCGAACTAGCTAAATCTATGGCTGTTCGAATCATTCGTCGAGGTGCATGAAAAAATCGCGCAGTTTTTCTAATACCCCAATCGCTCGGCTTTAGAGTGAGTATTCCGATTTTCTCGGAGCGCGTAGTTGTTGGTTCTTGAAACTTCTCCTTTAACTTTTCCAGAATTTCCACGCCTACTTCAGCAAGGTGTAACCTTGCTGAAGCAGGCGTGTCAACCACGGTATTCTTGCTACTTTTTTTTGGTGAAGGATTAAATGACACGTCGCTTTTTTGGCTCGGTACCATTGCTTCACTGCTGAACGTTTGTTGACTAGTACGAGTACTTTGACTACATGTATTCTCAATATCAGTTTGTGAAATTGGCACGTTAATAGTTAATGCAGCAGTTTCCTTTGAAGTCGACGGTTCAGAAGATTCAGGCAGATTTCCCAAGTTTGGCACGTCGTAAGACGCAGGTTTGAAGCTCATCATCTTCCCTCTGCAGTAGCCACATAATTTGCGTTCTTTGATGAACGCCATTTTCTTCACGTAATTAGCGAAAACTGTTCGTAAATTAGACTTTCTAAGATGCTTCTTTAATCCAATTGGATTACAGCACCGATCAGTAAACACCATCGCTTGTTTTGATCGTTAACACTCGTCGTATAACCGTTCACTCTGTAACATCCTGGCGTGAAACACGTCGCGGGATAAATCAACTTCACCAATAAATGCAACACACACAAAGTACTCAATGTCGCTTACTATCGGAAATACTAGATTCCTCTCAGTGACAATCCACTAAGAAAATTAACGCATTTAATACACACTCGCATCCAGACTGCTGTTGAATATCGAAAATCAAAACGGCCCGTTAAGGGATTCGATTAATTTCCGACTATGATCGTATATGTAAAATCCATGAATAACAGAAAACGCCACCGAATAACAGAAAATGGCGTGACTAACTGACGAGGAAGTGGTAAATAATACTTTTCGAGTATGTATACAATGTGAGCATCGTACACAGCAAAAGGCAAACGAGAAAAATACGTACGGAACTGAAACGCTTTATATTTACCTTTTTATTCCAAATATATTCTCTAATGATGCCCAAAAAATGTTTACCAATAACACGCAACAAATATTTTCGTTTTGAAATAACATATGCGGTTATGAGATTTCGCAGGGTTTTAATTTTTTTTCATCCTAACCATTGCAGGTACCATTCTGAAAATGTTTTCGCAGACTACATAATGGCATCCTGTAAAATTTGTACCGAAATCGAAAGTGTGTTATTAGATTTAAAAAAAATGTTATTCTCATTTTTTGCCAAATTTCAATTTTCTCAATGCAGAAAAATTATGATTTTGATTTTTTTCGATAAAGCGGAAAAAATAAAAGAGTTTTGATTCTTATGTTTTTTTTTGTTTGATGAATATTTTTTCGAATACAGTGTTCGTAATGAAAAATTGAAAACCCTGAACGGACGCCTAAAAAAATCTAAAAAAATCACAGACGTTCCTTTTGACTAATATTTCAAACTGGTAGATTTTGAAACAAATTGGAGAGGTTGAAAAAAAAGTGGCCCAGCTGATGAAGAATGCCTCATATAGGGGTCTGATTTATCGAGATGTCACACAGTGGTCCGAAATCCCGAAAAAGCGGACATAATTCCGAATTCGGGTGAGAGTCTTTACTCGGGGGTTTTTGGGGTCGCTGAATACGAATCTGAAGTCAAATTTTCAAAAAACAAAATGGCGGATCCGAAACGGTAAAAAATTTCTTCAAAAACCTGTTCGATTCGGGTGAAAGTCTGTACTCGGGGGTTTTTGGGGTCGCTGAATACGAATCCGAAGTCAAAATTTCAAAAAACAAAATGCCGGATCCGAAACGGTAAAAAATGTCTCCAAAAACCTGTTTGATTCGGGTGAAAGTCTGTGCTCGGTGGTTTTTGGGGTCGCTGAATACAAATCTGAAGCGAAAATTTCGAAAAACACAATGCTGGACTCAGTATGGACGGCTACTTTTTGGAGAGTCGATTTCATTTGCGCGAAATTCATTTTTTAGGAGTTTCCAAGGCTGTGAAGGTTTGAGAAGAAGAGGTTTAGGATAAAATAATTAATCCCTGTTATAATGATACTGAAAATTTATTTTCATATAATCTTACAATGTCTACTCCTACTACTACTACTACTGCAACGTCTTACTCGCTATCTAATGCATGCGGTGCAAAATCATTGTCATCTTCAGATTCATCGCTCTCCGTATCAATCGAAGGAATCTGACTTGATTCCGCAACTGAAGGTGAAATCAATAGTTCAATCGCATCTGTGGTTAATGATTCAGTTTTTTCGGAGGAACTTTACGCAAACTAGATATTAGTGGATCTAACGTTATCAAAAGTCTGCCAAAAACGTCTTCCATGGTTTTAGCTTGGTCACATTTTCGTGAAAAATCTCGCCGGAATTTTTAAATATAATTGTTACACGGTTCCTGAGCTTCTTCGGACATTAGTCCATCTATCATTGTCAACACACGTTTGAAATGGATGTTAATTTTTCTTCCGTAAAGTATGGTTTCAAAGGGCACAAGGTTTTTTTCTTGCGCTTCCATACAATCAACTTCTGTCCTAGTTGCTTCGGCAGTTTCGTGCAAAAAAAACTATTTTTATCGGGCGACAAAATCTTGGCGACGAAGGACGAGGATTTCTCCAAATAATAACCTGTGGACTGACTTTATCGTAGATTTGCAAGGGGACAAGTGAAATAAAAAAAATGTTGGCATCCGATTTATTGCCATCTTCATCGCTGAATTTTTGTTTGTAAGTGCTTTGACCAGAAGTGCCATCGCATCCCCACTTGCATATCAATTCTAAACCAGCAAGTTTGTTTTCAGGAAGACTTCTAATAACGTCCGATTGTGTCAATAGCAATCGTTCAGCTGGATGATTTAACAATGCTTGGAGTCCAACTGTGGCTGCACTTTCAGTTATAGAAATTTCGGACTTATCAGGGTAACACTTTTTCTTAGCTTCTAATACAGTACTATAAGGCAGCCATCCTCTACAATTTATCATAGCGGATGTGGAACGTATTAATTGATATACGCTCTTCGTCACTCCACCTTCTACAACAAATGATAATACTTCGTTGCCTGTCAATACTCTTTCTGGAACGTGTTCCATAGATTCCCGGTACTTTGATGCGGTCGATGGACTGCCTTCTGTGACATCCCTAATTACCTTCGAAGCCTCTAAATTTCCAGAAGCCCGGAGACCCATTTGTGTAGCGTAGGCTAGTTCTTGGACGCTGTATTGTTCACGAATCTTTTCAGTCTTCCTCCGTTTTTACCTGTCACTCAAATCATCCCAACTTGTCGAAGGACGTCCGGGCCCAGCTGTATTTTCCGTGGAAGTCGTCGAACCTTCATTTTCAGTTGTGAAAAGTATAGGAACATTGAGCCAGATGTCGAATTTTGCATAGAATCTGTTTTCTATCCTGTTCGCTTGTTTCCACCTTTTCCTGAATTCGGATACTAATGGTTTCAGGGCATCTTTTTTATTCGGCGGCAAAATGTATGGATGCTCCTGTTTTTTTGAAACCTCCGCTTCAATAATTTCACTGAGTACGTTGATGTTCCCATTTAACACTGGTTTCGCGAATTAGAAAATTTCCCTCCTCGTGAAAGAAATTTCTTTGGTATTATCCGGAGGATCTGTAAGAATTGAAAAATATGATTATTTAAACGAATTATTTTTACCAATTTCCTATAAACCACATTTTGGACGCGAAAACTACGAAAAACTGCCGAAAGTGCACACATCTTCCCACAAAAATAATAACTAAAGCCAAAAGAGCAGCTATGTGCAGCTAGTTTTTGGATATGTTTTGAAGAAATGTCTAAGCAACAATGTCCAGTTTGATTCAGCGCCCCACCCAACCCCACTTTTGACTTATTGCTTTTTTTAACACGAATTTTTAGAACGTGGCCAAGGAAAACACCACCACCGTTATTAATGATTCACTATTTCATATATTGTTAATAATATTTCTGCACAGGACATTTTAATTGTACTTACTTTCCGGAGAAGAAACCATTTTGTAAAATACAAATCCGTTAACTTTTCACTGTTGTAGACGCGTCTAAACTTTCGTGTTATTTCGCCGCGCGAAGAGCAAACAATGCGGTCGGCCCGACGCTCACGAACGGAATGCGTTCCCAAGCCAGGTAGGCACGCTCCCCCTTTCTTAACGGTCATAACACATAGTAGGGGTACCACTACAACTATTCTAACCATTAAAAGTCCCTAGAAAAAATATGTTTTTTTTTGGTTTTTGTCCGCTTTTTCGGGATTTCGGACCACTGTGTGTCATACGAAACTAACGCTACCCCCACTCCACTGCCGCTGTGTTGTAGCAGAGTGGGGCGAGCTGTGACATGCTGAATATCTGTGATCGGTTGAAAATTGCTGCATTACATGTAGAAGAGTCATTTGTGGTTACAAATGGTTTTAATTTCGATGTGTATTTTACAATGTTATCAGGATGATAATTATATTTACAGTTCGAGAGAGTGAGAGAGAGAGAGGGCGGGTGGGTGGATGGATGGATGGATGAGAATGTGAATATGTACAAATGCGAAAATGTGAAAATGTGAAAATGCGAAAATGTTCGCGTTACAAATGGTAAGTTTTAATTTCTATGTGTACATTACAATTTTATCAGAATGATCATTACAGTTTGAGAGAGAGGGAGAGAAAGAGAGGGTGGTTTGGTGGATTGGATGGATGAGAATGTGAAAATGCGAAATGTGAAAATGTAAAACTGTGAAAACGTGACAATGCAAAAATGTGAAAATGCGAAAATGTGAAAAATGCTAAAATGCTAAAATGTGATGGTTGGATGCATGGATGAAGAGTGAGAATGTCAGAATTTGAGAGAGAGTAACTCATATTATTTGCATGTATCTTTTTTTATCACCCAAAATGTCGGATAACATTTTCAATGCTATGAAATAGTTGCACTTTGTGTAGATCTGTAGATTTTTTAAATAATAATAGATTTTACAGTAGATTAAAGCACACTTTTACAGGAACTCAATTTTGGTAAAATTAATGTTTTACAAATAATTTCTAGTCATTAATTTGTCGTTCGAGGGTCACGAATCAAATTTTGGCAAGACTCCTTGTTACGTACTACCAAATATATATCATTCCGAAGCCAACAATGTTTTGTCAAAGGCGAGCTGTACTTACACAATAACCATGCGCACTCTCCAATTCACATCAAAACATGTTATCCGAAAAAAAATGAAGCTCGCGATTATAACAGCTATTCCTAGATTTTTAAGATTCTTGTCGCATTTAATGGCTTTGAGTTCAAGTGCTAAAAATATGTGAAAAATCCATTAAGTCGTCATTTTCTGACACGAAAATGTAAAAGATGTGGCAATCACGGCTGTTGAAGTGTCGTAATTATTATTAGCCACAACTTAGCCACGAGTTGTACGAGCTCCAACAATAACACAAGTAAAAAAATATAAACTTATTTGTGTCCACGTTACCAGTACTAGTTTCTTGTTGTTTATGTCGCGAAAGAGGAAAAAAAATCGATATCGCTGTTTTTTGCGATCGAAATAACGATTTTATAAAAGATTGGCATAAAAAAAATTTCTCCTAGTTATAAAGTTTATTCAACTTCGTTGGAGTGATTGATAACAAATTCACACGTTTTGGCCCTTTACAGCGTTGTGAAATGGGTTCCCAGTCTGTCTCTCTCGCTCTGCTACCAGCGACCTGATCTCCCCCGTACGCGAATGGAACACATTATTTTTTTTATATATTTTTTTTACAATTTTCGGCAGGAGGGGAAATGCGGAAATTACTTGTTGACCCACTGAAACCCCTCCACCGTTGCACATACTCGGACACACGTACCCAAGAGTGTACAAACATTGTCCTTTTAAGGTGGTAGGGAAAGAATAACCCTGGTAGGGTAGAGATAATCCTTGGTCTGATAGAACAACGAAAGTAAAAACATTTCGAGCGGCACGAAAGTTCTAGTGCGGAAGTTCTCTGTTTTCTCGTAAACTTAAAAAAAAAAAAACTAAAATCAATTGCGGTCTATGGTTGATGCGAAGTTTCGAATGTGACAATAATATTTTTATTGCGTTACTATCGATGGAAGATTTCATAATAATAATAATAATTATGAATTCTCAATCAAGCCACAATCACGCTTCACGTTCGAAAAGCAAAAAAATAAGTGACCGCCATTGGTTGTTGTTCGGATTTGAAGTAAAAATGAAAATTACCGAAACGAGCGTAATATTCCGCACGCCTTGTTAAGGTTGTTATAGGGTCGAGTCATCGGGGGTGAAGTACCCTATGCTTATGCATGGAGCTGATTGACTGTTACCAATTGTTAGTTATAAAATAATCGTCATACTTAACGTACTTTTTCGAACAATTTTTTTACACCTGTTTATAAAAATACGCATTTTTGGACGATTGATGATTGCATGGAATGTTTTCTTTACTTTGTATTATTATTTCCTATCATTTTTTTCTCGCTTAATTAACGCGAAACTAATTGGAAACGTCGTAAATCATAGAATATGATAATGCTCAGGTTGGCAGCATTGTCGCGAAATTAGACATACGCGCCCCGTTCACAACCTCAAAATCGGCCCAAGGAGCTGTCAACAATGAATATGAGTTCGAGTAAAAAGTTCTTTCGCTGGAAAGGAAAAATGTCCTGAACCTGTCTATAATCTAAAAGAAATCAATTTTAAAAATAATTTTCGGATATACTAAAAAATTCTTTTATGTATGAAAAAAAATTCCACTGTATTTCATCTTTTTCTAGAAATTTTGAGAAATTCATCATTTCTGAACATAAATCAAGTTAATAATAAGTAATTATTACTAATTAAGAGAATAAGATCAAATAATGTTCCTCATTAATTCTCCTGACTAATTGTAAGTAGCTTGAGGTCCCCGGGCATAATTACCGGATGTGGATAAGGTAGGTAGGATTTGTGCCATCCAGGACGTTGCCATGTTTGCACAGCCTAGTATTTTGTGTACTGGGTTTGCGCACAAATTCGCGATAGAAAACATTAATGATATTATAACGGTGCTGTGAATCGTCGTTTTCACGATGCTAAGAGTTCATTCGATGATTGGTCGAACTGTATCTATTTTTTTCAGCTCCGTGGTAATATTTTTTAAGCAAATATAAATGATGTACTAAAAAATGATCGGAAGGTTTCCATAAGTGTAATGTGATTAATCCGCCAAATACGTCGAGTTTCCCATATTTTTTCTACAAAATGGTACTGTTGATCGTATCCAAACTGCACAGGGTGCTCAGCATAGGGATTATATACTCCCAGAAAAAAATTCAGCTAGGTGGTAATATTTTGACCTCGCGCTATAGCAATCTTAAATATTAACGGCTCCTAATTCCCGGCTTTTAGTTGCGCTGACCAAAAGTAAATACCGCTCTCCCAACGCTAGATCGTTATTGGCCCTGTAGAATTGCTCGCACTGCTTGCGTGAGTGATCTTCCCACTCGTCTCCGTTTTCTTAGAGCATCGAAGATATCGCATTTTAATAGCGCGAGAAAGTAGTACTGAAAGAACAATCGAGCTTTACGGTTGGTGTCTAGTCTAGAACTTTCGGAAAATGGAAAAAAAAATTTATTTCATTTTTCAACGTCTTATAGCGTCGAGAATCACCTCCTAAAATTTTGTGACGAAATTCGTAATAGAAAAAAAGTTATAGCGGTGTGTGTAGGGACAAGTCCTACACACACCGTTTCAAGTCCAAAACTTTAAACGCGTTTTTCAGGAAATCAATTTTTTTTTCAACTGGCGGACAAACAATCTCCGCAACCGCTCGATCGATGTTGATGAAACTTTGTACGATTCTTTATTAAGGTGTTTTGTATGGTAATTCACTACATTTCTGGAAAAAAAAATGTATAATATAAAAATTTACAGAATGCAAACGGTGCAAAAATAGGTTGATTTTTGTACAATGTTTTTCAAATAGCCGCCATTTTTTTCTATTATCGATTTTTAGCAAACGGTGGTGAATTACCACGTGGCAAACCTTCCTCTTTAAAATGTCGTTTCCTATTTTTGTTTCGGACGTGCCAATCCGGAGATTGTTTTTTCCGCCATGGGAACACATTTTTTTTGAGGACTCGACTTTGGCGCCCTCTGAAAATTGGACAAAAAACGCTGGACGAAGTAAACAATTTTTTTTCTATTCTATAAGGATAACATGTCCTCGAAAAAGTTTTATTGTTATATCTAATAAAGAAGCTGAGAAAAACGTTTTCGAAAATAAACTTGTTTTTCGTTCTCTAGACTAGACACCAACCTTAAGCATCTACACAGAACGTAATTCGGTCATTTGCCTCGTTCTTTCGAGTCAATAGTTTAAGGGGGTATCCCTCTCTGGAAGCCCAATTTGAAGGGTCAGAATGGTGAATTTCTTTCTAGGTTACTAGAAAGAAATTACATTGTAACCACAAACACGTGTACAATATGCTGGGAAAAAATTAATTTATTCCAACTAATGTTAACACTAATTCCAACTAATGTACACATGTTAGTGGTTACAATGTAATTTTTGGGAAGAAAATCTTTCAAAATGTTCGTGGTGCTGCAGTTGGCGCCGCAGTCCTCCAATAGCGAGGCCCGAAACGACAGGATCTCTACCAGGCTTAAATGTAATCTGAAACGAAAACAAAAAATGTTTTCTTCAAATATATCCAACTGGCTATGGGTTCACGATCCACTTTTCGAAATTTCGAAAAATACGAAAAATGACAGCTTCTCCAAAGAAAACCTCATTTTACCTGAAAAACAGCATGCTGGAGTCATTGTTATAAACAAATGGTTCTTCCGATTAAAAAATGCGTTCGTAAACCGAAAATGACTACTGTTTGAATGCTAATTGTGCAAATTCAAGTCAATAGTGTGAAAGGTACTTAAGTTATCAATCCCACCGTGTCAAGAAAAGTAGTTTCGAGATAATCGCGTTCAAAGTTTTGGTACATATTTTACATGATCTTGTGAAATATTGTCTTACCGCTAGTCAGCGATTCCGGCACCATATAAGTGTCCTCCCTCATCATTGAGATCATATTGCACATGATCTCGATGATGATTTTCGTTTGTGTATAACTGCCTCAGATAACCGACTCAACGGATCGCGCTAAACCCGACGCACACTGTTCCACTAAAATAGGTGGGAACTCGTCAATTTTTAGAATTTCAGGGTCCGGTTGGTCTTAAAATATTCCTGAAACATCACACTATTATAATATGCAAAAAAAATGATTTCTTGAAGTTTCTAGAGAGGGATGCCCTCTTAATACCCAAAATTGAGTAATCCTCACGTAATTTTTTTTTAATAAACGCAATACATTTATCATATCACTGTGTATTGTCATTAAAGAAACACAATTATCGTAAAAATTATTCACTATTTTTTCTATTATAATTAAATAATTCCATTAAACCCGGTTTTCCACATTATTGCTTAAAAAATTAGTAATAATTCATTCGTACTTTTCGTACGAGGAGATTTCGTACAGTTACATTGATCATTTCATTACCGCACGATAGTAAAATTTCTATAGAGAACCATTATACAATTTTAACGGAGCCACAACATTTCACAAGGTTGAAGTGTTTGCTCCTAAAACTTTCGCTCTTTAAGAAATTACTATGTGCCATCGTGAAGACTAAGATAAGGCCTATATGGAACCACCTTATCACAAAACATAGTAAAATTTGGAAAAAAACGCCGGGTAAATATTCGTATAAAATTTTCTCCGTGTGAAAATGAGCTGACGACGCAGATCAGCTAGGGTAGCATGATTCTCAAAAAGTAACTTTCTAGATATTTATTTCATACTGGGAGGAAAATACGATATTGAACACATCGCTGAAATGCAACGAAAATTATCATTTTTCATTTGCTCTAATTTCTTTTAGCAAATCTTAGCTACGGACATAGCTCAACAATTTTTTTATTTGCTTATTTATAGGCCTATAATCTGAATTTTGTTGAATAATTTTTTTTCAATAATGAAAAGGAGGAAACCAAAATATAAAGATTTTTTTTGCGAGACCCTAGTTATGTTTACACGATGATAAATTTGCGTTTATTTGGCTTGGGTCAGCAAAATTACTAACAATGAAGGGATTCCATGTGAAAATTCATTATTTTTGCAACTCGGAAGAACTTTAAGTAATCAATGTAATTGCAAATATTGGAGTGAACTTTCTCATTGTGCGGATACGGTTCACAAAGCTTTGCTTCTGCAATTTCCCAGTTTGCATTTACTTTAATGTGGTTGGCGAACAACGTACGGAAGTTCTTCGAAGATAATTTGACTGATAACACATTTCTATGATATATCATACCAATTGAGAGATAAGTTCTTTAAAGTTACTGAAAGAAATATTTTAGCGGAGCTGCTGAGTAGCGAATGGCGAACCTTGCGCAAGTTCGAAAGGAAAATGATTGCAATGGAAGATTAAATATTCACGTTTCTCTTTGTACGTGAAGATTGCCACATGAGAATAGAATAATGTTGAATACATGAAGTAGGGAGAAAAAGTAATTTCCCATGAGCCGACACTATTTGCAGAGACTATCGGAACGGGTTTTTTTTCACACCCAGATAGTTGAGGTATCTTCAATTTTTAAAAACACACTTCTGTAAAACGAACTCACATGAATAGTAGATATTTTTTGTTTATATTATTCCTGTGACAATCGATCGAAAGTAATTCAGGATATCACTATGATGCAGCGCCAATTTATCGCAATATTTTCCATAATGTGTTCTTTTTTCATTCCACTACGACTATTTAGCGACATGATCGTTTTTTCTCGGTATTAATTGTGTACTAACAACCATTGATATCTGGAATAAACCTGGTTTATAAATAATTATTGTTTTCAAATTAAAATACGCTGTATGCATCGATGAGATTACGAATATCTGGATAATCAAGACGCATTAAACTTTGACGTCAAACCGACGAAAATATTTGTAGAGAGAAATTGTGTATTTAAGGGGTTACACCAACCTGAAAGTTTCGAAAAGTCTATTTTTGTTTTAATTTTTTTCTCACAGTTTGAACCTTAAAGAAAATTTTAAGCTGAATGTGAAGTCTGTACCTACAATATTAACAAAGATATAATTTTTTTTCTACCGCACTGTGCTGCGTTCCCTTAGATAGATTCACCCTTCGCTTCTATGAAACTAGTACCCGAGCATAGATTTCTTTTTGGAAACTCCGATTCCACTGTCACTTGGAGGTTTAGGAGGATATAACTAAAACTGTAACGAAAGTATAAATGCTGGAATATGGAAAATTGCACCGAAAGCATAAATGCTGATATGGAAAATTGCAGCGAAAGCAAGTTTCAGTGGCATTAAAGTAATTGATATAGCTACTTACATCGCTACATGTATTTATAATGATGACTATAGTAATATTTTATTAATATTACACGTATTAAACATAACCATCAGAAGTAATTGTTATGACATGAGTAATGACGAAGACGAGCACCGCATATCGCTTGCTGCAAAACGCGCGCAAGAAACTACAAAAGAGGCTAGAACTGCTCAGAGAAGGTCAAGATTATCTCTCGAGGATCAGCAACTTGCTGAGGAAGGACCCCAATATGGAGTAGGAATTACCGATTAACTGTACAGCAAAGTATGTCATAAATTTACAATGTTTTTTTTTACTGTTGAAGTCACGTCAAAACTTTAAACGCGTTTTTCTCGAAACGACATTTTTCGAATTTGCGGGAAAGATAACTGAACAATAGCTATTCCGATTGATTTGAAATATATACCATACATTTGTAACATAATTATCTCAATCCGTACGTTGGATTTTTTCTAAAGTTAACCGTTTTTGTTTAAACAATGTTTTTAAGTATAAATTTTATATGAAAAACAAACATAAATTTCTGCGTGATACCAAAAATCCCATTTTCTTTTTTTTTTCAGAAAATCCTCTGTAGCGCCGTGTATTTACCCTAACTCAACAAAATATTGGTATTTTTTTATGTTTCAGATGAACCGTGAGGCCATTAGGATTCCCGCAGATTGAAGATGAAAAAAAACTTGACGCGCGTAGCGGCATGTATCTCCGCCATTTATCAATATTTTTATATTTAAAAAATACATTTAAGAAGCTCAAAACATGTACTAAAAGCGTGTAAAGATAGAAATAAAAAATATGCATTAGTTTAGCTACAAAATATTCATGAATACCGAGTCTTATTCTAGCCTATGCATAATTCCGTAGCGAAATTCCGACAGATGTCGTTCGCAGTTGTTTCTCCGCTCGCACAGCCGTCAACCATATCAAGTGTCGTATATTAAGTGAAAGCTTAAACTTGTTCCGACATTTAAAAAAAGTATTCATCGATATCCATGACGTATAAAAACTTGAATTATGCTTTGAACACGGAATGAAAAAATGTGTATTTTTGATGCTCTTCGCTTTTCCATTTCCGAAAAGGCAAAAATGCATTGCAGACTCAGAAAAAGATATGTACCGTGTACGGAGAGAATGCCGTAAGCGAAAGTGTGTGCCGGAAATGGTTTGCGAAATTTCGTTGTGGAGATTTTGATCTCCAAGATGCTCCTCACTCCGGTCGGCCAGTCACCATAAATGTCGATAAAATCAAGGTTTTAGTCGACTCCGACCGGTATTTGATGACTACAGAGATCAGGGATGAGCTCAACATTGACCGATCAGCTGTTTCGAGACATTTACGGAAGCTCGGGATGGTAAACAAGCTTGATGTTGGGTGCCGCAAGAACTGAGCGAAAAAAATTCAATGAAACGAATTTCAGCTTCCGAGTTGCTTCTCAAACGGCATCAAAACGAATCATTTTCAAAGCGAATGATTACTGGCGATGAAAAGTGGATTGTCTATAACAATGTCAGGCAAAAAAGATTATGGCGAAGCGCCGGAAGGCTGCTCAGACGATCGCAAAGGCTGGATTACACTCAAGGAAGGTCATGCTCTGTATGTGGTGGGATTGCAATGGAATCGTCTATTATGAGTTGCTGCCACCCGACAAAACGATTAAATCGACCAAGCCTACTGCTCACAACCGACCATGTTAAGGTAGTAGTCTCGCCAAGGCGTTTTTCTATAGATTTTTTTTAATTTTGAGGTCTCATTCACGACACTATTAAATGATTACATGCAAAATTCAAAAAAGATTCATCGTTCCGTTTTCGAGATATTGATAATCAAAGATTTCATGGTTTTACACGTGTTCTTATGGGGAGCAGTGGAAAATTTAACATTCCACGCAATAACTTCGAAACTTTTCTACAGTTTTTTTTTAATTCTCAATTAAAGACGAACATACGACGAAGTAGGTAAAAAAAATCATGAATTTTGACCGTGTAGTTTCACATATATAGCGATTTAAATCGAGCAATGTCTAGCGACGCTAGCGCCACGAAGCGACTGGAGCATCCTAGAACTAGATTGCAGTAGTGTGTGTGATATATCCGTATACGCAGAGTATCTACGTATTAGTAGCCGGAATGGATATTTCGATACAAAATTGAGGGTTAGGTAAACATCATATTAGGCGTTTTCATCATTACTTTATAAGTTTTTACATTCCGATAAGATGTACACCTACATGATAAGGATGTTTCGCAATATTTCGAAGCTTTCATCGATTGAGCAGAAAATAAATTTTTCAACGTGACTGTAGCGAGATTACTACCTTAAAGCGAGCAATCGATCCAAAGTGGCCCGAATTGCTGAACAGAAATGGCGTAGAGTTCCACCAGGACAACGCTAGGCCACCCGTTTCTCTGATGACCCAACAAAAGTTATTGCGGCTTGGGTGGAATGTTTTTGTGCCCCCACCGTATAGTCCGGACCTTGCACCTTCAGACTACCACTTGTTCCGGCCACTGCAGAACAGTCCGAATAATATAACCTTCAGTACCCTGGACGTCCTCAAAAACCACTTGGATGGCTTCTTTGCCTAAAGATCTCAGAATTTCTATAGAAAAGGGATAATGAAGCTCATGGAGAGATGGCAGAAAGTAATTGAACAGAATGGAATATATTCAGTTGATTAAAATCGCTTTTTTTTTAGTAAATATTTAGCGTTTGAAATATACTCGATTTTCGCTACGGAATTATGCGTACACCCAATATATACGGAGTATACAGGGTAAAAATACCAGGTGGCCCTAGGTTTTTTAAAAGTCTGACACGGAGATTTCACGACCGAGCAAACTATGATATTCAATGGTAATTAACCTTTCATACCTCAACAAAATAAAAATTTGTAAATAGTTGGCATTATGGAAGGTTAAAAAATTTTTTTAAACGTATTATTTAGTTTCTGAAAAATTTAATCAGCGGGCTAGTTATAAAGTAATAAAGGGAGTGTGGCAGACATATTACATGCGTCGTAACTTTCCTCTATCTTGTATGGAATGCTTTGAAGCGGTTTTGCTTGTTGTAGCACAAAGCGACGCCACATTTATCACACACCGTTTGCGATTTGGTTATTTTTTTCGATGATCGCAAACTTTACGTACACTCGAATCATGCAATCTCGCGACAAGAGAGCTCCAAACAAATTTAGATCCAACTAACACCATCTAGTTTGCATGAATTACACTTAAAAAAAAACAGAACGGTTTGTAACCGTCGTGTGACATTGATTTAAAAATAATTAAATGTCAAAACATTAAATAAACATTAAATGTCACAACGAAAAAAAACAGCGTATTTTTGTGAAGAGTTGTATTTGTCAGAAAAAATGGGCTTTCTTGAAAAATATAATATCAAAACTCGAATTCGGGTTCAACAGAATGAAGATAATAAAATTCCTAACACGAAATACTTCTACAAAAATTTATTTTCGAATTAAATGGAATTAAATTAAAAATTAAAATCTAATTTAATTCAATCGCATTAAGTTAAAAATTAACATTTAATTTAATTCAATCGAATTAAATTAAAAATTAAAATTTAATTTACTTTAATCGAATTAAATTCCATTTATCCATTTCAAAATGCATCTTTGATAATTATTTTCTCGATCACGGAACACAGAACGAAATAGGAAATTAAAACATTTCCATTGTCAATTTTTTTGAACCGTCGTTTATCATTTTGTCACTGATTTCGAAGTATGCACCTCGAAATAAACGTTCCCGATGCAATGTGGGACGTCAAAAATTGTAATGTAATGATTATTGCATTCAAACTTCAGTGCTCATTGCTCGCTATCGGCGGAGGGGGGGGGGGGGGGGGGGGTGTTCATTTGACAATCTTACCAAAATAAAAAAACGAATGAAATGGTTACATAACAATATTTCGTGAAATGTACATTGTCAATTCCAAAAATTAATGGAATGTAGAACATGCTCACTCGTTTTTTTTAAAGCGACGGAATTATACATTTCTTGTTCGGATTTCCCGGCCAACGTGTCCCTATTATCCTATCGCTATCAATCATTATTATTGTCAGCCGATAGCCCGAGTGCGTCCACACAATTTTCAAATGCAATCATCACTGCTGGGAAACTCATTTCCGGAAAAGCGCAAACGCCATATTGCATTGTAGAAATAACCCGATCTGTTTACCATCCCCGCAGCCATCAGAGGGAACACGAAAAGCAATGAGATAGAAAGATAAGTGATTAAATTGTCAGTACATTATTACAACATCCGAGTGTCTACTGGACTCTGAGCGCATGTGAGAGAAAATGATAGTGAGGAAGGGGCAGAGACAGCCTGAACGACGGAGAAAAAGTAAAAAAAAAAAAGGTGTATGATAATCTCGGAATCGTTGACACGTGATTATTATCATTGACAATAGAAACAAAAAAAAATAAAAACAGATCCAAGCGTTATCTATATTTTTACTTCTATCAGTCAACGCCATATCTTTGAACTCGCGTGGGCGTGAGAATAATTTTTACTTTGAATGAATAAATCATTAAGGCACGGCTCAGAGAGGCCATTATTATCAATTACTACAATGATACACAATTTTTATGCTATCGCTGGCGTATATATTGCATTTTGTCAATTTAATGTGATAAATTATTATTTACAAAATTATTTCCTGTATGATGGATATAAAGGCTATATTGAAACAATAGGTCAGAATTCCGCACAAATCGAAACACAAATATAACTTGAATTACATACAACTTGGAGCTTCCGGTAAAATGCTGTGTTACGTTTTAGCGTGTGCCGACATTTATCAAACCTTACAGACTGTTTAATCATAATCCTTATATATTCGCATTCATGGTTCCGCATTGTCCCTCAACCTAATGATGTTAAGGGGGGGGGGGGGGCACAGACGACGAAAAAATAGCAAATTTTGATTACTGTTTGTCGAAACAAACAAAACGTTTTACATTTATGAAACTTTAGGTACAATTTATTACATAATTAAACTGTTTAAATTAATTTATTGATTAAAAAATATGGCAGAATGGCGACATTATGGCGTGGTCTTCCAGGAAGGTTATGGCGGCAGTTGTCCGTTTGTGAGACATCCAATGACTTCAAGATTGACCTGAAAAATATGAGGCAAGAATTTTCAATATTTCAACAGTGTTTGTAAAGTTGAAATTTAAAAAATGGGACACTTCAGAAAAAAATGGCATTTTACACAAAATTTTCGTTCTTTTTTGCAACAAAAAAGTACTTTTTGCAATGTCTGCCCCGAAAGTGCGATTTTCGATTGGTGTTTAGCGTGCGGAAAGTGGCTTATTTCTCAACGATGCTTACTTTCCCGCACTAGTGCGGGAATGTGAGACTTTCCCGCACTAGTGCGGGAATGTGAGACTTTCCCGCACTAGTGCGGCAAAAAATCTATTTACAGCTCACTTTACCGCATTGATTCACGAAAATAGTCATTTATGCTACAAGTGCGGGAAACAACGAATTCCATCGCGCGTGAAGTTGCCGCATGAGCCGAAGGCTTATGGTGCATTTTACACGAGTACGAGTGAGAAATGCACCATAAGTCGAGGCGAATTCGGCAACTTACGCGCGATGTAATTCGTTTTTTTTTCGCCCGTGTCTCATACATTATTTTTTGCAATGACTGTCTCGAAAGTGGGATTTGAGATTTAACAAAACCAATAACAATTATATTCAAATATATCAGATCAGTTCAGATCATTTCCTTGTCAGAAAATACGACTGTGATAAGTTGACGTTTCATATCACATGAATTTCGTTACATTCAAGTTTGTTCAATCGGTCGAAAATCGTAGAACAAAAAACTATCAACCGTGAAAAAAACCGTTTTTTCGTGAATCAATGCGGTAAAGTGAGCTATAAATAGATTTTTTTCCGCACTAGTGCGGGAAAGTCTCACATTCTCACACTAGTGCGGGAAAGTAAGCATCGTTGAGAAATAAGCCATTTTCCGCACGCTAAACACCAATCGAAAATCGCACTTTCGGGGCAGGCATTGCAAAAAACGGTTTTTTTCACGGTTGATAGTTTTTTTGTTCTACGATTTTGGACCGATTGAACAAACTTGAATGTAGCGAAATTCATGTGATATGAAACGTCAACTTATCATAGTCGTATTTTCTGACAAGGAAATGATCTGAACTGATCTGATCTGATTCTGATCCGGAATGGATAAAGAAAATGAGTGCCCGAGAGCGTCTACACCGGTGGAACTCATTGAAGCGGCTATATCTGCCGAAGAGCAATTACTATCGAAGAAATCAAAGGACAAATATTTGAACACTTATGCAAAATTAATGGAATGAGCTATCACGAAGTGTTAAACCGTCGACTCTTTGGTCTCAATATTCAATGCTGAAAAGTACTTTGAATCTGCATCAAAACGTTAATATAAAAAATTATGCGAAACTTACGGCCTTTTTAAAAAGATAATCAACGGGATTTGCAAGCAAAAAATCAAAAGTTCTGTCATCCGAAGAAATTGAAAAATTCATAAATGAAGCCTCGGACATTAAATATTTGGCCACGAAGTTAAAATTTGACATTTACACTGTTACATTTATAAATAGTTCAATGACAATAATAATTACAGGCTGCTCTGATTGTCGGCATAATGGGCGCTTGTAGAAGAGAAGAACTCTGTAACTGTCAGTAATGACGCGAATATCGACTCAACGACAATTCTTGTAACCCTCCCAAATACTAAAACGAACATCAAGCGATCGTTCACAATCACCGGCGCATTTCACGACATTTTGAAAAAATACGTAGGCGTTACGTCCAACAGACTCAAAATCTAACCGTTTCTTTTTAAATTATCAAAACGGAAAATGTACCCAACAACCGATTGGCATAAACAAATTTGGGAGTATGCCTAAAGAATTTGCGCAGTACTTGAATTTACCAGACCCTGAAAATTATACCGGCCATGCTTTTCGACGAACTTCAGCAACTTTACTTGCCAATGCTGGAGCGGATATTACAAGGTTGGAAGGTCACGGCGGCTGAAAATCAAATCAGGTGGCTGAAGGTTACATAGAGGATTCAGTGGGCAATAAGAAACGAATTTGTGAGAAAATCACGCAATTCGTTAATGTATTAAAAACCAATGTTTCTGCGACTTCAACATCAATCCCATCAACGTCAAAAATTATCAGTTCCCAAAACCTTTGCGAAGTACATGTTAATGTACCACAATTGAATAATGCAGATTCTGGAGTGCTTTATGGAAATTCGAATCAAGCTTCGCAACAATCTTCAAATACAAGAACCATGACATTTAATATAAATAATTGTTCAAATCTTACATTTCATGTAAACGAAAAATAAACTTATCGCTGGTTATACGCGAGTTCTTATTTGAATATAATTGTTATTGGTTTTGTTGAATCTCAAATCCCACTTTCGAGACAGTCATTACAAAAAATAATGTATGGGACACGTGCGAAAAAAAAACGAATTACATCGCGCGTAAGTTGCCGAATTCGCCTCGACTTATGGTGCATTTCTCACTCGTACTCGTGTGAAATGCACCATAAGCCTTCGGCTCATGCGGCAACTTCACGCGCGATGGAATTCGTTGTTTCCCGCACTTGTAGCATAAATTACTATTTTAAAAGTGATTTTTATACACAAGTAGGTATAAGTTGAAGGTAATATTGTTATTGGGTTGTGTATCCAATTTTAACACGATCGGCCACCTCGTTTTAAAGTAGTTTCCCACAAACTTAAAAAATGTAGTTTTAAGAAATACGTATTTAAAGTTTCAAACTACGAAAACTCAGTGATTTCAGTGACTTATGACCTAATAACTTACTTCACCACCGTACTCTTGAGATGTTTAACCAACATTTGACGTAAAATGAAAATTCGATTTTTTATGTTACTAGACGTATTTGCTCTCTCAAAAGAGACTACCAGTCTGTAGTCCGCAAAAAGGTGAATTTCGATCATTTTTAATGGATAGACAGTTGATAAAATGAAAATTCCGTTTAGTGGCCTTTATACTATATAACTTCAATTATCTTTACAAATGTATTATATTATTATACACTGCAACCTCTCCGGACGGCATCTCCATAAATGAAGTCAGCCCCCACTAGGTGCCGAATATCGATCGGTGTAGCGCATGGTGGAAGAAGCGCCCAGGCCCTAGCGTCAGGCTCCAAGCATGCTAGAATAAGAGTGGGATTGGTGGGGTACTGCTATCCGCTACGTCAGCTGCGCACAGTCGGCTTGAGTGGATAGTGCCCAACCTCTATGTTTGCAAGTATGATGCGGAGCCGATTAGAGAGGTTGCAGTGTAGTTTATATCAGGTGTTGAATAGTACGGTTAATTTGCCCCACGTATTGAACCATTGTCCGTTGGGACCTGTTCGAGATGTTGTACTTCGTTGTTTTTGTACCCACTTACAGAGGGCACTGTAGATGAGAAAACTGACGACCGATGTTTGTTTTTGGAGGGATAATAGCGAGAGTTAACGTGTGGACAAATCGGATAAAACGACCAGTGATTGGACGATTAAAGACACTTTAGCATTTAAATGGACTGTAAAATAAAAATATGATCAAAACAAACTTTTTAATTGTTACAGCTAACAGAATATGTTATTCTGATGATAGAAAGAAATATTCGAAATAATTGCAATAAATAATATTGGACAAATTGATAAATTGATGAGTAGCAAAATGACTGAATCGCCAGTCAATGGACGAAATTACCAGCAATTGAACACTCGACCACCAGTAAATGGACGTGTATTGTACGTGAACGCTATAAAGGATAACTATTTATTATTTATGTTGATTAAACGCTACATTTGGAGATCACTGCGTTGCACAGAAATTATAATATTCTTATACGTATGAGTATTATATTTGTTATTGCAATTTCGTAGAAAATACACAAAGTTTTTTTTTCATATTAACGTGACATTCTCAAAAAACTACCAAACTACTTATTTCGACAGAGAAACAGAAAATTATATCTTGTCAAAATAAAAAAAAACGAATTAAATGATTGTATGACTACATTTGACAAAATGTATTTACGTTGTCCATTCTTAACAGTAATTCATTTTGTAATTTTCAGCAGAAGAGCTAATCTTTCTACTTTGAAAATTATCAGAAAAGTTCCCATATGTCCATTCACTGGAAAGACGTTAGAATACTCCACCAGTGAATGAACATGTCTAATTTTGACCTTTTATTACGAATTTATGATTATTAACCCCAACAAACTGGACAAATTTCGAGTGGCGTCAAAATTCGATATTCAACTAAGAAATTGATTTTAACGATGCCTGTGACTTTTTTGCGAAATTATAGTGATTCGCGTCTTTATCAACAATTCATATATTTTAGTATATTTTATGTCCCAGGGTACTCGAATCTGTAATTCGAAAAAAAACATCAGCAATACACTGCAGCTCAACACGGCATCCATCTAAGAGAAGAAAATTCTTGTAACGATACAAATGGTCACGAATATCTTAAAACTAAAAAAAAATGTGTATCAATCGTTTTTTTGGCAATAAAATGACGATATATTGCAAATAAAGCATTGAGGAATCCCGATAAAAATTCTACTTTTACTGCGTAATAGCGTCATGCATAATATAGCGAATGCTTCGACTGTTACAAAGAGGTAGCGCGGTGAAATGTATTCCCATTGCGTCTGTAATTTTTATCCGTATCAATCCCATTGGAATCAATATTTGATTTGCGATATTCGCATGCATTCATCGTTGCTACACAAATCGCGAATTATGACCTCATTAACGATTATTCGAGGTTTGCATGGTTAGTGTAATTTACTGAACGTAAACTCCGAAGGCTATCCTCTAATTGCTGTGATTTCAATGAAGGTCTTCTTAAAACTCGCACTCAAGGCATTTTTTTAATTAGCAATCTCGAATATTGGGGAATAATTTCATGTATGAGATTCGTATGCAGCTGTATTTTTTTTTCTTACTATTGGTTGATTGATATTTATACAGCATTAGTATTCATTCAGCTGCTTTTAAAAATGAATCTGATATACCGTTGACTCGTTACATAATCAAATGTAGGTTTTACCTCTGGTATAGTAACGCTCTACTGAGACTATAAAGCGATCCTTCAGAGTACACAATAAAGCTTCAGATGGTTTTTAAATCTTTCAACGTGATCTTTTTTCAGACCCAGTTTCCGGTTTCCTTACCTATATATTGTCAAAAAAATCGCAATACAGTTCTATACAATTTAACATACTGATGAAAATGAATGTATAGTGTTACAATTATAAGTATAAGTATAAGTATAAACTATAAGAAAAATATGTATAAAAATATTTCAAGAATTTTGCCGCGATTATTAAGTATATAAAATAATTTTTATTTTTCACAAATACATTACACTTTTATGAACAAATTTAAAAAAAAACGAATTAAATAAATTAAAGAACGGCGGACATATGCGTCCTCCAGACCCTTGCCAATCGTGGAATTTTTTCTCTGCCAGGCGTCATCTAAGAAATTTAAAAAAAAATTCTTGTGGAGAAAGGTAATAGCTAAAGTGTAGGATAGGGGAAACATTTTTTCTAAATTTTGTACTAATCACAGCTGAGCTAAACAAACCCCGATTTTCACAAAAATTTTGAGTTCGAAAAATTAATGAAAAATGAACGTGGCATCTAATTAAAAAAAATTCTTATGCTACATCTTGGATAATATTGTAAAGAATATGTGGTACAAATTTCATCAAAATCGGTCGGGTATTTCTCGAGACATTTTGTCCACCCGTTTTGAAAAGCGGGTCCTACTTGGCGCGTTGTATCTCCGCTGTTAAAAAAAATCTTTTTTTTTTCATTTATTCATAAAACTATAATGTATTTATAAAAAATAATTATTATTTTATATATTTAATAGTCGCGACAACATTGTTAAAAATTCTATACCCATTCTTCCAAATCGCGGGGATTTTGTGACTGTCCGAAATTTGATTTTCAATAGGATTGCTCATTTTAATTGCGAGAACAAGAAGCATCGGAACAGCGAGATATAACAATAAAAACAGAATAATTGAGCTATCGTTTCTTCCGTTTTGATAATGATAAATTGGTTCAACAATGAATGTTACATACGCAATTGAACAGTTATGTAGTATGCCTTGTGATTAGAAGTCGACCCATAAAAAAAAGTGTAAACCCAAACAATTTACATGATTTATTTTTGAAATGTTATTTACTTCATACCTCCCGGTAACGCAGAAATATTAGTGGATATGGCGAAAAGTTACCCAACCATCAACAAATATTTGTGAATGCGACAAAAAAATACCCCATCAGAAAAAAGAGGCACACGAATTAGCAGGTTACCAACGATGACAAATTCTTCAGCCCCAGTCTCATGTGGCAGGCTTATTATAAGTTTTATAGTTGGTCATTTGAATTTAGTGGCCTTCAGCGCTAAAGTAAATCTGTATATGCGAAATGAGCACACAGGAAAGTTTCAAAAGTTCTCGCTCACCCATCGCTTCCGTTACTTTTTCCCATCATAGTCTCGAACTTTTTTCCCGAATATATATTTTTGTGTGTAACATAAAAATGTACCAAAAGGTGCAAGAACATTAATACAGCAGTTTTCGCTTATAATTACAAGCTTTTGTTTAACTTGACTTGGTGTGAGATGCAAAACGGAAAATCGATATATCATCCACTTCCCGACTACTTAGAACTCTGAAATTTTGCAAACATGCATCGAAGAGGTGACAATGCACGATTCAACTTAAAAAAATAAAAATAAAAAAAAAATAACGACCTTCTGTGATATGCGAAACGGAAAATCGATATTTCACCCACTTCCCAACTACTTACAATTAGAGCTCTGAAATTTTGCAAATATGCATCTAAGAGATGAAATTGCACGATTCAACTTTCTTTGTTTAGGTTTTATTAATTAATCCGTGTTTGCAAAAATTTCAGAATTAATACAAAAAAGTAGAAAATAATTGACAAATAATTTTTTTTAAACAACCTTGTATTTTGTGTACTAAAATGTTGAAAATAATTTTTTTTACCATTTTATATGACTATAAATAAAAGCTTGAAGCACTCAAAATTTAGACATATAATCTTTAATATACATAAATTCGTTAACATATCAACTGTATTTAATTTACTGTGAAACAACCTTAAATTTCTTAAATAAAAATCCTGAAACTGACTATAAACGTGTGATAATAATTTCTCTAATTACTATTGTGCCAAATTAAATACGCTTAATGAAACTGAATTGATAACATTTATTAAACATTTAAAAATCGAGCGCCACTATTTTTTATTTATAGTCACATATAGGTGACTTGGTAAAAAAAATTATTTTATACTTCTTAGTACATTAAATAAAAGCTTGTTGAAATTTTTTTTTACATATAAATTTATTATGTTATTCTCAAATAGTTTGAATCACTTATTAATTTCGGTTCTGTAAGTATAGATACGCTTTTTCGCGGTCGTTTTCCTTTCCTATAGCAAAGCTCTGTTTTTGTTTTTTTTTAAACAGCACCAATTTTACACATTTTTTGAGGGTTGAAATACGATAAAGAAATTCTGAGTCTTCTTTCCATAAAATATAATCGCCCTTTATATTTGCGCATGCACAATGCGCTTGCGAAAATAATATCCGATTATAAAATGGTGCTTTCAAGTGTTACTTTTTGAGGTGAAAATATCAATCAAATGTTCGAAATGATATTGCGTACCATTATTCGAGCTTACGAAGTAGTATGGCTGATTTGTGTTTAATCCCCGATAGATTTAAAGAGAAAAGTGAAAGGTCAAGTTGTCAGAGGGGCTGCTCGAGGTACAGAAGCATTATATTCTCGCAAAATATCCCCAAAGGGAAAGCTGTCCAGTAGAAGCATCGAGGCTCAACCCTGAGCACTGCAATGCACGAGTTTGCTATCTCAAGCACGACAAGCACTTCCACCCACTGCAAATACGCTTCAAATGGCAATCGTATAGCTCTGAGTGCCGGAATGTCCTGTTTGTTGAAACAGAAAAATCGGCCCTATGAGAGAATGAAGGTCCTGGGAAATTTTTCAAACTTTGGGAAGCCCTTGAA
The DNA here is from genome assembly GCA_963932345.1 of Ophion ventricosus. Classification (NCBI taxonomy): domain Eukaryota; kingdom Metazoa; phylum Arthropoda; class Insecta; order Hymenoptera; family Ichneumonidae; genus Ophion; species Ophion ventricosus. The sequence goes on along the minus strand of OZ010711.1, from coordinate 7,187,777 downwards.
CTATTTGCATTGCTCTCTTTCTTTCCGTTCACAAAATAGTTTGTCTCGCCAGGTTTACCAAAACAGATCGAAAGGGTTTTGAAGAATATCAGGGCGCGCTCTTTTATGTTAGGGGCTAGCTGCCCGAAAAAATGAAAGTGGGAAAATCAATTGAGAGGGTTGGACCAGACACGAGGATGCTCAACATCACCAAAAAGCCGATTACACAACCTGACCCACTTTTAATCCGAAAGGTCCCATTTTTGCGAACGGCGTACGGGAATACGTAGATTAAGATACGGAAAGCACTATCGAGATCTTTGTATCAGTCGAAGAGCTCGGTTCAGAGCAGCAAATCAAAGATTCCCACAAAAGTTCAGGTTCTTCAAGACCTATAGCGATTCGCGATCATACCATTGTCGATGGAGCTGAACAAATTTCTTGGACGATTGCATTATATTCTGTGAAATTCGAAATGGATAACGAACGAAGACTGCGTGCTCGAACATAGACAATGGTCTACTAATGCCAGTTGACTATTTCCAGTTGCTTACAGTAACTTTGATCTTGAACTCGAAATTTTCGCATCCTAGATATCCTCCGAGCAGAACAAGGACACAGATAGACTCTCAAGAATATCGAACGTAGGAAATGGGAATTAGTCAAAACCGCGTTCAACCTTACTGTAAAAAACCTTGGAAGACCCCCAATTTCGCATCGCGTTTAAGGCATCAGACTCCATCTATTGCACATATTTTCAAGAAGTTTTTTCATAATAAAATTTATCTGCATATTTTAATATTTTTATACATAAAAATAGAAGTTTCAAAGTAAAAGAAATAATTAATTTTTTTTTAAAATTTATTTTGGTGATCTGGCTGCCTGAAGTTACCCTTGCGTTCACCTTGTCGATACAAAATCTTAAGGGCGGGGTAAGGTTAATTCGGTGAAAAAAAGCATATTTTCAAGAATTTTTTTTAGACGATACAGGTAATGCTGGTTTATTTAATTAATTTTCATATAATAATAGAACAACTGAACTATATTTTCCTAAATTTTCATTGCAAATTATTGATAAATAAGCCGTTGGCAGCAAATCTCCGCAGGCGCCTCGAAAAAAAGTTGTTTTGCGGTGTACGCTATAACTCGTCACTGAATCATCTGAAACAAAAAAATCAAAATGCGTTTATTAGGTGAGATGTTTCTCGAGGTAACGCTGCCGAGTTTTTTTTTATAATTATTTTTTATCTTACAATATCAAATTTGCCGATTTTTTTAGCGAAAATCGCGCTTTTGACTTCCAAGTGCTACAGAAAATGAAAAAAACGATAAAAAAACTCGGCAGCGTTACCTCGAAAAACATCTCACCTAATAAACGCATTTTGATTTTGTTGTTTCAGATGATTCAGTGACGAGTTATAGCGTACACCGCAAAACAACTTTTTTTCGAGGCGCCTGCAGAGATTTGCTGTCAACGGTTTATTTATCAATATTTTGCAATGAAAATCTAGGAAAATATAGTTCAGATGTTGTATTATTATATGGAAATTAATAAAATAAACCAGCATTACCTGTATCGTCTAAAAAAAATCTTGAAAATATGCTTTTTTCACCGAATTAACCTTACCCTGCCCTTAACTTTGGAGCATCTGAAAACGAAATGTCGAGTATTTTATTACAAAGTGGAGTTATAGTTATGACTCCTACTAAAAACTTTCACCCCCGATAAAAAGAAAACAAAATTGCGCACTTTTGGATTTTTCGACTGTTTTTTACAACTTAAATTGTTTAAAAATAGGATGCAATATGAATGAATATTTATACCGTTAGTAGGGGTCGAAGAGATACATGCATAGAATAATCCCTGTAAAATTGAGCCCAATCGGTGCAAAAGTTTTTCCAAAATCATGTCGACAAGGTCGAAAAGCGTTGTTTTGAGAACAACGCGTTTAAAGTTTCTCTTGTGAAAATGTACATAAAACTTAAAAAAAAAAGCCTTTTACCCTCAATCAGCGATGCCTGGTCCATACATTGCTCCTTCAGCTTCTTCAAAAGCTTAACTTTCTGGGCATTTTTGGTTTCGAATCTCTGTTTTGTGACCTTTGAACGCTCGACGCGACGGTTGCGCGCTGAGCGCGCAGAGACTCAACTTCTATTGTACCACTATTTTTAGCCCCTAATCGGTCACTCCGACCTAAATAACGTTCTCTACCGTATTTTTACCGGTATGTAGTATACGAAAATTATGTTTTTAGAAAATCGAAGATTTCCGAAAATAGGCTGATACTGATCCCTTAAACAAAAGAATGCGAAATCTATTATACCTGCCATCAAAAATCGGATGCCATAGACGCGTTTGCGACAAGATAGTAGAGGCATAATTTTTATGCGTTGAGGGGCCAGTTTACTTTGGAGCCACGAAAAAAAGGCTATTTTCGCGATTTTTTTTTTGAGGATTTTATAAAAGATATGAATATAAAAGTTGTTGGGCTTGATAAATAACGTCTTGAAATACATTAAAAAAAAAAAATTTTATTCATTTTTTTCATAGTATAAACTTCAAACGCGTTTTTCTCGAAACAACGTTTTCAAAATCTAGCTCCATCGTATCTCTAAAACTAATAAACCGATTCTCCTGAAAGTTGAACCACATATTGTAAACATGATTCGCAACAAGATGACCCTCGATGGTTTTAAAATTTTGATTTTTACTCTGTTTTTTTGCGAAAAACTGCGAAAAAACGCGTTTTTTTTTACTTTTTTCGTTTTTTATCTGCCATTTTTTTATTTTTTGATAAAACTTTATATCCGAGGGTCATTTTGTAGCTGGTGTCATACTTAATCTAATGGACTCTGATTTTTTTGTTTCCGACAAGCCGTTGCCGAGTTGTGATGTAGCTACCTAGCCCACCTATTTTTGAGGCGTTACGTTAAACTATAGTTTTTGTACTTAAAAATGAATAAAAATGAATTGAATTTTTTTTTAAAGTATTTCAAGACTTTATTTATCAAGCCCAACAACTTTTATATTCATATCTTTTATAAAATCCTCAAAAAAAAATCGCGAAAATAGCCTTTTTTTCGTGGCTCCAAAGTGGACTGGCCCGTTAATGTCAAGAGTGTTAAAGAAAATTAATACGAAACGAGCGTCGGTATAGTCCCGATACTATTCGGGCCTACGCAGCCATGGTTGCCGCTTTTCAAGACGCTATTAATAGCAAAACCGATTGTTTTCGATCCGCAACCAGAGCTATTACTTTGTCCCTGCAGATCTCTACGACACCCACTATTCTGCAGTTTGCTATTGATAGCCGGCGTATTGGCAGGAAGTTCCGGGGCAATACGCGTGTGGGTGAACTTCCGCCTCCAAAGAAAACTTGATTCTTTTGATGCCAGCTTTAAGGATATTATAGATCCTTTGAGCGTTAAATACCCAGAAGGTCGCTCGTATGGGATTCTGAATTCTCATTGTTCAGCGGTATCTTTGATAGTCAAAATTCCGAAAGATGAATTACTGAGGCACTTTTTTGAGAGTCTTTAGATTAACGCCTTCGAAATAAAAAAATAAGGAAGTATGGAACATCAAACCAGGCATCAATTTGATAAGTTCTATCGCTTTGACGTTAAAACACAACATGAAACCACTAACGCTTATTTTGGTGCTGATGGCACATATTGAGAGCAAGGTCCAAACGCGCGCGTTAATAAAGATTCAGAAGATTACCCTTAAGGCATCAGTCTCCATCTATTGCACATATTTTTAAGAATTTTTTTTTCATAATAAAATTTATGTCCATATTTTAATATTTTTATACATAAAAATAGAAGTTCCGAAGTGCAAGAAAAAATGTTGATTTTTTTAAATTTTATTTATCTCGTTGATCTTGCTGCCTGAAGTTACCTCTGCTTTCACCTTGTCGACACAAAATCTTAACTGTAGAGCATCTGAAAACAAAAAGTCGATCATTTTATTATAAAGTGGAGTTGTCGTTATGACTTCTACTAAAAACCATACACCCCCGATAAAAAGAAAACAAAATGGCGCACTTTTGAATTTTTCGACGGTAATCTACAACTTAAATTGTTCAAAAATAGCATTCAATATTAATGAATATTTTTACCGGTAGTAGGGGTCGAAGAGATACACGCATTTAATAATCCCTGTAAATTTGAGCCAAATCGGTGCAATAGGTTTTCCAAAATCATGTCGGCAAGGTCGAAAAACGTTGTGTTGAGAAAAACGCATTTAAAGTTTCTCTTGTGAAAATGTACATAAAACTTAAAAAAAAAACTCTCTTACTCTCAATCCGCGATGCCTAGTCCACACGTTATTCCTTCAGTTTCTTTAAGGGCGGGGTAAAGTTAATTCGGCGAAAAAAAGGCATGTTTTTAAGATTTTTGTTTGGCGTAACGGATAGTGTTCGTTTATTGAAAAATTTACATATAATAAAGTAACATTTGAACAACATTCTCCTAAATTTGCATTGCAAAATATTCAAAATTGAGCGAGTGAAAATTAAACCCCGGAGGCGCCTCGAAAAAAAGTTGGTTTGCGGTGTGCACCATAACTCGCAACAGAATCATCTGAAACAAAAAAATCAAAATGCATTTGTTAAAGGAGATGTTTCTCGAGGTAATGACGGGAGGATTTTTTTTTTTTCGATTTTTCGATTTTTCGTAGCACTTGGGAGCCAAATACCCGATTTTCGCTAAAAAAAATCGGCTAATTTGTTGTTGAAAACTTAGTAATTATTAAAAAAAAACAAAAAAGCTCTCGACAATACCTGGTGAATTATGTGAAGAAGTACTGTGCAAAATTTCAAAGCGATTGGTCCAGTAGATTTTGAGTTATCGTGCACACGGACTTCAAATATGACAAGTCTCAGAAAAACGGTTTGAAAAACGCAGAAGAGTTTGGTCGCTTAGCGCTCATTGCACATAAGTTTGAGAACACTTCTCGATTGCATAAAAATCTGAGAAAATTCATGCATATTAAAGGTACTCAAAAGATTAATTTTGCATAATAATAATTCCAAAATGTTATTAACAAAATGATGAAAAAAAAAATTAGTCAACAAATTTCCCCTCAACCCAATTTTTTTTCGTGATTCGTTCATTTTTCTGAATACGTATGAATTTTTTCAGATTTTTCAATTATCTTTGAAGTTTTAGAAATTCAAAATAAAACTCGATAATTTTCTTATACTCACTCAAAGTCGTCGATGCCAGGTCCGTAGAGCAAAAGGCTTCCATCAAGATGATCGAGAGCATCTTTTTGCGTTTGTCTACGCAAAACTCTTTCTTCTTTACTTCTTTGTCGGGCCCATTCGTGAGAACTTGGCCCTGTACTGATTTGCATCTCTTCCATAAAGGCCAACAAAGCGAAAGAACCTTCATTGTAAGTACATGCAGCTACATAAGCTGCAATTTCCACAATTGTAGAGGTGCCACTGACTGACTTTGGAGAGATTTTCCAAATAAGTTGATTGAGACTCTCATTATTATTTTGGGTGAAACCTCCAAGACATCGCTGCAAAAGTGCGTCGTTGCTCAAGTCACTATAAATGGGCTCAATGGCTTCCAGAACGTCAGTAGGAAGGGCTGTGTAGCTGTGTTTGAATGATTCTAGAGCATCTGCAGCTGCAGCTTGCTGCCATTCGCACCAGGAGTCTTCGCCGCTTGGGCATTTCTCGTGCTGTGGGTTCTCGTCGGTTGAACTGTAGTGATGATAAGTTGCCCATATGGCATTTTTCATCTTCTCAACTGAATCATAATTACGTCGAATAGCTAGTCCATAGTAAACAGTCAATTTATCAATCATTTTAGCAGTGAGCTTTCCTTTGCCAGAAAGACTTTTTCTTTTTACGATCTTTCCGGCCTTGGCTTTTGTGTCAACTACGCTTGTTTTTACTAATCCACGCAGACGTGTTCCCATTCTCTTTTGGACATGCCCTATGCATTCTTTTTTGTTTATCACAAAATCTTCACCATAAGGTTTTGCATTGACAACGCCGCTGTACGTCTTTGAGTCACCGTCTCCGATGTAGTTACGATATTTCACCCCAAGATTTTCCACCGATCGTTCGAACATTTCTATAATTGCTGATACCTCCATGTTTCCAGAGGGTCCCTCATGGTTGGCTTTGCAATCACCGCTATCCACATGCTCTTCGTACCACGCTTCGTATTCGGCAGAATCCAATTTGTTTTTCCAAGTCTTACAACCGTGGCAGTAACTGCTTTTTACAAAAATGTCAAGTACCTTTCCAGTACAATATCCAATTAGAGAAGCAACGCCAAATAACGAAGAGAATCCTCTTTTTTTCCAAGTGCCGTCGCCTGATACAGTCAATTCTGACGTTTCTTCTACATTATTTGCTTCAGACATTGCTTTTTTTTCTTCTTGTGCAGCCGATGCGAAGAACTTCTTGGCCACATTTTGTATCGCTTCACAGTGTTTTTTCATATATAAATTATAGGCTGGTTTCGATAAGAAAGCACTCGCCAAATCCATTAGTCCGCAGAACTTATTGCATCCGGCTAAACCTAAGCCTAACACTCGCATTACGAAAGCAAATCGATAATTGACATCGTATACACCACTGTCTATTCTTTCACTTGATGGAATGTAGTGAGGCTGTTTACACTTTTCACATGTAACCTTGATCTTGAAACCAAGACCTTCTTTTTTGCATGTTTGGAATGTAACTTTTCCATCACACTTCACACATTTGACTACAGTAGCAATAGTCGAAAAAACAAGAACGAAATCTATCATTCGATAATGTTTTTGGATGTCTTCTACCACCCCAGCGGGATTATTTTTAATTTTTTTCGCTGACGCGCTATTAGCTAACGGTTTGTCGTTTTTACGCTTTTGAGGAGGCACTTTTTTTTTCGGTCGGCACAATTGCCCAATACCGTTCTCACAATCTTGTCTGCTTATTTTTCGAGGCATTTTTCGAGGTACGAACACGAACGAAAACGGACTCAAACTGTTAGTGTGACTTGCTACTGCTCAGCACGGCATATAGCGGTCAACTGATGTACAGACTAATGTGTATACTAATATACACCATGCCTCGAATATACATAACGGGACCGAAACAGGCCCGTTTATCAAGAAATTTATTCGGGGTCGAAAAATACAATAGCGCGCCGCGCAGCTGCCGCCCAGGTATAAAACCCGGCATGGAGCAATAGACGCTCAAATACTCATAACTTCGTCAATTTTACTCCGATCGACTTGAAATTTTAACACAATATTCTTGAGATATTATGCATTCATTTAAAAAAAAATTTAAAAATGAAAAACAAAAATTTTAATACTTTACCCCGCCCTTAAAAGCTTCACTTTCTTGGAATTTTTGGTTTTGGATCTCAGTTCTGCGAGCTTTGGGAGCTCGACATGGCGGTTACACACTGAGTGCGCAGAGACGCTTCTAATGTATTACTCTTTTTAGCCGGTTATCAATCACTCCGACCTAAATAACGTTCTCTACGGTATTTCTACAGGTATGTAGTATACAAAACTGATGTTTTTAGAAAATCGATAATTACCGAAAATAGAAGTTATCGAAAATAGACTGATCTTGATTCCTTAATGCCCAGGATGTGAAAATGAAGATCCTCGATTTAATGATGACATCCAGACCGGTCGAAGTTCATCTGTAATCACAGTTAGACGACAACTGACGCTTTCGATCCAAAGCATCTTGGTGCAAGGGTCCCGCTACCTGCTCACGTTCGAATCTACCCTCTAAAGGTTTCCAGAAAAAATGTAGCCCTACACGCTTTTGTCAAACAAACTATACGTAAGTATCATAAGAAGTCAACGATTGCCACAAGTCTCGTGAATGCTACGTATCGACTGTTTGAGGAAGTGTGATATGAGCTGCATAACATGAGAATCAACCGTAATAAGAATAATAACATTACGAGTCTGGTGAAGAGATTTTTAATGAATGAAGTTAATTTCTTACTTTAGTATTGAAAAAAGAACTACAATCGAGCCGCCGATTGATGTATCTAAATTCGTAACTATGGAAATCCGCTCGTGTATTTCAAATAACACGAACATCTTTGAATTTCCTAAATTACTTGTGATATACTCTGTATATGTGAGGCTTTCATAGTGAAGGCTGCGGAAAATCCAAAGTTATTTTCAGGACGCCTCTCTCCCTTGGGCTGATATTTTTTTTTTGCATACCACAGTAGCTCCAATAAGGTTTTCACAACCGGGAAAAGAATATGTCCATTCATAATCGGATTTAACGAGTTGAAATTTATTTCAAAACAGATATTCCAAAAAATTTTCTATTCTGCTTAAAGGCCGTACTCAGTGTATGCCATGAAATTAATCATGGCATACACTGTCAATTCCATATGCCATGAAATTAGTGGAAAGTTTACCTCCGAGATGCCAGGCGATTATTAATAACGGAGGCGACTAGACCACTTATTAATAATAAAGCATCACTGTATATATATCATTTAGGGTAAGGTAGCATAGGAGTACGCGGGCGATAAGATTACACAGTTACGCTACTGACAAAACGGTTTGCTAATGGAATCTAACTTTAGTTGTATTTAGACCGCCTGAAAGCGTAAGTATTTGTGACAAACAAAAATCCAGAGCGCAATAAAACGGAGAGGCCAGGTAAGTTTGAAGTTTTGGTTGCAAATTCTTATTTATTTTTGACATTTTCAAAGCATTACGAGTACAAAACACAATTTACTTTCTTCGAAAACAACTCTTAATTTCTTGTGCCAGTTTACTAAGGTTATTGTTTAAAATGAAAGTAATTTCGCATCTCATCAATAAATAGCAGTAACAGTCATGCTTGTTAAAAATGTGCTGGCCGTATAAGAGTACGCAGTGCTTAGGTATGTAGGAGTACGCGCGCACTCTCATACGACTGTTGTTGAAGATTGTTTTTTTTGTATTATACTTTCAGCATGTCCCGAAGGAAACGGACTACCGACCGAAATGTATCAAGTCAATTATGGATCTTGAAAATTCAAGGAAGCCAGTTTGATGGTGAATCTATAAGGGCGGAAGCACGTTCATTGGAAGCGACTGCAGCCACTCTTCGTAAGAGGATGAAGAGATCCACACGAGCTGCATCTCTAGGGAGATATGAACTCACGAACTTCGCAGACTTTGCTGACGTCACGAACTTTGTAAACTTCACTAACGTTTCGAACTTCACGAACTTCACTGACTTCACGAACTTCGTAAACTTCACCAACTTTCCAAACTTCACGAACTTCGTACACTTCACTACCTTTCCAAACTTCACAACCCTCACGAACTTCACGAACTCTCCTACTCTCTCTCTCTCTCCCCAGCTCTCCAGATTGAGGTTTGCGTACTCTTATCGACCTTCGTGCATACTCTTAAACGTCCGTAAGTCTAAGAGTTCGCGAATCCCTTCTTGTAGTTTTTAGTTTGTTATTAAAAAAAAATAAGATTCCTAATTGTCGCTCATAAATTAATTACACTGCTAGATATTCTTTCAATTAAAACAAAAACTGATTCGTAAAATGTATCTGTTTGTTTTTTTTCACCACTTTGAAGTTTACGCTAGAAGCCCACGTAGAAATGCCAATGCTCAGCCGTTAGTGGACAATCGGCTGAGACTTGGCCCAGTACTGGATGCCAAGTGTCGACATTCTAGACTGGCCCAAGCGTCAGCATGTCGATGGTACAGAACAGGCCCAATGCTGGCTCAACGCCAGAGCCAGCGCTGGCTCAACCGTTTGTGGACAATCGACTGAGACTTGGCCCAGTACTGGATACCACGCGTTGGTATTCTAGACTGGCCCAAGCGTCAGCGTGTCGATGGTACAGAACAGGCCCAACGCTGGCCCAACGCCAGAGCCAGCGTTGGGAAAAGGCAAAAAATTGGACCGACAGCCAATCACATGCATGAACACACAAGAAAGGGAGCCTCTTATTGGTTGTCGTTAGCTATGACGCAAACGCTTGCCACCGAGTTACAGAATCTCGCTATTATACATGTGTGTACATCTACGCTCATGTAGCCATATTGTTCAGAGTTTTTAGTGTTGGAACAAGGAAGTTCTCGTATTGTTTTAAACGACCAAGTGAAAAAAAATTTGGTGTGATTGATAATTACAAATATACAAACGAATTGACAGCCAATATTCACGGTGAAGTGTTTTCTGAATCGGGATTATCAATAGCCAATTCTATGTTTCAATTTGTTTTCTGAAATTCAGTCGTAAACTTTAGCTTTAGATATAACGTGATAAAATGTTTTTTTTTTCATGGAGCAATATCATATTTTTGAAAAATATGATTGTCGTGATATAAAAATATAAAACTTATAATTTTACCGAAATTGGTGACAATCTCTGACGGTGAGACTCTTCACGGACGAAAACTAACCTATAATTTGCTATCTTTTTTGTTTCTTTGGTGTTTATACCACATCACAATGGAGACCGGAAAATCAGACGAGAATTTATATTAATATCTGTTTGGACGTTTTCTGTTTCGAATCGATCAATTTTCATCAGTTAGATACATGCCTCATAACCCTAGAACATACTTTTAAAACCTAATTAATTTTTGCTAATATGTTGTTATATCTTGTTCTACCTCACCGTTATCCTTTCAGAATCTTTCCCTCTCTATCGCAGATATCTTTTAAAAATCTTTTTCTTTCTCACCGATATCTTTATAAAATCTTCTCTCTCACCGATATCTTTTTTATATATTTTTCTCACTCATCGACATCCTTTCAAAATCTTTCCCTCTCTATCGCAGATATATTTTCAAAATCTTTTTCTCTCTCATTGCTATTTTTATAAATTGTTTTTCTCGCTCTCCGATATCTTTTCAACATCTTTTTCTCTCACCGATATCTTTATAAAATCTTATTCTCTCTCACCGATATCTTTTTAAAAAACTTTTCTCTCTCTCTCTCCGATATCTTGGCATAATCTTTTTTTCGCTCTCCGATATCTTTTAAAAATATTTTTCTCTTTCTCCGATGTAATTCTTTCACTTTTTCCCATATGGCCTTAAGAGGCCATATGGGCCTTTCACTCTCTAATATGTTAAGGGCCTTACCGCTTAGCAATGCCCTTTAAAACACTTTTCACGCTGCGGTTAGTTACCGAAGATGTATTTTTCCCCTTGCGGTAGCATGCACATTATCTTTTTTGCAATCTGCGACATGATTTGAAAATGTTCTTTACTATCTTCTCGCTATTTAAAAAAAAATTCTTACTCTCAATGAAACCTTTATTTAGTGGCCAAATAAAGCTCGTACGAACTATAGAGTAATGTATTGAAGGTTTAATTCAGAGTAATAATTTTGTATCAATAACTTATATCGTTGTTTTTATATGCTGGCATTGTTTTCTATGGATTGGTCGTATAAATCATCGCCACATTGTATTTCTAAAGCTTTTGCAGTCTTAGCTTAACGTTTTACTCTGTCCTAATTTATTTAAAAATATTATGTACTGTTGTCAGTTTAGCTAGCGAAGGAGAATTTTATTCTTCGGACCATGCACTTCAATTTTCAGCTTCTAATAATACTAAGCAACAGTAATTATCTCTTATCTCAGTTTATTTATTTCATAATAATACTGAATAACATCAATAATTCACTATTTTACTCCGGACAATATATGTTCAGAATTTTTTTCACTCTCTGCAAAATATATATATTTTTTTTTAAGTCAACTCTCTCATATGATTCTCAAATCTTTATCTCTCTGTATACTTTAACCTTTATATAGTATAAACCCTTTACATCGGTTTTTTAGTTTTTAGTTTTATTTTTTTAACCTTTTTATATTGTTTTAAGGTTTATTAACCTTGATATAGCTGATATATGTAGCTGGTTCACATATCAGCTCAGTATTCCGTTCCTATTAGAAAAAATCTACAGATATTACACAACGTGCAACTATTTTATGGCATTGAAAATGTTATCAGACTTTTCGGGTGATGAAGAAAAAGGTACATGCAAATAATATGAGTTGCTCTCTCTCACATTATCACATGCTCGCGCTCTCACTCTCTCACTCTCCATCTATCCATCATATTTTCGCGTTTTCACATTGTCACATTTTCGCATTTTTAACATTCTCACATGTTCGCATTTTCGCATTTTTCACTTTTTCGAGCTTTTCACATTTTCACATGTTCGCATTTTCACATTTTCGCGTTTTCACATTTTCGCGTTTTCACATTTTCGCATTTTCACATTTTGACATTTTCACATTTTCACGTTTTCACCATCTCATCCATCCATTCACCCTCTGACCCGCCCTGTCTCTCTCTTACTCACTCTCACTCTCCCACTCTCGCACTCTCTTACTCTCTCAAACTGTGAATATAATTATCATCCTTGTGATCCAGGCATCGTAGCCAATATATGGCTGCCGAACGTCAGGCGCGCGTCACATTTCCATGCCTGGACCAAGCATTTTTGCCGAGCCTCGGCCAATCAAGTTCGACACTGAGCCAGCGCTGGGCCGATGCTCAATTTATACATGGGTGGGTACCGAGATATAGGCAGATAACGTTTTTTTTAAATGGCGACTTTTCCCGTGCCGGAATCTGTCAGAATTTTGTGATTTTATACTCAGTATGTGATACTAAATATGATAAGAAAATAAAATAACTCCTGTAATTTAGTGCAAAAAAAATCTCTATTCATTGGCCTAATTCAACAAACAGGCAATCAGAACTCTAGGGTTATGTACTACAAGAATTATGATCTTTATCTCTTCTCGCGGTGTAAGTTTCGCTGGTTCATGATTAGCTGAACGAATTGCATCGTAGACAAGCGCATTCTTTATAGATTTTTGATTAAACGCCAGATCATCAAGAAAAAAGTATCGAAAAATTCCTCTTTTTATAAAATATCACAAGAGACTCTTCAGCCACGAAGTTTTGTTCATTTTGGCACGTATCTCGTATGTCGTACGTGCCAGGCTCAGTTATAAACGTATCCGTATTAAAACAAAGTATCAAATGAAAACAGAATGAAATCTATTCATTTTAAAACATAAGTGTGTTCGTAAATTTCATTGCAGAGAAGGACGACAGAGAGAAAAAGAAAAAATAGTAGCGCTACAGACGCAATGAAAAAAAAGGTCGAAGAAATTTCTTATTTGCTCTCCATGCAAATTCAAGTCCTTCAGTGTTATATTGCAGTCCTCAGAGTGTGTGTGTGTGAGCGAGAGAGAGATAGAGAGAGAGAGAGAGAGAGAGAGAGAGAGAGAGGAGGGCGGGGTTGGGGGGTGAAAGCCATTTTTCAATATTGGAAATAGTTGCCCAATCGTGGGAGCTTATAAGAACCCACACTCACAGTCATTCTTTTCATATTCACTCTCCGCATCGCTCTTCTTTCTTTTCGCCCTTCCATAGCTCCTCATCCCTTTATTCCTTTTTTTTCTCATCTCTCAAAGAAGCATGTCTAGCCGTGTCTTTATGGTTCAACGGATATCGTTTTCGTGTCCCGACATTTTCTAATCTTCGGCCAACTGCAATGGTAAGAGAATAGAAGGAATGGTAGTGAAAGGCTCACAAGAGTTTCAATGAATCAAGAACAGACGCTGCGTTCATGCTCAATGTTTCAGTAAGTACGAAGCTGCCATATTTTATAAAATATTTATTTGCTAATCAACACTTGCAATCTTTTACCACTTATCCATAAACGAATAACGGATTTAGTTTGACTCTACTTTTTATTTTTGTTTATGTTTATTCTATCGATAATTAAAGTTTTAACAAAATATGTTTTGTTTATTATAAATAATGAAAGGTATAATAAGCCACGAGCAAGCACAATTTTACACCCAAAATTGTGCTTGCTCGTTGCAGCAATTATTGCCTAGCTAAAGGTTGAATTTAAGATTATGTACAATTTTGTTAAACTAATAAAATAAGGTTTTTCGTATATAATGAAAGCTATAACAGATACGGACCGAATTTTGTTTCGTGCATTACAGCAATTGCGAAGTTAGCGGTTAAGGCATCAGTCTCCATGTATTGCACATATTTTCAAGAATTTTTTTCCTAAAAAAATTTATCTCCATTTTTTTATTTTTTTACACATAAAAATAGAATTTTCAAAGTACAAGAAAAAATTGAAATTTTTATCTTGCTGATCGGGCTGCCTGAAGTTGCTCCTGCTTTCACCTTGTCGAAAGGAAATCTCAACTTTGAAGCATCTGAAAACAAAAAGTCGAGTATTTTATTATAAAGTGGAGTTGTACTTATGACTCCTACTAAAAACTTTTTCCCCCGATAAAAAGAAAACAAAATGGCGCACTTTTGAATTTTTCAACTGTTTTTTACAACTTAAATCGTTCAAAAATAGGATTAAATATTAATGAATATTTATACCGTTAATAGGGGTCGAAGAGATACATGCATAGAATAATCTCTGTAAATTTAAGCCTAATCGGTGTAATAGTTTTTCCAAAATCATGTTGACAAGGTCGAAAAACGTTGTTTTGAGAAAAACGTGTTTAAAGTTTCTCTTGTAAAAATGTACATAAAACTTTTTAAAAAACCTCTGCAGCGATTCCTGGTCCATACATTATTCCTTCAGCTTCTTCAAAAGCTTCACTTTATTGGGATTTTTGGTTTCGAATCTTTGTTCTGCAAGCTTTGGCAACTCGACACGGCGGTTACGCGCTAAGCGCGCAAAGACGCTTCTATTGTATTACTCTCTTTAGCCCCTTATCGGTCACTCCGACCTAAATAACATTCTTCACCGTATTTCTACAGGTATGTAGTATACGAAACTGATGTTTTTAGAAAACCGAAAATTCCCGAGAATAGACTGATCCCTTAATATGAGGTTATGTACGATTTTTTTAAGCTCACCAAAATCTAATGTAAGTTGTAAAATTCTCGATTTTTACCGTGACCGAGAATAACAAATAAAATATAGGTTGACGAACTAGATGTAAATGTAGAAGACGTTTGCTAAAAAAAATGTATATAAAAAATAGAAGAAAAATTCTCACATCAACAGATGCTGGACTCTGCGATTTATATCAGCTGGCCAGATATTTATAGGAGACATCTATAAGGCTTATAATATTCTCTGAAACTTTGATCGATACAATGACGATATATCAGCCACCGGAGACAAACCCCAATCACTTATCCACCAGTGGCGGTCACCACCTCTTGTATATATTTCTTAATAATAAATATTGGCCGTTTGTTCTCAAAATTCATTTTTGCATCCAGCATATCATTATGAGAAAACCGGTGTAGATTACTGATTGACGCCACGACCTACCGCTATTTATACCGGAATTTTCGCTAACAATGGACTAAACACAATATGGGGAAATCACTCGTGACAAAATACTGATTGTATTACTAGAAGATAAATATTGAAGACTAGCTTTTGCACGTGACTTCGTCCGCGTGGACTTTAGGATTTGATCCAGAGAGGGGATAAACAAAGAAAGGAAAATTAAGAAATGAAAAAGTAAGAAATGAAGAAAGAAGGTAGATTGTCATATTTTTCAGGCATGGCGGTAGACTGACTGGCTGAAGTAAGGGTTGGTAATTAATGAAATACTAGTTGCGAAGTGCCACCCTTCAACTCGAATATCATACAATGTCATTATTGTCGACAGTGGCTTTGCATACATATGGCTTTGCAATATAGTTCCGTAGATATCATTTTATGATTTATGGTCTTCGGTAAGGACATTCAAGTGTTGGGTACATGATACTCTCGAACAGCCCACATATAGTTGACCATGCGAGAAGCTAATCCTTTCTTAGTGCACCTCTACGCCCTTTGAGGAACATATCTTCCGAATTCCATTGGGTTAAAAGCAGGGCGTTCGATTTTCCCATACAAACTTCAATAGCCCGTTATACCTCTAATTATGCGTTGTTTTAAAAAGCCCTAAAACATGCATTTTATTATTTGTTTTGAGGAATATTTATACCAAGTTTCAAGTTGATACACGCAAGGAATACAATGTTCCATATAAACGCTTACACCCTATTTCATCCCCTTAAGAGTAAGTTTTAGAAAAATCCTTTCTCATTGTCCTTTTACACCTCTTAAGGAACATTTCTTCCAAATTTCACGTTTCTATCTTCAGCGGTTTAGGCTGTGCGGTGCCAATATATCAGTCAGTCACGGAATTGTTTCATATGTATAGACAGCTCAACTTTTAATAATAATACGTGACACGTATTAATGAAGATTTTTTTATTCAATTTTAGATATGGAGTATATATTTGGAGTCGGATGGATCATTGCTTCTTCGGCAATTGGTTTCCCTTGTTCAGCAGAGGCTATCCGATATTTGGTTAAAGGGTATCCGCTTGTTCAGCAAAAGAGCCTCGTTCCACTCGTTCAGCAGCTCTGATGGATTTGGGTCTCGCCCTCTACCATAGAATCAGAGCCAGGAACCACCAATGCTGCATTCGATTGCTTGCCAGAGCTCCCTGCGTCTTTGCCCGTGTCTCAAGGGACGGCAGACTTTCGACTGGAATATGTCTTAAGATTTTTGGGTACTGATCTCTATTATCGCTACGAGTATAAACGTTGTATATTGCGTAAGTACCGTCGTTAATTTCGACAGATATCACTGTACATTTCACCGAAAATGTTTTTGCGGCTCAAATCCAATTATATTTGCTGCCTAAGCATGCGGATTACAAGTACACGTATGAAGTGAATGTGTGGGCCAATTTGAATATTTTGTTGACAGGTAAGTTGTATTGTATGGGCTTATCGATAAACTAGCTTTCGCCCGCAGCTTCGCCCGCGTGGAATTTGGTTTAAAGCTATTAGGGCCTCGGGGTAGGGGTGTTTCTGAACAGATTAAATTTAAATCGAAAAAAAGACAAAATAATGACGATTTATCCAAAAATACATAAACCTCACTGATATTGCTTCGATTGAATAAAAATAACTGATCAAAATCTAATTTCCATACAAATTTTATATCCCATTTAATAATTTTAGGGGTCGATTTTCGAAAAATTCTTTCCTCGAGCACCTTCACAGCTTCTAAAAAACATATCACCCATATTTCTTGTTTCTATCTTCAGCGGTTTATATTGTGCGTTGTCTATATGTCAATTAGTCAGTTAGTCATGGAACTGTTTTATAAGTATAGATATTGGGATGTTGAATAAGTTCTTGCGTGTTCTTTCGTGAAAATTAATGTTTAATTTTTTTATTAGTAAAGAAACATGTTACTGAAAGTATTGTCCATCGCTAACCACTACTTTTCCCATCTTTCTGGCAGCATTTTAATTCCACGTCGGAAAAAGGACACGTCTTTTGAGGCTATCCAAGAGTCGACCCATTTTTTGGCATCTTCATAAGAATGGAAGTGTTGCTCAGTCAGGCCATGTGCCATCGATCGGAACAAGTAATTATAGGAAGGGGCAATGTCTGGTGAATATGGCAGGTGGGGTAGAACTCCCATTTATGCATTTTCAAGTACGTTTTTACCGGTTTTGCAACATGTGGCCGAGTGTTGTCATGCTGCGAAATCACTTTGTCGTGTCTCTGCTCGTATAGCGGTCGTTTTTCCTTCAATACTCGGCACAAACGCATCAATTGTAGTCTATAGCGATCGCCCGTGATGGTTTCATTCGGTTTGAGTAGCTTATAATAAACTATACTCAGCTGATCCCACCAAATGCAGAGCAGAAGCTTGGAACCATGGATATACGACTTTGCCGACGATGTTGATGCATGGCCGGGCTTACCCCACAATGTTCTGCGCTTAGGGTTATCGTAATCCACTTTTCATTGCCAGTCACGATACGATGCAAAAAAACTTTCCTTTTCTGCCGTTGAAGCAGTTGTTCATACGTCAAAAGACGCCGTGCGACGTCTCTCGGCTTCAACTCTTACGCCACCCAATGTTCTTGCTTTTGAATTACTCCTAATGCTTTCAAACGTTTTGAAACTGTTGTGTGATCAAGTCCTAATGATTGTCCAAGTTCAGCTAGCGTCTGACATAACTCTTCATGAAGTAATGCTTCCAATTCTTCGTCTGCAAACTTTTTTGGTGCGCCAGAACTTCTTTATCTTCAACATCAAATCATTATTTTTTTAAGCGTCTAAACCAATCTCTGCATGTTGTTCCCGACAGAGCATGGTCTCCGTAAATCTGAACAAGAATTCTGTGTGCTTCAGCTGCAGATTTTTTAAAAGTAAAGTAGTGCAGTAAAATTCTTTGCAAATAGTCTTTTTCGGCACGAAGCTTTACATGTTTAACACTATGAAAAAAAAGTTGTTTACACTTCGGCGAAATGAGATGCACTCAATTTCAAGATTGCTTATAGTACTTCTTTATAGATGCGTTACCTTCTTAAACTACAAGCACGCAGTTCTGGTAAGATTATCCGTTGGCAAACAGCGAGAACTTATTCAATGTCCCAATAATATTAACGCTTCTTTCTTTTCTTAGGTTCTTCATGGCAAATCGGCACTGCGACATTAATTTGTCCATGAGTAATGAATATTTGCATACTTACTGCAGTTCATTTCTACTCTCAAGGCCTAGTTTTACTAATATTCTCGTTCCTAATATTCTCAAGTACCCGGCAATTGATAAATCTTTCGTTTCTTGTATTTTAAGAGGTTCTTGATAGTGCGAAAATGACTCAGTTTGTCGACATGGATAAACGTTCTGAACTCCTCTGTATGTATTTGGCTTAGAGTACTTGCCTTAGAGGTCTTATTTATAGCCAATTTGAATATTATTTTTTCGTAGGTCCTCATGCCGAGAGGACAGCGTGCAATAATAGTTACGTGGTTTTTCTTGGATCCAGGGTTTTAATGCAGGATGTCGTGCCTATAATTTTTTTATATTTATTGAGTTAAGATTTTCTTTTCCATTCCTCTTTATTTGAGAAAATATTTACGAGAAAGCATTGAAAACGTTTTGGACCAAGCGAGAATTTGTATGTCAAAAAGGCGTATACCACTTTCGCAGCATGTGGAACCCATGTTAAAATTTCTGGAGTTCGTTTTACTCGTTTAAGTTCTTCTAAGAATTTCGATGCTTCGTTACTGACCAACGATGTCAATTTTATTACTTTAATAGGTATCAGCGAAAATTGAATTCTGTTACAGGATTAGAATACAGAGCATTATTAGAGAATACAGAGCTATTACTTTGTAAAGGAAATACTTCCCCCTCCCCCCGTCTCTAATTGTCTGGACTGACTTGAGAAGTCGAAATCCACTTTTTCATTTTTACAAAGGGCTTGGACAAAATTAGTTTCTTTGGCTTGTAAGAGGATTTATTATTTTTCTGAGAATTTTACTGTGGCATTATAACAATTCGTCGTAAGCAATATAAACAGATTTGTGTCCTTTCATTGTCCGATCAAAACCTTAAAATACCTAAAGTATCTAAAGATAACTTTTCAGATTTTTTTTTATTCAAGGTGAATCTTCTATGATGTCGAACTCGAGATTTCACTCCTTGAGCAGATTATCTCCAATGGAGTTTTCGACGCGTAACTTGAAGCGCAAGACCCTGGTCTAGATTCAAATATAGTGTGGTAATACTTTACTCAATGCCTTGTTCAGTCAAATTCGAGTTCCGTGTCCCGAGACAACGGTATGTGATTCGGTAAGAGTCGAATGCACGAAATCAATTAGTTAGACAGGTCTAATTTGTGGTCCTGTGCATTTGACGATGGAACTCGAATCCGTATCATTAGACCATTGTGTACAATTTGGTAAGAGCCGAATGCACGCAATCATTGTGCCACACTGCCCTACCTGTAGGTCTATGTAAGCCCACAATGGAACTCCAATCCCGGACAAAACCCATATGCCGAGCAAGTTTATATCCAAGTCTTTGAATTCAGTGACAAAGTCAATGGTGTATAATTCAACAAGAGCCGCATGCAGAAAGCATAATAGTACAGGCAATAGAGGATTTTTTCTTGCACTAAATTGCAGGAGTTATTTTTTTTAGATAGGTTCAGTATGACGTACTGAATGTAAATGCACAAAATACTTACAAATTAGGGGGGCGGAAGTGCCGCCATTTTGCGAAAAACCGTTTCGGCCTATATCTCCGTAACCGTGCACTTGAGGCCAAAAATGGCAATGACCTTTATTGTAGATAATTAAATTCGCTATCTTTTTTGTTAAATAATTTTTTTTGTATCACTTACCGTTTACGACTTATAAGACTATTACTATTTGTTTATTGAATTTTTGACCGATATCTCTTCTAATAATTGTTTAAACAATAAAATGCTAGTAACCAAACTTTTAAATCGACAAATTTTCTACAACTTTTACTTTAAACTTTTATTTCTAAAATTAATATTTTTAAAGTTATAACGCGTTCAATGTTGTACTACCGGGTGCAAGGTTAATAAAAACGAGGTATGCATAGTGTAATGATGAAAATTCAATAAATATGTAACAAATGTGAATGATAGTGACATAATTAGCAATAAATAATTTGCCTTCTTACCTGCAAAAAACAGCGACTACCCGTTGAAATATTTTTTTAATTTATATTTTATTTTATACAATTAAATAGTACTTTACCTCGAATTGCCCCTCGATTATTATCAAATAATTAATTATATACTGATGGCATAATGAAAGAAACAAATAAGAAAACGGGAAATTTATTTAAAAATACATGGAAAATTTATTTTCAAAAACGTACAACAGAAAATGAATCATACATCTTCTTCGACTCTCGTGCGTTTCGCGGGCGGTGAAGATTCAACTACATCCTCCTCTTTCTCTTCGTCACCTTCTTCGGTGGCATATAAAGATTTTAACGCCTCCATTAATTTTTCGTCGGGGTGATCGACAATATCTTCATCGACGTCGCACAATTCTGTATCGTTGACGATTATTTTGGGCTGATTAGAGCACGTTTCCTCTGTGCAGTTCTCACAGATTACCGTGCAGTCCAACCCTGCTTTTCGGCACCCACAGGTTCTGCCACAGCCGGTTCTGCATTTGCATGAAATGCACTCTAGCAGACTGGGTGGTGCAATTGGCATTGTCGACGCGATTGGTTGAAGACCCTGCGGTGTGCGTGTCCAGCCCCATTCTTCTGGATCCAAATAATTTCCAAGCCAGGCTTGAACTTGCTGGTAAGTGCGGTAAGAATGGTACTTCGCAGCATTTTCTGTTGGAGGCAGAGATGCTAAATTTATTTGATTTTTTGTCGATAAGCGAATGTAATTGCGATATCGCAAGTAGTTTAGTGTCGTTTCGTTTGGGTTACCACCGTAGAGCGCAATAAAGATATTCTTGCCAGCTTGTTCAACTTCCATAGGTTGTTTTTTTGTCTCTGTGAAAACCTTTACGATATTGGTTAAATTTTTTTGCTTCCCAAGTGTTCTCATCATTTTTGATTTCCCAATATTGTACGGTGCTGAAGTTGTATCGCAACCACTAAAGGCATGCAATGCCAGTAAGTTTTGAATGTCTTTCATGGAGCTGTACTTCTTTGCGAGCGAAGCAAAAGTGAATTACAGATTTGAGACTCGTCCTCTTCCAGGCTTCCAGAAGAAAACGTTGGTATGCTTATTTCCCAGAACTGTTAAGAGAACGAGCAGATCAACGTCCTCACCGACGATCACAATCGAAGAAGTATTCTAAGCCTTAGTCTAACCAAGGGCTGTATCAACTATTAATTTGTCGGCATCTTCAACAGCTTGTTCTACAGTAATCCCAGACTGTCTTAAAACTTTCGTTAACATGGTTATGAAACGAGTTTTATTAGGCTCAATTTTTTTAAAGGTGAGGACGGATTGGCACAGAATATGATTTCATGCGCTTTCACAAACAACGGCAGATCGAATGTTACGATGCACGATTCCTGTTGGAGTGTTTCCGATTTTTCAATTGCTAGTCGCAGTGTAGTATAAAGTGTGTCGTAATCTGACGGTGGCGCATTGATAAACGGCATACACAATATTCTTGAGGTTGAAAAATCACGTTCACTTGTTGCCTCCTCCATAAAACCATTCCAACCAGGAATATTTGGTGTCATAGCCCACTTACCATACAACCACAGGAAGTCCTGCATTGCTGATAAAATGTTGTGATCAACTGGATGAATGCTATTAACGTCAGCGATGATAAGTTCTTTCTCTCCATACGATTTTTCATACGTTTCGATAGAAACTACTCCAAAGCGTCCCAATTGTGAAGGGATCAGTTTCGTGACTTTTCGTGACATTTCCTTGTTCGGAGCAATGGCATTGTTTGGAGTGACAGTAATTATACCACCCATCGCGTGAAATGTCGAGTGACCATCAACAGTATTGATGTTCCAGTCGACGTTATCAAAACCGAATTGTCAGAATTCCTCAGGTGATATCGTTAGTTGCTGAGATTGAATCGAAGCCAATTCAAATTGGGTGATATCGTGATACGGCGCAGAAAACCCGAACAATGACAAAAAGTTCACTAGATGTTTGGAGTCAGTTTTCTTGTATAAAAATGTGCCGATTCCCATCTGCAAGGACGAAAAAAAATTCCGTGGTCGAGCGGCAGCCATGATTGCGTGAGCAATGCTAGTCACTATTCTTTCCCATTTTTCTTCAGAACTTTTCTTCAGTTTCATTATGATCTCTCTCAAAAAAAGGCGAAGAGTATCAGGAATTTGGGCTTGTACATGTTCCAAAAATTTATCCGAAGGAGGATAATTTTCGTTGTCCGAAAAAATAGACCGTATATCCTCTAGAACTATAGCTGCTGCTTCTTTCACAATTCTCTTTCTTTCCTCTTGTGCATTCGCGTTTTTTTCTTTGTACCAATTAGCTGATAAAGCTTTGTATCCAGTACTTTTGTACAGAACAAATGCATCGTGACCTTGAGAATCAAATATGGCAACGTCTTCGCCGTGTTTGTCTCGTAAGTATTTTTTGACGGTACGAATATCGTGTACATTTCCAGAATCGATTTTCTTCAAAATTTCCGAAAGCTTGAATTGGCAATCGTCACTCGCAGACATAACATCGATGAGGCCCTGGATAATGTCATCGATTTGCTCCCATTTACGTCCGCGTTTTGCATGGCGAGGTACAGGAGTTTTGAGATTTACGAAGCAACGTTTGTGGTACTTCAAATTCTCTGAACCCTCAGGAATGTTATTAATGCGTTCAATAACTTCCTTTGCGTAATCGTCTTCTCGACGTGCCAAAAACCAAGTACACTTTTTTGTACTTTGGCAAAATTCCACACCGAATGGACCGTTTCTCGGAGATGTCTTCTTCTTTTTTCGTTGGTTTCCAACCAATCGGCAGATATCTCTTCATCGCAAATCAAACATTTCGGTGTAAGAGCTGCTGGATCTTCAGAGTCACATGGTTGTGATGATGAAGTTGAAGAGCTTCGACGTTGCGAAGACGACTGCGATGACGTGGAAGGCAATGGGGTTTCTGACAGACTTCTTCGTCTCAGTGCAGCTGTAATGTGCCTTCCATCCGTATACTTCTTTTGGCAGGAATTATGCACCCTAATGTCAAACGCAATTAATTAGATTTATGAAAGAAAAGGAACACATCCTGTATTCTGTAATATTTGTAATAAGATCTGTAATGTAATAAGATTTTTTTGGTACAATTCAATTTACCGTGAAAAGTCTCTTGTGATTTTTTCATATATTGCGTATTGATCTAGATATTTACAAAATGAAAAACAACAACTGTAAATAGTGATTTTTACTGTCCAAACGATTATATTAATAAAAGAATATTTAAGAAAATAAACAGTACAAAAATGTTTTTGAAAAATATTTTACATTTTATAAAATATTATTTATACACTGTCAATTGAAAAAACTAGAGCAATAATGCCAAATATATAAAAACGAAATACTTCTTAGACATTTTAGGTGGATCAAAAAATTAAAAATTTGAAACAAAGTTCCTTCATATATAAAGGACAAAAAATTATAATATGAGAACTCAAACGCCGATCGTTTCGACGCTAAAAATCACTATTTACAGTTGTTATTTTGTATTTTGTAAATATCTAGATCAATGAGCAATATAAAAATATTATGCATCAATATAAATCGATAAAATATGTAATGATCACACTTCAATTGATCTTATAATTTTGAATACTCCTAAAACCTATAGAAATATATTATATATATATATCCCCCCCCCCCCCTCCCCGATAATATTTTTTTCGAGAACCACGTGGGATTCTTCTACAGGCTTCTATAGGCTTCTATAGGTACAATTAAATAGCGAACACAGCGTGCCTAATTTACATTCCACAGGATGTGTTCCAATGATATACGAAAATGTAAGAAAAATCGTTATATTTTACCTTAAAGTATCCAGGTCGATTAACATGCGTTCATGTTGGCTCTCTCCTCTTTCGATGCTAGATTTTACAAGACTTTGGATACGTTTCTTTTTGACCGATATTATATCTTCTTCGCCTAACGGCTCATCACAAATAAAACAGATTTCCATCTCAATTCACTCTCACAATTTTCTCACAAGCATTTATAAGAAAAATGTATAAATCAGAAACACGGAAATAACACTATTAGCTTTGCCGTAGCACAGACCATACTGAGCACAAAAATGTTCGCTCCGATCGTCATTAATGTCCCCTCCTTCGGTTGAAAATCTAATTTTAGAAAGGGTCGGACTATATATAGATATATACATATATATTAACTGTTAGAGACTCTTCAGGTCAATTGGAGACCCCTCTATAAGAAGGGTCTATATATATATATATTATACCTGGCCAGATGTTGGATGACGTGTTCAGGCCCAGCTGGCGTCAACCGCCTAGGCACAGGATTTTTGAAATTAACGCGTTATAACTTCAAAAATATTAATTTTAGAAAAAAAAGTTCAAAGTAAAAGTTGTAGAAAATTTGTCGATTTAAAAGTTTGGTTACTAGCATTTTATTGTTTAAACAATTATTAGAAGCGATATCGGTCAAAAAGTCAATAAACAAATAGTAATAGTCTCATAAGTCGTAAACGGTAAGCGATACAAAAAAAATTATTTAACAAAAAAGGTAGGAAATTATCTACAATAAAGGTTATTACCATTTTTGGCCTCAAGTGCACGGTTACGAAGATATAGGCCGAAACGTTTTTTCGCAAAATGGCGACACTTCCGCCCCCCTAATTTGTAAGTATTTTGTGCATTTACATTCAGTACGTCATACTGAACCCATCTAAAAAAAATAACTCCTGCAATTTAGTGCATTATGGACAAGAGTAACGGGCTCCTCTATTGCCTGTACTATATAATCAGCTACACAGATCTTAACCGAAGACCTATAAAAATACAGGACAGAGCTCAAATTCGGGATCCGTGCATATTAGTTTGTCATTCCATGAGAGCCAAAAGGCAAAGGGAGGCTCGTACAGTTGAGGAAATTTTGACATAATTCTTTCAGTTCTCTACGAATTTGCGCATCTTGCGATTAAATTATGACGCTTCAACTTCTTTTTTTTAAATTTAAACAATGTTGGATTCGTTTTAGAATAATTGCACGTTTTCTCATATTTTTTTCAATGTCACAAATAATGGAACTTATATTGTGACTGGCTTAAGGTATTCCTGTCGCGGAGGGCCGTATTTTGTTTAGTTCATGAGCCAGGGCCCTTTTAAAGCATTAGTAAATTACAGTGGCGCTTGATAAAAATAAGTTACAACCAATAATTATACTCAACGATGAACTGAAATTCAAAATTTCGCATAAATTTCGTAGATTTAAACATTTTCTCTGACAAGTTGCGGTTACGGAAATTCTTAAGCTAGTCACATTTTTCTAAGTTTTATGATTACCTATTCTCTTTATTTAGTATAAAATGCGAAAAAACAAGAAACACGTGAAGACCATAAGCGGACCAAGGATCAATATTGCCTATCCATTTATTTATTATGAATTATTTCTAATGCTTCCTATTAATTGATTTCTATATTATTTATAATATTGCCCATCGCTTTAACAGTAAACATTGTTTACCTGGTATCCTTCCGATTCTCGTGCCACCGCTTCTTTGTTCAAAGTAAAAACATTTATCAATCCACAGTTTACGGATGGAAGATTGTCCATGAGGGTTTCATCTATACATATAAAACAGTTCCGTGGGTGACTGACTGACATATAGACAATATACAGCCTAAGCCGCTGGAGATAGAAACATGAAATTTGGAAGTGGATGGAATTGGAATTCTGAATGGATGATATGGGGTGTAAAAGTTTGTATGGAAAATTGTATTCCTTGCGTGTGTCAACTTGAAACTTGGTATAAATATTTTTCAGAACAAATAATAAAATGCACGTTTTGGGACTTTTCAAAACAACCCCTAATTAGAGGTGCAACGGAGTGTTGAACTTTGTATGCGAAAATCGGACTCCCTGCTTTTATCTCAATAGAATTCGGAAGACATTTTCCTTAAGGGCGTAGAGGTGAACTAAAAAGTGATTAGCTTCTCGCATGGTCAACTATATGTGGGCTGTTTGAGAGCATCGAGTGTTCAAAACTTAAATGTGCTTGCCGAAGACCATATATCCTACAATGTTGTTTACAGAACTATATTGCAACGCCTTATAGTTCTGTAGAAAACAATGCCATTGTATGATAATGAAGTTTAAGGTTGGCACTTTTATACTAAGGTAGGAAGGGGCATGTTGAGCAATCGGGTAAGATGGGCAATCGAAATATCTGGAAAACTAAGCACCGCACGCGGGTGCATCAAATGGTGGAAAGAGATTGATTTTTGATTGATTTATTTATTTTATGCCCTAGTGGCAACCATGGAGAAAATTTCGATATAAGTATAATAATGTAGATAATATCATGTGTAAAATAAAATAATATAAAATAAAAATATAAAATAAGTAAAATTATAAGATAAGGTAATAGAGTATGGTAGATTATGGTAAATACTAATAATTAAATCACTACGATGGCGATTCTTGACAATAGTTACTAGTGATTATATAATGTTACATTAGGTGGTACTAAGGCTAAATGATAACTAGATTAACCTAAATAATGTAAGATCGGTGAATAACAAAAGAATATCAGGTAGGGACGAGACACGTCAACAAAATAGAGCGCTCTTCGATAAATAAAAGTGCAAACCATCAGCTATTAGGCAGTGCTAATATCATGTTCGAAAATAAAAGAATAGTGTCGTCATTGAAAGATAAAGATTTTTGCGGCTGAGGTAATATGGACAGGAAGAGAATGCCAGAAATATATAGCAGTCAAGACATACGATTCCGGTGCGTTACGGTGCGATGGAATGGGACGTAAAATGTATTTGCCTGACGTGTGACGCGATCACATGGTTGGGATAAAGTGAATATGCTGGTTAAATAACTTGGGGATACACCATGCAGCATATTAAAGACCAACAGGCCAATAAAGTAAAGTCTGCGTGAACGTACTCTCAACCAACCTAACTGACGTATATACGTTGTGATATGGTCATGCCTTCTTAAATTGAAAATAAATCTTATGCAGTTGTTGACTAATACTTCAAGTTCGGAGTTTAGTTCATTGGATAAGTCGTTGTAGACCACGCAGCAGTAGTCGATCAGCGGGAAAATGAGTGAGGTTATAAGCATGGTCCTGATTTCACGTGAGCGAGAGTTTCTGTGGGATTTAAGTTTACATAAAGAAAAGTTCACTTTAAGTGAGATTTCAACAATATGAGCTTCCCACGATAAGTTTGACGACCTAATGACACCAAGATTTCGCGCATCTCGGACGTAACGGAGAGATATTCCATTTACAGTTATAGGCGTTAGTAAATCCAAATTTATTTTGTGCACAAGAGCTCTGCAACCTAAAGTCAAGACCTTGGATTTAGTAAGGTTTAGTTGGAGTCCATTTTTGCGAGCATAATTGCTAATAACGATGACATCGTATTTTATGTTGGAGATGGCGATCTCCAACTCAGATGAAAAGCAACTTAGGAAGATCTGGGTATCGTTGGAAAAAATAATGTGTTGGCTGTGGAGAAGGTTTTGACTATTATCGTTGATGAATATGGAGAAAGGAGTGGATATGGAAAAGGAGTGGGCCTAGGACAGAACCTT
This sequence comes from Ophion ventricosus, assembly GCA_963932345.1. Classification (NCBI taxonomy): domain Eukaryota; kingdom Metazoa; phylum Arthropoda; class Insecta; order Hymenoptera; family Ichneumonidae; genus Ophion; species Ophion ventricosus. The sequence goes on along the minus strand of OZ010711.1, from coordinate 7,159,697 downwards.
GAGGAACTCCACATGAGGTATTCAGCCAATTTGAGGATACGATGTTGCCTTCGACTACTGATTGAGATCTACCAGTTAAATACGAGTAGACTCAAGCTAATGAGTTTTGTGAAAAGCCGAGGTTAGCAAGTTTAGCAAGTAGTTTGTAGTGGCGCACTATGTCGAAAGCCTTACTAAAATCGAATACAATCAGTATGGTCAGTTTCCTTTCATCCACCGCAAGCTTGACGTCACGATACAGTTTGAGTAGGGCAGTTTGAGTAGTAAAATCCTTTGTGAAACCAGATTGAATTGGATTGTTAAGGTCCAGATTGAATTGGATTGTTGAAAAAGTTAAGGGGAGAAGCTGAGGTTGAAGAAACAAGACCAATATTTCGTAATTTCCTCCATAGCTTTGATACGTCATGAGTACCCGAAAGTTTCTCTAGATAATAGTTACTTTTTGCTTGTTTCAAGTCGGAGAGGCGGTCGTCCCTAAACTACCTATAAATTTATAAGCCTAATACGCTTCCGGATTAAATCGCTTTCGTGTAGAGTGAGCTTTTCATCCTGATGCGTGTTTTGAGCTGATCAAAGAACTACGGTACAGGAGGAGCAGAGACAGTGAAGGTTTGTAGTGGCGCGTGAGCGTTGAAAATTGACGTGACGGTTTGATACAGAGCATCAATACGTCTTTCAAGATCCTCTAAGGTCGTAATATCAGGGGTTGACGTTTGGGTGGAAGATTCAAGTGAGAGAGATAGGTCGTTGGATTACTCACCGCAATCGAACCTCTTAAGATTACGACGAGATAGACAACGCCTCGCGGATTTAGTGGTATTAAATTTGTAGGTAAGTTTGATTAAGACGTGTCCCGCGATAAATGGAGCACTAGATTTATTGAAATTGTTAACTTTGTAAGGGCAATCAACAATAAAAACGTCGAGCCATGAATTTGACGACGAAGTATGGTGGGTGCGATCAGACTAGACCATGTGTAACGCTAGTGTTCGTGTATTTTCTCTCAGAAATTCTGCTTCAAAGTTTATGGAGGTTAAATTACAATTCAGATCATCCGTTATTACGACATTTTTATAAGGGACTGAAACCCGGGAGAATGTATCGATGAAGTCGTTGAAGAGGTAGCCTTTTGGTCTTCTGTGCAAGGACGTTAGTAGAAGCGAGGAAAGAAAGGTATGGGAAAGGGGTACAAATTACTCTATCGCTCGTTGCCATGCGGCGCACGAGACGGTAAGACGGGACGTTTCATTATTTTTGCACACAAAAGTAAAAAAAAAACGTCATTGAAAGATTTTCTTCTACCATTGTATGAGAAAAAATATTTCAAAGTTCATTGCAATTAATGTTAATGTTTCAAAACCTAAATAATTAACAAATAACTGTTGGTTTATTACTGCATTGTACCAAATCATGTTGCATACATCTGATTTTTTTATGCAATTCCTACTTTGCCCAACTTACCTCATACGCATGCTCAACTTACCCCACTATCGAGGTAGGTTGAGCAAATATGGCCTTAGTCATTTGAGAGCGATTATATGTAAAACAATAACGATAACAGAAATTTCTCCTACAGACTTTCTTCTCAGATAAATTTTCTATTGACGAAAGTAGTTTTCATTTTTATACGGCAGACTGTTAAGGAATTACAGAGCGATAATAATTCCAAACTTTCTCAACATGCCCCTCCCTATCCTATTATTCAATTAATTGCCAGCCCTTACCTCAGTTAGTCAGCCTACCACCCTACCTGGGAAATATGACGCTCTACCTTCTTTCTTTATTTCTTAAATTTTTCGCCCTTTGTTTATCTCCTCTTTGGATCAAATCGTAAAGTCCACGCGGATGAAGTTGCAGCCAGAAGCTATTTAACATATAACCCGTTTATTATTTTAACTACTTAATGAAAAAAAGTGTATCATGTACTCAAGGAAAAATATAAACTATTGAGCCCATCATTTTTATTTATTTTCTTCACTTACCGGAAAATAAAAAGTAAAGAAAGCAGACAAAAACACCTAGAATTGATCGAGAGCCAAGGAAAAATGAAGTAATTTATTTTATTGAATCTCATTCTCCTAATCGTAAACATCACTTTCCTGATATTCCTTTGATGCCCCCTTGCCAACCTGCTTGTTACTTCGAAGAAAAAAACATTCATCAATCCAAAGCTTGGACATGGAGAAGGTTCATCTATCCAGCGTCGAGTGCATGATACTGCAGACACAGAGGGAGATTGAAGTAATCGATATGGTTTTCACGGGACTAAATACATCGATAAAACACTGAAGGAGGGAGCAAATAATAAGCAAACGGCGGATATCCCCAACCGGACGGGAGATGTGATTTTGGACAATGCTGTCAGCAAGAAAAGCACGAGAAGGGAGGATTGTTGTACCTTAGGACATTGCCAGCAGAAACCCATCTGCTTTTTATTAGTATCCCGTAGACATATTATTATATCAATACATGTAATAACTACACTTTTTCACTGTCGACATCAAGAACCGGATCTACACAGATAGTACAAGAGGGAGGAAGGCTTGATATAACGAGAGGGGTATTGTTCTCACTGAGTTCAATATACAATTTTGTATTTGTTGAACTATTTTAATGATGCAGCTACCCATCTTTACTCTAGTATCGTAGAAGCTGTTGCCGCGCTATGATACCTTGCACCACCCACGCTGTTATTATTACGTGTTAAAATGTTTTAATTGTAATATTTTTTTAATGAACTTAAGGCGGCGTGCGGGATCAAGCAACTTAACACATTTTGGCATTCAGCTCCGCGTTACACACAATTACAATTACCGCGTTACACAACTATTAATTTCGTATGCCGTTTTACTAAGGTTATTGTTCAAAATGGAAGTAATTTCTCACCTCATCAATAAATGGCAGTAACGGTCATGTTTGTTAAAAATGTGCAGGTTGTATAAGAGTACGCAGTGCTTAGATGTGTAGAAGCACGCGCGTACTCTTATACGACTGTTGTTAAAGATTATGTTTCTTTTACTTTCAGCACGTCCCGAAGAAAACGACTACCGACCGAAGTCTATGGTCAATTACGGATCTTGAAAATGCAAGGAAGCGAGTTAATAATGGTGAATCTATAAGAGCGGTAGCACGTTCTATGGAAGCGACTAAAGTCACTCTTCGTAAAAGGCTGAAGAGAGCCACACCAGCTACATCTCTGGGGAGATACGAACTCACGAGCTTCATGAACTTCGCGAACTTCACGAACGTCATAAACTTCACAAAGTCCACGAAACTCACGAACTTCGCAAGTCCACGAAACTCACGAACTCTCCAACTCTCCAATTTTCCAACTCTCTCTCTTTCTCTCTCTCTCTCTCTCTCTCTCTCTCTCTCTCTCTCTCTCTCTCTTGAGGCTCTGCTATTCTTTCGCTTGTTACTGCACTATTCCGCCCTCGGGCGGTGTATTTGCAGGTCCATAGCACGCACAAATATGCTATTCATCAGTTCACGACCTATTAAATCTGATTTTGCGGAAATCTTGGAGCAAAGGATTGATGGACACAATTCTATATTTTACAACCTCACTCGCCATCATTGCCTTCGACGTCGGTTTTGTCCTCGCGCACATTCGTCAACCAACACCTATGTATACACGTCGCGCTAGTATTGGTATGTACTGATCGCCCCTTTTCACACCTTCGGATCACAGCCGTCGCTGTCTGCTTCATACATCGTGCGTCTGCGCGACCAAGGATTAATCGCTGTTTACATCCAGCGACGAATTTATCGCTGTTCACCCATATACTGAACGCGCCTTTTTGAAATTTCGGAACACTGCCATCACCGTCTGCCTCTGTACGTCACGCGCCTACGCGATCAAGGATCAATCACTGTTTGCATCACACGACGTAAGCACTGCTTCGAAACTTCTTACGCTGCCTTTTCATGACACAATCCGTAGGTAAATTAGGTCGCTAGTTGTTCTACAAATTAACTGATCTATCGTCGTGTCCTCGTCGTCGATCGTCCTCGATCGATTATATCTTGATATAATTACGTTAATGATTCTCTCACGATGGTTGCGCGTTGTAAAATTTGTGAGAGATTAGCAACTAGAGGTGATACTATTATTATTTGCAATGGCGACTGCGGCTTCACCTTCTATACGGAGTGCGCAATCTCTAAATTTAATTTCGATCAGACTGACATTGACGTGTCAATTTTCCGCTGCGATTCCTGCGCTATGCAACGGTCAAATATAACCCCGCGAACACCCGAGACCTCACCAATCCGTTCGTCTGGACTGAATAGCACTCTGAACACCTTTAGCATCAATGATCTCATAAATCAGATACAATCTCTCAGTATTACAACCAGCACTATGCTTGGGTCGATTCAATCCACGCTCGCAGGGGTAGTTTTGAATATATCCGAACTTAGGTCCGATGTTACCAAACTATCGATGGGTCAGGAAGCCATGGTTGGAAGAATTTCTACACTCCAAGATTCCATGTCTATTGTCACCGTTGAGACAAACAATATCGAATCAAAAATTGAAGACGCGACGGCGCGGCTAAATAGCTTCGAAAATAATCGTAATTCCGCTGAAATTATTATTTCAGGTTTTCACACACAATTAACAGACTCTCCCCGTCAAATCGTGGGCAAAGTTCTGGATGCCTTAGGTATTCCGGAATTAATCAGTGACGTACTCGATGTTCGCTACCTTGTGAAAGGAAACGCTACTGTAGGCGACGCGGCTACTAACGTCCAAAACTCCCATCGAATACGCAAATCCCTACTCGTTACGTTGAAATCCTCAATGATAAAAGACTTCATCATTTCTAAAAAGCGAGAAAAAAAAGAGCTCACAATACGCGAAGTCTTCTCACTAGACCTAAATGGATCAATCTTTGTAAACGAATTACTCCCTACACCCACCTATAAACTTCTTCGAGCAACAAAAGCCAAGGCAGCTGAAACTGGCTACCGATTTGTTTGGGTGAAATCTGGGGTCATCTGTGATAGAAAATCGAATGGATCCTCTATAATAACGGTTAGCTCCGAGGCTGACCTCGTCAAGTTAGTTTGATTACCGCACACCACCACTACCGTCAGTCCCGTTAATCCTTGTCAAGATTTCTCCGATTTAAAAATAGCAAACATCAACGCAAATTCTCTTTTAGGGGATATCGAACTTATTAGAGCCCATCTTACTACGCATTTCTATCACTTAATCTCGATAACTGAAACCTGGCTCCACTCTCTCATTCCTGACAACTTGGTCCACATAAATGATTATTTCCTAGTAAGAAATGATAGGGTCTGTGCCAAGGGCGGAGGTGTAGCATGTTATGTCCACGAATCACTCAAAGCCAAGATCTTGGCCATTTCTGAAAACCTAGTCCTAAACGCACCTGAATTTATAATATTAGAAGTACGAAATGCTAATAATGAACCGCTGCTGCTAATGTCCTTGTACAGGAGACCAAAAGGCCACCTCTTCAACGACTTCGTTGATACATTCGCACGACTTTCAGTCCCCTATAAAAATGTCGTAATAACGGGTGATTTAAATTGTAACTTAACCTCCGCTAACTTTGAAGCAGAATTTCTGACAGAAACCATGCGAATGCTAGCGCTACACATAGTCAAGTCCGGTCCCACCCACCATACCTCGTCGTCTAATTCATGGCTTGACGTTTTTATTGTTGATTGTCCACGCAAAGTTATCAATTTCAAGAAGTCTAGCGCTCCATTCATCGCGGGACATGACTTAATCGAACTCACCTACAAATTTAATACCACTAAGATGACGAGACGTACTATATCTCGTCGTAATCTTAAGAGGTTCGATAGTGGTGAATACGCCAACGACCTATCCCGCTCACTAGAACCTTTCAACCAAACGTCAACCCATGATTCTACGACCATAGAGAATTTTGATAGACGCATTGATACTCTGTCTCAAACCGTCACGTCAATCTTCAATGCCCACGCACCACTGGAAACCTTCACTGTCTCTGCTTCGCCTGTACCGTGGCTCTCAGATCAGCTTAAAACACGCATTAAAATGAAAAACTCCCTCTACAAAAGCAAAAAGTGACTAACACCTCGAGAAGCTTTCGGGTACGCATGACGTAACTAAACTATGGAGGAAATTACGAAACATGGGTCTTGTTCCTTCAACATCAGCTTCTCCCCTCAATTTTTTCACCCCGGATGAATTAAACTTATTTTTCGTGAGCGTCTCGTGTACCTCGCCCACCTGCTCACTCCCACAATTATTAGGAAATCTTGATACATTGCCTGCTAATCTCCCGATTTTTCAGTTCTCAGAGGGTACTCACGAAATCGTTACTTCAACTATTAAATCTACCGGTTCCACAGCTCTCTGTTGTGGTCCCGACGGAATTTCACTCTTTGCCATTCATCATGCACTTCCTACAATTTCACATATGCTTGCTACTCTATTCAATAACTCGTTCAGAACCGCTCACTTCCCGGCCCTATGGAAAAAGCTTACATAAAGCCATTGCTTAAAACTAATCCTCCTCAGTCTTTGTCTGATACTCGTCCGATCGCCAACTTGTGCGAGTTTTCAAAAATTTTTGAAAGAATCGACCACTCCCAGTTATTACATTTTCTTGGTACTCTTAATCTCTTCAACCCAATGCAATCTGGGTTTAGGAAGGGTTTTAGTACTCAAACTGCCCTACTCAAACTTTACCACGACGTCAAGCTAGCAGTGGATGAAAGAAAACTGACCATACTGATCTTATTCGATTTTAGTAAGGCTTTCGACATGGTACCCCACCACAAGCTACTTGTTAAACTCGCTAACCTCGGCTTTTCTCAAAACTCATTAGGTTGGTTCCACTCATATTTAACTGGTAGATCACAAGCTGTAGTTGAAGGCAACGTTGCATCCTCAAATTGGCTGAATTCCTCATATGGAGTTCCTCAAGGTTCTGTCCTAGGCCCGCTCCTATTCTCCATATTCATCAACGATATTAGTGAAAACCTTCTCCACAGCCAACACATAATTTTTGCCGACGATACCCAGATCTACCTAAGTTGCTTTCCGTCGGAGTCGGAGACCGCTATCTCCGACTTAAAACACGATGTCAACGTTATTAGCAATTATGCTTACAAAAATGGACTCCAACTTAACCTTACAAAATCTAAGGTCTTGGTTTTAGGTAGCAGAGCTCTCGTACACAAAATAAATTTAGATTTATTAACGCCCATAACTGTAAATGGAATTTCTCTCCCATTTGTCCGAGATGCGCGAAATCTTGGTGTCACTATGTCGGCAAACTTATCGAGGAAAGCTCGTGTTGTTGAAATCTCACGCAAAGTGAACTTCTCTTTATTTAAACTCAAATCCCACAGAAACTCTCTATCACGCGAAATCAGGACCATGCTTGTAACCTCCCTTATTTTCCCGCTGATCGACTACTGCAGCGTGGTTTACAACGACTTATCTAATGAGCTAAACTCCAAACTTCAAGTATTAGTCAACAACTGCATAAGATTTATTTTCAACTTAAGAAGGGATGATCATATCACAACGTACCGACGTTAGTTAGGTTGGTTAACTGTACGTTCGCGCAGACTCTACTTCATTGGCCTGGTGGTCTTTAATATGCTACATGATGCTTCCCCAAGTTATCTATCCAGCATATTTACTTTATCCCAACCACGTGATCGGATCACGCGTCAGACAAATACTACGACTTTTTACATCCCATCCCATCGCACCGTAACGTACGGAAATTCGTATGTCCTGACTGCGATCTATTTCTGGCATACTCTTCCTGTCCACATTACCTCAGCTGTAACAGTCTCTATCTTTAAAAGACGACTCTATTCATTCCTTTTCGAACGTGATAATATCACTACGTAGCAGCTGATGCTTTTGCATTCTTATTCTTGGTTAGAGCGCATTGCTTTGCTGGCGTGGCTCGACCCTATCTGATATTCCTTTTGTTATTCACCGGTCTTACATTATTTAAGGTAAACTAGTTAATACTTAGCCATAGTATCACAAATTGTAATATTATATAAACATCTGTAAAAATCGACGTTGTAGCTATTGAATTATTTATTAGTACTTACTTTAGTTTACCTTACTCTATTGCTTTATTTCATAATTTCACTTATTTTATATTTTTATTTTATATTGTTTTATTTTATTTTATATACTATATTAATAAATTTCTTTATTTGTATTTTCCATAGTTTACCACATTGTATTATTTTATCTTATAATTTTACGTATTTTATATTTGTATTTTTTATAATATTGTATTCTTTATTTTATACTATTTACATTATTATACTTATATCAAATTTTGCCCCAAGGTTGTCACCAGGGCATAGAATAAACTAATCAATCAATCAATCTCTCTCTCTCTCTCCCCCTCTCTCTCCAGCTCTCCAAATTAAGTTCTGCTCTTATCGATCCTTGTGCGTACCCGTAAACGTCCGTATGTCTCAGAGTTCGCAAATCCCTTTTTGTAGTTTTTTGTTTGTTATTTAAAAATCAATTAAGATTCCTAATTGTCGCTCACAAAATAAATTAGAATGCTGAATATTCTTTCAATTAAAACAAAAACTGATTCGTAAAGTGTATCTCTGTTTTTTTCACCGCTTTGAAGCTTAGGTGCGTACTCCTATACCACCTGATCCTAATTGACTGGATGGGACCAGATTCTAATAAGTTATTCGATTTACGCAAAACATACAGTGCTACTACGTTTTGATTTTAAATGCTAACAGAGTAATGTACCTGCACATTGAATCATTTAACTTTAACAGAGACTATCAGTCTAGATCCCGGAATAAAGCCCGGAATCTCCTCAGCAGGTTTGACTTGACCTGGTGGTGTTACGTTTCAAAAAACCTTAAGAAACGAATTTCGTTCGTTTCTTGAGGTTTTTTGAAAACGATTCCAGAACGAAACGTTCTGGAATCAGCGGATTTGTTAGGTAGACATTCTGTTGGGTAGGAAAATTGGGTGAAAACAGTTGGGTAGAAATTTCACTATGCCACCTAACTCTTTTACGGCAAAAGCAACAAGGGCTAATGATTTTCGTGCAACCATCGGGAGGAGCGGTGACACAATACAATGAGCGAATAAAATCAAGCAGGATGATTTCAAAGCTCCCATTGTAATCCGAACAACTGAGAGTAGGAAATTTGTGCTTTTCCATTGTACAGCCTAAATATTACCATGTACTACTAACTTCACGTTCATTATAAATTCTATTTTTTGTTAAGAGTACTGCCGCACTTGAATATGCCTATACTGATATTTGGAAACGAATCGGTATCTATCAATTATCAGTCGATCCGTCAATAACATTCTGTCTCTTCCTCCGCTCACCCCTTTGTCATTTCTATTCCGCTTCATGCTCCCCTGCCTTTGTTCCCTCATAAATATATATGAGCTTTTGTGTGACAAAAGATGATAGTACGTAACCGCTTACTCGTAAAATTTATACTCAACTGCGTGGTATTCTCGCCACGCTCCGTATGCAACTCCAAGTGTCGCATACTCTGTGAAAGCTGTCCCCCGAGAATAAGCGCAATAGTGGGGTAATTTTTTTTTTTTGCGCCACATATCCTTGTGTCTAGCTCTCGACGTCATGGATTCCCACTTTTCTGCAGTTTCAGCTCGCACGGGAAAAAATTACACGCGAATTCGTATGTGAAAATAAAACTTTCATATTGTGACAGATATATACTACTCTTTATGACCAATCGCGATAGGCATTTGTGGTGCCTATTGTTTTCCAATTAAAGTAGCAAGTCACATGTCCGTCATTCGTGGATGAACTAATTGTACGTTAGTGCGTGCTATCACTTGCTTGAATTTTCGCGGTCGACGTCTAATTGCTAGAAGAGGGAACTACACCTCTTCTATATTTGGGATTTTTAAGGGATTACACCATCTTGAGATGTAATAAAATCATTTTTTCCTTTTCGCTAGATTTATTATTTATACTTTTAATCCTTCGACTAACACTGGGTCATTTTGACCCCATCTTTTTTTCAACTGCCTGTATGGCAAAACGGGGTAATCTATGCGGCCGCAGTGCGGCGCTCAAATGTTCCCCACTCCTACTCTATAGGTGGACACTCGGCTCCCATCCGACATTCTGCCCGTGTACTGAGGACAGCTGTCGAAAAAGGACCGGGGGTCAAGACGACCCCGCTTATGCAGTAGTGCGGTGAAAGTGAAAAAAACAATATTTTTTGTGAAATTTTGAGTTTGTTTAGATTTGTTTGGGTTATGTAAGTGAGTTATGATAGAAAATGCTCATAGATATTATTTATTTTGCGCTGCTATGATAAATGATGTATTTATAATTATAAAACGATGGTCGATACGATTCTTTTTTGGCTTTGTCGACCAAGCAGTTGTTAATAGCCGAATTTCGTACACAAGTGCAAAATTTAACGCTGATGAAGATAATGAAAAGATTTCTGGTCGCAAATACCAAAAAATAATTGCCCACCATCTATTACGGCCTTTTATGCAAAGACGGTTGCAATAGACACCTAATTTAAGTATGGGGATAATTACGAGTCTAAAAATTATTGTAAGAAAAGATGAAGTACTGCAGCAAAATTCCGATGTAAGGCCAGAGTTTGAAAAACGCGTTAGGTGCGGTCTTTGTGACCAAAGCACCGATCGTAAAACTAAAAGTAATTGTCCGTCGTGCGGGAAAGATATGTGCAACGAGCACCAAATTTACATATGCGTCAATTGTGGTAAAAGAAGACCGAAAATATACGTTTTCAATAATTTATCTGTCGAAGGAATCGATTTTTTCCATTTTTCACTATCCCGAAAATGCTCAAATTCAAACCTCCGAATAAATATAGTTTTTGGAAAGACAGTCGACACTGTATTTTTCTTTTCGTATCTACAAACCTTCCTCTTTAAAAACCTTCCAGGATTTTCTTTTATATTTTGCAAAAAAAAATGATATTTTTCGTCCAAGTACGTATTTTTCAACGCATTCCGACTTTCAACGGATGTTTGGGGACTTGATTTTTGTTTTTCTTAAAAAATAAATGTTAGGCCATAAAATAAGGATCATTGACTACAAAAAACGTCCCTACAAAAGAAAAAAAAATGCATATTTACTGAAATACAACGATTTGAAAAACTCTTGGGGTCACATTACCCCATATGCAGTCAGAGGTTTGTGGCGGAAGTGTGCGGTCGAAGGGTTAATCGTCACGTCAAATTTTTATTTTATTTTTATACCTATTTTTCCGAATGCCAAGGTAGTATAACCCCTTGAAACAAATATATAGATTCACTTAAGGAGATCTGCATGAGGATTCACTTAAGGAGATCTGCATAAGGATTCACCTAAGGAGATCTGCAAAAGCTTGAAATTTCGGAAAAACAATTTTTGCATAGTTTTTTGTTATGAAACTATGTTTTGTGCAATCATGTAAGTCCAATCTCAAAATCTATCCGTCCAATTAATTTCAAATTTAGACAGAGCATAGTTAACCCATTAACGACCAAGAATCGTAAATTTTTCTATCATTTTCAAGTCAAATTCTCATCATTAAACAATAAGAATTTTCAAATAAAAAATACAGTCCCTAGTACTTTCGAGTGTGCTCTTTCAGAATCCGGAGTTAAAATTGAGTTTTGTCCGCTAGAAAAAAAAATATGACCGCTTTTAAACAAAAAAAAAACACAAAAAATCGAAGACTTTTTTGAATATTTTTTTTCTTATAGAAGACGCTCGAAGACCCCCCTTTTTTTCAACCATGAGTGCATAAAATGGTTGTAGTTAAATGACGTATTTTTTTAATTTGTCGTAATCAACGTTTTCACCCCCAAAATGGCGTGATTTCACCCCTTGAGCGGCGAGAAAAATTTCACGCTTCGCGTAAAAAAGAAAAAAAAATCGGACCTTCACGAAAATTGATATCCCAAGGTTTTCGAGGTCGCTGATTACGATTCTGCCCTCAAAATTCAAAAATTCAAAATGGCGGATCCAATATGGCCGACCAAAAATGCAAAAACTTATTTGAAATGGATGAAATGTGGCACTCGGGGGTTTTCGAGGTCGCTGATCACGATTCTGCCCTCAAAATTCAAAAATTCAAAATGGCGCATCCAATATGACCGACCAAAAATGCAAAAACTTATTTGAATCGGATGAAATGTGGCACTCGGGGGTTTCCGAGGTCGCTGATCACGATTCTGCCCTCAAAATATAGAAATTCAAAATGGCGGATCCAATATGGCCGACCCAAATGCAAAAACTTATTTGAATCGGATTAAATAAAAAATGGTGGATAAAATTTGTTTACTTCCAAGTTCACATTATGATTTTACCCTTAGCGCAACCCAGAGACAACGGCGTAGACGTGGTAAAATTATGTCTCCTTTGGGTTGCTTGTTTATAGTGAGTCCCCTTGCCTCTCACTATTCGGGGTGCTTGTTTATAGTGAGTCCTCTTGCCTCTCACTATTTGGGGTGCTTGATTATAGTGAATCCCCTTGCCTCTCACAGTCACTCAGATATTCTCGTGATTTCTTTTCAAACATGCACTGCAAAAATATAAATACAGTTTTCACAGAAAAGATTTGTTCTTATTGGACAATTGGAGCAGCGTTTTTGTTTATTTTGTGAAATCGTTTTATGTTTTTCCCGTTTTTTTTACCACGATGAATATAACTTTTAGCTATCGACATAGTAAATTCTTTAGTTCCAACTTTTTTCATATCTTCCCCAGCTGCGTTGAATATTACCACAGAATTTACTATGGCAGCCTGGATGAGCCTCATAAAAACTACCCATGTCCATTTTTTCGATCGAATACTTGGCAGCACGTTGTTACAGTGTCCATCGTGAACATCAACCCCACCCATGAACCGATTGTAAAGGTGAAACGCTTGGGGAAACGATGTCTCGATTTTGGCTTTTTCATTCGAATTGTACCTCTTGGATGGCAATAATGGAGTAACCCCTGCAGCTGTAGATAAGATCGACACTAATTTTGATTCCATTACAGTGATGTAATTGATTCCACTGTTTTGGACATGCTTCACTGCATATGTTCCTCGTGGAGGCTGCTTATCGATGACATTTTTTTCAGGTACTCGAGTCTCTCTAACAGTTCCGGTGCATTTTAATTTCAATCTCTTCAAATGTACAACAAGATCTAAATTTGAGAAAAAGTTATCAAAATAAAGATGATACTGAGAAACTTCTCCAGCAGCTGTCATTTCAAAAAATGGTTTCAATAAATTCATTACCACGCGAGAACCTAATGCGCATTTAGTCAATTTGTCTCCAACTGCAGAATTTTTTCCACAATATATGTCGAGATTCAGCAAATACCCATCAGCAGTGCAGAGGCCCCAAAATTTAATTCCAAAACGTGTAGGTTTCCCACGTATGAACTGTTTCAATGAAGTTTTAGCATACGATTTAGCCATCATTTCATCTACCGACAGAGCAGTTTCCCAGATGCCAAACTTCAGAATATTTTGTTGGAATAGTTTCATCAATACTCGAACCCGCCACCCCTCATCGTTATTATCATTGTCTTTGGACTTCGAGTATTTCAATTTAGACTCGATTTGCTCAAACTTAGTACGAGTCATTGCTGAAGCAACTACTTCGCAAGATAGAAAGGGATCGGTTGACCAATAATCTCTCTGAGACTTTCTTTTATTGAATGAACTCATTATGATGATTCCAATAAATGTATCTAAATCGACCAATGGTAAATCAAGACCATTTTCCTTACATGCATCGATAATGTATTCTTTCATTTCAATTGAAAAAAAAAGTCTCAAACAGTTCTACTGGCTCGCTTTTTCGAATTTTACCCTTTTCAGACGTAGACAATAGTATTTCATTTTCAAGCTTATCAGAATACTTTTTTTCACCATTTACCCATTGAAATTCATTATCCTTTTCCAGCTTAGCTTGATCTGCTTGGTAACTTTTTGAAGCTCTCCTAAAAGTGACTCTCGGTAATTTTTCGTCACGGTCAGAATCAGAATCGGAATAAGAATCGTCTGAAGGACCAGAATCATCTGGATTCGTTATTAGAACAGTTTCATCATCTTCTGAGGTATATGTTTCATCACCAGAATCAGGAGAAACAGCACGTCTCGGTCGTTTTTGTGACATTGCGTAGGTAAATATAACAAAAAGTCGAGATTTGATATAACTTAGTTGATTTATATGATTCAAAGAAATTCGCGTCAAGATTGATCTGATACAGAAGATTTTGCGTAATACCGCCCTAACAAAGTATAGATAACATATATTACAAATGTACAAAGAGCCTAAAAGTGTTTGAACGATATATTCCTAAGAATATTTCATCGAAGAAACTCTTCAAAGTGTGAAACGATTTTCGCACATAATATACCTCGATCTCATTTCGCCGATATGATCAAGTTTTAGTGCGTAGTTCAAAGAGTACTGTTTCCAAAATTTTTAGAAGAGTTTGGAGGGAATATATATTTTGACACTAACGCTATTATATTGAATTCGCTAACAAAAATTTAATAATTCGACAAGAAATCACTACAGAATAGAAATGTCATACGTTATAAATTCTCAACTCGTCCATAAAAATCCAAAAATCGATAAACAGTTGAGGTAAAGTGCATATTTCTGCTGCTTCAAACTTGTAGTTTCTCATTAGAAAATGATCGGAATAAAACCTTATTTCTTCATATTTTGTCAAAAAAATGAATTCTAAGGGCAGAATCGTAATCAGCGACCTCGAAAATCTTGGGATATCAATTTTCGTGAAGGTCCGATTTGTTTTTCTTTTTACGCGAAGCGTGAAATTTTTCTCGCCTCTCAAGGGGTGAAAAACGCCATTTTGGGGGTGAAAACGTTGATTACGACAAATTTAAAAAATACGTCATTTAACTACAACCATTTTATGCACTCATGATTGAAAAAAAGGGGGGGTTTTCGAGCGTCTTCTATAAGAAAAAAAATATTGAAAAAATTCTTCGATTTTTTGTGTTTTTTTTTGTTTAAAAGCGGCCATATTTTTTTTTCTAGTGGACAAAACTCAATTTTAACCCCGGATTCTGAAAGAGCACACTCGAAAGTACTATGAACTATATTTTTTATTTGAAAATTCTTATTGTTTAATGATGAGAATTTGACTTGAAAATGATAGAAAAAGTTACGATTCTTGGTCGTCAATGGGTTAATAGGATTTTCTATCGCAGGTCCGGATAATTTTTCGATATGTTTATCCATTTGTTATTTACAAATTATTAAAATTGTTTTTTTTTCCTGGTCGACAATCGAACTTTTTTCTGCAACTTGCAGTTTCCGTATTTTCCAAAATGTCAAAAAAGTATTCGGTCTAAAAAGTCAAAAAAGTTTCCGCCTTGTTGCTATAGCCTCCTACGCCAATTAGCCATGCAGTAATAGCGGCACTTCGTTTAAATAATAATTACATCATTGTCTGTCAATATTTTTGGATAAAAAAAACTCGAGCTTCGCAAGACTACATAATAATTATCCATTTGCTGAGTTTTTTGAACATATACCCCTGCCGGGTTTTATGTATTACCCTTCCCAATTGAACACTTTCCTATCATTCTGAACCCGCTCTTCCCTAATCGAGCCTAACTTTCATTGCATGCACAGTGGTCTTAAGCTCCACTATACCGCGATTGCCAAATGTACGGGGAAACTGTGGAAAACCTGTACCGCTATAGACGGTCCCATATTCTTCTCATTTCCTGGTGCGCAGACTTTTACACAAGTATCTGCAACAAGGTCTCAGAAGAATTGGCCTTCCGCTCAGTAGTTGATAACTTAGCCGGTTCACGGCTAAGCGGTCACCGCTCCGAGTATCGTCCATGCACAACGCTGCTTAAGGGGGATAATACATGTAGACGATGACAAAGTATCCAATTTTGATATTTTTTTTAGAAAGGTGCCAAACGTTTTGCATTTATGAAGATTTAGGTACAATTTATTACATAATTAAACTATTTAAATAATTTTTCCAATAAAAAAATGTTGCAAAAGGGTGATGTTATGGTATGGTGTTCCAGGAAGGTTTTGGCGGCAGTTGTCCATTAGTATTTTAACATCCAAACGCTAAACTTATACTCAAAAAATATTTAAAAAGTTGAACATTTTTTTAAACGGGGCACTTCCGAAAAAAATTAAATAAAAAAATTAACAATCTTTGCAGCATGCAAAAGAATGGGATATTAAAAATAATTTTTTAGTTTGAAATGTTTATTATAGACGAGACACACTAGAGGAATGTGTCTCGTCTCGTCTCATGACGCGAAAAACTCCGCCCAACGAGCCTAAAAATATTTTCAATATTAAGAGCTCTTCAATTTTTACATACACATACGAGTACAGGCGTCGCGTCACGTCTCACAAAATTCGTGACGTTAAAAATTCTCATGTTTCCTAGTGTGTCTCCTCTCATCACACGAAAAAATCAGCCCGGCGAGCCTAAAAATATTTTTAATATATGAAAAATTCGATTTTTTTACGCTACACGTATTTCCTTTTTCAACTCGAATTGACACCAGATCCGACCCCCGACCGCCCATCTGCCAGTATTTGTTGACAAGACTATAATATTAATTGTATGTAAAATCCTAATCTCGTCATCGCAATACTCTCATCAGAAAAAAAATTGAAAATCGAACGGTTCTTTTGGGCCCAAACTTATGCAGATCCATTAACGCAGAAAACTGTATTCGAAACAGGTTAGAAAATTATCTTCCGATTGACCGTATTGCAAACCAAAGAGAAATAGCTCCTAGCCATACATACTCAAAAACACGCATTTTGATACTTCAATCATTGCATTCGGTAAAACAAAATTAACTGACAAGATTTCCGAAACTTGTCTTCTAGGTAATTACTGATAATTAAGATAAAATGTGTCTGCGTTGTACACTCACACAGAGTATGTATTACAGTAAAACCTAGATTAACTGGGCCGGCTGGGACCGAAGAGTCTACGGATAATAATAAACCACGTATGATTGAAAATTATATATTTTCTTTTTGTACAGTATTATGAAAAAAGAACAATATATGTACGAGCTTTTATGAAGACTAATATGACTGTGGTATACATTTATGTAGTTATCACTTACTTCTTTAGTTTATTTTCTAGGATGTGTTACTTTAGTCTGCTTCTGACGCTGGTATGTTGTTGTTCATTGTCTCATTCGCCTGAAATTCAAGATATCGACAGTAGTGGCATGTTGTTCGAAATAATTCAGAACGATTTGATTCGCCTCTCCAGCCTATCTGTATGTGACTGGTTTTATCGATAGAAAACCCTCATCGTCGGATTCATTTTCTACCTCGGATCCTATAGGCAATGTGTTCGATTGTTTTAGAACGACCCGCATCAGCTCTTCGTCCGTAAGAACTGCATATCCCGAATCACTATTATCGCATTGCAACCGCAGCTCGATTTCCGATTCTTCTATGTTTACCAATCCATCTACTTCTTGTAGTAGAGTAGGAAGGGGCACGTTGAGCAGTCGGGTAAGTTGGGCAATTAAAATATCTGGAAAACTAAGCACCGCACGCGGGTGCATTAAATGGCGGAAGGAGAGGTATGGGGGGGGGGGGGGGCACGCTATCGTCCGTTTCCACGCGGCGTACGAGACGGTAACACGAGACGTTTCATTATTTTTGCACCTAAAACTAAAAGAAAACGTCATTAAAAGATTTTCTTCTACCATTGTATGAGAAAAAATATTTCAAAGTTCTTTACAATTAATGTTAATGTTTCAAAACTTAACTAACAAGCAACTGTTGGTTGATTACTTCATTGTACCAAATCATGTTGCATACGTCCGATTTTTTAATGCAATTCTGACTTTGCCCAACTTACCTTATACTCATGCTCAACTTATCCAACTATCGGGGCAGGTTGAGCAAGTATGTCCTTAGTCATTTGAGAGCGATTATCTGTGAAATAATAAGGATAACAGGAATTTCGTCTACAGACATTTTTTTCCAGATAAATTCCCTATTGCCCAAAATAGGTTCCATTTTTATACGACAGAGTATTAAGGAATTACAGGGCGATAATTCCAAACTTGCTCAACATACCTCTCTCTCTGCGAAGTCATAAGACGATTGACTATTCTCAGATGTTTCCAGAACTTCGTTCGGAATCTCAATGTTATCTTCTGCCGATACGATTTTTCGACACGAACGTGCAATACTTTTATTGTTTACTCCACTCCATGCACGAGCGACTGCTCAAATTGTCCCCTTGATATTCAACAACTTCCAGAATGTCAACTCATCACGGTCTCCGATCAAATTGGTCATGAGACCTCTCTTATAAAGTTAACGATTTGAGCATGTATTACGTAGCGTGGGAAAATGTAAGTGGCGGGAGCCCGGCACGGTTAATCCGCTGCCCGGTTAATCGGCACCCGGTTAATCGAGGTTTTACTGCATATACACATGCGTATATACAAAAGAGAATGCTACAGGAAATCTGCAGCATTTCATTACCTGCTTCGCCGACTGGCGAGCCTGTGCTGTGATGACCCGTTCTACTTAAATGGAATGATAAGCAATCCCAGTTACCCAATGATAAGTCTATCATTCTCAACGGTAAGACTGAAATACCTCAAGATCCCCCCGATTGATATATTTGTTCAAATACTAGTGCGAGAGTTCCGTCACGCAAATGCGATGGTCATATCGTTAACCTTGCTACCGGAAGTGTCAAGGTCTCACGCACGTAATTTTTACTTTCTCAAAGAAAAGCGTAACTTTTTCGGGTGACACAATTGTAGTTGAATTAAAAGCAAGAACAACGAAAAAAAAATTGTCTCTAGGTTTGAAATTGCCGAAGTACTCCCACTCAAAGCTGTCATCGCCGTATTAGGCAAGTCGTTCCACGTAGTGGTTGCCGTACTGAATTGGGATCTGAATACACATGATTCGTGCGTACGCTGAAATGGCCTTTCCAATTTTCCTACTGCACCAAAAAGAGTTTGATTATAGTGATGCTTTGGAGACTTGAATGTAACGTCCTGCCACGGATTCCTGTTTGAAAACTTCAAAACATATTTTTTTTTGCATATTGTTATAGCGTGAACTTACAAGAATATTTTAAGAGCAAGCGGACCCTGAAATTCTAAAAATTGATGAAGTTACACCTAATTTAGTGGAACAGTGTGCGTCGGATTGGCGTGTAACCAAAGCGGACATCAAAGCACAAGAACACTCAAAAGAGGCCCGAACTGCCCGCAGATTGCATAGATTAGGTGTGCAACGATATGTCGATAATGAGGAAAGACACTTATATGGTGCCGGAATCGCTGACTAGCGGTAAGACGACAACATTTTACAAGATCGTGTAAAATATGTACCAAAATTTTGAACGCGATTATCTTGAAACTACGGCGGGATTGATATTTTGAGTAACTTTCACACTATTGACTTGAATTTGCACAGTTAGCGTTCAAACAGTAGTCATTTTTGGGTTCAGTATCGCATGTTTTAATTCTATGAACCATTTGTTATTAACAATGACTTCAGAATACGGTTTTTCAAGAGAAAAATGAGGTTTTCTTTGGAGAAGCTGTCATTCTTCATATTTTGCGAAATTTCGAAAAGTGGATCGTGAACCCATAGCCAGTTGGATATATTTGAAGAAAAAAAAAACATTGTTTTCGTTTCATATTACATTTGGGCCTGGTAGAGATCCCACCGTTTCGGGCCTCGCCGCTGGAGGACTGTGACGCCAACTGCAGCACCACGAACACTTTAAAAGACTTTCTTCCGAAAAAATTACATTGTAACTATAAACAGGTGTACAATATGCTGGGAAAAAAATGTATTCGAACCAATGTGTTACTAGAAAAAAATTAATCATTCTGACCCTTCAAATTGAGCTTCCAGAGAGGAAATGCGATTAACGTAGTCAGCGATGGACTGTCAACCACGTACACAAACGCATACACAACTCATGTCAATTCGATGGCATAGCGTTCACGCTTAAGTACACCTTAAGTAATTTGAAATAGCAATATGATACCTTAGAAATTCCATAACTCCGGTGTCTTTCAAGATAGGGACAATCCTTTTTCTGTCAGTTTTTTCATCTTCGACCCACGTAGAAATGCCAATGCTCAGCCGTTAGTGGACAATCGGCTAAGACTTGGCCCAGTACTAGATGCCAAGCGTCGGCATTCTAGACTGGCCCAAGCTTCAGCATGTCGACGGTACAGAACAGGCCCAACGCCAGAGCCAACGCCAGAGCCAGCGCTGGCTCAACCGCTTATGGACAATCGGCTGAGACTTGGCCCAGTACTGGATACCAAGCGTCGGTATTCTAGACTGGCCGAAACATCAGCATATCGATGGTACAGAACAGGCCCAACGCTGGGTCAACGCCAGAGCCAGCGCTGGCTCAACCGTTAATGGACAATCGGCTGAGACTTGGCGGAATACTGGATACCAAGCGTCGGCATTCTAGACTGGCCCAAGCGTCAGCATGTCGATGGTACAGAACAGGCCCAACGCCAGAGCCAACGCCAAAGCCAGCGCTAGCTCAACCGCTTATGGACAATCGGCTGAGACTTGGCCCAGTACTGGATACCAAGCGTCGGTATTCTAGACTGGCCGAAGCATCAGCATATCGATGGTACAGAACAGGCCCAACGCTGGCTCAACGCCAGAGCCAGCGCTGGCTCAACGCCAGAGCCAGCGCTGGCTCAACCGTTAATGGACAATCGGCTGAGACTTGGCCCAGTGCTGGATACCAAGTGTCGGCATTCTAGGCTTTTCCAAGCGTCAGCATGTCGATGGTACAGAACAGGCCCAACGCTGGCTCAACGCCAGAGCCAGCGCTGGCACCCGTTAGTGGACAATCGGCTGAGACTTGGCCCAGTATTGGATACCAAGCGTCGGCATTCTAGACTGGCCCAAGCATCAGCATGTCGATGGTACAGAACAGACCCAACGCTGGCCCAACGCCAGAGCCAGCGTTGGGGAAAGGCAAAAATTGGACCGACAGCCAATCATATGCACGAACACAGGAGAAAGGGAGCCTCTTATTGGTTGTCGTTAGCTATGACGAAAACGCTCGCCACCGAGTTACAGAATCTCGCTACTATACATGTGTGTACATCTACGCTCATGCGTCCATATTGTTCAGAGTTTTTAGTGTTGGAATAAAGAAGATCTCCTCGTGTTGTTTTAAACGACCAAGTAAAAAAAAGTATTTGTGTGATTGATAATTACAAATATACAAACAAATTGACAGCCAATATTCACGGTGAAGTGTTTTCTGAATCGGGATTCTCAATAGCCAATTCTACAGGGTGTCACAAAAGTAACGGGACGGCTGAATATTTCCGCAGGTAAGACAATTTCCCAAAATGTTAAGGTCGTTCTTGAAGTAACTTTTCCCAAGGAATTCAATGGTGACCTTCATTTTGACCTTGGCGATGTCCTGCAAGGTTATTTCAAGGTCAACTTTTGTTTTTCAAATGGGAACCCCCTTTTTTGACATCGGCAGTCGATAGAGCGGGAAATTTTATGTACAGGTTTGTACTTAAGTCACCAATCCGCTTTGACCTTGAAGGTCACTGCAGGGTTAATTAAACTTAAAAACAGTATGGATACCTCGGAGAAGAATAGAAGCTTCTTAATTAACCCTACAGTGACCTTCAAGGTCAAATTCGACCGATGACTTGAGTACACATCTGTACGTTGAATTTCTCGTTCTATCGATTGCGGATGTCAAAAAGGGAGTTTTCATTTTTAAGAAAAGTTGACCTTGAAATCACCTTGAAGGCCATGGTCAAGGTCACGATCGAGGTCACCACTAGATGCGCCTTGTTAAAATTGATAACTTTGGTCTTAACGATAGAATTTAAGAAGCTTCTATTCTTGCCCGACGTATCCATACTGTGTTTAAGTTTAATTAACCCTGCAGTGACCTTCAAGGTCAAAGGGGGCCGGTGAGTTAAGTACATATCTGTACGTAAAATTTCCCGCTCTATCGATTGCCGATGTCAAAAAAGGGGGTTCCCATTTGAAAAACAAAAGTTGACCTTGAAATATCCTTGAAGGACATCGCCAAGGTCAAAATGAAGGTCACCATTGAATTCCTGGGGAAAAGTTACTTCAAGAACGACCTTGACATTTTGGGAAATTGTCTTACCTGCGGAAATATTCGGCCGTCCCGTTACTTTTGTGACACCCTGTATGCTTCAATTTGTTTTCTGAAGTTCAGTCGTAAACTTTAGCTTTAGATATAACGTGACAAAATGTTTTTTTTTCGTGGAGCAATATCCTATTTTTGAAAAATATGATTGTCGTGATATAAAAATATAAAACTTATAATTTTACCGACATTGGTGATAATCTCTGACGGTGAGACTCTTCACGGACGAAAACTAACCTATAATTTCCTATCTTTTTCGTTTCTTTGGTGTTTATACCACATCACAATGGAAACCGGAAAATCAGACGAGAATTTATATTAATATCTGTTTTGAAGTTTTTTGTTTCCAATCGATACATTTTCATCAGTTAGATACATGCCTCATAACCCTAGAACATACTTTTAAAACCTATTGAACTTTTGCTAATATGTTGTTGTATCTTGTTGTTGTATCCCTCACCGATATCCTGTCAAAATCTTTTCCTCTCTATCGCAGATATCTTTTCAAAATCTTTTTCTCACCGATATCTTTATAAAATCTTCTCTCTCACCGATATCTTGTTTATATATTTTTCTCACTCACCGATATCCTTTCAAAATCTTTTTTTCTCACCGATATCTTTATAAAATCTTATTCTCTTTCTCCGATATCTTGGAATAATCTTTTTTTCGCTCTCCGATATCTTTTTAAAATATTTTTCTCTCTCTCCGATGTAATTCTTTCACCTTTTCCCATATAGCCTTAAGAGGTTTTTCACTCTCTGATATGTTAAGGGCCTTACTCCATCCACCCTCTCGCCCGCCCTTTCTCTCTCTCTCTCTCACTCACTCTCACTCTCCCACTCTCGCACTGTCTTACTCTCTCAAACTGTAAATATAATTATCATCCTTGTGATCCAGGCATCGTAACCAATATATGGCTGCCGAGCGTCAGGCGCGCATCACATTTCCATGCCTGGACCAAGCGCTTTTGCCGAGCCTCGGCCAATCAAGTTCGACACTGAGCCAGCGCTGGGCCGATGCTGAATTTATACATGGGCCAATCGTGGTCCGGCATCGTAGCCAACCCCCGGCTGCCGAGCGTCAGCCGCGCGTCACATGTCCATGCCTGGGCCAAGCATTTTTGCCGAGCCTCGGCCAATCAAGTTCGACACTGCGCCAGCGCTGGGCCAATGGTCAATTCCTACATGGGGAACTAAGATTCTATTACGAAAAAAATATGAATTTCCATTTGAAAAACCAGAAAACCCTGATCTTAATTTGACCCGGCGTGTCAACGGGCAAAGTTACCATTAACACCCCAATGTTTTCACCCTAGTAACTTCTAAAAACTCTACGACTTATGTTACATTTTGGTATGAGCACAGATACTGTTTTTGAAAAATTGCACCCTTCTGTTTAAAATCGGACACCCTGTATATTCACATATATGTTTAAGTCACGCATGTGGGAGTATGACAAATATCCCTGAGGCACGCTTTCATGTTCTATGGATTCAAGTCCGAGAAACTCCTGACTGTATAACCCATAGCTCCTTTTAAATTCTATTGACGAGAATGGCCCCATTACGATTAAAAGTTTGAACATTTCGCATATCACATCCGGCATTCAAATAACGTTGGATCAAGTTATGAATAACATTAGAACTCGAAATCTTCTTAGCAAAATTCCAAATTACACATCTGAGATGAAGTAAAAAGTTCTGAGCCATTTTTCGCTTTATTTCGACGTTGAAATCAACATAGTTAGGATTATCCGATTTAGATCAAATATGCGCCGTTTTGGTCGATCACTTTTGTCTATGTTGAAGGCAATTTCATAATTCCGCGATTGAAGAAGCCCTCCTCCCTATTAGTAAAAAACTTGACTAGCTCATTTTCACAAGCCTCTCTTGAGGCCAGTTTTGTACCATCAGGAAAATTTTGCAAATGCTTGAAAAGGTGATAATCGCTTGGTGCCGGGTCTGGACTATACGGCGGGTGCGATAGAACCTCCCAACCAAGCTCTCGAAGCTTCTGGCGTGTTGTTAAAGATGTGTGCGGCCTGGCGTTGTCTTGATGGAACACAACACCTATCCTATTGGCCAATTCTGGCCGCTTTTAGTTGATCGCCTGCTTCAATCTGGTCAGTTGTTGACAGTAGAGGCCCGAATTGAGTGTTTGGCCCGATGGGAGCAGCTCAGAGTGGATGATTCCCTTCCAATCCCACCAAACACACAGCAAAACCTTCTTGACCGTTAATCCGGGCTTGGCGATAGTTTGGGCCGGCTCACTGCGATTGGACTACGATCTTTTTCGGCTGTTGTTCTCGCATGTGGCCCATGTTTCATCGCCAGTCACCATCCGCTTCAAAAACGGGTCGATTTCGTTACGTTTCAGCAAATAATCACAGGCATCAATTCGGTCCAAAAGGTTCTTTTGCGTCAATTCGTATGGCACCCATACATCGAGCTTCTTCTTGAGACCAGCCTTATGCAAATGGTTCCAAACGGTTTTCTGGCTAATCTTCAGTTCCTGGGCAATAGAATAAGTGTTCACATGCCGGTCCGATTCGACCATTTCCATGATTTTATCGACATTTTCGACGATTGGCCTAGCAAAGTGTGCCTCATCTTCGACGACCATATTACCAGAACGGAATCGTTGAAACCACCGCTTTCCTGTTGCATTCAATACTGTATTGAGTCCAAAAACAGCACAAATTTTTTTGGCCGCCTGCTCCGCCTTTTCACCTTGGTCGTAGTGGTACTGAAGAATGTATCGAATTTTCTCTGTTTTTACCTCCATTTTGGAGCGCTGTAACACACACCTGACTTTACCAACCACAAAACTGTCAAAGAACTTTTTTTGAAGCGTAATATCACCTTTAAATCGCCGTATAGTATGACCCGATGCGATGTATACCATACATCGTGAGATATGTCTCACTAAAGACATCTAGCGGAAAACGGTCAAAACTTTTTACTTCACCGAATATTATAAAGGTCTCGATAAATGTGGATGTATGTACGAGTAATGGGTTCAAAAATTAATTCATTATAATTTAGTACCCTGAAAAGTGACGTCCAAATGGAAACCCTAGAAGCCTCGTATCAATATATCTATTAGAATTGCCATCACGTATGCTGTACGATCTTGTTTAGTTTTCAAGAAAAAAACATTTTTTTATTTGACCCCTTTGTGTATATACTTCCCTCGCGTTTTTGACTTGCGATATCGTTATGAAGCAATAAAGAACTTACCAACTGAACACTAACAGAACTGAGTGAGTCATTGAAATTCAGATGATTGAACAAAAAATACTTATAATAGTCTACATAACTCCCAATTACTTTCAAAGCTTCTAAGCGGAAAGTGCACGCACAAAAGAGAAAAAAAAGCTACACGAAAAGGCGGAAAAAAGTTTCCAGTAGATTTTTCTTTTGGACGTCACTTTTCAAGCCACCCTATATACACCAAAAGAATTTTTGTGAGCCAGTGAAGCTTCCATATGCGTTGAATGAAAGAAAAAAACCAATTGAAGCAAAGTTTTAATGCGGTAATTACTGATCTTTTTTTGCTAAATGCATATTTATTGCAGGATCCCGCCAGGTGCCGCGTCCGAGTTTTTTTTCAGCTAAATTTTCGCATTTTATTTTTTTCGAGCAGGTGCAAGCAAATTTTCACGCGGTGAATTTAAATACGAACCTCATGAATTTACGAAACATGCCGAAGCAGTGATCTATTTGTCGAGATAAAATTCGCTCCCTATAGCGTATAGTTTGGAACAGTTCCTATCCAAATCTCGAATACGCACACTTCTACTGTAACAACTTAAAATAAACCTGTTATCATAAGAAATGTATTTATTTTATATGCTTCTAAATACATCTGTATATTTTCGATCTGTTCAGTATCCTGCAGAGATATCAAGATGCACTCCAATATTGACCTTTCAATATTCCAGTGAAATTCACATCCAATAATAAGTATCCGCCCATTTAAGGGTATGGGAATTAAACGTTGCAAGTAAAATTGAATAACCACAAACTTTTTATAATACAAACTTTTCATAATACAAAATATAAAGCAGGTGGTTCGTTGTTTTTAAAACCGCTGTCGCCTTGTCAAGAAATATCAATGTCCTGGCCGGAAAGATATTGCCTAATTGTATTTCACCAACAATCCGCCAGGTGGCTTCGAAGCGCTTCGCGTAACCAAGGTACAATCATACAACGATAACACATCGACCAGTTGTTGTATCACGTACAGAAGTATTATACTATGCTTACAGCGTGCACTTTCGCTTATGAGCTGGTGATACTTGTCAAATAATAGGTATCAGTACGACTTGATACCATTTATTCTACTCGGATATATCGCCGAAAAATCTTCCAGTACCTGGTCATTATTTATCCGTCTGCCGGTTCCTTTTTCATGCAGGGCACAGTCAGTATACACCATTGCTTTCCTCGACATTTTGCGGCGATTTTCCGATCCCTTTCCATGTCAGTTGCCCGCCAGTCCCTGATCAGTTTCCGAAGAATGTAACAGCGGATCGGGGGCTGGCAAAAAATTTGATACATAGCGAAGGCCTGACCCTGGCTCGATATTATCTTGGGGAGGCGGATAAGGGCCAGTACTTTTTCCCGACTCAAATTTCGACACGGGAATACCGTATACCTACTTAGTTATGAAAATCACTTTTAAAAAGTACTTTTCTATTTCAAAAAGAACGAAAATTTTGTGTAAACTTTCAATTTTTTCCCAAAGTGTCGCAATTTTTCAATTTTAAACTTTTTAAATGTTTCTCCGGTATATGTTCAGCATTTGGAAGTTAAAATACTAAAAATTCTTGGCTCATATTTTTCAGATCAATATTGATGTTCTTGGATTTCCCGCAAACGGACAACCGGAGCCAAAACCTTCCTGGAAGACCATGCCATAACGTCGCCATTTTACAATAGTTTATAATTAAATAAATTATTTAACCAGTTAATTATATAATAAATTGTACCTAAAGTTTCATAAACGTAAAAAGTTTTGTTCCTTTAAAAAAAAATATATAAAAATTAGCAATTTTTTCGTCGTCTACAAGTATTTCCCTATGAGCATTGGACTATTACTAGCCGTACACGTAGAAATTAGTTTCAGATACTTTTATCTCTTTATACTGCACAAGGGAACGTACAACATTGAACTTTACGGTAATCATAGGAAATTATTTTATGTTTTAGGATACATCCAGGATACAGTTTCACTCTTCCATGAAGATCTTCGAGGGTTTTATAGTGTAGGAAAACGCGGAAACATCGTGCGTGTACGAAGATGTGCTGACATAAGCACTTCGCATTCCTCTTCGAAATCGAGTGTTATTCCTTTTTTTCTCCCTGTTGCGATTTCACTGTCGTTGCATGTTTGTGTGTGGGTGTATACTTTATGTCATGGAGGCAAGTATACCCGGGTTGTATTCCCATGTAATCCCCAGAGTTCAAGAAGACGGTTTCGGTGCCATGTCTTTTCCATTGGTAAATGCTGTTTACCAACCCCTCCGATCTGAGAACTGGCTTCGACCTCTTATTCTCCCTTGGCAGCTCGTACTCTCTGCTTTCACCGCGCATCACTTCCCATTTACTGCTACAGTTAGACCCATTATCCTCGAGACAAATCTAATTAACAAAGTCGTTTTCTTATCTAAATGAATTCTGCCGTTGTCCGTTCCACAAATCGCACATGTACAAGACTGAATTATATGTCTGTATGCCACTTTCAACAAGGAGAATTCCCGAGCCCTCAACATCAACACTTATCCCTTTGCACGAAATATAATTATACTCCTATACAGTATGTACCTAGCGAACTTTGTACGCACTTTCTTGTACGTTAAGGAGAGATACGAATAAAGTGTATTTCACCAATATCGCAATCGTAGGTCCCTCTGAAATAAATGTAGTAGGGTCAGTTGGGGTGACATTGATACAAGGGGCACGTAGATAAAGTCGTCATAATGAAAAAAAAAACGCAGTCGAAGCTTGCCGATACACACATAGGTAGGTGTCGGTTCAACAAACCATACGGCAGAATCTCGGCAGAAAACCGTCACCGCTTCGCGCTTGACAGTAGTTTCGCGTTTCGCGAGTGTGCGAAACCTGTTACCTATTGTCGCGATATTTACTCTATCAAATTTCGTGTATGAACTGCATTTTACGTTAAATGGTAAAGACATATCTTTCACAATTTGATACAGGACGTAATTTTAATAAGTTCTATAATATTTCAAAATGGCGATCTTTTTTAAATCAAAAGACGGTATGGGGCGCATTGATACAACAACCCAGGGGGAACATTGATACGCATCAATATGCCCCGTTACCGACATAATTTGTGGCTGTCGCGTGTGTTCATGTCTTTTTCATATGTGCGTGTGTGTGTGCGCGCGCGCGCACGCGTGCGTATCCGTGTGTGTTTTTTTATATTTTATTTTGTATTTCTCTTATTTATATCTTAAAGTTAATGTAAAACTTAATAAAACTTAGAAACACTTTAATATAAGGTTGATTAAAAAAAAACGAAAAAACGTCATTCTTATAGAAAAATTGGATTAAACCTACGTACCCTTACCGTGCTACATACTATAATGTGATAATTATGAATAAATATTACAAAGACATATGAAACTTGTTTTTTTTAATTATTATTTTAGGTATTTTAGATAAAAGAGACGTATACTTTAGAGTATGAATCAAAGTGCCCCCGGCATGTATCAATGTGCCCCGTGTATGGGGCAGTTTGATACAAATATCGATTTCGCAAAAACGGGTAATAACTATTTTACCTTGTGAATCGAAGTTGAAATTATTTCTAGGAATTTGACTTTCATATACACTGAACGAATCCAAATAGTTTTTTTTTTTAATTCTCATCAATCTTAGTACTTTTTTCCGTTTAAAAAAAATGATATCAATGGGCCCCCTATCGACATTTGCATTTGCTACCATATACAAAAATTGAGCATAATCAAAAGAGAATAAATTTTCGACAGAAAAGTCTAAATGCATATATAGATTTTTTCCATAAATTAATCGTTTTCAAGATATTCGTAACTGAAAATAGGTTGGGAATAATTGGTCTTCGTGTGCAGTTTGAGATTCGCTACGAATTCGAAGGGTACAGCTTACGCCCTCACTGCCAACAGATAGAATCATTGAAATTAAATAATGGCCGTTTATTGGAAGAATAATAGGAACTTTACACGCGCTTCATTGTACGTTTAAAGGGTTAGGCCAATCTACAATTTCGGAAAATTCGAAAGAAAACTAATTTGGATTAAAAGTGTCTGAGGGTCTTAGAAATGATATACCAAAATACTATCGGCGGTCAAAATCCCCCCAAAAAGTACCCGAAACAGCTATAATACCAGGTGTACAAGTATGAAATGCGGATTTCAGACAACAGATGGTGCACCAATGCAGTTTGTGCTATAAAGATTTGACACTGCGCCATTTTGTTGTGTCATCAACAAGTGTCAGACGCGCACGAGTGATAAATTGGAAAAGTGTGTGCATAGTGTTGTGTTGTTGTGTTCAATATGTCGAAATTTATACCGAACAAAGAGCATTCGCGGACAGCATCAATTTTTTGTTTTCATTTGAAGAAAACTGCTGCTGAATCATACCGATGACTTCAAGAAGCTTATGGTGAACATGCTTCATCGCAAGATACGTGTGAACGATGGTTTCAGCGTTTCAAAAGTGGTGACTTCGATGTTGCAGACAAGGAACATGGAAAACCGCCAAAAAAATACGAAGATGTGGAATTGCAAGCATTGTTGGACAAAGTTGATTCGCAAATACAAAAACAACTCGCCGAGCAATTGGGCGTTAGTCAACAAGCTGTTTCCAATCGGCTACGACAGATGGGAAAGATTCAGAAGACCGGTAGATGGGTACCACATGAGTTGGGCGACAGGCAAATGGAAAAGCGCAAAACACATGTGACATTTTGCTCGCGCGGTACAAAAGTAACTCGTTTATGCATCGTATAGGTACATGGGGATGAAAAGTGGATTTATTTTGAGAATCCCAAGCGCAAAAAATCATGGGTAGGCCCAGGCGCACCATCCACATCGACCGCAAGACCGAATCGCTTTGGCAGAAAGACCATGCTCTGTGTTTGATGGGACCAGAGGGGCGTGGTCTATTATGAGCTGTTAAAACCTGAGGAAACGGTTAATATTAAACGTTACCAACAACAATTGACCGATTTGAATCGTTCGCTGCTTGAAAAAAGGCCAGAATACCCAAAAAGGCAACACAAAGTCATTTTTCTTCATGACAATGCTCCATCAGATACAGCAAAACCGGTTCGCGACACGTTGGAAGCACTCAGCTAGGAAGTTCTACCCCATGCGGCTTACTCACCAGACTTGGCTCCTTCCGATTACCACTTGTTTGCATCGATGGGTCACGCACTTGCTGAGCAGCGCTTTGGTTCGTACGAAGATGTGAAAAAATGGCTCGATGAATGGTTCGCAGCAAAAGGGGAAGATTTTTACTAGCGTGGTATTCACAAATTGCCCGAAAGATGGGAAAAATGTATAACAAGCGGTGGAGCATACTTTGAATAAAGCACTTTTTATCATTCTTCCAAATTTAACGTTTTTTTTTTAGAAAAAAAAATCCCCATTTCATAGTTGTACACCTGGTATGTGCCTGAAGGCAAACGCACAGTGCATGAAGCTTTTCAAACAATCGCTGCCTGAAGCTGAAGAGGCACGGATCAGCTTCCGTCGTTTATTAGTAATATAATTAAAATCGTTTATTAGTAATATAATAAAAACCTTCGATTTATTTTGATTTTTTTATGTCGCTAAAAAAATCCAAAATATGCCGATTTTTTCTTGCTCTAGAGTGGCATAATTCCTTAAGGAGATACACGAAAGTAGTGTATTCCACCAATATCGTAATTGTGGGCCCCTGAAATGAATGTAGAAGCGATCTTCACTAACAAGACATTTGCAACCACATAAAAAATAGAGCATAATTAAAAACCAATAATTATTCTACAAAAAACAACTATGCGTATATATAGATTTTTGCCGTAAATGAATAGTTTTCAAGATCTTCGGTTGGGGGATAATTGATCCTCATGTGCACTTCACGTTTCGCGCTGAATGTATACATTCGAAGGGTACCGCTTATACACTGTTAACGCGTAGAGTCATTGAACTAAAATTGGCTATCAGTGTTTATTGAATTGCATGAACAAGGTTAGCGATCGAAGATGAACTTACTTCGTTGCAAAAACAAACCTAAAGTGACTAATGTAAGTTTATAAAATACGGAAATATAGCTGTGATTTTTAAAATAGTTATGATTTTTTAGAACAAAAATAATGATAGACAAAGATTAAATGCGTTGAACAATCAGGGTATTCAGAGGGCGATAAACACATTGACAAAAGCTGCTTATTCTACAGTTTGTTCGAAAAAAACTGTAAGCTTATAATTCCACCGACAGAAAATATTATAAGCTCCCCTCAATTCTGTCCCAAAAAACACGAGTGTTCATATTTCTATGTCCAATATATTGGTCGATATAAACAATACTCCGATGGAACATGTAATAGCTCCGTAAAAAAAATCGGTATCAGCAAAAAAATAATCTGCCTGTACATAATCCGGGTTTCGGAAATGCAGATGGTTGGAGAGCGATGATAAAAAATACATTTCCATCGCTGATCGCAGAGGGCGATTTTAATTTTGTCTTTACTAATATTTCAATGCCGGCACAGCTCGGTAATATAAAGTGACGCATCGTATCGTCCTAGTTCCCGCCTCGTTTGCGTTTAAAAACTCATCAGGGCGCCAGTGCTATAAAAAGTCGCGCTAGGTGACACTGATAAAAAAGAATATACGATCAGAGTCGATTAAGAGGGCATATTCAATATATTTATCTCTGCTTACCGTGCGAGGGGAAATATGAATGGTCATGTAAACCCAAACCGGTGAAATATGTATAGACAAATATAGTCACGCGTACCCACTCACACACATACATATACATAGAAGCATCAACCTATGCTTTAATGGATATCGATTAGGTTGAACATAAACCCAAGGGAGGAAACGAGAACAAGCATTCGATGTAGACGTGATACACATTGGCGTAGCAAACATTTTTTACTTGGGGGGGGGGGGGGGGGGGCAGGAGCTGCCGGTCTGACAGATAGTGCTTTTGCTCTCAATAGTTTTTTTTTTAAATAAAGTTTACATAGTCGTCGATACTCACGTAACAAACATGAAATATGAAACCTGCTTTGAGGTAGTAGTCTCGCCACAGTCTCGTTGAAAAGTTTATTCTCCGGTCAATCGATGAAAGCTTCGAAATATTGCGAAATATCCTTTTAAAGTAGGTTGTGCATTGTATCGGGACGTAAAAACTTATAAAGTAATGATGAAAACGTCTAATATAATGTTTAACCCTCACTTTTGTGTCAGACTATCCATTTCGGCTACTAATACGTAGATACTCTCCGTATACGGATATGCACACACTACTGTAAATCTAGTTCTAGTCTGCTCCATTCGCTTCGTGGCGCTAGCGTCGCTAGACATTGCTTAATTTAAATTGCTATATCTCTGATCTAGATCTATATCTCTATATTTCTATATCTCTGATGTAGATCTATATCTCTATATCTCTGATATATATCTCTGATCTAGACATTGCTTAATTTAAATTGCTATATCTCTCTAGACGGTCCAAATCCATGATTTTTTTAGCCACTTTGTCATATGTTCCTCTGTAATTGAGATTTAAAAAAATCTACTTTTTACTGCAAATCGGTCCAACACTATATCAGCTGGAATGTTTTTTTTAACAATGTAATTCTCCATATTTAGCAGTGTCATATGAGATAATCATTCCTGAAGCATTCTGCTTCTAAGCCACTATTGCTGCTTGGAAGAGTTTGCACAAGTTAGGGCAATACACCTTTTCAAAATGCTTTCTCAAATTTTCATTCATTTCATCATTTTTATATTGAATTATATTTTTCATGACTATCGCTTCAGCTTCTAAGACGGACGTATCAATTATTAAGATTTTTCTATCGATATTGATGAAAGCCTGTCCGTTCTACATATCCAATTTAAAAATCTACAGATAAAATGTTATCAGACTTTTTGGGTGATAAAAACATGCAAATAATATGAATTGCTTTCTCTCACATTTTCACATTTTTAAATTTTCACATTTTCACATTTTTACATTTTAAACTTTTTACATCTTAACATTTCAACGTTTTCACATTTCCACATTTTCACATTATTACATTCTCACTCTCTAACTCTCCGTCCATCCATCCACCCACCCATCCACCCAAACAACCCAAAATGTAAATATCATTACCATCTTGATAACAATGTAATGTATACATCAAAATTGAAACTTACCGTTTGTAATCATATATGACTCTACATGTAATGCAGCATTTTTCAACCAATCACAGGTATTCAGCATGTTACAGTTCGCCCCACTCTGCTACAAAACAGCAGCAGTGGAGTGGGGGTAGCGTTAGTTTCGTGTGACATCTCGCTAAATCAGACCCCCTATATACGTCTTTAAAAGCATTTTCAATGATAAAAATGCATCAACTGCATGAGCTAACGATATATTCTCAGATTAGCGTTTCAGATTAACAATGATATTATCTACCGCTTACAATTAGTAGTAAATGTTGATCTTCCAGTATTCTTCTGGTTGTGTATCGGCTGGTAAATCTAATGTATTGCTTTTGCCCAGAGTTGACTCAATTGCCGAATTTGAATATCTATCTAATTTCCGTAATGAAATAGCTACTTTTTATACAAATTACGAAAATACGACGAAGGAAATAGTTGAAGTTTCATTAAATTATTCATCTAAGTTTGCTTGGGCGAAACATAAAAAAATTAATCAATTATTTGACTTCAATTATTTTGGATCGATTTTTTTCGGTGGGTCCATGGGCTTTCTGGGAGGGGGGGGCCACCCTAGCCCTCTCTGGCTACGCCAATGGTGATATATATACACATATATATATGTAAAAACTTCCGCCGTGGTGTACATGACGTAATGGACTATATACCGGGTGTCCAATTTTATTCGGCACCGTTTTGTTCCATTTTGGATATTCGAGTTTCTTTGGGTTAAGGGGTGCGAGAGCCTGTAGCGCCGGGCTCTGCGAAGACCTCAGTATGGATACTGCTTCTCTTTCTCCTCTCCCCGTGAATTCACCTTATCGGGATCGCACAATAAAACTCGCATTCGTACACGTGCATGCCGTGACACGTACGCGACACTCGGGCCACACGAGCGAACAAACACACGTGAACGTGTCGATGAATTATGTCCATAACGCGTGCTGTGTAGCCACACCCCAATGCTAGTACGGGGGTGCCTGGTACCCTCTCGCTTCTCGGCCTCTCCTTCCGCCTTCTCCCTCATATTATTTTTTTTTCATCCGTTTTATTACCTCTTTTTCTTTCTCGCGTGTTTCTCTCTCTCCCTCTCTCTTCAGCCGCACGACACGAAGAGATTATGTCGTGTCCAATACAGAAAACTTGAAATTCGCGTGCTTCAGCATTCAGGCAACCCCGATCGTTCGTACATTCCCGCAAAAATTTATATGTGATATAGACATATATATCCACACGTCATTCTGCCTTTGCTGTCAGATTGACGGAGCTCTAATGGCGAAAGTGTTTGAGGAATTCTAATGGGTCCGCGTGAAAATGTGTAATTGGTGATCTTTTTTTCGAACATGATTCGTATATTCTTCAGTGCATGTTATTTTTTAATGGCAGATTTTACTGGGATGGCGTATGTACTATACATGTATAATATTAATTCCCCTTATAATTATAAAGGGTGTCCCAAAATTCATGCAAGATTTGAATTTTGCACTATTTGTGCGGTGTTGCCAACGAAAAAAAAGACAGCTTGGCAGCTGACAGTTTAGGGTTATGAAAAATGGAGCGCTAAACGAAAGAACAACGTATTTTCATTGTTGAAAAATATTTTTACAATAATAAGGTTTTGGCAGCTACAGTTCGCAATTTTCGTACAAAACATGGCCGGAATAGTGATTTAACTTCATCAATTGTGAAGAGATTAATTTAAAAATTCACGTTGGGGACGTTGTTCACAACGTCGTTAAGGTCAGTCTGCTCCGAGCAGTGGTTGCGTCAGTATCGTTGATTTTGTGATACTCGTCTCAAAGACCATGTCGCGACGCGCGATGGGGCACACATCGCTACCAGCTACACCGCTCTGCGCGTCCGTGAGTTCCTGGCGAAGGACAACTTGGCAACGTTGCCCCAGTCTTCTTACAGTCCCCACTTGGTTCCGGCAGACTTCTTTTTGTTTCCGAGGATTAAGACCGCTCTCAAAAGACACCGTTGTGACGGCATCGAGATGATCCAAGTCGCAGTGACGACCGTTCTGGACGAGGTTCCTGTATGATCTTAAAGTTTGCATCGTTGGCATGCAACGAAATTTCTTTTCAAATTTTTTTTCCTCATTTACATTATTTTACAATAGCTTTTTTGAAAATTTAGTATCGAGATCTCTGAATAAGCAATTAAAAAAATTATTGAAAGTTTTTCGCACCGAGGATTTACCAAAAGAAATTCGAGGAATCGAAGAAGAATAAATTTCGTTACATCCCAAGGATGCAAACTTCAAACTCATGTTTCCCATGGAAAATCGCTAGAAAAATGTGTAAATGCACGAGGGGAGTACTTCGAAGATTTCTAAACATTTGTAACTATATCTTGAATAATTTTTTTTTTTTACGTCAACACTTGCATTATTTTATGAACACACCCTGTACGTAAAACCCCACAAGGGTTTACGACGTGTTTAAATTAAGTAATGAAACTGATGTTTTTCAATTTTTTCACTCAATTATATTTTTATAAATATATTGCAGTCCTCATCATTATAGCGTTTACCATCATTGAAAATATTACAGAAAATAGTAACAATCTTTTTCTTTTTATTATTTATAAATAAGAGAGAGTGAGTATAATTTCGAATTACATAGATTATAAATGGGGGAGAGAGAATAACATATATGTACAATAAAATTACGTCAATCAGACTCGTTACAAAAATTGTTCTCACCGGCACTATTTGATACTGAGCTATTATTTCACTTTTGATTGCATTACGATATAAAATAGGCGTTACTTATCTCTAGCCGCAGCGTCCAGTTACAATAATCGTGGCGATTGACCGTTTTCCGTACATTTGACGAATGATTATGATACAATTCCGAGGAGCTCCTCATACGGAAATAGAATATAATATAAGACACACGCGTGTTCTTGTGTGGTCTAATCGCTTGGACGGTCCGGTGAGAATTATCATACAATGTTCGATCATAATGATTCTCTCTCTCTCTCTCTCTCTCTCTCTCTCTCTCTCTCTCTCTCTCTCTCTCTATCTCTCTCTCCCCACTCATCGCCAAACTCTTGACATATACATACATACTACTTTCATACAATGACACCCTTACACTATCCCCTCTTTTGTGCGACAAATAGAGAGTACAAAATACACTTTGAACTATACTCTTAGTATTTTTACTGTGATCTACTATATCTATATACACATATAGGAAGACGCATACTAAACATAATACTTTTTAATATCTGTTGCTATACGACTCTCGTCATAATTATTATAGCTGTATACATATATACAGAACATGAGCACCCGCACCCGGCTAGAAATTTTCATAGGGACAACCCTATACGGGATAAGGACCTTTTCAGGTGAACCCTAAATAGGGAATGCCTCTCAAGGTCCTGATAAAGATAGTATTGGGACAACCCTGCGATGGGAAGTACCGATAACGTCCTTATAACGTTTTAACAGGGTTATCCCATCTGGGGTTTGGATAAGGTAATGATGTAAGGTCCCAACAATGTTTATTTAGGGGTAACCACATGAGTCATAGGTGAACATATAAACCTTATACTTCGCAATAATAAATAGATATACAAATAAATTTTTGATAGATACTGCAATAATAAGTCGATCTTATGAGATTTTTTTTTCATTGTAGAACTTTTCTTATTTTTTTATTCGGAATTTTTTTCATTTTTATTCGGAACTTAATTTTCCATTTTATTTTGTTGTGCGGTATTTTGTTTTAAAAGTAAACAATACCTTAAAATTTTATCTCACCTATCTGTGGATTGGAGGAGGTGGGGATGAAAACTTGAAACGGCATATATATAGAGGAAGAGAGAGAATCGGTGTACGCATAAAATGTTGAGAGCCAGGCAAAACAAAGAATTAACTCGATTACGAGTAAGAAAACATCGTGCTCTTCGCGGTTTATCAGCAAAAAACAATCGCTTATCAATTGAAACGTCTAATTGGGAGACTGAACAACAGTCGAATGATGAAAGACCGGAAGATTTTGGGGCTAGGCACAGTGACAATGATTTTGAGGTTATGCACAGTGACAGTGATTTTGAGGTTAGGCACAGTGACAATGAACAAACCGAAGAACAGCCAAGAGAGGAATTTAATCGTGTAGTAGTGGAAAACAGTGATGAAGATAACTTTTTCGACGATGATAATGTTGGGCATCATGAAGATGATAACGATGAAGAAGCAGCGAGTGAAAATGGAGAATTCGACACACTCGAAAATATCAAAAAATGGGCTCTGCGAACCCCAGCAATCCCCCACTCGCGCTTACAACTGTTGCTCAATATTTTAAGAAAACAGGACTATCCGAATTTACCGAAGAGTGTAAAAACATTCCTAGGTACGAATAAAACGAACCGCGTCATCGAACAACTCGACGTCGACGAAAGGGGTGAATTTGTATATTTTGGCATCAGAGAAAATCTTATAAAGTGCGTGAACACGACTTTACATGCAACAAATTTTTATAACGTTCTAAAAAATTCCCAACCCAAATCCATGCAACGCTACTGATTTCAGTGGGTTAATGGTAGGACCGGTTAGGGTAGCCCGATAAGAACCCAACAAAAAATTGGGCTTATCCGAGGCAAAACCTGACAGAACCCAAAGAAAACCCTAGAAGATTGTTACACACCCTATAAGAACCTGATAGGGAAGCCCGATAATGACCCAACAAGGAATTGGGTTGACCCAGCAATGAACTGTACAAAAACCCAACGTCAATTTCTAGTCGGGCAGGCGTACATACATTTATAAATATGCTCATCCCCCCTTTTATCTTTATAGTGGCGGAGCAGCATGGAATTTTACTCTTTAGCTGACGTGATATTTGCGCAAACTATTTCTATTATAAGTTCGTTTTATTTTTTTCGGGTGATTCAACTTACGTGAGAACAAATGCATTTTTTCCAAGGATTCGATCAATCCTATAAGGACCCTCAAACAAATGGAAAAACTCGGATTTCCAAGGATTCGATCAATCCTATAAGGACCCTCAAACAAATGTTACTCGGTCCACATTGCTTGACAAGTGAGGCACTCGTAACAACACCATGTCACCCACATTAAGGTCCATTACGAGATGGACACCTTACTGTTACTTTCGATTTTTTCAACTTTCAACGAAACGTTCCTTTGCCAGAAATATCTTATGCTCGTAAGATTCTTCCTGATCATCTGGAAATGTTACGAGTTCACGAATTTGGTCTTCGGGTTTGTGCCAAAACTGCAATTCATATGGCACATAACCCGTGCTACAGTGCGTAATATAATTTAGCAGCATTTCAATTGTCGAGACATGATTTGCCCAACGCGTATGGTGATCAGCGCATAACATTCGAAAAAATCGCGCCAACTCTCTCATGACCCGTTCGGTCGAGTTAGACTATGAATGACGTACAAATGAGTTCCAACCCATAACTCCAAGCCGCCGCCGTAAATTGGGAGCCATTGTCCGATAATATTCCTTTAGTTGCAGCACCCGTTGGAAGATAATCATCGAGAATTTTATGTAAAGCGACTCGCGTTGTCACTCGTTTAATTGAATATAAGCGAACCATCTTAGAAAATGCATCGATAACTACAAATAAATATTGAACGTCCGCAACTGACCTCGGTAAGGGACCGTAAAAATCTACCGTTACGAGATCATTCGGGTGGTTGGATCTCACAAAGCAATATTTTCGTCCTACCGCACATGATAAGTATTTTATCCTTTGAAAAAGGTTGCATCGAAGGACCAGTCGTTTTACATCACGCGCCATCCATCTCCAGTAAAAAAATCGTTCCAACTGGTTAATCGTCTAATAGATCCCCATGCGACCAAAACGATCATGCTCCGATGTAACTATAAGTTGTTGAAGTCTTGAGAGTACAACAATTGTCTTGTGACTCGTCGTTGCGCGGAGATGGAACCAAATATCTTTGTAGCATTGGAATTCCGCACCATCGCCGCAAGTTTGTTTTTGAGGACAAAGTTTTTGCAATTCCGGATCTTATCGCTGCAAGTCGCTTAGATTTTATAATTGCTTCTTCAATAGAGGATCAAGATCCAGTTGACAAATCAACGTCACTGCATTGATCCTGCACATGACGGCGACATTATTATAATAAGACATGAGCACAGAGATCACAATCTTGTCGACTACATTATAATGGAACTCATTATTTGGATTTCTGGTTAGAAAGTCGACGACTATATTGTCCTTTCCACTAGAATGCGTGACAACAAAATCATATTCCTGAAGCAATAAACTCCACCTAGACAGTCGTGTTGTCTGGAATGGTGTGGTTTTCAAAAACGTTAAGGCCCCACACCACGGTTCGTGCGCGGTACGAAGGTGTATTTTTCGTAATTATTTTCAAGCAAACGATGAATGGATTTTTTTAAATTAATACTCATATTCAATATATACATATAGAAGACTGTATACAATTTTTTGTACTCGAATCTAAAGTATAGTTTGCGGTGTACGCCGCTTCCAAGAGGACACTTTGACGAAATTGCTGCTCGGCGGTTGATAGCGATTAACTGTGATTACATATCTCTTATTAATACGAACATGTCTGTTATCTGCTAGCCTAAAACGGCAAAACTTTGATGTTACAAACTTGCATTAAACAAAAATTCTAAACGAAAAATAAAAAATTTGAGTTCCCTCATTACTTCTTTACTACCAATCAAATTTTCAATTGGAAAACCAAACATTGTCGTAATAGACATATTGCTATTGAAAAAACATCGTGAATTATGCACCAATTGCCATGTTCAAATGCTAAAGAGTTACAGGTACATACTGTATTTAACTTTTACGTTATTCGCATACGTCATACTTGCTGTACCCCTTAAAAAATGCATAACCAAAATTTTACTGTACTTCGGCCTCAGGCATTTATATCAAAAGATATAAACATACTGATCTCTTTCAATATAGGAAAACCGTACATTTTCGGGCACGGCGAATTAGAAATTCGAAGACAATAAGAAGCGCAATATTTGTTCAGTGACCTTAAGTAGCGTCGGCGAAATAATCCACCATCCTAATAAATTTAATGTATGGATATGCAAATAAAAATATATACCACACTAACTAGAGTGAGCAAATGACGCTGCAACCACGTTAAGTTTATAACTATAGAAAATGAAGTATTTCCGTTTCAAAAAGATATGAAATCCCCCTAAAAAAACTTTAACAAGTAAAAAAAAACGCCCAGTAATAAAAAATGCCCTCGAAAAAATTATCGGTTGTTTCACTATCTACAAGATTCTTATTAACCTCGAAATATTTGTGATTTTTTTCAA
Source organism: Ophion ventricosus (assembly GCA_963932345.1). NCBI lineage: Eukaryota > Metazoa > Arthropoda > Insecta > Hymenoptera > Ichneumonidae > Ophion > Ophion ventricosus. The sequence goes on along the minus strand of OZ010711.1, from coordinate 7,118,722 downwards.
ACAATAGTTTTATTTAGATTTTAATTTTTCAATTCAAACGTACAAAAGAAGTGAAATTACTTTTTATGAAAAAGCCAAGCAAATTTACTAGAAACTTACAGAAAATTACCAAACTCTAGTAAAACCATTTTTCTCAATATTTTCTTTTCAAAAACCATTTTACTATTATAATAAAAGTACGAATCACGATTATATAAAAGTACAACGTATGCATCACACAAGAACTGTATGTATGTATCACGGGAAATGCTGGGCAACGACTTGGCGTGCATGGTTAAGAAAAAAAGCTCGGGAAGATACACGATTTTCTTACAAAAACGTCCCTACCGCTTGCACAAGTAACTTTTGCAACAATTTATCTACATAGATTATTTCAAATAGTAACATCGCATCAGGCATACAGAGTTATTAGAAATGAGATGTTCGACTTTACTTAGACAGATTATCGGAAATGGAGCGATAGGTGTCGAGAGTAATATCGATATTCCTTTTCTACCAGCAAGTGGTGCGGACCGTAATTCAAACCTTCAGCCTGCCAAAACTATGTGCATTACACCACAATGTACACGACGCAATAGATTTAATGAGATGTATGGTGGTTCTGCAATAGAGTAGAAAGTGAATACTTCCACATAACTTTTCAAATTATGCAAATAAAGTGAGATTTCAAGAGCCGTGTCGTCTAGGGGTACATCACTGATTTTTTAATTTATACTTTGCGGAATCAGAAACTTGGTTTGCAGTTACATAATAAATTGCGTCAATTTATGTCTTTCTTAACCTAATGGTCAAGTTGTTGAGAAAACGTCATCCTTCGCCGAGCTTTTTTTCTTAACCATGCACGCCAAGTCGTTGCCCAGCATTTCAGTGATACATACATACAGTACTTGTGTGATGCATACGATGTACTTTTATATAATCGTGATTCGTATTTTTATTATAATAGTAAAATGGTTTTTGAAAATAAAATATTGAGAAAAATGGTATTACTAGAATTTGGTAATTTTCTGTACGTTTCTAGTAAATTTGCTTGGCTTTTTCATAAAAAGTTATTTCACTTCTTTTGTACGTTTCTATTGAAAAATTAAAATCTAAATAAAACTATTGTTTGAAAAAAATCACAAATATTTCGAGGTTAATTAGAATCTTGTAGATAGTGAAACAACCGATAATTTTTTCGAGGGCATTTTTTATTACTTGGCGTTTTTTTTTACTTGTTAAAGTTTTTTAGGGGGATATAAGATACACGCGTGTTTTTGTGTGGTCTAATCGCTTGGACGGTCCAGTGAGAAGTATCATACAATGTTCGATCAGAATGATTTCTTTCTCTCTCTCCATCTCTCTGTCCTCACTCATCGCCAAACTCTTGACACATACATACATACATACTACTTTCATACAATCGCACCCTTACAATGGTTACACATCCAAATTCAATCGCGGTGGTCACACTTGGGTCGATTCTACCCAGTCAGTTTTCAAAAAAGTATTGTGACCAAACTATCCGTCTGAAGTGGTTTAAAACATTACGGAACATGCTTTGAACATTCTAGATGATGTACGAAAAATTTCTTTTTAAGAAATAAAATGGCGACATGTTAAAAAAAATTCATAAAGAGGCGAAAACGCAAAAAAGACACTTTTTCGCTAAAGAAATCCTAGTTCCGTGAATTTTCATCATTTTTACCTAAAATTTGGACGTGATACTCATTAGATATGCTCTTTTGGGAAAAATAGTAGCATACTACGCGTTCCAAAAAAGGCATTTATTCTGACATGTAAAGTGGGCAAATTTTATGGTATGAGGATACTTCAAACTCCAGGTAAGATGGTGAATAAAGTCTCATTGGAAGCCGAAAACTATTATATGTTTACGCAAAAAATTGATCGACGGGTTGATTCTACCCAGGGTGACTACGAAGGGTTAAAATAACTTCCTCGGGAAGTTATACAGCGCCGAAGAAGGTTCTTCCAATCCTCATACCAGTGCTGGAACTCGGATACTCGGATACTCGGAATAACCTTCAGCTGGTCGGTTACAGCCATTTGAATGTTGCTGAGGACCCCAAAATGACGTCCCTTGAGGTGATTTTTCAATCTCCGGAAGAGGAAGAAGCACGGTCTTACATACAGGTCTGGAAACTCCCATGGTGGGGGTAGGTCGCTTATTGTAGACGGTTTACCCGCTTTGGCGAGTGACGGGGGTTGCGGGGAGGGTCTCTGTCTCAGTCCCACCCGCGGATTTCCCCCGCGGTGCCATCTCCGTACTTGTACATATTTATTATAATGGCGAATTTATAGCACGTAGCAAAAGGCGTTCCGGAATAAATATACTCGGAAAAATATGTCATGAAGCACAATCGCAACTATAACCTTCGAAATCTAAGAGAGTCCGACAGACATGGAAGATTTAAAAAGATTACATTTCTACTTGAGGTTTGGCGAGCTTGTTTTATGCCCGCTTCGTAGTCCCGATATCGCGAGTTTAAATGCCCATGCCTTTTTTTTGTAAATTCTTTCACGAAGCTTGTGAATGGGGTAATATAATCCTTAATACTTTGAATAAAAACTAGCTTTTTTCCATTGTTTTAAATTTTATCGTGATTCCTCGCGTATGCCCGATTGTAAATTCAAGGGAAGTGCAAACAAAAAGAAAACTCATTTGATTACATATTTAAAGTATTACTGGATAGATATTAAATAATCCATACAATATCTGATTTTTTTTTTGTTAAACAAGCTTTTATTTAATGTACCAAAGAGTAGAAAATAATTTTTTTTAACAAGTCACCTATATGTGAGTACAAATAAAAGCTTGGGGCGCTCAACATTTTAAATGTTTAATAAATTTTATTTAAATTTGAAATTGAATTTGGCACAATAGTAATTAGAGAACTTATTATCACACGTTTATACTCAGTTTCCCGATTTTTATTTAAGCAATCTACGGTTGTTTTACAATAAATTAAATACAGTTGATCTGTTAACTGATTTATGTAAATGAAAAATTATATGTCTAAATTTTGATCGCCCCAAGCTTTTATTTATAGTCACATATAGGTAACTTGTTAAAGAACATTATTTTCTACGTTTTAGTACATTAAATAAAGGCTTGATTAACATTTTTTTTTTAATATAAATTATTTTCTACTTTTTCGTCTTTAATTGATTTTACTAGAGCTCTGAAATTTTTGCAAAGAGGCATTAATTCTTCCACACGAACCGGTGTTATTATTGGTTCATTGTCAGGACAAATCCTGGAGAACTGTGATAGGTGACATCTATCATAGGTGTTCGCTCACCACATATTGTACCTCACCTTTCAACCTATTTTATCTATTGAACCCTTTTTTGCATGCACCTCTTAGATGCATGTTTGCAAAAATTTTGGGACTAAGTAGTCGGGAAGTTTGTGAAATATCGATTTTTAATTTTACCTCTCACAAAAAGTCGTTATTTTTTATTTATTTATTTATTTATTATAGTCGAATCATACATTGACACCTCTTAGTTGCATGTTTGCAAAATTTCAGAGCTCTAAGTAGTTGTGAAATATCGATTTTCGATTTTGCAGCTCACAGAAAGTCGTGATTGTTATTTATTTATTTATTTATTGACTTATTATTTTTTTTAAGTTGAATCATGCATTGTCACCTCTTAGATGCACGTTTACAAAATTTCAGCGTTCGAAGTAGTCGGGTAGTGGGTGAAATATCGGGTTTTCAGGTTATGTGCATCGATCCCGATGACAACGGGTGGAGAACCCCCCTCCATCGGGATCGCAGCAACTCTAGCGGCCACCATAATATTTAAAAACGTCTACAAGACGCGACCTACCCCCACCATGAAAAAACGCCGGAGTTTCCAGACCTATATGTAAGACCGTGGGAAAAAGTTACAAGAACTCACGGCAAGCGAATAAGGAGGCTGAGGAGCCGCAGGAATATTTTTACTCGTCAAAAAGTCGTTTATTGAAATTGCTGTGTGACAAGGCGCATTGTGGTTATTCAAGAACCCAGTTGTTCTTGATGTTTGGTATCACACGCATGACCCTTTTTCGAAATTTTTCAAGAACCTCTCGGTAAAAGTGTCGATTGACCGTTTAGTCTTGAGGCACAAACTCTTTGTGGACGGTTCCCTGGCTATCGATAAAGTAAATCAGCATGCATTCGGTCTTCGACTTCCTCAGTCTTGCTTTTTTGGGTCGCTTGCTTTCTGTAAAGTCCTTAAACCACCGAAAAACATAGGCCCTTGACAAAACACTGTCTCCGTAGGCCTGCTGAAGTATTGCAAAAGTTTCCGTTGCACTATGTCCAAGTCTGAAGCAAAACCTGATAGGCCACTGTTGCTCGAAATTGATGTCACTCATTTTAAGAACGCACTAGAAAAAACTGTTTCACGAAAAAAAAATCGCTATGGACAACCAAATGACTCTAGCGAGTTCAAACTCGTACCGAAGGAGTATCACATGTTCACCTGACGCCCCTCCAAGTCCCGCGTCCCAAGTGTTGCCAGATCGAACGCTACGTTGACAGTCTCATTACTCAATTGACACCCCTCGTACGTTGAAAATCAGGAAATCGTGGCGAATCCTGTTTAGGAGGTGATTTTTAGAATAAAATACATTTGACACTGTTGAAGTTCGTTTATGAAATTGTTTACACATATTCATTGAACCTATGAGTATATGTACAAATTTTTTAGATAAACCATTCCATCGTGTCGGACGTTTTTTCTACGTTTCGGTACAATGGTGTGGGCGAAAAACTCCTAACTGGCAACCAATGGTTCATGTATCAGAAAAAAACCCAAACGTATGGCTCATCCATAAAATAGTTGTAATGGTTGGTGGCAGAATTGGTCGGATTTTTTTTTTTTGTAACAAAATGACAGTAATCAGATTTGTTGAACGATTTTTGCTATTTGTCTCCCGTTGTACAAGTTGAATAAAATCATTATAATTGTGCATTAATTCGGCTCCTAACGTTAAAAAAAAGTATACTAAAGGTATGTACCAAGTCTGAGCTCAATAGACCTACTGGTAATCGAGATATCGTGGTTGCTGGAAAACAGTTTTGAGAAAACAGCGTTTAAAGTTTTCTACCGTTGGGTGGAATTTAAATTCAATTATTGATACTTATTGATTAATCGGCCAATCCGGATCCATAAACGGCTCCTTCCCATTCGTTTACTAACACTGGCTTAACATAATGTTTCGAAATAACAGGGACGTTCGGCCCCTCCTCAACAGGAGCGCGCAGCTGCTTCTCGGCGGCGCTCCTTTACCATACTTCTTATAATTTCTATAACCCAGCTAATCTCCTGAGCATTATTATACACTATTAAGAAGCGCATTTAGGAAAGTCCGGAGTATAATCAAATCTGGAAAACAGAAAAATGATTTTTCCACATTTCTACACAACAGTACTGCCTTAAAATTAATAATTATATTCTTTGAAAATCCGTCAAAGTATACGTTTCATATGTACTAATAAGGTCCGAAAATTCCATCCCAACTTTTGCTAAACGATTAAATATGTGATACTGTCACTTAATGATTTAAGGTATAACTGAATGGACCGTCGGGCAAAAAGTTAGTCCAAAATGGAAGAATCGTGGATTTACAATGCTATATCATAATCGTACATGTTTAGCCTTACAAATAGCTAATTTAATAATAAATTAACACTTAGAAATGTTAATTTCCTACTTTTAATAATAATTGAAGTCAAATTCAACGATATAAACGTGTGCTTGGCTGAGGTTTCGTCAGTAACTGTACATCTGTTTCAACTGTCCAACAAAAAATCTCTCAATTTTTAAATTTAATTAATACATTCAGATCATCTTATTATTATAAATAATTACCCAAAAATTCAATATACAGGGTGAGGCACATAAAGTGTTACAGAGCAATAGCACTCAAACTATTGATCATATCCAAAAATGTTTTAGACAAAAGTTTCAGTGTTCGAGAAGGCCGTCATACTGGACCACCCTATTTTTGTTATCGGTGGAGGCGCTGAAGCTACGTCAAGGTCAACTCCACTTTTTTAAATGGAACCATGTATTTTTTTTTTCGATGACATTATTGCCGATTTTACGACGAATTCAGCGACCTACAACACAAGGTCATTCTAGTCACGCAAAGTATGAAAATAGTCGAAAAATCGAAAAATATCGGAATAATCACTTTCAAAGGATCCACTAACCTTGGTTTGGGTCTACCTACAGAAGATGCTCGAAGTGATGACCCTCGACTTGTAAGCACTTGTTAATTCGCTGATGAAAAGACCGTCTAACTTCAGCCAACATTTGTGGTGTAATTTCGGTACATGCTCGGCGTATTCTTTCTTTCATGTCGTCAGGCGTGGTAGGTGCTACCGCCATTACGCGTTCTTTGACAAAACCCCATAAAAAGTTCATTTTCGCAATCCGATGTACTCACATTAGAAGGTAATGCGTGACTAACTAATATGTCAACAGAAAATGCGTACTTGCTGCCAATAAGAAACATTTCTATCGTAAGAAATGAAAACAGCGATCAAACAAGTGTTTACAAGTCGAGGGTCATCACTTCGAGCATCTTCTGTAGGTAGACCCAAACCAAGGTTAGTGGATCCTTTGAAAGTGATTATTCCGATATTTTTCGATTTTTCAACTATTTTCATACTTTGCGTGACTAGAATGACCTTGTGTTGTAGTCCGCTGAATTCGTCTTAAAATCGGTAATAATGTCATCGAAAAAAAATAGATGGTTCCATTTAAAAAAGTGGAGTTGACCTTGACGTAGCTTCAGCGCCTCCACCGATAAAAAAATAGGGTGGTCCAGTATGACGGCCTTCTCGAACACTGAAACTTTTGTCTGAAACATTTTTGGATATGATCAATAGTTTGAGTGCTATTGCTCTGTAACACTTTATGTGCCTCACCCTGTATATTGAATTTTCCAATGATTGCTAATCATTCATCGTTAAAAAGGCGGTACACCTCATTACTTCAATTTATTTCTCGACAATTACTTAGTCGATTTATTTGGGACTTAGCCTAATCAATCGCTTGATTCTAAATTTTGATGATATAATATTTTCAGAATTTACAGCGATTTAGTTCCATTCGTTTTGTAACTATTAACGTCTGCAGAAGCTGTTTTCATATAAGCGACTGTGTTAAATTCATGTTTATAACTACTACATTATTTTGTGAAATTTTCAAAAATAATTAATATATTATTATTCTATCAAGAAAAATCATTCCTCAAATTTTCAAGAATTTTTGCGATTTTTCAATATCCGTCCAGTAATACCTTAAGAGAATGTTTTATGATGAATGTTTACCAATTTTGAAGAGTTTATTGGTCACAAAATATTAGCTATCCATTCAAATTCATTTAATATTTGATGAATTATTAATTCAGATTTTGATGATTTATTCATTTATTATTGATATTCAATTCGCCAAATTCAGTGCAACGAATAAAACGTTCATTTATTATTTCTTGAATTATTCATTCAGAATTTGATGATTGGTATTACATTTTGTAAATTCAGTGCAGTGGATCAAATATTTCTGGTATAATTGGTAACAAGGCGTAAAACCAAGAGCTTTGTAAAATATGTATCACGGGAATGGATTCTGGACTAAAGACTCATTAATTTTTCAATAGTGACTTAGAGGCCTGGATTTAGAGATATACGTATCGGAAAATTCTACCTTCCAGCATATTCACGTAATATTACGTGGCAGGCTCTGGTCGAAAAAAACTATTTTCTTCGCTTCGTGGCAACGAGACGGTATTGCGTCTTCTGGTATACTTTTTTCAAAATTGTTTTTGGTGTATATCAGAAAAACTTAAACTTTTCGACGCCATTTCTTCGACTCCTCGATTCGGAAAAACATGCATTTTTGTTGCTTTCGGCTGCGGCGAGAAAAATCCGTATTTTTGGAGTGCTGATGCCTATGAAGACTGATATGAATTTTTCACTGTATTCGATTGATGAACGGAAATATTTATGGATGCGTGACATCTGATGATGTGGATTTCTTCGTCCCTTTGTTAGATTAAGGCAAAACCCACATTTTTGGTCCTTTGATATCTAAAAATGTGAAGTTTTCATCGTTTGTGGTTGATGGAGAAAAACCCATGTTATTCGTTTTTTATTTCGAAAGATGTGGATTTGTCATTACCTATGATCAATAAAATGAAAGACCACGTTTTTTTACTTCTCCGTACCGGCAAAGATAAATGTTTCATTGCCTTCGACCGGTGCAAGAAAAATCTACGTTTTTTGGCATTTTCATACCTAAAGATATAAAGTTTGTATCACAATGGCTCGATGGAAGAAAAGCAGATATATTTGGCCGCGTAGAAATCCAACGTTGCTTTTAGGGACCTGTTTTATTTCATTATTGTAATAACGATTCAAGAAATATTCTTATGTCGCTTATGGGGGGGACACCATTGACAAGCCCACAAGTCAGCTGTTTTTAAGATTTTGCTTAAATAAAAAATGATTGTGTGACTTTATTGCAACATTTATACTTTTTATTTCACATTTTCACTATTTGAAGAAAAAAAATATATCTTTTTAAATTTAAATTGGCGGATATACAGCTTGGTCTTCTTGCAAGGTCACACCGTGAGTTGCAAAATCGTTGGCATTGCAGCATCGGCTGTAATTGTCTGAAGCAGATAAACCGAATTTTTTTTTAAGTTTACATCCATTTGCTATCGGTGAACCAAAAGAATAAAAAATATGAAGAATTCACAATATGGCAACTTAAAAAAGTCAATTACCCAAATTGGCTATTGTCAATTGGATTTTTTTTAAATTTCTGCTACATTTTGCGAAAAAAACTATATTTTCTTATTCGAATTTCACACGTTTTTTTGGTTCACCAATAAACTGATAGTATAAGGAAAATATGTGCAAAATTTCATTAAAATTGGTGGAATGGTTTGCGAGAAATTATTTTGAGAAATAATGACTAACAGTTTGTAAATGCACTTTTGAGAAAAACGCGTTTAAAGATCTAACAAGTGGAAACTGAATGATTTTGACGTCTTACCAGCTAATCAGCGATCCCCGCGCCATACATTAGTCCTTTAGCCACTTCGTAATACTGATTTTCCTGCTTATAATTTTTTGAAGCTAGTAAATGGAGCCCCCCCCCCCCCTTAAAGCAAAGTAAAAGATGTACCACGCGAAATGTATGTCGAAGAAAGATGTTAGCAGAAAACTCGTTTCTCGCTCTCATCAAAAATACCCGATGTTTCGTAAAAAGAAGTCTGATTTTGTGATCTATTAGAAGTAGAACATAATGAACTTTTATTTTTTTCCAAAAATTTAACCATCTCGGAGAAAAGTATGCAAATATATTTACCGATCGCAGGATCTTCACCTCGCCTTAAGATAAATAGTTTATCTAAAGGAGACTTGATATGTGATATGTTATACGAAGTATACAAACAAATCATTTTTTCCGAAGATTGACGGGATTGTATACAAGGCAGCATACGGTGACCGTTAATACCTATTCATCGGCAATAAAAGCATAAAAGAAAGTCTTTCGAATGTCGGGGAAAGCCAGACAGAGAGAGAGAGAGAGAGAGAGAGAGAGAGAGAGTGCTAGCGATCGAAAAAGAAAGGGAAAAGTGTCGAGAATGAATCGTGACGAGTCGAGAGCTACGAGACTTTAATATAACACTTTGGTGGTGGTTGCATAGGGTGTGAGCGGGTGTTGGCGCTGGTAAAGAGAGGAAGAAGAGGTTATTCTCGATAGGATTTCATTCCTATTAAACGTGGCCGAGGCTTTACGCCGGGAACGTGTCGATTTATGTTCAATTTTATGGTCGCTGATTGCCAGGTACGTTGAACAATCATCGAGTGATCGTTCAAGCACTCTGTGTGTCGTAACCGGATCGGGATGATCGAAAGAGGACGGACGCAAGGACGTATGGCAGTTTCGATGCCCGCCGTTCAACAGAAAATAAGATATATGTTTCTCCGCCTCCAGGTCATATGCCGTCAGGTATGTATCACCCCTATCGAACTTGGCTTCGCTGCTCAAAACCCAAATGGTTCTACCTCAACGAATCCAGGATTCACAGAACTTTTCTGTCATGCCTAGGAGGAAACTCCGTTCTTTTCATCCATTTTAGCATCTGCAAATATATCATTGAACGCTCTTTGATTGAGTGCCAACAGAGTAGAACTTGAAGCTGATGATATACTGATCGAAGGAATACGAAGCTTTACTAAACGGTGTCCCAAGATCCACGTTAGAAGTAATTTTGATAGAAAACACAGGTTTTTAAATTAAAAAATGTAATTTTTTTATTGATCCATAAAGTATACAGTATAGGGTTATGTATGGAATCGCATATGCATTTGTTTCTCAACAATCACTCGTAGATTTTATGGACCCCAAATGCGACAATTTTGTCGATTAACGAAGCCATTAAGATGAAAATGAGCCTCATCACTGAAGATTATTTTGTTCGAAAAATCAGCATCCATTTCTTGTTATTCCATGATCCATTCAACGAACTCTCTTCGTTGTGCGTGGTCAGTAGGTTTGAGTTCCTGAATCAATTGAACTTTGCAAGCACAAAGATGCAAATCTTTCGTGAGAATACGCTGTAGAGAGCTTCTCGAAATATCTGTTTCTTGACCACGGTACCGAATTGATGTTCCTGGACTCTCAGCAACACTCTCACAAACTGGTTCGATGTTTTCTGTTGAACAATTTGTTGAAGGACGGCCAGAGTTCCTAAGACCACTTATTGATCCAGTCTCCCTGAATTTTTAATTTAATTCCTTCACAGTTGATGAAGTTAAATGACTATTCCGATCATATTTTGTACGAAAATTGAGAACTCTAGCTGCCAAACCTTCATTTTATTTTAAAACAATTGCTCAACCATGAAAACGCGTTGTTCTCTCGTGTAGCGCTCCATTTTTAATAACCCTGAACTGTCGAATGCCACGCGGTCTTTTTGTTTGTTGCTGCACAAATGGCGCAAAATTCAATTGTAGTTTTGAGGCCTTGACAACTTAGGTCTGGCGTACTATTTTTAGAACAAAATCATGAATTTGTATGATGCAGTTCTCAAGGAACCCCGTTGGAACCATGACTCAATATTCTAGTATTAGAACTTAATTTTCAAACTAAGTTAAAAGTTTTTAATTGCGTGGCATATCAGTTCGACACTTCTGTTTAGTCTGTTTACCCAAATATTTTGAAACTTTTCTGGGACATTTTGGCATTCTAAGTCTATATAAGACGACCATCTAAGTAACAAAGCTAAATACTTTTTCGTTGCGGAGATATCAATATTTCTTTGGGTGGACCCGTATGACTGAATGACTTTGGATACATATGATCCTTATACAGGATCAATATACTTATCAATAGCTACGCGTCGACCAAGTTCTTTGTACGGCATTTTCTATGTCGATATACGCCAACAAAAACTGTTTTTGCCCAAGAATAAATGAAGTATACATTTTTATATGCACTAATCATATGATGTGACTTTAATATTTCATTTTTCATTTTCTAAACAATGTTTCTAAACAATACATCAATACCGCAGTGATAGATTTTATGAAAGAGTAAATAGCTTTTGGGATTCTTTACAGCAAATCAACGAGAAATATTATGTCAGATGGAAATTCACTGCAGCGAAAAATACCTTTGAACTATAGAAAAAAAACACTGCGAATCTGCTATCTTTCTCGCATTCACCTGAGTGGAAAATACAACTCATCACCCTCTAGCCCTGAGCTAGTAAAATCATATTTCAAATCGCCACTAGCTAGCCGTTTTAGCTAGTAACTATCCAGCCTTATAACGCTTTCGTCGTCTAGTGACTAGATACAGAAAATGAAGCGCTGACTAGACAAAAAAAATATCCCGCAGCTGTATAATATTTCTTCTTAATTTCGGATCGTCTGCACATGCAAAAAGTTGCGTCATTAAGAAATGGGCGGATTTGCAAATTTAAATAACATTATCGAATTGATTACTTTTTTTTGCATTGATAGCTATATTCGCATAGAATTAAATAATCTCAAATTGTATTCATTCAAACACTTACTCTGCTTAGTGAGGAATTAATGAGCACGGTGTTACTGCAACCAATGCTATTCATTATAGAAACTACTTATGAGGATATAAACATTATATAAACTAATTACGATCAAGTGGGTAGTGGTTAATCAAAGAGCACATAGTCGCAGTTGGCTAGTGTTGGCTAGGACATCAAGAGGTACCCACTTGAAAATTTTCTTTCTTCATTCGCAACGCCGTCTATAACTCAAATTGCTTAGCCAGCTATGAGCCAATCGCTAGACGGAACTACATGCAGTCACATAACCTCACTTTTTCATATGTGACGATCATTGGCTAGCCAGGTAGGGCTTAGTCATGAGGTGGTATTTTTGTCATAAGGCAGCAACATCTGTAATCAAGTTCGGCTAGGCAGTGGCTAGCTAAGGGGTGCATAGCCGCAGTTAGCTAGTGTTGGCTAGGTCATGGCGAAATACTCACTTGGGAGTTTTGTTCATTCGCAACGCCATCTGAAACTCCAGTTGGTAAGCCAACCATGAGTCACTCGCTAGATGATAGTACGTGTAATCACATAACCTCACTTTGTTATTCGTAACCATGATTGGGTAGTCCAGTACGGCCTAGTTACTAGGTGGCATTTTTATTGTAACGCAGCGACATCTACAGTGAAAATCGATTGGGCAGTGAATAGACAAGGGCTGGATAACAAAATATTTAGAATATTACTAGCTCATAGCACGGCAGCCATTAGTCAGTTCGTATGAGCTCAACTGCGCGAGCCAGTTACTAGCACGTAACTCAGACAGGCTAGCACAATGTCTATTCGGGGCGTGACCGCTCGGTTGATGTGAAGCATGGGCTTAAAGTGAATAAATAAGGACTAGAAATAGATAAAAAAATTTCGTTACTAATTTCTGTGAAACGAAAGTTCATTTAAAAAGTCGACAATAAGTCGAAATGAAAATACAGCAATTAAAGAGATAAATCTTTGCATCTGCGAACATGGTAGTTAATTGAAATACGAAAATTAAATAAATGCTTTCAGTTCATAGGAGTGAATATTTTTTGAGTAGAAAATACCAAATATCGGAACTATAAGGAGCATAAAAATATTTGTATTACTCATTGATGTCGAATTGATCTTGATTGAAATAAATATATATCCTTTACATAAATCTCTGCAATATTAGAATCAAATAAAGCAATAATTCAGTTTTACGAATCTAGTTGATTTCAATGGATTTTTTCTATAAGTGCGGAACCCGCCCCCCCCCCCCCCCCCCCCCCCGGGTTAAAGAGGACAGAGCCTCCTGCCGAGGTCGAGGGGGCGGAGCCTCTCACTACCACAAATTCGACTTAAGGAGTATGAAATATTTGTTCGTTCTTGACAAAAAATGTTGATTATTTTGTTCCCTCTTCTTCAGATCGAGGCGAGAAGTCAGAGCTTTCACATCATCTGTTGAGTCCTTGTGCCCACCTGTGTAATCGGATTAATGTCTTTCCTTCCTCCACAGAAAATCTAACTCATTTTTCGATAGTGGCAAAAGTAATATATTTACATTCATGATGTACATGGGGTACAGCATGAATGTCCATTGTTATGGGGTTTCTTTACAATCAACCAGGGGTGGTGATAGGTGAATATATCGGATTTACCAAAAATACTCTGAAGGTTTTTATTCTTATGGTAAGAAAAAGCTTTGCGCAAAACTTAATCAATGAATTCAGTAAGTTTACCCATGTAATTTTTCAATTATCGTTTAGATTTTTGTATTGCTACATAACCTATGGTTTTTTGGTAACAATGAATAAATACTACGTTTCGTAGGATTTCAATTAGTGTAAATCTTCATAGCGTATGTAAACAATGTTAAGTTGGCCCTTCTAAACTAGTTGCCGAACTTTTCTAGATTTGAGCATAAATAGATTCCATTCATGCATGTAATTTTTATCGGGCTTAAATCATTTTTTTTCAAATTCATACGCTGTGAATAAATCACTCGCAAGAGAACATATTACGAAGTTGGATGCAATTTACGAAAAATAAATTCAATCTCTGGCTATTTGCAGATATTGTTCTTGATTCGTATCAATAAAAGGCTGTTACTTTATCAACTAAGAGCGTTTCGATTGCATGCAGAATTGGTCCCTACGTAGAAATGAGAATGCTCAGCCGTTAGTGGACAATCGGCTGAGACTTGGCCCAGTACTGGATGCCAAGCGTCGGCATTCTAGACTGGCCCAAGCTTCAGCATGTCGATGGTACAGAACAGACCCAACGCTGGCTCAACGCCAGAGCCAACGCCAGCGCCAGCGCTGGCTTAACCGTTTGTGGACAATCGGCTGAGACTTGGCCCAGTACTGGATACCAAGCGTTGGTATTCTAGATTGGCCCAAGCGTCAGCATGTCGATGGTATAGAACAGGCCCAACGCTGGCTCAACACCAGAGCCAGCGCTGTCTCAACCGTTAATGGACAATCGGCTGAGACTTGGACCAGTACTGGATAATAAGCGTCGGTATTCTAGACTGGCCGAAGCGTCAGCATATCGATGGTACAGAACAGGCCCAACGCTGGCTCAACGCCAGAGCCAACGCCAGAGCCAGCGCTGGCTCAACCGCTTGTGGACAATCGGCTGAGACTTGGCCCAGTACTGGATACCAAGCGTCGGCATTCTAGACTGGCCCAAGCGTCAGCATGTCGATGGTACAGAACAGGCCCAGCGCTGGCTCAACCGTTAGTGGACAATCGGCTGAGACTTGGCCCAGTATTGGATACCAAGCGTCGGCATTCTAGACTGGCCCAAGCGTCAGCATGTCGATGGTACAGAACAGACCCAACGCTGGCCCAACGCCAGAGCCAGCGTTGGGAAAAGGCAAAAATTGGACCGACAGCCAATCACATGCACGAACACAGAAGAAAGGGAGCCTCTTATTGGTTGTCGTTAGCTATGACGAAAACGCTCGCCACCGAGTTACAGAATCTCGCTACTATACATGTGTGTACATTTACGCTCATGCGTCCATATTGTTCAGAGTTTTTAGTGTTGGAATAAAGAAGATCTCCTCGTGTTGTTTTAACCGACCAAGTAAAAAAAAAGTATTTGTGTGATTGATAATTACAAATATACAAACAAATTGACAGCCAATATTCACGGTGAAGTGTTTTCTGAATCGGGATTATCAATAGCCAATTCTATGTTTCAATTTGTTTTCTGAAATTCAGTCGTAAACTTTAGCTTTAGATATAACGTGATAAAATGTTTTTTTTTCGTGAAGCACTATCCTATTTTTGAAAAATATGATTGTCGTGATATAAAAATATAAAATTATAATTTTACCGAAATTGGTGATAATCTCTGCCGGTGAGACTCTTCGCGGACGAAAACTAACCTATAATTTGCTATCTTTTTCGTTTCTTTGGTGTTTATACCACATCACAATGGAGACCGAAAAATCAGACGAGAATTTATATTAATATCTGTTTGGAAGTTTTTTGTTTCCAATCGATCAATTTTCATCAGTTAGAAACATGCCTCGTAACCCTAGAACATACTTTTAAAACCTAATTAACTTTTCCTAATATGTTGTTATATCTTTTTCTCCCTCATCGATATCCTTTCAAAATCTTTCCCTCTCTATCGCAGATGTCTTTTCAAAATCTTTTTCTTTCTCACCGATATCTTTATAAAATCTTCTCTCTCACCGATATCTTTTTTATATATTTTTCTCACCCACCGATATCCTTTCAAAATCTTTCCCTCTCTATCGCAGATATATTTTCAAAATCTTTTTCTCTCTCATTGCTATCTTTATAAATTGTTTTTCTTGCTCTTCGATATCTTTTCAACATCTTTTTCTCTCACCGATATCTTTATAAAATCTTATTCTCTCTCAGCGATATATTTAAAAAAAAACTTTTCTCTCTCTACGATATCTTGGCATAATCTTTTTTTCGCTTTCCGATATCTTTTTGAAATATTTTTCTCTCTCTCCGATGTAATTCTTTCACTTTTTCCCATATCGCCTTAAGAGGTTTTTCACTCTCTATGTTAAGGGCCTTACCGCTTAGAAATGCCCTTTAAAACACTTTTCACGCTGCGGTTAGTTACCGAAGATGTATTTTTCCCCTTGCGGTAGCATGCACATAATCTTTTTTGTAATGTGACATGATTTGAAAATGTTTTTTACTATCTCCTCGCAATTTTTTTAAAATTCTTACTCTCAATGAAACCTTCATTTAGTCGCCAAATAAACCTCGTACGAACTACAGAGTAATGTATTGAAGGATTAATTCAGAGTAATAATTTTGTATCAATAACTTATATCGTTGTTTTTATATGCTGGCATTGTTTTGTATGGATTGGTCGTATAAATCATCACCACATTGTATTTCTAAAGCTTTTGCAGTCTTAGCTTACAGTTTTACTCTGTCCTAATGTATTTAAAAATGTTATATACTGTTGTCATAGCCAACTCTCGGCTGCCGAGCGTCAGCCGCGCGTCACATTTCCATGCCTGGGCCAAGCATTTTTGCCGAGCCTCGGCCAATCAAGTCCGACACTAAGCCAGCGCTGGGCCGATGGTCAATTTATACATGGGCCAGTCGTGGTCCTGGAATCGTATCCAACCCCCGGCTGCCGAGCGTCAGCCGCGCGTCACATGTTCATGCCTGGGCCAAGCATTTTTGCCGAGCCTCGGCCAATCAAATTCGACACCGAGCCAGCGCTGGACCGATGGTCAATTTCTACATGGATCGAGACGACCAGATATACTTTTCAACATTTCATCCCAACCTCGTGAAGTTACAGCCTACCCGTCGAAACAGCTGCATAATGCAGACCAAACGAATATCCCTTGATGGAGCGTTCTTATTACACTCGCCCGCGCTACATTGTGGCGACGCGAATATTTGGCCCTCGAGAACTATTACAAAATGGATTCTCAAGAGCCAACATTCACGCCTCCGAAGATATGCATCTCGTGAAATCGAATTCTACACAACGTAACGCATTTTGCCGTTATCTAAATGTATATAACATATTACTGCATTATTACATTCCCGATCTTCATTGCCAAATGGAATCTGGTATCAATAGAGGTAACTGCAAACATAAACTTTACGCCAATAGCTTGAAATACAAATGCTACTATTGTGACTAATAAAAATGACAAATTGCTATTTTTAATGCACTCTTAATCCATGTTTCAAGTTATCAATGCCCTATCGGTGCGAATACTTTTACACTATAGTTAGAATGAAACCTTATTAGTATCATTAATTCGATTTCTTTTTATAAGGATATTAAAATTAATACTTTTTTAAATTGTAGGG
Source organism: Ophion ventricosus (assembly GCA_963932345.1). Taxonomy (NCBI): domain Eukaryota; kingdom Metazoa; phylum Arthropoda; class Insecta; order Hymenoptera; family Ichneumonidae; genus Ophion; species Ophion ventricosus. Next base: position 7,101,313 of record OZ010711.1, on the reverse strand, counting down.
TAGGGAGGGACATGTTGAGCAAGTTTGGAATTATCACCCGGTAATTCCTTAACAGTCTGCCGTATAAAAATGAAACCTACTTTGGTCAATAGGAAATTGATCTGGGGAAAGAAGTCTGTAGACAAGATTCCTGTTATCCTTATTGTTTCATAGATAATCGCTCTCAAATAATGAAGACCATATTTGCTCAACCTGCCCCGATAGTGGGGTAAGTTGAGCCTGAGTATGCGGTAAGTTGGGCAAAGTAAGAATTGCATTAAAAAATCCGACGTGTGCAACTTGATTTGGTACAATGTAGTATCAAACCAATAGTTGCTTGTTAATTAGTTAGGTTTTGAAACATTAACATTAATTGCAACGAACTTTGAAATATTTTTTCTCATACAATGGTAGAACAAAAGCTTTCAATCACGTTTTTTTTTTACTTTTGGGTGCAAAAATAATGAAACGTCCCGGCGCAAGAAACGTACCGTCTCTTGCGCCGCATGACAGCGGGCGATGGCGTGATGCGTTCCCCTCCTCCATACCTCTCTTTTCGCCATTTGATGCACCCGCGTGCAGTGCTTAGTTTTCCAGTTATTTCGATTGCCCAACTTACCCGGCTGCTCAACATACCCCTCACGACCCTACTTCATACAGCTCAATGTCATGGATAAGATATATACGTTTTTATTCACTTTTTAGGTGTCGCAATCCACAATTCTTTCATAATTATATATTTGACAATCATTAGGGTGGCTTTGGTAGCAGACTAGCCGAGTAATGGGTACTAGTCGAGTACTTTTAGCTGTGCGGTTTAACCCCTTGACTGTCAGTGACACACATATGGGCAGAAAAAAGTGGTGCCACTTTTGTATCATGACACATATGGGGCATATGAAAAAAAAACATGCTTTGAATACATCAATTTGACTGTAATTTGGTAAATCATCATTTTTGAGGTCGCTGAAGCCATATCTGAAATCGAATTTCTAAAATTCATAATGGCGTATCCAATATGGCGGACGCAAATTCGAAAAATAGTTTGATTTCAACGAATGTGAATATGTTATGGTTTTTTCAGATCGCTGAATCCGAATCTGAGATCCGATTTTTTAAATTCAAAATGGCGGATCCAATATGACAGGAGAAAATTCGAAAAGTAGTTGGATTTCAATAAAAATTTGTATCTTTAGATGTTTGTGGTTGCGATTTTCGAATTTGATCCCTGACTCTAAGTATCTGAAGCTCGAATACATTATGACGAATAAAAATTTAGCAAACCGTTTATGACAAATGATCCGTAGTAAAAAATGTAAAAGTATATTTTTTTTTGGTTTTATATCCCGCTCTCTGCCGAACCCAGAGTCACGAATCAAAGACGTAGCGGTTGTTGACTCCGATTTTGTATTTTTTTTGTGCTTTTTGTATATTGAATTTTGTTTTGTACTTTTTGTATTGTTTAAATTTGTTTTTAATATTCATATTTTTTATTTTTTTTCATATTTTTCGTATTCCAATTTTTTTTGTATATTTATATTATATTGTTTATATTATTTTTTATATCATGTTAGATATTTTGTTGCATTTAGGCGCTCAAATTCACATCAACTCAATCAAATCAAAACTGAAAATCTGATTTCAGATTCGGATTCAGCGACCTTGACAATCATAAGATACTTAGTTTCGTTGGAATCAAACTACTTCTCGAATTTGCATCCGCCATAGTGGATCCGCCATTTTGAATTTATGAAAGCTGATTTCAGATTCGGATTCAGCGACCTCAAAAACCATAAGGTACTCATTTTCGTCAGAATCAAACTATTTTTCGAAATTACATCCGCCATATTGGATCTGCCATTTTGAATTTTGGATATCTGATTTCAGATTTGAATTCAGCAACCTGAAAAACGATAACACTGAAATTATAGGATAAATCTATGAAATTTATTTCTAACACAAAAGTGGCACGAAAATCTCATTTTCGCCTGACTGCGAAGGAGTTAAGGAAACGGTATCAAATCTAATTGTATCGTCCAAAACTCATTATCAGGATATGTATGATTACTATAAAAATTTATAATTGAATTACTTCAAATGAATGCCGGATTTTTGTGTTAAATTTAACTAAGGATGTCAACCACTGTACGGCGGTCGATCTTTAAACTATTACATATTTTACATTTGCAAATTGCCTAGTATTGGTTGTGCTCCATTATATCGCGGATAATGCGTTGGTCGTTACAAAGAGACATTGCATCATGTAAAAAAATAATGCAAATCGTTTCAGAACTGTAGACAAATAAATAGATAGATTGTATATAGAAGTTTCTATATAGAAGTTTAACCTTATAATTGTTTTTAATAATGAGACGCTCAAAAATAATCTTATCCTGTTTAAAAAGTGTATAGCATGGGAAAAAGTTGGCATATTCCACAAATATGGCCAAAATTTACGTTCCCCCATTTGATGAGGAGTTAGGCGACTTCGGAGCAAGAAAAGATAGGTACCTATATTTAAAAAAAATGTTTACCGAAATAATAAAATAAATCAATATTTCGTATACAGCGCTTTATTATATTACTAATGAACTATATAAAATAATTTTTTCTTAGTGATTGATAACAAAGTGGCGGCGGCACAGCATTTTCTCGGTGACGCCTTTTTTTTGGAAGGATCCACGCGCGGAAATGTAGCTCGTAGCATTTTTGACGTGGAACAAAAAACGAATTTTTTTCGATCATACATACAAACAGCTACAGAGGTACGCATAATTTTTCAGATATATTGATTTTTGCCAAGATGGCCCATTTTAGAAAAAAGATTATAAATTTCAGGAAAAAATATCAGATAGTTGTTTATAACTACAGAAACCATACAATGTAACGAAAAAATTGTATGTAGTTCTGTAGGGAATCTAGTTTTTAATGTATACAGTTAAATTTTCAAATTAATTGGTGAAGAGTTGTTCGAGTTATGTTTCTGCCCCTTTCAAAAAACGTGCTTTCGAGAAAAATGCGTTTCAGTAAAACGCGTAAGTTTTCAGTATTATAAAATCGAAGAAAATTCTTATATACCTCTAATCTGCGATGCCTGCACCATAAAATTAGCCTTCCACATTGATATCCTGCTCCCCTGTTTCCTTTCTGCGCGCTCTGAAGCTGATCCTTTCTTCCTTTGCAGCTTCAGGCAGCGATTGTTCGAAAAGCTTGACGTAATATTTTGTTATATCATATTTATATGTATATTTGATATATCATAATATTTTGGTATACCATTTTTAAAACCATTTGGCACCTTTTAAGCCAAACATTTTTTTTCGAGTTTTCTAAAATTGTAGAATGGCCTAACCCCTTAAATTTTATTTCCCACAACCATATATCTATACTATCGCTCAGGCGCAACAACTTGAGCAACACTTTTCATGCTCAATAACTAGAGAAGCGCGAAAAATCGCTAAAAAAATCGGTGTATCTAGATATCAGCAACTGCAGAAATGGTTTGCCACAATGGGTGTATCATGCTCAAACATCACATGCCTTAATATGAAATGCGGATTCAGCCCAACGATAATGCAGTGAATGAATTGATTCAAATACAATTTGTATGGGTGCGTTCAATTTGTTTATCTTTTTCTCCATAAAAGGAAGAAAGACATTTTTAACCATGACGCAATGATTGGCCCAGACGAATGTATACGTCGAAACATTAAATGGAAGAGTGCTGATAAACCGCTTCCAATTTATCTACAGTCGTCGGTTAGCTGGCTATAGTCAATGTGCTTGCACATAAAGGCTCTTACACACCCTCCATTCCGAAAGGTGTACATTCACTTACGAAGCTCGGTGGTAGATTGATTTTCGGCGTGCTGGTTGGGGCAATCGACCGCTCTAGCATTGATGGATTCTTGTGCTAGTGTACGTTTCTCGCGTATGAGAACCGTATACAGAGCATTACGCAAAGTTTCGATGATCTTGAAATGCTACTCGAAAAAAAAGATCTATTCTAATTAACTACCTTCATTTATTTGAATTAACTGAAACGTTCGCAAAGCTACACTTTTTTAAATTTGATTTTAATATTGCAGGAATTTATGCAGGTGCCCAAAATGTGAAGGAAAATGGGGACATATTAGAAGGGTGCATTAATTTTGAGGGATTTTTTTGGTAAAAATACGGTTTTATCCTTATTGTGAAAAAATGGTTACAAATTGAACATTCAAAATATTGTTCATCACTAGCCATTCCTCTTTTCAATCCTTCTGGTAATAGGTGGATTCCACGTCGAAAGAACGACACGAAATCCGTCTAAAATGCGTAGGTCGGGCGCATACCGGGAAAGCATCGGGGCCCAACGATGTGTAAGCCTTTACGCGACTTTGTTGCACAGAGTTACGTTCGAAATAGAAAATTGGGTACTGAGAATCGCTAATAAATAAATAAATACAAGTCATCCGAAGACTCAGAAACATATAAATACACACGGAGAGAATTAAAAAGTAATTTTTGTCGTGAATTTCACGGTAAAAATTACCGTGATATATTTCAATGTGGTGACAAGTGAGAAAAGCATAATAATTCGTATGCGACAAGTTTTTTTTAACTCACGTTACAGAAAATTTCAAATACGTAGCTAAAATTTTACTATACAAGAAGGGTAGCGCGCACGATAATTTTTGCCGGGAGCACAATACATTTTCCTGTAACACTCATCAAATTTTCTCATAAATCTTAAAATACCTGTTATAAAGACGATACTTTTTTATAGACATTTTTGAAAGGCATAAAATAATAAAATGTACAGTAAAATTTCGCTGATATTATATATTTTTTAAATTTAAGTTTTGCGTATTTTGTTACACATGAAAATTTACTAGAAAATCTGGTAAGATTTTCTACCTGAAGAAGAAATTTTATTTTATTTTCGTGAAAATCTGTGTTTTACTCAGTAATAATAAGCGAAGTTTCAGGGTTGTCATCTGGTTACCGTTACTGCACGGTAATTTTTAACATTTAATTCTCTCCGTGCAACACTATTACAAAATGAAACTGAACCCACAGTCAAATAGGTAACATTTGGTTTTTTGAGTTTTTATTTTTAAACATCGAAACTAGCGATGTAGTAAGTCCGATAAGTGAATTAAACTATGGGCGTTCGGTACTTGTGAGTCGCAGCGATACAATGATGGCATAAGCCATACAAGCGACCCATGAAAAAAATTACAAAAGGCCCAGCACCCGCCAAGTACTGAGCCGACTATGCTCGAGGTCTGGCTGACGAATGTTACAAATACTGGGCGACCGTTGGATCAAGCGAAATGTTACATCGGTCCTATAGTTGACAAACAGCGTTGGCCTAGCGTTGGTGCCAATCTTGGCCCAGCATTGGTGCCAAAGCTGATCCAGCATTGGTTCCTTAGTATGGCCCAGCATTGTTTTCGCAACTGGCCCAACGTTGTTTATCAAGCGTAGGCCTACCTGTAATTAAGATAATCAAGCAATCGTTGAACGATACCAGCGCCAAACATTTGCCAATCGTCGGAGGGAATGTTTGTATGCTGCAGAGTAATATGTTTATAATATGTACTATATGTCATTAGTTTATTTATCTTGTATTCAGATCGTATGACAATGGGAATAAGATAAGAATTCGAACAAGTATGTAATAAAAATTAAGATCGCTTATCAACAAATATCATATGAAAATTATAGTTCAAATATGAAATTAAAATTTCGATACTTTGTTCATGAGAATTATAGAAATTCGGATACTACATACATTAACTAAAGATTCGCATAGCTTGAAAATAAAAAATAAATATAATAAAACTTCGATAGCTTAAGGCCCCACACCACGGTAAAAACATTTTTTTTGTCATTTTTCTTTTTTCATTTTCTGAAAGATACATTTGTTAAGAATGCTCTCACCAATTTTTTAAAAGAAATTTGTAAAATTGGCGGAGATACAGCATTTTATGTTAAACCGTTCGAAGCGCACGACCGCGCCGAGCGGCAGATGTGCGGCAATAAAACCGATATACGTGGACCTTAGTAAAGACGAGCTTCTTCAACGATGTTTAGGCGCTTTTCACCAGAATAACGAGTGTTTGAACTCTGTTATATGGAAATTTCCGCCAAAGTCATCGTGGAGCGGCAGAGCCACAGTTGAAACTGCCGCTAATATTGCTTCAATACTTTTTAACAATGGTCATATCGGCCTCATAAATGTATTGGAGATATTAAACATAAAAATTGGTGAAACACTCCACCAATATTGTCAAAACATCGACGAGAAGCGAATATGCGAAGCCGAGCACGAAGCCGAAAAAAGCACGCATGAGGGTCGTTTGCGTGCAAAAAATGAAAAAAATGACGAGTCTCTGGATGCTGAGGAGCTGTTGTATAGTCCAGGAATAGCTGACTAGCGGTGAGAAACAAAAAAAAGAGACAAATAAAAAATTTAGTTTGTATGTTGAATTATCCTTCAGCAAAACTTTGAACGCGTTTTTCTCGAAACTACGTTTTTCAACCTGGTTGACAACATATTAGAAAAACTATTCATCCGATTTGCATGCGCCAAGTCTTAAACTGTTCGAAAATCCAGTCTGTATGGCACCACGTAGGGGTTTTTTTATCATGGGCCCCCTTCTATTTTTTTTATGAACGATGAAAATTTTCCATGAAAATCGGAAATAAAATTCGCTAGTCCGCCATTTTTTTTTAGATATCGAAATTCCCCTACGTGATGCTGTAAACCTATATGTCTAGTTTCTAAATAAATTTTTATTTTATTTTTCAGATGAACCGTATGGCTTAATCGCTGTCAACCGCCGAGCAGCAATTTCGTCGGAGTGTCCTCTTGGACGCGGCGTACACCGCAAACTATACTTTAGATTCGAGTACAAATCTGTATAAATTTGTATACAGTCTTCTATATGTATATATTGACTATGAGTATTAATAAAAAAAAGTTCCATTCATCGTTTGCTTGAAAATAATTACGAAAAATACACCCTCGTACCGCGCACGAACCGTGGTGTGGGGCCTTAACGAAACAGAATTAGATTACAAAAGACCGGAAAAATATAATCTACAAAAATCCGAAGAACATGTGTTAAAAATAATAACAAAGTTATCCGTTGTTATTGTTGTTATTTGTTCGGTCCCGTCGACCTCCTTCGCGGTCACTTGCTCCTGCAAGTGACCGCGACTGCAAACAACGACTGACTATCGACGAAATTTGCAGAGATTCAGTGCTGTCGGTAAATTTTTCTTTCAGGAACTCTGAAACGTAAAATTATCTATTTTCATTATGCTTTGTAATATTTTAGTGAGAATATGGGGCGTTGAATATTTTTAAGGTACCTCTTATCCATTGAGATGTCGCCGTAATACTGAAATTGAGTTTCGGTGCGGACAATTTTGTTCTCCGTCTGCACCCGCTGTATTTTATTTGCACGGGCTTGCCTATGACGGCATTCATAATTCTTCCGATGTTGTCCTTCGGGGATTTTGATCCTGCTGCGACTTAGCGGCATAATAGTCTCTGGAAAAAATGATTTATAATTGTCCATACTTTTAGGTTTTACGTCGAGCGACAAAATGTCTATATCTGTAAAACTTACCAACGTATCTTTTTTTTCTTCGTTATTATTGAGCTCGCCGTCAAATAACAAAAATTCCTCCAAATTTCTTATAGGCAACGCCGTGCAAAATGTTTTGCGAGTTGTCGATTCTTTATGAGCGTCTGCAGCAAAACAATGTCGATTACGGGCAAATTTTCGTTGTTCTTTTTGGCGAACTCTACAACCACAAACAATGTATCTGCCATGATTTCAATTTTTCATCCTGAAAAGAATACAAAAAACTGACGCCGTGTTCTGTGGAAAACGTATACCTATTTTTAGATGCACGTGTTCCTACTCGAAGGATTTTGGAAATACTTGGAATTGCGATAAGGCAGACTTATACAAAGTGAAAAAAAAATTCGTTCGAACTTTACCCGTCGCGGTTCACAGTAGGCACGTACTGGATAGTACCTTGGTCCACGTCGCTCTCGCGCGGGTACCTTTCTCCACGCTCCCCTCCACCATGTGCGAATCCGCTATACGGCAAGAGCCTCGGGCGCATGTACGCAACCCGTCGGGCCCAATGTTTTGCTACGTAGTTCGACATCGTACGACCGTTGTGTCTGTTGAGAGCGTATCGGCTAGCAATTTTTTTTTTCACGTGATTATTTGAATCTGTATAAGTAAAGTTTATTTTTTACTTATTTTACTTCACCATTCCAATGTTTAACATTCATAGCCTTTATTTTTTAAATGTACTTTTCTTTATAAAACTATTATACATACTTTACAATGTTTACACCTTTTTATACACTCGAAGATCCGAATTAAACGCAGAGCAATGTTATCGCATACGGGAGCGATTCCACGTCTAAGCGAATACACTTATGTATTATTTCTTCCGAGGATATTGCAACCAACGCTTCTGAAAATTTTACCATTCGGACTGAACGAAACTTCTTGGACAAATTTGGCCGTGAGAAAATATCTTCTGTCTTAACGAATGGACATGCTTATATCACGCAGTTCACGATAAATTTACGTAGCCTTCGGCTCGAAGGAGAAGAAAAAAATCCGCCAAGACATTATTCCTCAAAGTTTCGGCGTGCTGTAAAGCGAGAAATATTAGTTTGTCTTTTATCGTCGATTGGTTTTCAGAGCCAGCCCGTGATACTTGAATATCATTATCATTGTTATTGTCACGTCCAATTTCTTCTGTACACTGTACCCTTTTCTTCGTCACATTACGATTATCGTTCGTTCCACGGATCTTCAGTTTGAACATCTCGAATTTGTACATTTTCTGGGAATTCTGCATTCTCACTTCCCGATGACTTTGTATTTGACAGACTGTTGTCAATTTCACTGGCCATTTTTTCTACGTCAAAAGCTTTTCGGTCGTAACTTTCTGATAATTTTATATGCTTCAATTCTCTACTTTTTTCGTACGGTCGCCGCCACTAGACATATTTGCGACTGCACATGAACTCAATGAATGCGTTCTACGTCCCCCTAGTGAAGAAAGAAAATCGTTACTGTCGAGAAACACGATCGAGCCTTCAAATTTCGGGGCGTTTCCCACTACACATATTTTATGAGCGTAGGGTTAGCAATGAGTAACAAGATTGGGCCAAGATTTGGCAGGAAATTGAACGCCTACTGTCGACATTAATGCAAACCCGATACTCGCCCAGCACTGGTATTTTGTTGAATGCCAGTATTCAATGTCAACGTAGGCTCGTTATTGATAAATAGAATCGACCTAAAGTTGGGTTTGGTGTGGGCGTCGGGTGCAGTTTAATGCCGCAGTTGGCCAAAAGTTGGCTGTCAGTAAGGCGCCGATATTCAATTCGACCATAGGCTACCCATCGGTCAATAAGACCGGCTGAACATTGGGCTTATCGTACCATCGGTTGGGTACCAATTGACGTGCCGAACATTGGTCTTATTGTAAGCATCGGCAATTTTTTCACTGTATGTCGGTTACTAACGATCGGTTACCACTTACAGAACGACATTGGTCCAAAATTAGTAGATGGCTGGGTGGCGATGCTCGAACCAAATATAGGTTAAGTAGTGGCAAATAGCACAGGCCCAGGCTTGGGGCCAATATTGGACACAAACGGTCGGTTGACTGTACCGTGCCAGACATCAGCCGTATTGTGATAATCAGCAATAATTTCATGGGTTTGTAAATATTGGGAATTTCGAAATTTCCTTATATGGATACATTCTTAGGAATGAATACTTTAAGAAAATGCAAAAAAAAACTATTTTTTTTAAATTCCTAGACCAGAATACTCCTTTATGCGTATTTACCGTAATCCCCTGAAATCCTCAATTTTCAGCAGACGACCCCGTATATACGAATGTTTGTATCTAAACAGATAAAACGATATATAGTGTATCATTTATACGTGGAGTGACGGAGTGACGAATATACTTTTATGAAGTAGGACAGAAAATGGAAAGTCCCGGAGTAGAATAATCAAGATCCGTATTATCGCTGAGTATATAGGTCCTTAACGAATGGTACGGAGCACGGGACCAAGGCTGAAGAAGAAAGGCAAAGGGAAGGAACCCGACGAGAGGGACAGGGACTTCTAACAAAGGAGAAAACCCTCCGAAGAGCGACGAAACACTACCTAGGGTGAACCATACCCGAGTTTCTTCGCTTTCACCATACTATCTCTTTCTCCCTCATTCCCTCTCTCTCTCTCTCGCCCTCTCTCTCTCTCTCTCTCTCTCTCTCTCTCTCTCTCTCTCTCTCTCTTTTACTTTCTCCTTCTATCTCTGTCTTAACGCTTTTCTGCTCTTCGCACAGTGGGTACACCAGTGTGCGTACATACAAAAGTTTGGTGCCGTTGTCGTCGTTGCCACCATACACCGCCACCGAATCACCCTGCTCTTCTCTCCAACCCGGAACGCCGCACAGTCATTGCGCATTCTCGGTGAAGCTCCCTAGCGTAGTGACTGTGCATGGCTGCCACCGCCGCGATTGTTTGCTGTATGATAAACGGACCACTCGCCGCAGAACCGCGAATGTGTTCGCCACCTTTCGATTCCGCCGAATAAGTATTAGCACCATGGTACACATTCATACACGAACATGTACTTGTGCGTGTGTGTGGGGGACGCTCGTTTTTCGTACAGGGAATTTCAAATCACATCGACCTGAGGCTAGCAGTTTTTTTTTTATTTTCCCAAGGTAACGTCGATTTTGATTACGTTGTTACGGCAAAACGCTTGCCGATGAGATTGTCGGACTTTATTCTTAAGGGGGGAAACACATGTAGATGATGAAAAAATAGACAATAATGATCTTTTTTTTCAAGGAAAAAAAAACGTTTTACATTTATGAAAGTTTAGGTAGCATTTAGTACATAATTGAGTGTTAAAAAATGTTTATTCATTAAAAAATGTTGCTAACGGGTAACGTTATGGCGTATTCTTCCAGGAAGGTTTTTGCAGCAGTTGTTCGTTTGTAGAAAATCCAACGACTTCAATCTTGATCTAAAAAATATGAACCAAGAATTTTTAGTATTTCAACATCCAAATGTTGACCGTATCCCTAACAAACGTTTAAAAAGGTGAACATTAAAAAATGGAACTCTACAGATAACAAAATTGAAATTTTACACAACATTTTCGTTCTTTGTTACAATAAAAAAGTAGGGAAGAGTGGCGCACAACATATCACGGGGCACTGCGAGCCACATGCGATTTCTCGGAGGTTTGTAGCTCGTAAATTCCGAAATTTGATGTGTTGGACCGCGATTTATATTTGGTTTCGTCCGGCCTAAAAGAAAGTCTATACCAGCTCACAAAGAATTATTAAAAATTAAAAATTGTTTTGACGCTTGGAACAAAAATATTTCGCTTGCCGGGAAAACGTAAAATATAACCACACTTTCTGTAGCGGCTCGGGTTTTCGGTCCTAATCGATAGTTTTATTATTCATGATGCACTCAGTGACTTGTCTTTTTCTATTCGCAGTTTAATTAATAGTTATTTTTATCAATAATTAAATATTTTACTAGTGGGGTACAATGTGTCACCGAGTTGTGGGGCACAATGAGTCAACTCACAATGAGGAAACAAAGAAGTGACGACGCTCGAAGAAGCGCAATGTATCACGGGCAACTGTCAACCACATGCAATTTCTCGGAGTTTTGTAGCTTGTAAAATCCAAATTTTTTGCGTTGGACCGTGATTTATATAAAATTTCGGCGGGCCTAAAAGAAAGTCAACAGCAGCTCACAAAGAATTATTAAAAATACAACATTAAGTTGAGCCTCGAAAAAAAAATCGCATTCCGGGAAAACGTAAAATATTGTGGGGTAATTGTGTGGGGCATAATGTGTCATCGAGTTGTTGAGCACAATGAGTCGACTTCCAATGTTATTGACAAATAATACCCGTTGTAAAATTATCGGTATGTATGAAAATTTGTTATCTATTTTAGGAAAATATCAGAGTTTCCACTGGCTCGTTGTACCCTATGTTTCGCAGTACTTGACACACTGTACCCACCTATCTGACACGTTGTACCCCACCCGTGGGGCACAATGAGCCAATCCGCAAATTTTGTTCGACCTCATTATTTTAGGGTTTTTAATCTTTTTGCAAAACATATGGTAGCTTTATTGCCCGCTTAAAGGTCTATAAAATCGGTTATGACCTATTTTTCTAATCAGACTGCTTTGGTAAGAGTACAAATTCGTCAGAAAAAAGGTGCCCCACCTTCCCCTACTTTTTAAAAGTGATTTTCATAAACAAGTCTATATATTGTTTTCTTGAAATGTTTTATTAAATGTAAAGAATTTTGTTCGAAATTCTGTTATTATAATATATACGTTTTGACAGTTATAAAGTAGCATCAGTTTTTACCTAAACTTTTTTAGATCCTCGAATAAATGATGTTAGAAAACGACCATCGTCTCCAGCTGATACGACTCGATATCTCCTGGTGATTTTTACATTCATCCCTGCCCATGTAGAAATGCCAATACTCAACCGTTAGTGGACAATCGGCTAAGGCTTAGCCCAGTAGTGGATACCAAGCTTCGATATTCTAAACTTAGCCTTCGATATTCTAAACTGGCCGAAACCTTAGCATGTCAATGGTACAGAACAGACCCAACTGTTGTTTGAAGGCTCGAAGCACCAACATTACTGAACCTGCACCAGCTAACGGGCCTCTGCAGTCCGGGCATAATTTGACTGTAGAGTCAGCTTCGGCTATATCATTACAGAAAACTAAGACAATTGTCGAAGATGATTGTCGAGTAAATAAAAAATATCGTGAAAGTTATTTTTCGTAAAAGACATTTATTTCAACTGATAAGGGTAAGGAGCGAAACAAAGGAAAGTTACACAAGGGTTACGATTAAATAGGTAGCGCGCTCAGCTCTAGAATTAGAAGAAGTACATTCGCAAGCCGAGGTAAAGGTAAAAACTTTAATGAGGCAGAAAACGTTTTAATCCAATTATCATATATGCAGTATTATCAATGAAGCACATGGAAACAACAAATACTACCAGAATATTTTTATTCATAATTTGTTGAGGTATTTATTTTTTCATTTCAGGCACAGATGCGGCAACATCTTAGCCGTATCTGTGTACGGCAGCCAAATATTTGGCTATCAAGCGTCAGCCGCGCGTCACATTTTCATGCCTGGTCCAAGCATTTTTACCGAATATTGACCAATCAAGTTCGAAACTGAGCCAGCGCTGGATCGATGGTGAATTTCTACTTGGGCCAGTCGTGGTCCAGGCATCATAACCAACATTTGGCTGCCAAGCATCGGCTGCATATCACATTTTCAGGCCTGGTCCAAGCATATTTGCCGAGCATTGACCGACCAAGTTCGTAAGTGAGCCAGCGCTGAGTCGATGGCGAAATTCTACTTGGCCCATCCATGGTCCAGGCATCGTAGGCAACATTTGGCTGCCGAGCGTCAGTCACGCGTCACATTTCCATGCCTGGCCCAAACATTTTTTCCGAGCATTGGCCAATCAAGTTCGAAACTGAGTCAGCGCTGGGTCGATGGTCAATGTCTACATGGGCCGGTCGTGGTCGTGGCATCGTAGCCAACATTCGGCTGCCGAGCGTCAGCCGCGTATTACATTGTATGCTGGGGCGAAGCATTTTTGCAAACCATCGGCCAACAAAGTTCGAAACGGAGCCAGCGCTGAGTCGATGGACAAATTCTACATGGGTGGGATCCGATTCGATATCGAACTAGATCTTGTTCTAGAAGTTCGCGTTTCTAGCCTGGACCCTATATAAAGTTTCTATTTGGATTCTGACTAGAGTCCTTAATATTTCCGGAATAGGATCTCGGTTGGAATCCGATTTGCAAGTGTGACATTTCGCTCCCAGATCCGATACGATGTCCGACTGAATCCCGATTGAGAAACCAGGATCATAATCCGAATCGGACTGTATCCATGACAATATTTTTGCACGGGTTTCATAATAATATCCCATAATAACAGAATAATTCATAGAACGACAGCGCTCTCGGAGAGAAGGCAAAGGAAAATGCAGAATCTTTCACCATTTACTTGCTTTCATACTTATTCCACTACATTACATTAGTTGAATAATCTAATTACTGAAGATTACTTTTTTACATTGCAAGTGAAAATTCCCTTACGTTCGTATATAATCCTGACAAGTAACGAAAGCAGTTTACGAAAAATGTAATAAAAATAGAATACGTCGTTCAACATTCATCGCTATACAGGTGGTTATTTTTCATTTCAGAACATTATTTCGCTAACTTATACTATATGGTAAATGATAATGATAAAATGATCAGTAAGTCTACGAGAAAATCGTCTCTTTCAATTTCCGTAAAATGCATTTCGCTAGGTTTTAACTATCGAACGGATAAGTAATAAATATTCAAATGGTGGCTGTGGCTGCATGGGGTTACGGTAAACCACTTAATATTACAATGTTACGGGATATCCAATAATCTCGCGGTTGCATGGATCGTCATGATTTCAATTTACTCTGATTTGCGCTTTCATTTCATACCAATGTTCCCATTTTCTTCATCAATACGAAAATTTTTATTTGGAAGTGCGACAAGATCTTTCATCTTCAATTTGACAACTAGTCTCAACTTTGCCACGGCATTTATTTGTAATTCCATTGTCTTTGAGTTCTTCAAGAAAAAAATGTACAGATATTACACAAAGTGCAACTATCTCATGGCATTGAAAATGTAATCAAAGTTTTCGAGTGATAAAAAAAGGTACATGCAAATAATATGAGTTGCGCTCTCCCCCGCTCTCACTCTCTAACTCTCTCACTCTTTTCTTACATTCTCACGCTCTCACGCTCTTATCACATTTTCACTCTCGCACTCTCTCACTCACATTCTCACTCCATCCATCCATCCGTCCGTCCGTCCGTCCGCCCGCCCTTCCATCCACCCATCCATCCATCCATCCCACAACCGCCGACAAAACCCGACAAACCTCGACAAACCCCGACAAACTCCGACAAACCCCGACATACCCCGACATACCCCGACAAACATCGACAAACCTCGACAAACCCCGACAAACCCATCAACATTGTAATGTACACATCAAAATTAAAACTTACAACTTATAACCACAAATGACCCTACATGTAGTGCAGCATTTTTCAACAAATTACAGACATTTAGCATGTCGCAGCTCTCCCCACCCTGCTACAACACAGCGGCAGTGGAGTGGGGGTAGCGTTAGTTCCGTGTGACATCTCGCTAAATCAGACCCCCTATATACATCTTTTAAAGCATTTTCAATGCTTAAATCACAAGGATTTATTTTTTTCCACGAAAGAGAAAAGGATTTTGATAACCCTTCGACAAATATACCTCAGCATTCGCTGATATATGAAAGTTTTTAATTTCCAAGGAAATAAAGAAAATTGTATTTTGAGCATTTATTATTTATTAAATAAATTATCTGACATAAAAAGTGCACACGTTCATGAAGCACTTTTTATCAAATAACATTTCAAAGCGTATTTCTGTAAAGAAATAATAAACACCAAAATTGATGAATTCTATATTAAAAAATATATTCTATGGATTATAATGTTTTCAATGGCACGTGAATTGAGCCGTTTCTTGAAATTTGGCGGTGTATCCGGAACAAAGAAAAATTTGTTTACTCATATTGTTTTTTATAACTGCTAGAAAATATCTATGAAAGTTTTATTGCTCAGCGCCAGACGTTTATACCGGCCATTATATAACATTTATCAAAAAAAAAGTTTACTTTAAAACTGTATAAATGAAGAGAGCAAAATTTTTTTAATTGGTGTGTTGAACTCATGTGTAGAGTATACAATTATACTCTATTACACTATAAAATATATAATGAAACACTAAAATGAATTTAATCATATGAGAAAAACGAATTTATTCACATTAAAAAAATGGAAACAAGATAATTGTAATCGAATTTAGCTGATGTCAGGAAACGTCTCCTTCGCAAACTTAAAACTTCAAACAACGTACGTTATTTAAAAGGACTATTTTTTTCGCAATAAATGATTTTAATACATTTTTAAAAATTCATCATTTTTGGAAAATAATTACGAGCCTTCGACGTCTCCGTTGCCCCAGGGTCTCCAAACCTTTAGATTTAGCCCTGCGTACAGCGCAATATAAAGCCAGCAAAGATAGAAAAATCTTGTTTCGTCAAAATTTGGCGTCGCAAAATTTGCATATTGTAACAACTTGTCAACAGGAAAAATAATAATAATAAGGGACGTCGCGTTATCTAGATAAATTAATTTGCTCCCTGATCTTCACACTTGGGTACACGGTCTCACATGAAGGCGTAAAAATTCATTGTATTTTCCTGCTATATTGCACGCGTCACATCTGTGAGTACATGAGTTGCTTAGCCTCGCCAATCAAGGAATGGTGAAGCGCAGATGTGTTTTATTTTTCTATGTGCGAATTACATGTGAAGAGAGACACGTGGTAGAAGTCGAGTGTGCGTTACGCCAAGGTACTATTGCGTTGTCATCACTGTATGTTTGCTAGGGTAGTGCTGTTTCAACGAAAGACCGTTAAGAGGTCCGGAGGGGTTTTAGGAAAGTAGACGGATTCCCGAAGGGTGGAACAAGCGCAACGTGACGACGAAACAGGGCCCTCGGGGCTCTCGCTGTTACATACTGCCGAGTGTCGGATCTCTTTACGACCAGCGTATATAATACACACATACACCTGGATGACTGTATACATGTACGCGAGTGTATATTACCCTACGATGATGTATACACTGTACTTTGAACCCACTCAACCCATCGAACAGGAAAAAGACCTCGATGCTCACAGGCTAATATACGCAACCCCATCAGCTTGTCTTGCCTTCACAAATGCTTTTCTTCAATTAACTGTATCGTAAAACAATTTTTTTTAAATTGAAATTTTAAAGTGAAAAGGCAATCTGTTGATTGAGTTCGGGTACGTTGCTGAGAGAACATAATTCAATAATTGCTTCACCCCTCAGTTTTTCCCATGACTATGGTTTTGAAAGCTTCCAACTAGTCTCTAGTATGATGTTAATAATTGATAATAGTATAATTTTAACCCTAGAACTCATGTACAGGGTAGAAATCCACTCCAGTGGGTTTGTAAAGGGCGCTCCTACGCTATAAATCGACATTGTAAACTGGGAACCGTGATCACAATTCAGATTCACTACCCGGCTATGAGGGCAGGCTGACAGTAACATCAGTTGCTCGCTGGTTGTCAGACAAAACGGGTCACAAGAGCGTCCGGGGTGGGTATCTACCCCAGTCTAAAGATGTTGGTGTTTCGTGGCGGTAAGTGAATTTTCCTTTTTTTCGCCAGAATCCAGATGGCGTCCACTACGTAGCACAAGGTGGAGACGTGGTACCAAGAATTTGAAATACGTATTAAATATATTTTTTTATACAGATTTTCTTAGAATTAAATACAGATTTTCTTAGTTTTAACGATCGCCATTTAATTTAAATAAAATTACTTAGAATAAATAACCTATATCACTTTTCTCGATGAAACTCGAGGAAAAAAGTCTTTTACGGCTTATACAGGGTGAGGCACATAAAGTGTTACAGAGCAATACCACTCAAACTATTGATCATATCCAAAAATGTTTCAGACAAAAGTTTCAGTGTTCGAGAAGGCCGTCATACTGGACCACCCTATTTTTTTATGGGTGCAGGCGCCGAAGGTACGTCAAGGTCAACTCCACTTTTTTAAATGGAACCATGTATTTTTTTTCGATGACATTATTACCGATTTTAAGACGAATTCAGCGACCTACAAAACAAGATCATTCTAGTCACGCAAAGTATGAAAATAGTCGAAAAATCGAAAAATATCGGAATAATCACTTTCAAAGGATCCACTAACCTTGGTTTGGGTCTACCTACAGAAGATGAAAATTATCTAAAGCCATATACTTTGTATGTAATTTGAAAACAAAAATTAACGCCATGATCGTCCACAATTTGAATGCGGATCTTGAAAATATGAATCGGAGGACCTTCAGAAGAAGTCTCGTCAAGTCTCTCATCGAGCCTTATCTGCGCGCTGGTCTACTCATTCCGAATCTTCGGCGGGACTTGCAAGTTTCTATTAGTACCATCTTACAAGAAGAAAAACCAATAGCCCCAAGGGTAGGGCCGAAAAGAGCAGCGAGATATAAATTCTGTCCAAGAGCATAGGATCGCAAGCTTCAAGTCTTTTGCCAACAGTGCC
Source organism: Ophion ventricosus (assembly GCA_963932345.1). Lineage (NCBI taxonomy): Eukaryota > Metazoa > Arthropoda > Insecta > Hymenoptera > Ichneumonidae > Ophion > Ophion ventricosus. Next base: position 7,082,994 of record OZ010711.1, on the reverse strand, counting down.
GAAGGGCCGCCTGCGAGGAGCACAGAACGGTTCATCATTGCATTTGCACGATAGCAGACTGAGTTGAATGTACTATTTGTTTATATTCTTATTTTTATCATCAGTATCAATTATATACTATTTTCTCAATAAACGAAGTGAAAAATATACGAAAAACCTCTGCAAACCTTTTTTTTTTGCTGCATTTCTATAAACTTTTGCTGTATTTACAAATTCCATATTTTTCCCATTTTTATATCCCAAAATAACCTTACTTTTCGAAAAGAGTAATTTCGAATAATTCAACTGATTTTTTTCGGATAAGCTCAGTGCTTCTTCTTTAAAACGCCGTGCAAAAATTGCGGAGCTGTCAATTATATTTTTAAATAGATTTTTTGTTTTTAAAATGCGATTTTCGCTGATTTTCGGTATATGTCGAAGTGTAAACGGGTTTTTCACTAAATCAATTTTATTAACATTCAATTTACTTTACACCATGATTTTCCTCATCGAAAAACGAAGAGATACATGTAATGAAGAAACGCGTGGGGTGGGTATCTGCCCTAGTCATGAGTTAGAAGGTCGAACAAATGATACATGAGTTTAAGGGTTAATACTTTTTTCTACCGTCCATTCCTCTCGAGGGATTGACATCTTTGAGAATCTGAAATCGAGTTTTATACGCTAAAAAAACACATTGCGGATCGAAAATTTGAGCGTTTGCATATCGGAATTAAAACGACAGACTTGCAATGAATCATTTACTTACCCTTATGCACTTATTCACTTAATTTCGGCTACATGTCTTCAAATATCTTTACAACAATTTTTTCACGATTTTGTAATAAATTAATGGCGATGAAGCTGGACGAAGCGAGTTGCCTTTGTCTGAAAGTGTTTTGCGGTCGGCGAAGTTTTTCAATTTTTAACCTGAAAGGAAAACTCAGAATAATTTGTGTTCTAGATACGATTTGCCCTCGAAGTAGGGAATTCGAAAAATATAGATTTTTGATTAAATGGTGCATGGTCGAAAAAGCAAAATTGTTTTCGATAAAAAAGTCACCGAAAATAATTTTTTCAGAAAAAGTTTCCAACAGATTACAAATCCGCTACGTACTTCGATTTAAAATGTGGTTATGAGGTTAAAAAAAAGGACAGATGTCTGAAGTCGAAGGTTTGTTCTCCGATTAAAAAATTGGTCGTATTTTTTATTTAAAAAAATGATGAGTAAAGTTTTTAAATCCTTCGATCAATGACGGCATTTATGTATCTAGACGAAGTCCAAAAATATAGAACGTAATTGGTTCAATAGTTTTTGGGGGTATTTTCAAAGTTATTTCGTTACACCCTCGTTGCTGTTTTGCTTGAATTCTTCAATGCACTTTTCTAAAAAATATATTTTTCATAAACTTTTCTAATATATTCGAGCACAAAACAGCACTTTTTTGGCTTAGTATCGAAACTGGATTGTTCAAGGTTGAGAAAAAAAATTCAAAATCTTTCAATGCGATTATTTTTCGCAGAAAAATAGCTATGTGGACATTTCCTAAAGTTCGATCCAAAAAATTTGGTCTTTTAATTATTTTCATCAGTATATACAACAATATCCAATTCTGACGGGAAGCTCCAGTTAATGAGCTCTTCACGGTTGTCGATTATTCTGCAACCTTTATACACTGAAAATTAAAAAAAAACATTCCTACCCATTGTTGATTCTGACTTGTTTAATTTTTTAAATTGTTTCAATCCATTCGAATACCAATTTTCTTCCCTATTTGTGACATTGCCACGATCACCGCGACCATTCAACGAAATTATAATACTGAAATTTTGGGAAAAGAATACAAATAAAAATAATAAGTTCAGAAACCCAATCATATTTTGCCAAAAACGTTCCAGGGGAATGTTCAATATGCATGACTACTACCAAGCATTTCAACCTCTGTCTGAACAGTGTCCTGTCGCTCCACGGTCATTCAAATCATCAAGCGGTGTCTTAAGGGGTATCCCTCTCTGACAACTTCAAGAAATCGTTTTTTTTACATATTGTTATAGTGTGAATTTTCAAGAATATTTTAAGACCAACCAAACTCTGAAATTATAAAAATTTACGAAATTGCGTCGGGTTTACCGCAATCCGTCGAGTCGGCTACCTGAGGCAGTTAAACACAAACGAAGATCATCATCTAGATCGTGTGCAACATAATCTCGATGATGAGGAAGGACACTCACATGGTACCGGAATTTGACTTGAATTTGTACAGTTAGCGTTCAAACAGTAGTCATTTTCGGTTCACGATCGCATTTTTTAATCGGATGAACCATTTGTTAATAACAATGACTTCAGCATGCTGTTTTTCAAGAGGAAAATGAGGTTTTCTTTGGAGAAGCTGTCATTTTTCGTATTTTTCGAAATTTCGAAAGGTGGATCGTGAGCCCATAGCCAGTTGGATATGTTTGAAGAAAATTTTTTTGTTTTCGTTTCAGATTACATTTGAGCCTGGTAGAGATCCCGCCGTTTCGGGCCTCGCCGCTGAAGGACTGCAACGCCAACTGCAGTACCATGAACACTTTGAAAGATTTTCTTCTGAAAAAATTACATTGCAACCACAAACATGTGTACAACATGCTGGAAAAATTAATTTATTCCAACCAATGTGTTACTAGAAAAAAATGCATCATTCTGACCCTTCAAATTGGACTTCCAGAGAGGAATGCCCCTTAAATCAGTTGCGGGGATGTTCTAGCTCACTTTGTCTTGGATCATAAATATGTCCATGCTATATGCGTAATATATTACATTGAAAACGTATATAGCTATCATCACTGCGTAGCGCATATCGAATTGGTAATTGAGCGCCCTTCGATTATGACAAATGCTCTCGTATATGTACTTCTGTCGCATGTCGTGTTTAGGGACATTCGCCGATTGGGCTCGATAGTTTAAAATTCTCCCGGGTGCAATATGTCACTCAGACGTACTCGACACCATTATACATATAATTGGCAGCGGGCTATGTCCAAATGTAACACGCGCCTTAATTGAAGTTCAATGACTGTTTCCATATTCGTATTATACGTACCTCCAATTATATGGATGTTAATAAATATTGGTAATAACGCAGAAAAAAGAAAAACACCAGGTGCACAAAGGAAAAGGTAAAACTTGTAAACAATAATTCTTGCGGCTTTTGCAAAAGGTATGCAAGTTGAAAACTTGCACCTCTTCATTATTTTATTTCTTTTGCACAGCTTCGTTCGTAAGAACTTTTATTATTAAATTCAGGCCAACAACTAGAGGAAACTTTGCAAGCGAAGTAAAATGAGGAGAATGCAAAATTCCTAATATGGACGATTTTTTCCTACCTCTGCTTAGGTTAATCAAAGTTACGATATATTGGTGTATAATTTTACTTAAAACTCAAAGATATTCTATTTACAAAAAAAACGAAAAAATCCTTATTCCAGAAAATTTGAAATGGAAATAGTAAGAAAATCTATTACGTTCGTCCATACATCCAGACGTTATGTCTAACTTTTTTTTTAAATTTGGAACATGCTGAACAATCCCTCGAGAACCTCCAAAAAACGTATTTCGCTCGGTAGTTTTACGGGTCTGCATGTTGGTGCCCAAAACCAGGTTGATGCTGAATATTTTGTTCTCATAAGAGTATTAGTTTAACGCGGTAGGGATTTTAGACACCATCGATATATAGTCTTGGCAAGTTGATGCTTTTAAAAGTAAAAAACATTTATAAGCAATAAAGTTATTAATATTTAAACGAAGTTTCATCGTTGCGAATGGCCAATTGGTGTAGATGGTTCTGGCAACAAGGATGATTTGAAATAAAAAATAAATAAAAAAGTTCTTTCAGTATAATAATAAAACTTTCGAAATTTCTGACCATAATTATGCATAAGTGGGGCACCACCCCAATTTCGATGTTTAAAATGTTTGTCTACCATAAACTGCTTTAATTGGTCATCACTAATAATATTCTGGCAGGGGAGGCTGACATTTTTCATTAATTCCATAAGTTTTGGGGTTTTAAAGTTTCCAGGGTAATTATGCATAAGTGGGGCACTGCCCCAATTTCGATGGGAATTTTTTTTTTTCGCCATGAAGTTTATAATTCCATTATAGTAAGTGATATTACGTCAAGGAAGGCTGACATTTTCTATTAATTCCATAAGTTATGGGGTTTTGAAGTTCCCGGAAACACGTGATGAAATGGGGCTTTTTCGAAAATTTCGACGCTTATATTGGGGGTGGGGGTAGTGCCCCACTTATGCATAATCATCGTATTCTCGACCAACCAAACAACTTTAGTCATTTGTTATTAAAAAATGGACAACAATATAAAAAAATCATTCGATCATACGATAGAAAATATTATAAAATATACTCTGTCCGAAATTGAAATGAATCGGAAGAATACGTCTTGAGATACGACTTACACCATCTCATAAAACATAGTTTCGAGAAAAACGCAAAAGATAAAAAGGGTAAGTCGAAAAAAGGTATTCCTGCACAAAAATCGTCGAAAACAGGCAATTTTTGGAATTTTTGTTGCACATTAAAGTTAAGATTCTTGGTATAAAACTATACAATACAAAAAATCATGTTTTTCAAATCTCAAGCTTATGCGTACCCCTCAATCCCAGTAAAATTTCGGACCTGCGTCAAATAAAATTAACAAAATGCAGAGTAATTTTTTTTACAGATATTATTGGCAAATATTTATTTACATGCGGACAATATTGACTATACGCCCGTATATGCATCCGAAGCATTAGCATATTTCGTATTTACCGCCGTCACCGCGCTGAACAATTTCTGCGTTTCGCGAAGCTACGCAATCGCTGAAAGCTTCGAAATATTGCGAAATATCCTTAAAATGTAGGTTTTACATCTTATCGAGATGTAAAAACTTATAAAGTAATGATGAAAACGCCTAATATAATGTTAACCTAACCCTCACTTTTGTATCAGACTATCCATTCCGGCTACTAAATGTAGATACTCTGCGTATACGGATATGCACACACTACTGTAATCTAGTTCTGGTCTGCTCCAGTCGCTTCGTGGCGCTAGCGTCGTTACACATTGCTGTATTTAAATTGCTATATCTCTGAAATTACACGGTCAAAATTCATGATTTTTTTTTACCACTTCATTATACGTTCCTTTGTAATAGAGAATGTTTTTTTTTACTTGTAGAAAAGTTTCGAAGTTATTGCGTGAAATGTGAAATTTTCCACTGCTCCCCATAAGAACACGTGTAAAACCATGAAATCTTTGATTGCCAATATCTCGAAAATGGAACGGTGAACACTTTTGAAATTATACAGGTAATCATTTTATAGTGTCATGAAAGAGTCCTCAAAATAAAAAAAAACATCTACAGGAAAAAGCCTTGTCGAGACTCTACCTTAATCGTAACATAATTTTGATTAGTTCAGGATTAGGCTGGGCCCTTACATGGAATAGACCGGTAATACTACAAAATCGTTTTATTCTGGCTTACACTTTATGTTTGGAAATATCGATGTATTTTCTCGAAATGTATGCCGGGCCAGGAGATTGATACTTCCTGAAAAGTGGACTTTAAGGTAGTAGTCTCGCCAAGGCATTTTTCTATACATTTTTTATTTATTTTAAGGACTCATTCTATTAAATGATTACCTGCAAAATTGCAAAAGGATTCACCGTTCCGTTTTCGAGATATTGGCAATCAAAGATTTCATGGTTTAACACGGGTTCTTATGGGGAGCAGTCGAAAATTTTCTAGAGATTTTTTTTAAATTCTCAATTACAGAGGAATATATGACGAAGTAGGTAAAAAAAATCATGAATTTCGACCGTCTAGTTTCAGAGATATATCAATTTAAATTAAGCAATGTCTAGCTACGCTAGCGTGCTAGTATATGCATATCTGTATACACAGGGTATCTACGTATTAGTAGCCGGAATGGATGGTCTGATAAAAAAGTAAGGGTTAGGTATACATTATATTAGGCGTTTTCATCATTACTTTATAAGTTTTTACATCCCGATAAGATGTACAGCCTACATTATAAGGATATTTCGCAATATTTCGAAGTTTTCATCGATTGAGCGGAGAATAAACTTTTCAACGTGACTGTGGCGAGACTACTACGTTAAGAACTGTAAATAGCTGCTTTGTTTTTTGCTCCATCAAAGATTTTTCGAATTGATTAGGTTACAACTCATGCGATTGCGGTAATTTTATCCATCATTATAAGCGCTTTTCCGTCAATGATAATATGCAAAAATGAAAATGTTTATCGTAAGTGACAGTATTCAAATAAGTATTAGTTTTAATATGATGAATAAGTAAATTATTTAATGAAGTAAAAAATAAAACAGTTCGTGCAGAAATTGTTGTAGTGATCCAATTGGATTCCCATGCTTGTCCCCATTTCCTGAGTGAGATCGAATATGTATTTGCATTGGGTAGCCATACTAAAACGCCACGCTCGTGCATTGAATTCTAATCGGAATTCCCTATTGGAATCCCATGTACGAATCCAGTTTGAATCCTAAAGGGCTCCCACATTATCGAACAGAATCCAATACGATTTTCGATGGATTCCATCGCATCGTGTATGGTGAATTTTCTAAACAAAATATATAAATATACAAAATGGATTTATCTTTAAAAAAATACAAATCTTATCTTTAAAAGTATACATCGCTTAAGAAAGTATATCTCAAAGATCGATTTCACTCATATCACTGATAATCTACTTTAGGGGCCAGTCCACTTTGGAGCCACGAAAAAAAGGCTATTTTCGCGATTTTTTTTTTGAGGATTTTATAAAAGATATGAATATAAAAGTTGTTGGGCTTGATAAATAAAGTCTTGAAATACATAAAAAAACATTTTTTAATTCATTTTTATTCATTTTTAAGTACAAAAACTATAGTTTAACGTAACGCCTCAAAAATAGGTGGGCTAGGTAGCTCCATAACAACTCGGCAACGGCTTGCCTGAAACAAAAAAATCAAAGTCCATTAGATTCAGTATGACACCAGCTACAAAATGACCCTCGGATATAAAGTTTTATTAAAAAATAAAAAAATGGCAGATGAAAAACGAAAAAAGTAAACAAAAACGCGTTTTTTCGCAGTTTTTCGCAAAAAAAAGAGTAAAAATCAAAATTTTAAAACCATCGAGGGTCATCTTGTTGTGAATCATGTTTACAATATGTGGTTCTAATTTCAAGAGAATCGGTTTATTAGTTTTAGAGATACGATGGAGCTAGATTTTGAAAACGTTGTTTCGAGAAAAACGCGTTTGAAGTTTATACTATGAAAAAAATGAATAAAAAATGTTTTTTTATGTATTTCAAGACTTTATTTATCAAGCCCAACAACTTTTATATTCATATCTTTTACAAAATCCTCAAAAAAAATCGCGAAAATAGCCTTTTTTTCGTGGCTCCAAAGTGGACTGGCCCCTTTAGTTATCATTCGTTCTTTATTTTACTGCACTTTGACATAATATTACCACACATGTATACGCTCACGCTCACGAAGGATGCAGGTTATCAACACGCCGAGTTTTTTCTCGTCACTTTTCACGTATTTTCAATTCGAACGTAGTAAGCATTCTCAAATGGAGTTCATTAGGGAACAGTGCAGAATCCAATTGAATTCCAATAAGGACTCCCTATGTGTGATCTCCCTAGAAAATCCGTATAGAGATGTAGGTGCATCTTGGTACTCGCCAAGAAATTTGTGCACAGGATCACGAAAGGATATTTTTTTCTGCGAGATCGTACAAATTCCAGTTGAGAATATCCAATGAACAATTCTCATACGATATCAATTGGAAAATAGCACGGTATGAAATGGAATTCTAATGTGGACTCCCCACACGTCTCCATCATATCCCTATAAGGTTGTGGTAGGATCTGGGGACTCCCCAAAAAATGTCTGCACGGGAGATGATACGTGGTTTGTGAAATCAAGGTGCCCTTATCAAGACGTGTTAAAGGCCTGGCCGGAAAGACATTGCCTGAATGCATTTCAACAACAGCCGACCAGGTGGTTTCAAGCGCAGCCCTCTTGTGTAGCCAAGGTACTCCCTACCACTACCGTAAACCGGGGTAACTTTGGGACTGGGGTTACAACTTTGGGACATCGCGTAATATTCGACTTTTGAATTTTCCACCAACAACCGCTATTGCATATGCTGATATTGCTACTACCTCGCGGCAAATATTCAAAGCTCTAGTTGCACTGACGTCCGACGGCAGTCCATATTGTTTTTCACCGTTCGTTATAGCGTTTTTAGTTCGTGATAAAACTTGGAATCAGCTTCGGAAAACTGGAAACATTTCACTAGACTTCAATAGATTTGACATCCATTTGGAATAATATTCATATCTTTAATTTTGTTATTTAATTTTATAACTTGAAAGTTGTACATTTTCAGCACTGAGTAGGGTAACATTGGGACAGTCCCAAAGTGATTTGGAAGAACAGCTTACTCCATCAATGCCACCTCCACGCTGTTCAAGTTTCTACCAGAACCTTATGGTGGGCGACTATATTCTGGTGAGATACATAGGTGAGCTTTACCCGGGACGGATCATTGAGATAAAAAACGACGAAGAAGTACTTGTGTCTACGATGAAGAAGTCTGCCTTAAACTGGAAATGGCCAGCTAATCCTAACGAAACTTTTTATTCGAAGGATGAAATCGTCTAGAAAATCAACCAGCTTACTCGAATTGGCCGACGGGAAATTTTCAAAGTTCAAGAACTAATACTGTCTACGAACAAGTTTTAAATTCACTTGAGTAATGAATTAATGTTAAAAAGTTTCTAATCTTCCTATAAAAATTTGATTATCCTTCCTAACCAATTATTTTATTTTAAATCCTAATATTTTAAAACTATTACTGTAATTTATAAAATTTTAATACCAATTTGAAATAAAACGTTTTGGAGATGTTTTAAAAACTGTGTCTTAAGTCTCTATTAAAATACGTCCATGTAATATTCGGACAGACTGATTTTTTCCTAGTGTTTCTAAGCAAAAACAGTAGTGTCCTAAAATTACTCCAATTCATGGGATAAGATTGGGACAAAGATAAAGGATTTTCATGAGGGTGTCATTGGTTGTAGAGTAAAATCATGCCCATGTTTTCAAAGAAGAAGGTTAACTTCATATAACACCACAGTCTCAGTTACCTAGCGCAATGCCAGGTGTACAAGTATGAAATGCGGATTTTTTTCTAAAAAAAACACGTTAAATTCGGAAGAATGAGAAAAAGTACTTTATTCAAAGTATGCTCCATCGCTTGTTATACATTTTTCCCATCTTTCGGGCAATTTGTGAATATCACGCCAGTAAAAATATTCCCCTTTTGCTGCGAACCATTCATCGAGCCATTTTTTCACATCTTCGTACGAACCAACGTGCTGCTCAGCAAGTGCGTGACCCATCGATGCAAACAAGCGGTAATCGGAAGGAGCCAAGTCTGGTGAGTGAGCCGCATGGGGTAGAACTTCCTAGCTGAGTGCTTCCAACATGTCGCGAACCGGTTTTGCTGTATGTGATGGAGCATTGTCATAAAGAAAAATGACTTTGTGTTGCCTCTTTGGGTATTCTGGCCTTTTTTCAAGCAGCGAACGATTCAAATCGGTCAATTGTTGTTGGTAACGTTTAATATTAACCGTTTCCCCAGATTTTAACAGCTCATAATAGACCATGCCCCTCTGGTCCCATCAAACACAGAGCATGGTCTTTCTGCCAAAGCGATTCGGTCTTGCAGTCAATGTGGATGGTGCGCCTGGGTCTACCCATGATTTTTTGCGCTTGGGATTCTCAAAATAAATCCACTTTTCATCCCCTGTAACTATACGATGCTAAAACGACTTCCTTTTGTACCGAGCGAGCAAAATGTCACATGTGTTTTGCGCTTTTCCATTTGCCTGTCGCCCAACTCATGTGGTACCCATCTACCGGTCTTCTGAATCTTTCCCATCTCTCGTAGCCGATTGGAAACAGCTTGTTGACTAACGCCCAATTGCTCGGCGAGTTGTTTTTGTGTTTGTGAATCAACTTCGTCCAACAATGCTTGCAATTCCACATCTTCGTATTTTTTTGGCGGTTTTCCATGTTCCTTGTCTGCAACATCGAAGTCACCCCTTTTGAAACGCTGAAACCATCGTTCGCCCGTATCTTGCGATGGAACATGTTCACCATAAGCTTCTCGAAGTAATCGGTATGATTCAGCAGCAGTTTTCTTCAAATGAAAACAAAAAATTAATGCTGTCCGCGAATGCTCTTTGTTCGGTATAAGTTTCGACATATTGAACACAACAACACAACACTATGCACACACTTTTCCAATTTATCACTCGTGCGCGTCTGACACTTGTTGATGACACAACAAAATGGCGCAGTGTCAAATCTTTATAGCACAAACTGCTTTGGGGCACCGTCCGAAATCGGCATTTCATACTTGTACACGTGGTATATATTGGTAGGAGTCATAAAAGACCTGAAAAAGAGTCCCTTAGTTACCCCGATTTACGGTATCTATTTCTAGAGTTTAGCTCATCAACGTCCAATACTGTCCTCTTTATTTTGCGGTTAATTATCGGTCAGCTCCCATTTAGTTCCTGCCAATAAGGAAGGAAGGTAGTGATCAGGCTCCGTTTAAAGACCCGTTACATGGTGAATCCGATTCAGGCCGAGCAGACTGAAGAATTTCAGACATTATTTAGGAAAAGAAGGGTAGAGGAAGCACCTTTTCCTGAACTAAATGTCTACACGGGGAATGAACTGCCAATCACTCAATTTGCAGTCTGAAGCGGCTATGACAGGCGGCAAGTTTTTTTTTCTGCACAGTCGTTGCTCGGAGCCGTTTGAGTGTGATAACGATCTGAAGGCCGTGAGTACAAGGGTTCCAAGCGATTACAGGGATGAGGAGCAACTCACTTTCACACAGGCACACAAATGCCCACGGGTGGACATCGAAAGGGATGAATAGCCCCGAGTACCAGCAAGCCAACTCTATGGGGTGTCACATTTCCTGTCATTCCAGGCTATTACCTCGAATCGTTTCGGCGATATGAAAATTTTACGAAAAGGAACTTAAAGCTTCTATAGTAAGAAGTCTTGTGATGCGTGACGCGCTTCCTGTGGGATATAGCTGCCATTGGTATTTCATGACTTCGTTCTATATTTTGTGTGAAAAAAACAACTTATATTCTGTTAAAAAAAATGCGTTACATATTCAGCCTGCGGAATTTGCTGCAAATGGTCAGGTAATAATATTGATCATTGAATTGTAGCCGAAACTTACCTGCAAATGTTGCCTGCATGGATTCAAATAGAATAACCAGCGTGCATAGATATAAACATATAATGCTTGGAACGGTTCTGTAGCACGTTGGTGCCAACCAAGCGAGAGAACCCACCTTTAGTAATGCTTGGCACAGAGTGCTTTTCATCTTCGTAAATGGACCGACAGGTAAAGCAATTTCGGTACATTAGCTATACCTGGGCGTCCCTTTTCTCAGGCCGGACTCTCTCTCTCTTCTCTCTCTCTCTCTCTCTCTTCTCTCTTTTCCGCTCACAGCCACTCACGCCAATAAGGGGTCTCTTATCATCGACAATTTACCCTCGGGGTGTACACCGCACCAGTGGCGAACGTTTTACAGGCTCTCTTCGATTCCGAAAGAACACGCTCATTTCTTTTTCAAACCTACCCTAGCATCGCAGCCGAGGTTTAAGAATTTTATTATATGCTATTTATATATTATTCCAGAATCTAATGTTGGACGTAAACTCGTTCTGATCAGAAACGTCCTAAATGTGTATGATCTAG